>CM061921.1:93877091-94066696 GCA_031002005.1 Vandiemenella viatica | reverse complement strand
ATACCACAAAGAATGAAAATTGAAGCATTTGAAATGTGGTGCAATAGAAGGATGCTGAAAATTAAATGGACAGATAAAGTACGAAACGAACGAGTTTTGGAAATGATAGGTGATGAAGAAGTTTGCGGGAGAGTCTCACAGAAAAAAGAGACAAGTTGGTAGGTCATATTTTGAGACATGCAGGATTTGTTAACTTGTTATTGGAGGAAACAATCGAAGGTAAGAACTGCAGAAGAAGACACAGATTAGAATACACGAAGCACATAATTGAGGACGTGGGTTGCAAGGGGTATGTTGAGATAAAAAGGTTAGCACAATATAGGAAGGGATGAATAATTCCATCAAACCAGCCGAAAGACTGATGATAGCAAAAAAAAAAAAAAAAAAACTTTTTAGAAAACAAAAGGGTGGAATTATTACATTGCTGTTACAACACAAAAATCCAACATAAAATTATTGTCAAATAAACCTAATATTAAAAACTTCCCTAGTATTACGCTATTAACTGCTTGAAAAATCATTCAATTATAAAGGTTCAATGGAAGAAAATAAAAAGAAGTAACACAATAAAAACAGAAAAATATTTACATTTTTCTAATTATATTGTTTTAACTAGCAATGAGACATGAAGTTAATGAACCTGGGACTTATGGCGCGTTGATTTCCACCCGTCTGCCATCATTCTATTTGCATTGCTGCAAAAAATCATATCGAAATGTCATGTTACAATATCACATTCCACTTAGTCATTGGAAATTGAAATTTTGCTTCCTGGTAAGCCTTCTGCCCATCCTTCAAATTTCTAAATGATAATGATTCTCTCAAATATTAAAGCAGACGGATAAAGAGTGAATTCTACCTGCCAGAAAACGTTTTTATATATTTTCAAGGTACCTAGCAAAAAATTCGTTATATTAACACACCGTAACAGTATTACAGATGTGTCTATATGCGACGTGTATTTATAATGAAAGTCTATTAACGTTTTTAATATCGTGCTGTCTGTAGAGAAAACACCGTTGTCATTTACTGTTCAAAATACTGGTAATACACAAGCGTTAAAGTTCTGCCAATGAAAGAAAAAAAACCTAAGCTTATCTGTATGACCACATAGCGTGTAGTTCCTGATTATCAGAGGAATTAAATAACAAACAAAATGAATGCGGTAAAATAGTTCTTAAAAAATTCTTGTGATATGGATTTCCGTTTCTGATCATAATTTTAAAAACTTGATTTATATATTATATATATACAGACAGCAGCGTTACCTAGTTACGGTATTATTTGATTTTCTGTTTATGTGAAATTATAATAAACAGTGTTTGGTTTAGTAAACGCAATTCCATTTATTAGGAATTCTGCAGAGTGCTAAAAATAATTTATTTTTATCATTGAATCATTGTTTGTTTGCATATTTACTAGTTCGTTATCGTAAGCATATTAAAAAACACTCGTAAAGAAATGAAAATAGAGCTATGAAGCCCAACTTCGACAAATATGTCAACGGATTTCCCTACATCGGTGTCATGCAATTGGTAAACGCCCAAAACAACTGGGAGAAAATAAGTATAAATTTAAGTTACTTATTGGATTAAACTTTGGGCTTAGTAAAACAGAATATGAAATTTTATATTTCTGGTCTGGTGTTATTTACTGAAACCACGGAGTGTAAGTGACAGAGAAAATAAGTTATTGGAGAAGTTAGTTTTTACGCGTATCCTACTTCATTGTTAGCAGCAATCACTGCACGTTATGCACCACGCGCGGCGCGAAAGTTGCTTTGGTTGCATCATGAGGCTCGCTGGCTGAAACAACAGCGCCACTATGCTTTTGATATGGTAGGTATAATGGCCCACCCCGCTGACACAGTTGGTTGCGGTATTGTGATGGTGCTCGGCACTCACACGGGATTAACCCAGCGACGGGCACGAATATGATATTGATACATGTGAAACAGTTTTCCGCGAATTTGAAGGCACGTGATTGATGAGTGGGGCTCCCCTCCCCACTACCTTCTTGACTTTTAACCCTCAACCCGCCAGTGATGTTCCCTACTCCGGCCGGTGTTTTGTTTTCTCTGGAGAACCTTGTTTATATCAAATTGATACTTGCACCAGTTAGTGCGATTTTTAGCTAGCTCAAGATTACAACTTATTTTCGACACAGCCTTTTACTATTTCACTTGTAAGTAACATATCCTCGAGTATTTGTAATTTTCTTCATGTATCCATTTGTAAACACCATTGGTATCAAACTGATACTACTAGTGCCCTTCCGTGTAAGTGACCATTTGTCTTTCTCTTTTTTGAGTTTTAGATTTTTTTTTTTTTATTTTTTTTTTTTTTTTTTGACGACAGGAGACATGATGCCCCAGATACTTGAGAGTGCAAATAAATAGAAGAAAGAGAAGAAGAATCTGAAATTGAGTTAAGTGGAGAATCTAGTCAGGAAGAAGATGCTAATAACAATGAAAATTTTTACATTACTCATCAGAAAAAAGAGTTAAGGTGAGTAATGAATGAAAATGAAATTAAAACCCAATGAACACTAGAAAAGACGCAGGAAAACAACATTTTGGTGCATCTTCTCGGGACCATCGGACATGCGAAAAATATTTCTGGTATATTAGATACGTGGAGCTGTCTTACTGAAAATGATAATATCAATAAAATTGTGGTGTGTACCAACAAATATATATCTTCAATCGAGGCAAATTTTTTGAGAGCACGATATGCCAAATTTACCGATGCTGTCAAAAATAAAGCTTTTATTTGGCTTTTATATCTGAGAAGATATAAGGATCATTAAAGTACAAAAAAATTGTGAGTTTCTAACGGCTGTATCATTTTGATACTTGCGCCCTGTAGTGTGACTTTTGGAAGGGCGTCTGTCGCTAGGTAAACTGGTTCGAATCATGGCGGTGGAAGAGGTTTTCATTTTGAAGACAGGTAGACAGAGTGCACCAAAGTCCTCCACAGTGCATATGACGTGAGGAAAACGGCACTCTTAAAGGTGAATGGAGACATTACGCCTGCCGGCCCATCGGCCACGGGTCTTTCGGAAGATTAGGCCAGGATGAGCCGGCACTGGATTTCATCTCTCCTTCTTCAACTTTCATTTCATACAACACAAACAAAACTCGACACTGAACGCGCACACTATCGCAGTCATACACACCTACAATAACAAATACTAACACATACTGTTGGAGGCAAGAGTGTTTAAACGGAGGTGTACATGCTCTCTTGTAACCAACTACGCCCGGAATCAGGCATACCATCATAAAAAATTTGTATTATAAGCACAATAAGAGAACTGTAATTTGAAAACAATTTTAGAGGGTAGAATTTAAAAAAAATTCACTTTTGATGTTTTCGAACTATGGGAAAGAGATACTTCAACGGGTTGATTAACTCAGGTAAAAAAGAAGTTTCAATCTGGAGAGAAACTGTAGAATATGTAAGAATATTTCATTATATTACGTAGCAAAGAAACTATGTTACCATGTTTTCTACTGGCATTTTACTGCAACATTCGAACATCGAAATGGCCAAGTTCTTTTGTTAATTTCACACCATTGCTATTATTTTAAATTCTTGTGTTACTTTGTGTGCAATATTAAAGTAATTAAAACGTATCGTAAATTCACTATTCAATTTTCAGATGATAAGCTGATTTTACGCCTAGATAAAGAGGCCAAACAATCTGTAGTTTATTTTTAAATTTACTTGAATCAAGCTACTAACAAAGGAACCCTGGATGTACTGAAATAACGATACTTATTAGTCTCTTTTTTTTTTTTTTTTTTTTTTTTTTTTGCTGTCATCAGTCTTTCGACTGGTTTGATGCAACCCACGTCCTCAATTATCCGCTGCATATATTCTAATCTCTGTCTTACTCTACAGTTCTTACCTTTGACTGTTCCCTCCACCAGCAAATTAACTAAGCCAGCATATCTCAAAATATGACCTACCAGCCTGTCTCTTCTTTCTGTAAGCTTCTTCCACAAACTTCTTTCCTCACCCATGATTTCCAAAACTCGTTCATTTCTTACTTTGTCTGTCCACTTAATTTTCAGCATTCTTCTGTAGCACCACATTTCAAATGCTTCAATTTTCCTTCTTTCCGGTATTCATAAAGTCCATGTTTCGCTACCGTAAAGTGCTGTATGATTAAATTATTAGTGACATTGTATTTAACTATTAGAAAGGAGCTAATACTTAAAAAATGTACGTATAAAATGTAGGTCAGTAACGTATGACAAGATTTTTAAATAGCATTTTAATGGGTTATTTGTAATTCAAGGAAACAAACAGTAACAAATAGTTTAAAAATTAGTGATAAAAATGACCGTGTTTGTACTAAGCTTAAAAACTAAATCAGTTCTAAATCATTTGAAATGCCTTGAAAATGCTTTAAATCAGGGGTGGCCAACCCGCGGCCGCCTTGAACATTATTCTGGCCCGCGAGATTCATCACGCTTATACAAAATATTTTTTATATTTCATTTTTAGTGTTATATATTTCTTTACAATGTGCGTTTAGTATCATTATTACTATATTATCTATGTTTACATGTAAGTATAATAGTAAACACAATAATAACTCTTGTTTCACCTCAAAAAAAGTCTCTAGTGGGGACATATAATTTTATATGCGGCCCGCGGAGTTATGAAGCACATCCAAAGTGGCCCGCGAGAGCATTTGGGTTGGCCACCCCTGCTTTAAATGGTATCTTTGCACGTACAAATTCTACAGAGAGAGTTCGTAGCTGTTGAAATCATATGAGAAGTAATCTTTAGCGACGGAGCAAACACAAATCGAAGAGATTGATGCAGCGGTACATCATTAGGAATCAATTACTGAGATCCTAATACAAATGATTTTGAAAAACGTTTGACAACTGTTTATACGTATTGGTGATTAGACTGCTTTGGCGCTGCAACAGCTACGCTCTGAACATTGGTTCCAAACCCAATCAGGCCGCTCAGATACCGATTATCTTGGAAATCAGTTTAGGCGACAGGTGGATCAATTTCGCAGTATTGGCCTCTGTCAGTCTGGTTATTTGAGTCTTTAATTTCGTGTATTCTGTTATGTTTAGTACCCTTAGCTCAAACAAATATTCCTTTTAATAAGAACTACCTTGTTTCAACTGTATTTTGAAATCGATTATACTTGTAGACACTCTACATTTAATATTTTGTTTTTGATAAAACATAAAATGCATTATTAACTTTTCATAAATAGTGTTGACACAAATTATTAATTCATACTGGAACTCATCGATATGCTGATATTATTCCGCATTTTAAGTTCTTATACTCCACTCCGACTCTTGAAGACGTCAAACGAATTAATGCTTCTCCTGTTTACTTATTGTTTGTCTCTTTTTTTGGGTAAAGTCATCTATGGAACCAAAATATAATCATTCGAACCCTTGTTTTTGTTTTCCGAGGTAAGTGTTTCGTAGCTATATGAAGGGTAAAGAGGAAAGAAGGAATATTATGAATAATTTATTTATGAAATTAAAAAGTTATTTCTGATTAAGGTAAAACGAAAATACATTAAAATTTTCTATAATTAGGCTGAGATCTGTATCATTGTACAGGATGTTTACCATTTAAAACGATCTTCATGAAGTTGGTTCCTCCCTTGACATTTTCAAAAATATGACAGCGGATATGATGTAGTGCTGTGGCTTTGCGTTGAGTTAGCAGATTCACTTATTAAGAAATGCTTTTTGATACGCATTTCAATTTATTAGGCCTTCTTCAGATAGCTAAACTCTATTAATGATTAATTTTTTCAATGATTCATTATATTTTTGTATATTCACTACTTCGTTACTGTAAGCATGTTCACGAACAGTTGGAAGCAGTAAACTAAAATGAAAGCTATGGAATTCTGGCGCACAACCTGTACAAGTGCGAAAAAAGTACTCCGGCGTAATGTAATTAGTAAACGCCTACGCGGCTTTACTGTGAGCAGACATTACTGCATGATATACACTACAAGTGATTCGAGAGTTGGTTTGGTTGCATCATAATGCTTGCAGGCTGAAACAGCAGCACCACACTGGATTTGATGTTAAATGTTCGTAAAGGAAGAACTGTATTTGGTGCAATAATTTTATTGGGCAGCGATAAAGACTTGAAAAATTTCTAGGTTCATTTTTAAACATTCATCAAAATGTTTGCGAACTTTGGGCAAGTGTACCGAAGCCGATATCTTTCCACGTGTTTACTAAGTAAGAAATGAAAAGAAGCTGAAATCGGGGAGCGAGAATCTGTGATGATATTTGAATATATTAAGTAGAAAAGAGTGCCTGATTTCATGTTTTGCGTTAGGAGTTTTATTGCAACATGCGAACCAAGAGATGAGTACAGTAATTTCTTTGGTTATTTGTTAACGAAAGCTATCCTTTTTTTATAATTGACTTATGACTTTGTGCCGGCTATTATAGGGTTTAATTTGTTTCACAAACCTACTTTTAAATCTTTGTTTGTAAAGCTGATTTAAAGACTAAATGAAGAAGCAAAAAGATATCATAACATTGTTATAATCTAGATTACAGCTTCCGACAAAGAAGATTTGGCTAAATTGAAATAATGATACTTCTGATTTTTTCTGACTTAATTATCGCTGACATTGTATTTAGCTTTAAACACGGAGATAATACTTAAAATTTAATTAAATATTTACGTACTCCAAGCTTTTTTTTTTTTTTAAAAAAAAAAAATCAGGTTAGTGAATTATTTGTTCTTCAATAAAATGATTGAAATGGCTGATAATGATAATAATATTAAGAAATTTAAAAAGCAGTGAAAAAAAGCGGAATTGTTTTCATTCAGCTTAAAACGTAAATTAGTTATTAATAATTAAAAATGTTCTGAAGGTTCATTAAAGGGAATTCCTTTCATCGATCAGTCCTATAGTCGCAGCTAAAAGAATTTTTAGTGGCCGAATTTTTACGAGAAGTGATCTTTAACGATGCAGTAAAAACAAATTAAAGAGACTAGATACACCCGTGAAGACTTCATTCAAAGCATACTCCGGGAAAGACTTCGTTCTTACATAATAATAGTTTGGTTGATGTCATAAGGAGTCATTGTAGGAAACATAAACATTGGAGATATAGTGTATGTCGATATTAATGACCTAAAAAATAGTGAAGACTAAATATGGAGTTTGGATTTGGGAAGCTACTCGAGACATAAGATATCAACGTAATCTTTATTATGTTCAGAGTACATCCTTCCTGTATTGAAACAGCGAAGGCACGATGCAGAAGAAACTGGGAAGGATTCTTTACGTGTTTCACCCTCAAAGAAGTTTTTTTTTTGGACTATACAAACTGTTAGCAACCTGACGTAAATGACATTGCATGTAATTCACTAACAAACAGCTGATTTTATGTATGTATTTACATTCCCAGGTCACATTTTTAATATGCAGAGGTTTATTCACGCCATTTTAATTTGTTCCCGTTCCATTTTTTCCATGATTGATCAGCGGGCTTAATACTGTTGTGAAATTTCCGTTCTATATTTTTATTAACTCTCCACAATTTCGCCAGTAAGTGGAATGAAAGTAGTATTTCTTCGCATTGCATGATAAATTGAAGTAACTGATTTTTTTGCCAAACGATTTGCTAAGAATTTACTCGATCATTTGGTTCTGCGACAGCCGAGTAATCAGGGCTGTTCTATTCGAAGCGAGCTGTAGCGGCAAGTGATAAATCGTGCCTCCCCTCTGGGAACTTTTTCAATCTATACCGATACCCTACCACAGTGCAGGTTCCACACAACACTTAAGACGTACAATTCGATTCATTAACGTTATGTGCTACCTTTTTTCTGCTTTCATTGTAGTGTCCTGAAGAGCCAAAGTTGTTATTTTCAATTAATTGCTACTTAATTAGCTAATGGTGCATATAAAATTACGGACTAGGTACTTTTACCTACTTTCGGATTTACAGTTAACTACTTCTTAATTAGCTGCTGACGAATATGAAAACAGGAGCTATGGAATTATGTCTACTTATTTTTAATGTTATAGCTGATCGCAGAAAGTCATTTTAGACTTCCACATATAAACAGCAATGTGTAAAACAAATGTGAAAAAAAATTATCTGCTGAAGGGAAAATTGGTTGTGTTCCGACTGTAAAAACTACTGTTTACAGAAAATTCCATTTACTTATCAAACAAAAATAGTATGAAAAATGTTCGGTATAAATTTATATAAATTTTATATATATTAAATCATACACGGTGAATAAGGGCTAAACATTGCTGGACTGCGATTGTATCGATAGGCCATGAAAGAAACATTTCTAGAGGCGTTACTACATATCAGTTTGTATAGATCACAATATTCATCATTGGCAGTACGAGTATCTTCAACGTTATTGGAATCTTGTTTGTTGGGTTACAAGAAACGCATGTCATTACCTTAAGAACCTTTCAATAGTTGTTCCTTATGCCTACACGGTTTGAGGTTAGCGTGACGATCGGAACCTAAGTTGTCCATTCTAAACGATCAACAACCAGAAATTTTGCCAGTCGCGGCTCGGCCATAACTTCTGACATCTTGGATAATTTGTGTTCATCCGCTGTATATTCCCTGTCCACGTCTGTCTCTCGTCGATTACATAAATGATCGGGAGGCCTCTGGTTGCCAATGTGACGCCAATCTATTAATAGCTCGCGCTCAAGGTAAGGCCAAGCCCTCCTCTCACGGTTGACCCCTAGTATTCATGCGACTCGGCCACGGTTCACAGGAGGAAAAATAAAATGCTGTGCACTGTCAATCATCGTACCAGTAGAGGGCCCCCTTAAAATGACAGCACACCATCATAAGTTTGTGTCTGGCCTCTCAGTGTCTGTTATCAACATAAATCACTCTGTGAGAATTAAGACTTTCCCAGAGTGTTGCTGAAATGTAGTCTTCACAGGTTCTCCGCCGAATAGAATAGACGAAAGACAAGCTTTCGGTGGCTAGCTCTGCTGCTGTCATTAGGTCCGCTGTTCCGTCTGCGACAACTAGAGCTGTCATGACGTTTTCTGCGCAACCAACGACTCGTGAATGCGTCCACGAGGCTCAATATGAGGCAGGCCCGATGTGGGTCCGTGAGGCTTCCAGAGCCAACCAATCACGTATCGTATGGTTGCCAGCAAACGTTAGTACAGCTCTAGTTGTCACAGACGTAACAATGGACCTAATGATGGCGGCTAGCTAGTCGCCGAAAGCTTGTCTTTTGTCAATTCTATCTGGCGCAGAACCCGTGAAGATTACATTTCATAAAGCACTCTCTTGCATCATTCCCAAAATATAACCAAACCGACGCATTTTCTCCAAGTAAAAATCAGATTTACGTTGTTCTAAAGTTTAATGACTAGATAATTTGCCACAATTATTGTGTATCTGTGGTTCACTGGATTCCTGAAATTTCTGAACGTGATTAACTTTGTTCCATTTCGTACCATTTCAAGAAAGCGTCATAGGTACAGTTGGATTTTATCGGTATTTTGACTTCTTGCTTTTTGACAAGATCATTTATGAAAATCAAAGAGAATAACGAACCAATTAAAGTACCTTGTGGCACCACTTTTGAGACTCTACATCAGTGGTTCCCAATTAGTTTTTTCCGAGTACCACCTCAATCTCGCGAACACGTTATAACTGAAATTATAAATAAATAAACGCGTTCTTCACAATAGAATGCTTCGCACAACCACAGCATTACAGTAATATAATTCACACACGCAGTTTGTATTGAAATATATTTTGGCTATACAAATGTTTGCGTGTATTTTTTTTCCAATTAAGCTAGTGATTACCTTAGCCAAGAGATTGCCGCGCGTACCCCTTGTAGCAACCTCACATACCCCTGGGGGTAGCGTACCACTAATTAGGAACCACTGGGCTATATCTTGATGATTATTGCGATTTATTGACAAAGACCTGATCTTCACCTATATATTGAATCACATATTTTAATGACATTATTTATTTGTTAGACCGGTTAAAAGGCAACATCAAATTCTGTTTCGAAGTTTATTTTAATTTTCACTACTGGTAATTTGTGATTATTTCTGCAGTATAATTTGAAGCTAATAGTATTTCTCATCAATAACTGTTCTTTCGAGACCCATACTGGAGTTCGGTAGTAGTTCTTGACAAGACACATTACCACAAAGATTAGATGATTCATAACAAATAGTTACACTCATTGTTCTCCCTTAAGACAATAGCAATCATTAGACGCTTGCAGAATCCGAATGGTAAGTCTGAAACGTCAGTGGCAGCTCAATCTGCTTCTCTGATAGGATTTATCCAGTTAAAATCTGCAAACAGCGGCATTGAAGTAAGCGATTGAGAATTATGATCTTTTCATTTTGTACGAGATTTAAACAAAAACTACTATACAGATTCCTTCTATATGGCAGAAATTAAAAATTTTACCTTAGATCACCATAAGTGGCCGGAAAAGGTCAAAACCGGATTTTTAGTATATGGAAAAAACCGTAATATATACTAACTTTTGTATATTCCGCTTTGACCTGAATGACCTCTGACATTGGCACAAGGGCATAAACTAAAAATTTTTAATCAATTCACAAGGAAATTAATGAAAACGGTGGGAACGAACATCGTAAAAAGCCATTGAAGAGATCCAAAACAGTTACAAAAACTGCTTGTATGTTATAAACTGGCAGATCTGCCAGAAAGAAGGTCAATGGTTATAACGGGTTTTTTTAGTATATGGAAAACCGTCAAATAGATAGAGTTAAAATTCGCGTAGTTATTTAACACCAGATTTTGTTTTCCACGGTTTCCTCAAATCACTCTAGACTTATACCGGGATGGTTCCTTCAAAAAAAGGACATGGCTGAATTCCTTCCCTTTCCTTGCTTCCAGTCTTTTCCCGCCTCTAATAACCTTGAGGTCGATAAGGCGCAAAGTCAGAAGCAAATATATATAATAAAAAAATAATCCTTTGTATATTCAAATTTCACTTTGAAAAACCTATGACAGGGGCAGAATGGCAAACACTGAAACTTTTGAACCGACTTGAACGGAAATTTTATGAAAAGTGTGATGAAGAACATCACGATATATGGCGCAATAGACTTTGACGCAAGTTGCAACGAGAAATATGCATGTTTTTCAAAATTAACAGTTGTGAGTTGTATTCAACATGAATGGCTTTGGACAGTTAATGAGGACCTTCAAATTCCCACCTACTCAATCAGGCCAGACGTGCAGTATCAGTAATTTAAGCTACAAACAGAAACAATTTTTTAAACAAAAATAAAATTAATGTGTGGTTGTACAACTTGTAACTTTGAAAAAACACGTGTTATGTTTTTAATTTTGTCATCTTCTTTTCATCAATTTACTGGTGAAAATCGTGTTGATTCCTCTCTAAAACCCCAAGGAATGCATAAGAGACGACGGTGTAGATACATTTCAGAAGGATCAATTATTTTCTTTAGATTTTGGTTACACCCAAAGAGAAAAATGTAGTCAATTAATTATTATTAATTTAATTGCGATGGTGCACACGCTCTGGTGGTAATTTCCTGTCAACTAATACTTCCTTTTTTTTAATTATCGTGTATAATTTGAGTGCTGAATTCCTTCCCCATTTACTTTTGCAATTTACAAATTTTAATTTTAAATTACTTCATCGTTTTTGGTAAATTATTCATCACTTCACTTGGTAAATTGTTCCACTCCCTGATACACGTACCCACAAAAGAAAATTTTCCCATTCCCTTACGCATGAAATCGAGTGCAAGTTTCTGGTCAATGTAATGTTTACCTATCCATGCACTATTCCTAATTCTTCGACCAATATCCCTCCAATTCCCATCACCAACATATGCCTTGTACATTCCCTGAACTCTCTTCACCCTCCTCCTATCTTCCAATGTAGAACACATACCAACGATTCATTCGTATTCTTAGTTGCAGACTAAGATCCGATCGTATGGAGAAAAAAAATCATGTTAATAATTTGTCTCCTGGCCTGTTCTGTTCTAGCTTTGATGTGTTTCTTTCATTCATTCTGCTCATCCATCACAGTGTCCAAGTATTTGAAGGAGGATACTTTTTGGGTGTACTGCCTTTCACATATAAGGTCAACTGGATTAAAGCTTTATATATTGTATTTTCAAGGAGCCCATTGAAACCTTCGTTAACCTCTATTTTAAATATTTTTCCTTGTCAGTTACAATTTCCTAGTTGATTTTATATTGCTCTCCATTCACTTTGTTTGGTATCCAGTTTGTCGACGACTTATCAGACGATGTGTTTGAATTTGTTATAAATATCACCTAGTTCCATTAAAAATTTGAAGTTAAATTATGTTTACATTAAGAAACTTTTAATATAAGAATATGTTTTAATTTTTTGCAGTTCAACAGCAAACAATACAGATTTTTAATAGTTTACAGCATATTGCAAAGAACAATGATTATATGTTGATCAAAATATATAGGGACTTTGTTATTAACCGTATTCTGAAATTTTGTTAGTATGTGTTCCAAAATTGCGCGCATCCACAAAGCATTCGCCACAGGTATTACTGTTGTAACAAAATCATATTACGCCAGAATGCACTGCACTTACTAGCAAACTTAATCAGAGCAGATTTCAGTCCTCCAATCGTATTAAAAGCCATTTAATGCCTATTCGGAGAAAATGCTTGTAATCTATTTATTGGCTGCCAGCGCTAGCGAAAATACACACCTGAAATAAAGTTATGAACTCGGCAATAATAGCCAGATTTACTCAGCGAAGAAAAATGTATTAGTCCAGCAATGTTTACAACCGCAACACCCACGGTGAAATGTATTCATAACTTGGCCTCTATTGTAGCCTCAAATACTTCAACCTAAACAATTTACTCTGTTTCGATTCATAAAATTGGAACTCTCAACACAAACAGTTCACGAATGGATGATTAAAGGTAATTCCTCAAAAATTAATCATTTAGCACTATGAAGTAACTTATAATTTACAAACATGCTCAAAACTGAGCGGAGAGGTTGAGTACGAGGTGCATACGATGGTGGGTGGAAATGAGTTTGTGGCTGGGTCCTAAAAGAAGGCATGATGATTAAGGTTATGAGACATATTAGGCAAACCAGGCTGCTGATGCAAGGAAGTTTTGCAGAGATGTCTGCTAGAATGAATATTCGGAGACGAAACCTTATGTCAGGGAAGAGAAAGTTTGATGAGTGGATCATACTAATTGACAGACTAAAGAAGAAAAACATAAATCTAAAAACCAATATTTCAAACTACCATTAATAACATACATAGTTTCTTCTCCAAAATACATATGACACACAAATAAAAACATTTGCGCTCATATACCACTAGTGATCAAATCAATATAAAATCCACTGCCATAGAAGAAAAAATGTTAACCAGCTGTGGCAAGCACGAAGTGTGTTGAGGCATTCATCTTGGCGCAATACAACAATTAATCACTTTATAAGTTCATATAAAGGATGATTTTTTTTTAATGGTAAAGTCAGACGAATTTTGATTCGTGAATTGCAAGGGTTAAATTTAGTAAAGTTGGATTGTGAAAATAGTCCTAATTCGAAGAAACAGGGAATTCAAATATCTGCTGTCAACATTAGTAATAAAAAGATTTTGTTCTTGTTTTTTGTTTTTGCATATGACTTTACCTCTCATCGACGTCGAGGTCATTAGAGGCGGGAAAGGATTGGGGACAAGAAACGGGAAGGAATTTGGTCATGGACTTTTGGAAGGAACCATTCCTGCAGTCGCCTGGAGTGATTTGGGGAAACCGGGAAAACCCAAATCTGGATGCCCGGACCGGGATTCGAACCCACCTCCTCCCGAATGCGAAGCTAGAGCGATACCGATCACGCACCACGCTCGGTCACAGCAAATTGTATTCGTTATGGATCACTACTATTGCTTATTATTCTTGGGTGTACTGGCTAAAACAAACTAACGAAAGACAGTAAATATGTCTACCATAGTTCTCCATCTACAATAACCGCACAGTTTTTAACATTTCCCCAGTGTATTGACGGTTGGTATTACATTCACGATAGTTTGGAAGTTTTTCTGTGGTATTAAAACGCCAACATATGGAGTTTGTCAGCTTAAGTAGTGGTCATTTCCGTTAGGTTACACAGTAAATATTTCCTGATGTAATGTATCAGTTCCTGACTTGCGAAAGGTGGGAATGCACAGACATGGGACGAAAGTTGCAGAAGATTGTCACGCAAGAGGACAAGACATGTTGGGTTAAAGAAAACTCCCCAAAATTGCCCACACCAGACAGTAGCGTTACATAATGGGGCGGCAGTAGTAGGAGCACGACAGTTCTGGTACAGTTTTTCGGTTCGGGGGCTAAAACAGATAAAAATTAGTATCTTGTATTACGCACAATTCAAACTGAAATAAAAAAAGAAAATTGTCTTTACACAATTAATTTTTGAAATTTCGCCAATTATCGTGTATTTATATTGCACCCATACAGAACTTTATATAGTACATGTTTTCTGTTCAGGATATTTACACAAATTGTTAAGGAAAAAATAATTTACGATATTTGTGCAATTTAAACAGTTAAAAAAACATACAAAAATGGTATAATTTCTCTCTCATACGCCTATATACTGTAAATAACTAAATCAGAGTACACTGATAAACATCACATTTTAACTCGTTGTAGAACCAAGTATTTACAGATAAAAACTGCACAGACGAGTATTTTACATATCAATATTGTAATGGTCACTGTTTTACCGATCAGTGCTGTACATCTTGAAATTTTTGTGCAAACCACTCTGCACGTATCTCGGCTGCGTAGTCAATTAAGTATATCAACGAATTTGAGTAGAGAGGACTATTTACCTGCCACTCCTGTACTTCCATCTGCAATGAGGTTCATCTCCATTCTTTATTTTTGTTATACAGTCCACTGCTGTACAGTCATTTATATACAGTATTAAATTTAATATATAACTACTTAGATTATATATTACTATCTAAAGTGCATTATAATATTTATACCAGCGCGGATAAACGCAATGGTCATACCAACTTTTTTCTTTCAGCCACTAACTTATGCCCCCATGCTGGGATTCCAATCCCATTATGGTAAGTGTAAGGTTTATCATCCAATCTTAACAGACTCAACCTCTACACGTCAAGAGTTACTACATGTTTCGGGTCTCATCCTATATGATGTGTGACACGGTATTGCGTTGGATTCTCGTTGAAGAGAAAGTTGATGCATTTCCCTATTTTCGTAATGGAACCTAGAGATTCGGTATTAATGAACTTGTAATGAGTACATTTTCTGTTAAAAATGAAGGAGCCATGCGCCTCATCTTATATAACAAACTCTTCGTTATAGTGGTCTATCATGAAGAGTTTGTCGGTTTTATAAACTGATGTATCGAATTCATGCTTGTTACGTTTCATACACTAATTTGAATCACATAAGCTCACTAAGTAAATTATCTGTTTGTGTCCATATAAACTGTTTGGGACTTAAACATC
The DNA here is from genome assembly GCA_031002005.1 of Vandiemenella viatica. Lineage (NCBI taxonomy): Eukaryota > Metazoa > Arthropoda > Insecta > Orthoptera > Morabidae > Vandiemenella > Vandiemenella viatica. The sequence continues at coordinate 94,051,131 of CM061921.1, read as the reverse complement.
GTATTCTGTTATTCCTCCACCACGTAAAAATGGCTGAGATATCAAAGCTTGAACTGTCTAGATTGCATGATAAATATTTATCATGAAGGGATTGGAATCCTAAAGGTGGGGCGGAAGTTAGTGAGTGAATTGACTATAAATACAGCGTTTATTGGTGTTAGTGTAAATATTACAGTGCACTGCAGATAGTTGTATATATTATAAATAATGCAGCAGTGACTTGTAAATAGTGGCCTGTGCAAAATACTACGAGACTACTAATTAACCACATAGTAGCTTCATGCAGGAAAATTCTAAAGAATGCTTCATAGGTGTAACATTCAACCTATCAATAGGCGACCGACTTATTTTTTTCAAAGCATGTCTTGTTCCTTTGTGAATGTGGTAGTATGAGCACAATTCAAAAGCACTACGTTTACGAGTATTTACTCTTAGTGGATGTCCGGACAAAACTGCAGTGGGCAGGCGTTGCTGAAAAATTCATCTTACACCGACGTCTTGGCAATAACTAAACCTCTTTGGATAGTATCATCAAAGAAGCCACGGAAAATCGATCTTATGACAACTTTACGAGCTGTTTGTAGTTCTACAAAGCGTTCTCACTGCCTTGCGATTGCCTCCTGCAACGATACTCGTCCGCACCTTCAAACATCTACCAAACAACAATCAGTGAGAGCAACGGTATCAAAACATTCTCCAGCAATATATTGGCAAATTCTCCAGCATTTAGTGGCATTTAATTTAGTCCGGAGAACCGCGCAATTGCATTAAACTTTGCGGCCGACATAGGTGGTTTTATTTAGCGTTGTATTCCTTTTATTTTATGAAACAAAGTATACTTGCGTTGCCACTGAAATGATGGAGTGGAGGAAGAAATGGCAAAGCGATTAGAAATAACCCTCCATTTATAGCAGCACTTGGAAATAATGATGGAATCGGCGAGGAAATGTTTTGTGGTAGTAAAGATTTTTCTGCTTTGTAACCAAGGATTTCTTCTTGTGAATATTGTTAGTTAATTACTAGTTCCCGACTGAGGATACTGCAACAGAACATTTTTTGACCAACGCAGCTCTTCCATCTGCTATTAAGCTGAAACGAGGCAATGACACCTAGAAAATGAAATCGAAGCTCTACAGATTAATTGCTTATGATTAGACATTACCTTATGGAAAATCAGGGTTTAGATAGGAAGTCAAAATTCTATATTTCCGGTTTCCGTGGGTTCTCGAAATCGTGTGACACATCACAACTTCGTTGGTTCACCGTCGTACGCAATGAAATGAGTTGTGGTTTCTTTTTAGCGTGTAATAGTGCTGCAAAGTCCTCCAAAGCATGCTTCATCTTATCAGGAACAGACGCTGAGCGATAAGTTGATACATTGGCTTGAGGAGAGTGGGTAACTTCAGAGGAAATCAGCTCCTACGACATACAGCCGCACATACCACTTTTAAAGCGGGCAGATAGAATTATAGAATATGGAACGCGAAAATGCAGCGTTCTCTTAGACATTTCACAACGCACGGTTCAGCCTCTATCCTGCGTCGTAAGAACCACGAATAAAACAACCCATTGCGCTGTGGTAAGATAAAGTCTTGTTAGCTGGATTAACTAAAGCCAATGACACAACTGGCCTTTAAAAATATTCTCCACTATCACCTCCCAGCGCGAAGACTTTTGAAACAGTCAGCCGTGCCGCAGGAGATCACATGTGTTGCCTCTGATGTGAGCGTGAACTCAGGTGCACGGAACTTACAACTCGGTGGTTACAGTGCGAGTCACTAGTTTCTCTAGTCTGAAGTCTTCACCAAGCTTAACACTCAACACTGCTATCACACATATACAATAATACTAAACACGTTACCTTGTCTTAACACGACTCCTAATGAAATCAACGGACTTGCTTTGAGAAAATACACCATTGACAGACACGTTTTCGATCAACAAAATGGAACGACCACGTTGATTATAATGTATCCATTAAATATTCTTCAACATAAAGCAGAAGGAAAACGTAGCATTATTGCTGTTCCTCCATCTGTCCATCCGTCCATGTGTCTGAGGTTCCTATCTCGAAAAAGGATTAAGTTTCACACTTAAAATCTAACAGGTTTTATATTCCGTTGATTAAAATCCGAAAACCATGATAAAGTTTTGTATTTTTTTTTCCAATCCAAAGTCAGTTCTATTTATGTTTAAATCCCCCTCAAGTAGGCGACCGAGATTTTTTCTTCAGTTGTTTTCATTGGAATTTTATGATATAATTTGCAAGGTTATTGTTTTATTTATTTCTTATTAGTTGTAGCGCTTAATGCATTTTGGACTCACCACCAAAATGACGTAGGAAATCTGCCTAGCTACTCATAAATTTTCTACTTCATAACGAATTCTTTTCACGTTTTTCAATTTAAAATATTTATTTTAGCCACTGCATTTAACCATCTGTAATTACATTCTTTTACTCATTTCATAAAAAAAATCTATAATCCTTAGACTCAAGTTAACTCACTTTTTCCATAACACTGAATACACAAAACGTTTACGATTATCATTACATTAGGATGCTTCTTTCAGGCTAGCCAACCTAATTTACTTATGCACTTATTTAATACTTATGCTAAAGCCGTTTCGCCATGTCTATTAACAATACTTTATTTACACCAATCATTTTATACTTAATTGTTACTATGGTTGTTATCTCACAAAGTGGCCACCAAATTATTAAATTTGGACTCTTTTTGCTACGCCACTTATCACCAAACGATCATTACCTAAGAACTTAAAATTTGTCTGAAATATGGAAAACATACTGTAATTTTTTAAATTACTAAAATATTTAAAACTATTACAGTTTTATGTTACGATAAAAACAACCAAAGGTTTTTTATGTTGTGGTAATTGGCCATATATTACTACTGCATAATTTAAAGTGGCCTCAATTAAAACTGATTGCATCCTAATAAACAGAATTTGATTGGAATTGAACAGATTGCACTTAATCAGTTTTGGAAAGAGTTTTTGGTTTTTACCTAGACTTATTAGACTCTAAATGCGGAATAAGAAAGAAAATATTGATTGAAGAAAACTGAAATTTATAGCATTTATGGACATGTGTATGCAACATCTAATAAAGTTTAATGGCTTTGCATTTGATCATTTACTCTGTGGACTGCGGTTTATTCAGAGCATACATCCAAACTATTTGGATGGCTAATGGAATTTCCAGTAAGAAAATCCTGATAAACTTCAGGCAAGTCTATATTAAGTTAGAATAACTATCAGCTCCTTAACGTGCTATCGAACCATGACATAATTTCGACACACAAACAAACAAAGCTTGGCGAAATACCGGTTTTCTCTTTATGCGTCATAACTGTGATAGTGAAGCGTTAATATCTTCTTCTCCAGTATTTGATAAATATATGCCAAAAAATCAATATTTTATATGAAATCGTGACACGCATTACAACTTTTTTTAGATTTTAGAGAAGAAGGGACTGAAATTTCCTTCAAAATTGTAATCTTCAAGTTTGTGGGATGTTACCTTCACTCTGCTATTACTCTTTTACTACAATGCTTTCAAAATGGCAAGAAAAAATATTCGTAATCTGTTATTTAAATGAACTCAGACTATAATGTATTTGGTTTTCCCGAAGCCTATTAAAGCTTCAAACTTTACGGGGAACTAATTTCACGCTCAATGGACGATCATTAATTCAGAAAATGAAAAAGTTGTTGAATAGTTTGTCGACAAATGCGCCCCTCTGAGAATACGTACACACATTGTGAGGGATAGCTTCGTCAAATCCTACTTGGAAATTATAAAATCCAATCACTCGAACTGTTTTTAATCTGTCATTTATTTAATCAGATGATTTCATAATTATGTGGTGTATCTATTGATTATCACTTTAATTACGATTTCTTAATTAAGTGTTGCATCACACGAAGAAGAACGGCTTTTTAACTTTTACTTTCAGACACATTCACTGATATTGTTGACTTAAACCGAGACAAGTGGAAAGGTTTCATGTTTGACCTTTTCCTATGATTTCAGTAAATATAACGCATGCTATTAAATATGGATGATGTATTTTGTCTCAATATTAGCAAGTTGATGTTCGGGGAGGGATGTTTCACGGTTCTGTACCGCATAAAGTTGGTATTTGTGGTGGAGTTGCGCAATTCTGGATTGTCAGATTTTATGTCTAACGAATAAACTGAATTCTGATTCGAATAAAGTGATATACTGAAGGAGTGTTTTAAATTCTCAGTTGTATAGAGCGAGAGAAGACACCATTGGAAACAATGTTTTGTTCTATCGATAGTTATGTTCATAAACTGCAGAAGCGCAACTGATTATTAAAACTGTTGCGGCGTTTATCTTGTTTCATTCGATCATACATTAATAGTAGTAACAGTGAAAATATGGTATAAATGTTTCAAAATATTTTATATTAGCTCCTGAATGTAGCAATCGGTTGAAATTACTACTTATGGGTTAACCGGGATAGCTATGTCAAACTTATTGATTAGCTAGAAAACAATATGTAAGAAATAATCAGTGAAAAGCACAGAAGGTCTTGTAAGAAAGTTTAAACTTTAACCTTACAGCATTTAATTTTACCGACATCCTTGGTATTAAATAATCCAACCGACCAGTATTACACCAAACTGAACTGTCGAGTTACAACTGGAACCCCTAAGTATCGGCTGTCATGGTTCCGATTTTCTATAATAACCTGGGCTGATATTGAGACGGGTCTAAATCTCAGCCTCTCGCACTACACATTACTTACTCTTACTCTCAGGGCTATTTATGTCAGAGTTAACATTTAGCCACACTAACAAATCACCTCCATCTTAATCGGTCTTCTGCGCCCTCTTCAACGGCTCCAATCTTTCCCATATCAGCCTTCATATCGTTCCGCTATCTTTGTCTCGTTCTTCCCCGAGATCTCCTTTCTTCAGGTTTAGATCTTAAAACCGTCTTCAATCAACATTCCTTACCTCTTACCTGTATATGCCCAGCCCATCTGATTCTTCTACACTTTATTTCACTTATGACATCTGCACTATTGTAGAGGTCCCTGATTTCTCGTTTCTTTTTCTTCTCCATATCCCTTGTTCATATGACGGCCCATATATTTTCCGTAGTACTTTGTTCTCCAAAACTATAATCTTTTTATACACTGTCGTATTCAGTCTCAACGTTTCGGATCAGTACAGCAGTACTGGTAGGATTATTGTTTAGTATAATTTAATGTTTGTTTTATGGGACAGGGATTTTCATGAAAGTATTCTATTACAATGCGAATACACATTTGTTTGCTGAGTTTATCCTATTTTGTACCACTGGTTCTTCTGTATGCTTACTTGATATGATTACCCCCGGATATTTAAATTGACCAACTTGTAAAGGCCCTTTTCTTGGATTCTGCTTTCTTATAAAGTGCATGTATTTAGTTTTTGTGTCATTTGTCACTATGTCCATTTTCCTTTTTCTCGTATCTATACTTCTGTTACTATTCCTACATCCTTTTAAATTTCCCCTATTATCACAGTGTCATTTGCGAAAGCTAATATACTTACTTTTGTTCCGATTTTGATACCTAGCTTGTCGCATTATTATGGTGTTTGTGATCTTAAATAAATGGATTTTATAGACAGAATTAAGATTGTAACGTTTGCAATTTATTTCCTTTTATTTCCTCTGTCTAAAATCCTCTCATACCAACAACGACCGTGTCTGTAATAATCTTCAATTAGGTTTGTTCCGAAATGTTTGCAGGTTCTATTCCATTCAAGATCTTTTAAATTTTTTATCCGCAAATATTATGTTCGAACTTCTCATTATGCAATTATTAGTCTTTCCAAACTTAATCCGCTGCTAGATTAATCTACTCGCCAGCTCTGTTCTTCTTTTTCCAGAGATCCTATATTTTTAAACATATCGGAGCAAACAATCTTTATTAAACCTGCTATTCTTATTCCTTTCTCCTTAAACTTTTAATTTACTAATATTATGAATTGCTATGCTACAAGCACCACCTCTGATACTTTCCGTAGTGTTTATACGCATTAAACAAACAAAAATACATTTAACAAACAGAACATAGGCTGAATGTTTCACAAACCGATGCAACAGAATAAGGCTGGCAATGCGATTAGCCAAAAGATAAAATAAATGTAAGAAATGACTTAAGTGAAATTGACTACGAGATGTTCCCTATACTCGCTAAAGGCTCATATGGTCGTAATGATCTGGTGGCAGGGTTTTTACTGGCTTCACATTCCGCCCTATCGTAGCCGCCTTAACATAACCCGGTAATCCTACCCGGTATAGAGGACCTACAGTTTAACGTGGAATCTGAACCATGGAACTGTTCTGGCGTGCTATCGTAGGTAAAGCTAATTCTAAACTACGTTTTATAGGTCGTATTTTGAGAAGTTGTAATACTCATACAAAGGAAATTGCGTACAAAACACTAGTTCGTCCGCATTTGGAATACTGTTGTGCAATTTATGATCCGTATCGCAAGGGATTGATTGATACGTTGGAGAAGGTACAGAGGAGAGCCACTCGATTCGTGACCGTTAGTTTCAGTCCTTATGTAAGTGTCACAGAGCTGATACGTGGGTTGGTCTGGGATCGTTTGGCGGACAGACGACGTCGTTTTCGTTTGAATTTGTTGGAGAATATGTGAAAATCTTTAATTTACGAGTGCAACGAAATACTTCTTCCGCCAACCTATTTAGGTCGCAATGACAGGAGGGATAAGATTCGAGAAATAAGATGCCGTACTGATAAATTTATGTATTCTTTCTTTCCTCGTTCTGTTCGGGATTGGAATGCACTGAATTAGGATTGGTGCTTAGCACCCTCTGCCACCCACAGTAATTGTGAATTGCAGAGTATAGATGTAGATGTAGATGTAGACACAGCAACCTGTGCCAGAGGTGAAGGGTCTTTGAAAATCCCCACCTACACAGGGTATTCGAACCGGGGTCCAATCGATCTCCAGTCAGACGCCTTAACCACACTTTGCAATACTCGGTGACACAAGCGTTAACGGCTTCCATGGAAGAAGTTTTTTTATTTTTTTATTTATTGTCTTTTGGTTTCCTGACCACACAGCCAACCTATGTATACATTTTTACATTGTGGATTTGCAGATATAGTACTAATACTAAGCAGAGTTAAATTTGTAACATGACATATACAATTACATTATAAAAATTTCATGTTTTTCGGATATAGCAATAATACTAAATAAACTTTAATTTACAGTATAGCACATACAATTACAGGCTTTCAATATCTGTTCCATAAATTTGCATATAAATATATATTTGTACACATTAATTACACAAACCAATTTCCTTGTCCCATATTAAAATTAATAAAAGAAAGAACAATATACATCATAATCTCAGAAACATATCTATATTGTAATTCCCATCGTTATAAAAAATTCAGATATTATTTTATGCGTTCTGACATCCTCAGTGGCCAGAAGTGTGGTGACCCTGGTTGGGCCCACGTAACTCAGGTCGCGTAGTTTCTTGAGGAGCTCCTCTGTTGCTGCTCTTCTCATCTGGCATCCTAATGACAGATGGTTGGTGTCCTCCACCTCTACACACTCACAGTATGGCGTCTCTTGGGCTCCGATGCGGTGTAAGTGTTTCTTGAAGGCTCCATGGTTGGCTTTTAGGCGCATAATTGTTACATAAAATTTTCTGGTTACCCTCCATTTTTTATACCAATGTACTGTGCTGTACGTGCCCACTCATCTTCCCATCTAGATCACAGTGCTTCTTTGAATTTCTTCAGGTGGTCCGAAGCAGGTATCTTGTGTGGGCATCTTACTCCGTCCGTGATAGCTTTCTTGGCTAGGTTGTCTACCATTACGTTGCCTCGCATACCACAGTGGCCTTTAACCCATACTATTGTTACTTCTTTCTCCCTTGTGGTAGTCGATGACTAGTTGTCCTTGGGCCAATTATCTTCCCTCCGTTGTTAATGATTATTCGTCTGTTTGATAGTAGACATTGCAATCTTTGTGTGAAGGTTGCAGGTATTCCCCTCTTTATCATTCTCCTTAGTAGTACTGCTATTGATACATTATCATATGCGTTGGTCAAGTCCGTAGACAACGCAAGGAGGTATTCATTGTTTTCAAAGCATATCTGGATGTCCATTGTCAGGTTTACTAGTTCTTCTGTGGTTCCCATTCCTCTCCTGAAGCCAAGCTGTGTGGTTGGCAGCCAGTTATGGTGTTCCATCCACCATTCCAATCTGTGCTTGATCATTCTTTCACGTAACTTGTATATGGAAGAGAGAAGGGTGATAGGTCGATATGATTCTGCTTCGTTATCATTTTTCTCCGCTTTCTTCACTGGTGCTATTTTTGCCGTCTTCATTGTTGGGATGTCGATTCGCTCCTCCCATACCTTGTTCAGTATATTCAGGAATCGCTTTTTCCCTGTCGCCGGTAATTTCCTGATCATTCTATAGTGGATGTTGTCTGGTCCGGGGGCGGTACTTTTGCCAAACAATAATGCTTTTTCAAGTTCTTATACGCTGAATGGATGCAGCAGTTCATGGTTTGTGTCTTCCTCCGTCCACAATTGTTCCGGGTTCACTGAGGGAGGTGCCATTTTTATCAGGATCTCCTCCGCTAGATTTTCGAGCAAGGGTTCTCCATACTTCTCATTCGTTTTTTTATGTTTTAGTCTTTTAATTGTATTCCACACTTCTTGGGTTGGTGTATCCTTATTTAATGTTACGCAGTAATTTTCCCAATTTTTCCTTTTCTTTTGCTTTAAGTATCTTCTTTGCCTTAGCTACTGTCTGTTTAACGTAGAGATAATTCTCCAGGGTTGGTATTTCTTTGTATTTTTTAAAAGCTACCTTTCGCAAGAAGATTGATTTCTGGCACTCCACGTCCCACCATGCCTTGGGTTCCTTGTGTCGTACATAAGTTGCTTTCTTGTGTGGAATTGATTTCATTGCTGCGTTTTCTATTGCTGCTATCAGCTTACGATAATCATCTTTAACTTCGCCACATTCCTCATACGAGTCAATATTTTCCCTTACATACTTGTCGTAAGCGCCCCAGTCTGGTTTTTCTATAGGCTATTCCATTTGTAGGGTGATTGGATCATAGCTGATTTTATTTTTGCTGTCCGATCCCAATGACTCCTGTATTACTTTCCAGTTCGCCTCCAGTGCTACACTTATCGACGCCACTGACACATCCACTGCTGAGCTTAGTTGGCTAGGTGAGCCAATTCGAGTGGGTGCACCGTCATTCAAAAGAATCAAGTTTTTTTCATCGATCATTTCCATGAGACATTGTCCAGCTGTGTCTGTCTGCGGGCATCCCCATAACTGGTGATGTGTGTTTATATCTCCTAAGACCAATTTCGGTGATGGAACTTGCCTCACTATACTACTTAATATGTGTTTCGATATCATCGTCTGTGGTGCTCTGTATAGTGCAAATTTTGACTCTGTTGTGCCTATTACAACCACACATGCATCTAATCCGGCATTAGGATTTATTATTTTGATCTCTTCGTATTTTACATCCTTCCGAATTATGATTGCCGCCCACCATAGCCCTTGTTTCTATCTGCTCTTACTGTATTGTATCCTGGTAGTTCAAAGGTTGTCTCAGGTTTTAACCAAGTTTCGCAGATAGCAGCTATTTGTATATCTGCTCTATTGAGTATTTCCAGTAGGACTATTTTATTGCTTCTAACGGAGCGATCGTTCCTCTGTAGTATTCTGTTAGCTGCTTGTTCCATTGTAGTAGGGTTCTTCATCAACAGGTTGGGATATCATGCTCCTTTCTAACAATTGTCTAATTTCGTTTGCTCTCAGTTGTTCTCCTATTTTTGTCCTCTATACTATCTTAGTGATCAACTCCACTAGTTATGTTTTTTCCTGTGTTCTCCGAGTCTTCTGTCCGTTGTGGTCGATAGGGGCCACTACCCATGAATGTTCCTGGTGTATCCCTTGGGTCAAACACATGCTGGTACATCGTAGAGTATGTTGGTATGTTCTGTGGCTGTGGTTCTGGTGCGCACCCTGCCTTCGTTCTAACCGAGGCGTTTGTGTAGTATTGTATCTCTTCGTCTGCTGTCCTGCCGTTTGCTGCTTATGGAGCGACCGCTCATCTGGCAGTGTGGCTTGCACAGTCCCAACGTGTTGTTCGGTAACAGTGGCGGGAAGTCACTATGGCTAGTGATGTCTGGCAGTATGTTCGGGTGCTGTAGTCCATCTGAAGTGTCTTCTGGGTAGCGCTGCTGCCACTGTACTGCCCGCGCATATGGTCTATTTTTCAGATAGTCGTCTGCTTCTCTAATAGACATGTTGTTTCTAGCTGCTAGTTCCGCTTCGCCATTATTTGCCCGTTCGTTTGGGCTGTGATATTGAAGGTTGTTGTCTCTCGACATTTCCTTCTCATCGTTTATGATAGTTCACTTCTTTTCTATTGGTGCGTCGTCTAGATGGCTATTTTATTGGATCAGTGACAGTGGACGTTTATGGAAATCAATTTCTGTTGTATATGTACCTAGATTACAGATGAGTGGGTTGTTGTTTTTGTGTGCGGATCTGTAGAAGGTGGCTGCGCTTTCTTGAAACCTTTGCTGAATTGTTTGGAGACCTGTTGCTTCATGGAGGTCATGTGTTGGGAATCGTGATGGCAGATGTAGGCCCCGTTTGAGGGCTCTGTTTTGTATGACCTGCAGTTTATGGATATTTGTCCTTGAAGCATACCCCCACACTGGGCATGCATATTCAATGACTGGTCTTATTAAGCTGCAGTAAATTTTTACTCCAGTCGCTGGCGCCAAAGTACCGTCTCTGTTTAATAGTGGATACAGCTGTTGCAGTCTCGCGCTGGCTTTTCTCTTTATTTCTTCTATGTGCGTGCGCCAAGTTAGTTTGACATCTAACGTTACACCGAGATAGCGTGCGGTATTTTTCCATGGAATGGGCTCTCCCTGGAGCATCACTTGCGGATGAACTGTGTTTCTCTTTCCTCGTCGGTGTGCTAGCAAGATGGCCTGCGTCTTTTCTGGGTTGATGGCTATACGCCATCGTCTTGCCCAGGCCTCAATCTTATCCAGCGCTTGTTGCAGGCGATGTGTGGCGAGTTCCCTTCTTCGGCTGCTGGAGAAAACTGCCGTGTCGTCGGCATACTGAGCTGTTTTGACACCTGTCGTTTCCGGGATATCCGATGTATACAGTGAGTATAACACCGGTCCCAGAACCGATCCTTGAGGCACTCCGGCATTTGTTTTTCTTCTCGAGGAGAGAGCTGTCCCTACCCTCACCCTAAACGATCTTCCCCGCAGGTATGATTCTAGCAGCTGTACGTATGGCCCGGGGAATCCCAGCTCAAATAGCTTGCATAGCAGCCCGGAGTGCCATACGGAGTCGAAGGCCTTAGCTATGTCGAGAAGCACTAGTCCACAGAAGTTCCGGTGATTGAAAGCCTTAGTCACCTCCTCGACCACTCGTAGGAGTTGGTGGGTGGTAGAGTGCCCCCGGCGAAACCCCATCTGATGGTTAGGGATGAGATTCCCTTCATCGATGATCTTCTCCATCCTTGTAAGCAGTATTCTTTCGAATATTTTACTAACCGATGGAAGCAGGCTAATAGGGCGGTAGTGCTGGGGAAATACAGGGTCCTTGCCGGGCTTGTGTATCCCAATGACTATTGCCTGTTTCCAGCATTTTGGGAAGGTCCTCGTTCTGAGAATAGTGTTGAAAACTTCAGCCAAGTATGAAAGAGCTTTCAACGGTAGGTGCTTTATGAGGGTGTTATTTATTCCATCTATTCCTGGTGCTTTATTGGGATGAAGTCTCTTAATGCAGTTTTTGATTTCTGAGACGTCAACTTCTGGGATGTGCTGTGCATCGTCGGTGGCGGCTGCCTCCTTGTAGGTTCTCAGTCTCCGCCTAATTTCAGTCACCTGCTCTTCGTCTATGTCCATATCTAAGGGGGATAAATGCTTCTCAAAGTTGTCTGCAAGAGCATCCGCCTTCTCCTGCGGGAGGTAGACTAACCCCCTTTCTCCATGGAGCGGAGGAAGTCTTTGCTTCCGCTTCGTAAGTCTCCTTGTCTGTATCCATAGGGAGTCCTCATTGGGTCTGATCATTGAAACTCTGGCCTCCCATTCCTTATTTCTATGTTCTGTGAGGGCTGCTTTTAATTCCTTTTGGAGTCTATTAAGCAGGCTTTTGGTGTTTCGATTCCTCGTTAGCTTCCACTCTTTCATGACCCGGTTCTTGTTTCGGATCATGGCCAGTAGCTGAGGTGGAAGCTGTTGCATTGCATGGTTGTTGGTCTGTTTCGAAGGGATGGCGGCTCCCGATGCTTCCTTCACGGTTATTTCAAAGAATTTCAGGCTCTCCTCCACATTTTCGTGATGTCTTGTTTCGAAGGCGTGGGCGATGATCTGTCAGGTATCTATCCCAGTTGGCGTGTTTGTAATCCGGAACAGTTTGCTGTTCAAGCTGCCATGGTCCTACTGCTATCTCGAAGAGTACAGGACAATGATCGGACTGACAGCCGGTTGATGGTGCTGGCTGCTAGGTATCCTGTGATGCCTCTACTGATGCAAATGTCCAAGACGTCGGGACGTCTTCCATTCGCCGGGTAGTGAGTAGGCTCTTCGGGGGCAGTTACATTCATGTTTAGCCTTTCTGCCAGTCTCCTTAGCTGTCTTCCTGAACTGTTACACGCTCGACTATTCCAATCAGTGTGTTTACAGTTCAGATCGCCGCCTATGATCAGCCTGCCCCTTATGCTGGCCAGGTTGTTGATGTCTTCATCTTGTAACTGCGCTCGTGGTGGACGATAGGCTGATACTACAGTGATTTTTCCATTCGCGGTGGCTACTTCGACTCCCAACACTTCAAGTTGGTTCACTTGGCGGGAGAGGCACTTGGTTGTGTGGGAGTCCCCGTTTAATATATATAGCTACGCCACCGCCTGCTGTTGGTCGGTCATAACGGTAGCAGTGGTAATTTGGTATTGCTACTCGGATGCCTGGTTTCAGATGGGTCTCAGACACCAAGCAGATGTCCACTCCTTGTTCATGTATAAACTGTCTGAACTCAGTTGACTGGTTGTAGATACCATTTGCGTTCCACACACAAAACGCGATTCCATGTATATGAGGAGCTCTATCCATTATGTTCTTGGGTAGTGCTGGTGGTTGCAGCTAGAGCTGACGTAACTGCTGCCTGTATGTTCATTGGCAAGCGATTTAGCATCTCTATAATGTTAAGCATCATTTTCATCATGGTGTCCATCATTCCAGACAATTTATCCATGAGACCATGCACCAGGCTATCAGCTGCTCCTTGTTGACTTGGCTGGTTGGAAGGGGCAGGTTGGGTGCCGACCATTTCAGCTCGATCCGCAGTCAGGTTACTTTTCCTATCTGCCTTTGGTGTTTCGGCGTGGTTGGCGACCTGGTTTGCACAGGTGTCCGCGTATGTGCTCCCATTCACACCACTAGTTGGGTGTTTCTTATTATTCTTCTCACGTTTGGGGTTCTGCTTTTTCTGAGTCTGACGTGGGTCTTCTTTCTTGTTAATGTCATTTGGTTCCTCTTCTTGCTGGCCAGCCGTTGGCGGGATCTCCTGTTCATTTCTCCCTTGCGGTTTCTTTCGGCGTTGGAGAATTTTGTCTTGTTCCGCGGGCAATCCTCTTTGTCGATCGCGGGCTTTCTTGTACGCCTGGCATCCTTTGTAGCTTGCGACGTGGTTTCCACCGCAGTTGGAGCATTTCGCCGTGTCACGTCCTCTCTGCGCTGTACATTGGTTGGAATCATGTTTACCAGCGCACTTGACACAAACTGGTGGCATTTTGCAATTCATTGCCATGTGCCCGTATAGCTGGCAATTGTAGCATTGAGGTGGTCCAGGTGATGAGCGGAGTTTTTCTGTAGTTACTTTGAGGTGGCATATTGTCTCTAACTTGAAGATCTCTCTATTTTCTGGTGTGTCCGGCAAGACGGCGAGGAAAAGGGGCATTGCTACGTTGCTGCCCGGCCTCCTTAGTTGAGCTACTGTCTGGACGTTGAATCCTATCCCCTTTAGCTCCTCCTTCAGATCGCTGGACTGGAAGTGTTCTGGGTATTCCTCTGAATACCACTTTCAGGAGGGGTAAGGCCCCAGTTGGAAATGTGTAGTATGGGGTGCCCTTTTGCTGCAGCATCTCTGTGACCGCTGAGTAGTCGGCCACCGTAGTAAAAGTAAACTTGATTTTGTCCCCTCCTGCAGACTTGGCTGCGAAGGGGTCCTTGACGACGGCTTCCACTTGGTCGTGCAGCGTCTTGAAATTTTCTTCATATTGGACCACTATAGGTGGAATATGGGCCGATCTCTTAGCTGGCGGGGTTGGTGATTCCTCGGTCTGCAGGGGCTGGAATGGATTGTTGGTTTCCATTACAAGCTCCGGGTCCAGTGCGGGTGGCGGCTTTGCTGTGCGGCGGGGTGTTACAAATCCTTCCGCGTCTGGTTGCTGCGCTTTTCGTCGGTTTCCTCCGCTTGCGGCAGCAGTCGTCTGCTTGGGGGTATTTGCTTTTTTGAAGTTTGTCTGCGGTGGTGTATAAGGCGTCTGGAATGGGAATGTTGCGGCCGAGTACTCGGTCGTTCCCCTTCTTCTTCTTGTTTGCTTTCTTCTCTTTGCTGGCAGTAGCACTGGAAAGTTGTTGTACGGGCACGCTGACTTTCGAACCACTTGCGCGTTGTTCGTTCCTCGGTTGCTTTACTTTCCCCGCTGTGATCGGTGAGGTTCTTCTCTTCGATGCGCGGGGGTCTACTGGTCCGTGGGCAGGCTGGTTCGTCGTAAGCGTTATCCTTACAATTCCGTCGGGGTCCACCCTCAAGTCCAGTGGGAACTGCCTGGTCGTCGTCAGTGTTGTTCCGTCCGCTTCCAAGTCCGGTAGGGATAGCCGGGTCGTCACCATTGCCGCAGCTCCCGCCGGCAAAGTCGAGTGCGCTGGGGCACTCGGCCCGCCTGGCGCGGAAGAGCGGCTAGCGTATTCCTCGTCGCACATCTACACGTTACGATGGTCAACTCGGAACTGGGCGCGAGCTGCCAGTTCATGTCCTTGCTTACGTCTTATATACATCGGGCATGCCCTGTTTGTCGCATTATGTGGGCCGCTAGAATTTGCGCAACGTACCGCATCCGAGTTGCATTCGGCAGTACGGTGTGCTTCACCACACATGTCACAGCGGGGCTTTCCCCGGCGTTGTCTTCTTACGTGTCCACAAAGTAAACAGTTACAACAAATGCCTAGGGCTAAGGTGTAAGGTGATACCTCGCACCGCGTCCCATGAATGTATACAAACTGAGGTAGTGCCTGTCCATCGAAAGTTAACACACATGTTTGTAGTTTCACTTCCGTTCTGATGTTGTTTTGGATACTGGATTTAGTTAATCTTCTTGCTGCTATCACTTTTACTGGTGTCACTATTTCCGCAAGTATTTCCTGCATTTCTAACTCGGTATCCACTCCGCGTATAACGCCTTGTTTACAGACTAAGTGGGCGGGTATGTATGCCTCCAAGTTCCTTGCCGCCAACGATGTTCACGTCACAATACTGTTCGCCGCTCTTGGCGAGAGTGTTTCTACTTTTAATCTCTTCTTTCCTGTAGTTACTATGTTCATGATCTGTCCACAAATTTCCGGTATACTTTGGTGCAGTAATTTTCCAATCGACATAGGATGTAATCGTCCTACATTTCCGCTCTTCCTTTCTATTATTACTACATACGGACCCGTGTCCGCCATTCTTTACTTGATTTTGGCTTTATTATTATCATTGGAAATTCTGCTCTGCTGTTGTCTTGGTTCATCTGTTCGAGCATCTCTGTTCTACCCGCCTCTGTGTTATCGTTTACTGGTTCTACAGTGACTACTATGCTGCTGTCCTGTTTGGGGACACCTGGAGCTAACGCTACCCGTTTATCCACTACCAAATTCACACCTAAGTCACCTGGACGTTTTCTACGGTTTACATTTGTCTCTTCTTCCATTACTACATCCACTTCAGCTGCCGTCAAATAGTTATTTACAGTACTCACTGCTTCCGTAATAGTTTCGCCCACTGCTGCCAGTGTTGTTGCTCCATCGGTGAGGTTTTGTGGTCCTGGTGGTGGAAGCGTTCCACCCCCATCGCCGTAGCGGCCACCATACATCTGGCTGTCACCTTATTGAAACCTCACGTAATAATCACTGTTTTCATCTAACTCAATTCACAAATTACACACTACCAGTCAAGTACGGTACTAGGAAGTTTACTTTCACACGTCTGCTCTCTGGAACGAGCTCTAGCTAGACTGCATGGAAGAAGTTACTCCAAGTTATATATTGGGAATTTAAACCAGGGGTTATTTCCCATTGCAATCCACTGTACGGAAGTGCATAGTATTACTGCTTTGTGTGGTTGATTAATAGTTGTGTGTTTGTTGTGTGGGTTTCATTGTGGTTGAATGAAAGACGAAAGAAAGCATAGAGTAAAACAAGTGGCCAGCCCGATCATACCAACCCTTTCGATGACATCAAAATGGCCGCCAAGTATATATCTCTACAGTACCGGATTAGCAACGTAGCAAGTGTTCCCAAATGCTACGGGCCCCGTGCCTTCTGGGGGCCCCGCTGCACCTAGGATTCTCGGAGGCATACCCGTCAGGCCAGATGGGCAATCTTTTTTTATTAACCTCTACTACTGCCCCAGACGACTAAAACCAAAGGTCCCTTCTTCACATTTGTTTAACCCTGCTCTGTATCTCCAAAAATTGGACTATTCACCACCTGCAGTATCGTATGCCCTCATTCCGACCGCAGTCACGATTCGCTGATCAGGAATCGTACAACTCAGCCTCTCCTACTTTGCCGGACATGAAATGCTACGATGATGTGCCAGTGAGGACATGGGTTCAAATCCACGTAGAGCCATCTAGATTTATATTTTTCACGGTTTCCCGAAATCACTCCAGACAGAGGCTCTATGCCGGGATGGTTATTTTAAAATGCATTGCCTGAATTCATACCCGTCCCTTGTCTCCAATCTTCTCCCGCCTATAATGACTTCGGGGTTGACGAGGTGTAAAGCAGCAAAATAATAAAAAAAAAATAATCCAGTGATTAAAATTTCTGCCACCACGGGGCTCAAACCAAGTACCTGCATGTCAGGTGCTGAAACTATTGGAGCAACCGGACGGTCACACATGACCTGATTCATCTATAAGTGGGTGCAAACTTAATTTAGTGGAGTTAATAGTAATAACGCGACTGCACTGAGCTTTAGTGTGGAAATAACTGTACCCAGCCTTTAGTGGGCACTCTATGCTCACTTGAATAGAGGTAATAGGACTTAGCACTTTATCCAGTGCTTCTTGACAGAAAAATGTATTATGCTTGTTTAACATACGCTTTTCAGAAATTACCCCTACTATTGATAAAATAGTTTACCTTCGTCCGGTAACAACAAGATTACTTACACGTAGGTCTGAAAATCCAATCTCGTACAAAGTACTTTACTTGAAATCGCATATTCGTCTTCCAGCGGACACGGCATTGAAAGATCATGGGGAAGACGCCTATCGTATTGGAATAAACTTTTGGTGTGGCGTTCCGATGTGATATACAACCACTGCTCTTTCGGCGGAATTTGCATTTAGACAAGAAAGAGTTATTCATATGCGAAGTACGGGCAGGTTCCGTCGTAACATGATAAACAAAAATCGAACCGGCTTCACTATACTCACTACTAGGACTCCCTCTACGCTTGCGAAAATATTTACCCATACGCACAATTTTTCATACACTAATCCTTGCAGGAATAGGAGTGCCCATTATCGGTTCTGGCGAACGAAAACTACGAAATATAGAACACCCGTACATTGAATATTGTCTCTTCATGCTCCAAAAATCAACTATTCACTACACAGTTTAAATAATACCTTGGAAAATTGCATTTAGTTCCCGCGCAAAATAAAAAAAAGTATTGCTTCACGAGAACAATTGATTTAACTGTAAAACTGCACGTAGGAGTCAATCTATCAATTCTTTATTTTTCTAACCATACAACTTCTCTGTATCTTTCCATAATTTGAAAGCTTTCACTTGAATATTAAATACAATAACGATGCTTCAAATTTTAATAAGTAATAGCTTTCCACAACCAACATTATAATCTCTGTTTCTTGCTCACAATTTTTAATCAGCCGACCCCGGCAGCGTAGGGGTAACGTGCTTGCTTCGCGTTGCAGGGGTCGCCGGTTCGAGTCCGGCCGAGGGCATGGGTGGTTTTAATTAAATGTTGTGTTTGTCTTGTGTCGTCCGTACAAAATATAGGATATAATCGGACTGAAATTAAATGTCTACATTGTAACAGAAACACACACGTTGAGCTGACTGTATGGCTAACATGGCCAAATGCCATTTAAAATAAAATAAAAAAATAATAATAATAAATAAAAAGGCTATGTTCTCTGTTGCTACTCGGTCTCTGCCAAATTACAAATCCATATACGCTAATCTTCACATTATTAACATGACACCACTACCTTAAAAAATCTACACAGCTGAATAATTATGCTGAGCCATAAATCCGCTATTACTAAACATATTAACCAATACTATGATAAAAGCAAACAAATAAATATATACATAATAATTATACATAGTACAGATGAAATTGAAGTCGGACACATGTTTATATGAACCTTTTATTCAATATTGTTCATACTAGCATCTTCTTCAATATTTACCATTCCTACTGAATCACCCTGTTTCTTACGACAATGTAGCGTTTAGTTGCAAGATAATCAACTTGAACTACGTTTCTCCCACAGATTTCATCTAAGTCTGAGTAACTCCTGATTCAAGTACAACTAACGAAGTACCACGTATAAATACTTGCCAACAATGATGAAATTCTGACTCTATAGTCTAGAGGCTAACGTCCCCAGGCTGCATTCCTCTATCTAGAACTTGAGCTTGATTACTTCCTGTGCAGCAGCACAACCATCTAAACATCTGTAAAATGCTGGATAGTTATAGCAAGTAATTAATACACATTAGAAAACACAAGCAGGACCTAGCAGACGGGCTTATTATTAATTTTCCAAAGCCATTAAAACTATCAGTACACATGTCTACCCCAAAGGAAATTTAATTTTTACCGAACTGGCTGTCTGGCTAAGTGACTTAAATCTCCGTCAAAGTGACCCCGGGCTCAACTCTCACCTTTTAGATGGATTTCCGTAAAAACACAGGTGTATTTTTGAATAGCAAGTCAATCAGAACAATACGTGAACACGCAAGTACATAGTTCATGCATATTGCAGATTGATGAAAATGCTCACAAAACACCTTTAGGCTTATTGTTTTTAGTAACCCTATTGCTGTCGACATACTATAAAGACACACTTAAAAGAAGGAAATAATTCAGAGGCAAGGAGATTAAGCAAGAGAGGCGTTGGTGGAATGTGTAGGTTAACACCTGCACTATGTATAATCATAATATGCATATTTATTTGTTTGTTTTATCATAGTATGGGTTAGTATGTTTAGTATTAGAGGGTTTATGGATCGGCATAATTACATAGTTGTAAAGAAATTTTGATTTAGTGATGTAAAGAATGTAAAGAATGGCAGACATGAATTTGTTGTTTGTTGTAGCAGCAGAGACGTTAGCATTGACTAAAAGCTGTGAGCAATACACATAGATCATAGTGTTAGTTGTAGAAGGTTGAATGCTTATTAAAATCTAAAGCATCATTATTGTATTTAATATTCCTGTGAAGACTGGAAAGATACTAAGAAGATGAATGGTTAGAAAAATAAAGAGTGGTTAGATTCCCTCTTACGTGCAATTTCATATTTTCCTGAATCAACCTGCATAGTTGCATTCGAAATATTGCCACATCACTGAATCCGTTTCGTACGCTTTAGAAAACTATCAGCATTTTTTCGTTTTATTAATGGTAATGAGTGAAGCTGCATACTGACTGTGTGTCTAGCTCCTGCCAGCAGCCGTTCGCGTGTTCGAGGCCCGCGACAGCCTCCCTGACCAAAGTGGCTGCGTCTCTCCATTCCATGTGCGCCCCCGCCAGCGTGTCGCGGTACCCTTGCAGTTGGTCCAGCTGCTCCTCAACAGACTGCTCTTCCTCACTGCCGTGGTCCTCTCCGAACACAGAGCCTGCAAACAAGAACAAGAAATAAGTTAAAAACGGACATACACTGATCAGCCAAAACATTACGACCATCCACTTACTAGCATTTTTTCCACCTTATGAACGCAATACAGCAGCGATTCGGCTTAACATGGATTCTACAAGACCATGGTAGGCTTCCAGATCTCAACGCACAGGTCACGAAATTTCCTTAAATTACGGGCCAGCGGTTTGTGGGCGCAGTACCTGGGAACGAGCATCTCGGAAACGGAGATGCTGGTCGGTTTGAAGGACGGTGAAACCACGAGTAGGCGACAAGGTGGTGGACACCCACGCCACATCACATAACGTTGAGGTCTGAGGCTTGCTCGATCTGTAAAGGAGGATAGGGGGTGATCTGTGGCAATATCACGATTCTAGTGCTCTGAAACACTTCTGGAAGTACCAGAATTATACTCTTCCGTCAGATCTGCCACAGATCACTCCCTCTCCTGCTTTACAAAGCAGGCAAGCCACAGACTTCCACATTCTTGATGTGGCGCGGGTGTCCACCACCTTGTCGCCTACTCGTGGTTTCAACGTCCTTCAAACACTAGAGGAACACGCAAATTTAAGGGAATTTCGTTACCTATGCGTAGAAATCTGGTGTCAGATACCTCTGGAATTCTACCAAGGAATTGTAGAATCCATGCTACGCCGAATCGCTGCTGTATTTCGTTCGAAAGGTGGACCAATATGCTAGTAAGTAGGTGTTCGTAATGTTTTGGCTGATCAGTGTATCTGCGACATGTTCTAAAGGTCAATTCTTGGACAACGTCCTGCGGTGGCAGCAGTTTCACAATTATAGATGGCTGTCGGGGAAACATGAGTGAATATTTCTTCATGGGTCTTCCAACGACATGTATATTATGTCTGGTTGCACATCTTCTAGCAATAGGCGTCCCACACAATAATAGGAGGTATCCCATGACATGTGGCACTTCAGTGTAAAGTAAAGTTAAATTAAAATTTTACTATTGCCGTTATCACAATTCTTTCATTTTTCACAGTGGAGCGGTCCGATGGCACCGTGGTTAAGGTGTCTGACTGGGAACTGGAAGGTCACCGGTTTGAATCTCTGTCTCGGCGGGTGTTTTCATAAGCCCTGAACCCAATCTTCACCTCTGGCACAGCTTGCTGTGTGATGTGAAGTACCCTAGAACGCGTTCGTGGTTCGGATTCCAAGTTAAACTGTAGGTTTCCTATATCCCGCGGGACTATCGGGTTAGGTTACGGAGCGTGGTGGGTGAGCGGTTAACGCTCTAGCCTTGCATTCGGGAGGACGCCGGTTCGAATCCCCGTACGGGAATTCGAATTTGGGTTTTCCATGGTTTCCCTAAATCAGTTGAGGCGAATGCCGGGATGCTTCCTTCAAAAAGGCCGTAGCCGAATTCCTTCCACTTTCTTGTCACCAGTCCCATCCCGCGCCCAATGACAACGACGTCGTCGAGGCGTAAAGCAATAAGTAAAAAAAAAAGGGGGGGCAGGTTAAGGCGGCTACGACAGAGTGGAATGCACAGCCAAAGAAAACCCGTCACAAGGTCACTGCGACAACACGGAAGTATGAATTATTATTATTTTTCACAGTTTATTTGTAATTATTAACTCAAAAATTGGGATATTAAAATATGTGCGCTTCATTATACTCAATTAATCTTTTCATTTGCGCATATAATGGAATACGAATTTATATTTAGCATCGCGTTTTAGAATCTATAATTCTTTGTTGTCCTAACTCAGAATATCCTGAGTTAACACTGCCGTTTAATTAGATGAACCAATGTGGTGCACGGTAGGTGAATGCTCAAAAAAATAATTCTCTTTCAGCACTGGAATAACTACAGAACATCGCTACATTGATACCGTGAACAGATTAAACACGAACACCATAGTTTACGTACCTAGTATATTGCCTGGAGTACATATCAAGTGTAATCTCGTCGACGTTTTTGCCACCATCTTCAAAGCAAGAATTCCTTGCAGGGGTCTGCAACGTGACAGCGGTAACGAAACGGTTCCAGGACAGCCAAGATATTCTATTGGTTACATCTTAAAGCTTAATTACTTCTTCTTCGGTTTCTACCAGTATATAAAATATTTTTCTAAGCTCCAGTAATCTGAAATGTTGTAATCTCATCATCTGCAGTTCAGCGCAACTATTTTTCCTTACTTTATTATTATTATTAGACACTATTGCCCTTGAGGAAAGTGTTAAAACTCAAATTATTCATGATTATTCAATTTTTGTTTGTTTGTATTTGTTATCTTCCTCTTCTCTTCCAGAAAACTCTTCATACGAACACTGTTTTCCTGTTTCCATTGTTCTGTCCATTTTGATCCTGTTTTCTTCTGTAAACTAAAGTTTGTGTTCATAATTTTGTTCCTGAATTGACCCCTTTCATGTGTCATTTGCTTGTTGATCCCTGCATTATTTAAGTCCTCTTCTATTTGATGGAACTATTTGGATTTCCTGAGCGAACCATTTACCATATCAAAGATCCTCTTTGTGAGTCTAGTGTTGTTCATCCTCTGTAAATTTCCATAGAATTGTAATCTGCGTCTTCTGATCATGTCTGTCAGCCTATCTGTGTGTTCGTTTAGTTCTATCGTTGGCCTTTTCATCCATTAGTTGTCTTCATGTATAGCTCCAAAATAATTTCTAAGGATTTTGCTCTCAACTTTTTCCGCTTCCGTAATGCCTGAAGCCCCAATCATGGTTGTTTCTGTTGCATATAATGCTTCTGGCAGTACCACTGTATTGTAATGTCTTGGTTTGGCCTGTCTTGATATATTTATTTTGTTATAATGTGCCCATGTGAGTCGGTATGCCTTTTGAAGTTTTCCTGATTTTTCCGCATTTGATAGCTTGTTAGATCCTCCTATTTGTATGTATTCCCCTAGATATTTGAATTTCTCGACTCTTCTTATGTTTCAAAATTTTGTGTGTATTGTTTGTACGTTATTGTTTTGTTTTTCCATGTACTGCGTTTTTCTTTCATACGAAATTTGTAGCCCTGTTTTGGCGGCAATTTGATGTAGCTGTTCCAATGCGTCTTGTGCTTCCTGCCTATTGTTGCTGAGTATTGCCAGGTCATCCGAAAATGCCATCAGAGCCCTTGTTTTCTTGTCTATGCCGTATTCTTTCATTAAGTCAAAGAGCATTTGTCTGTATATGGAGTCATATGCCTTCTTGAAATCCACAAATGTTATTACGGTATTGTTTGTTTGTCTTTTCTTTAGGGGTGTTCTCAGATTCCAGATTTATTCGATGCATAATCTTCCTTACTTAATTGTTTATAATGGAATGAAAAACATTGCCAAATCAGTATCTTTGCTTAAATAAAAAGAAATTGGGTAAACATTCCATGTTTTTGTTATCAATGTAGAAATGAAGTAATTATCTATATACTTGCCAGACAATACTCTCGTAGAGTCTACGCGATGGAGGTTCACAAGTAGATCGATGGGAGTTGTCTGTGAAGTATCACGCAAACGAACGATCACTGGCCTCGCATGTACTTTGTGCCGTCGCTGTGCAACGAAAGTAACGATGTAGAAACTTTCTGTAACTAGGAAACATTAACCTACGATCAACTTGATACCCACTTCATCCAATTAGACGCTACTATTCTCCCGTGGAAGTTGCTGATGCTACCTCTACGTTCCGAGGTTCGCTGGTCAAGTCCGGCCAAGAGCATAGAAGTTTAATATAGGTGTTGTGGGCGACTTGAGTCATCATTCTCTTGAATGAGCAGAAAAGCACTTGGCAATGCGCTGATACATAGGCTGAATAGCTATCGGGACTAAAACAATTTTCTTTTTTTAAAAAAGTTAAATCTACAAAATTTATCTCCCCAGAGTAATAATAATATCTGAAAAGTACATGTTAGTGTCATGGAGGTATGGTATGTTTGTAATTTAGAAAAAAACCTTTGTTTTTATTTTCTGCCGCTTCTCCATTAACTCTCTATATTTGTATGCAAATTGTCGACTAAAAACTGTAACTAATCTATATTTAAATTTAAAATTTTGCATTCTAATTGGAATTAGAAAAACATTGATAAGATCTAAAGAATTGTTACAAATTTACGGTAAATTGACTCAAAAAGGAGGATTTTATAATTATATGAAATCTCGTTATAACCCCATGGTGGAAATAAAAACTTCTGCCATTTATATGAAGCTCAGGATAATTTCCTTCCTCAAATTCGACATGTTTATACAAGAAACGTATAAATCAGGAATCCTTCTGTATCCTATAAAACGTTGTTTTCCATTTGTGGCTGTGATGTTGCTATTCCATGGCGATCGAGCGTGGTAACGTTTTGTCCTCGCATTCTGGAGGACGAAGATTCGAACCCCTTAACGGCTATCCTAATTTGGATTTTCTATGGTTTCCCAAAATCACTCTAGGCTATTTCGGGATGGTTCTTTCCAAATCCTTGTCCGAATTCCTTCCCGTTTTTTGCCCTCAGTCCTTTCCCGCTACTAATGACCTCAAAGAAGGGGTAAAACCATTACAAAAAAAAATCTATACTAAGGCCATTTATTAGCTTGAAGGACTACCAGAGAGGAACTGGTAGACTGCCTTACGACATTACCAAATGTTTGCGAAACTCTGTGAAATTGCTCCTCAGATATTCACATAACGATGCAAAAGAAGTTTTTCTCCCCTCCCCCCCACCCCCCAATGATCTCCACGCCAACGAGACATACAGCCATAACAGGAAAAAATCATTCAAAATCATTAGATATCAAACTGTTTCCTTTCTGCGGTCATCTATATACCTCCATGTTTATATTTATTTGCTTTCTTCCTGGTGGTGACTTTAATAACTAGTTTTTTTCCTGATTTCTATGTCAAACAATAAAGAGAAACTCTTAGACTCGTTACAGGTGGAGGATAAATCTGTATCGTCGTCCCTAAGTATTTCACTTGAGATGCCATTTTTTAATTGTTTTGTTAACATGCAGATCAGGTGAGTATGACTTTGTTAGATGTTATGAGTAAGGCGACAATGCTGGAGGCGAGATACTTCATTCACTAAAGATCTGGCAGCAATGGCAAGCCTGTTTTTAGGAGTGACGCGGAAGCTGGAACAGCAGCAGTATTACTGCTGCTATAGCCAGTCAAAACAACACGCCTAGGGGTCGGCATCTCTGAGAAATAGCCTGCAGGCCAAAGGCAATGAAGTTCCCAGCCCCTACGCAAGGCACGAAATGCAGACGGGGGACTTTTCAATTACTGAGCAGCTCCAAAAGAAAATATCCTGCGACGAAACGGAGAACAAACAAACACAAGACATTCCCTATTGCAGAACATCCGAAAATACCTAGCTAGAATACAATAAAGTCAAGCCATTCAGAGATAATTTGCAGCAAGGCAAATGCAAATGAAACTGTGAAGATAACACAACGATTTAACTATACTATATATGACCTGCACATGACTGAGGGAGCAGCCACTCTTGAAAACTCTGAATACATTCTCCCTAGTGGCACTGTAAATATATAACCTCTATAAGATGTGAAATTCAAATATGGCATTTTAAGGTAATTGCGAAATGACATCAGTAGAAAGATGAATAGAAGTGTCAGCTTTTACAAGTGAATTCATAACCCACTGTATGAATTCTCTATACTTTGTCTAGAGCTTAAAAAGTGCCTTTAAGAAAAATATAAGCAATAAAAATTGTAGGCTGTGGAAATATTCGGTAAGTTACAAATACGAGGGTCGCTTTTTAAGTTTTGACAAAAATAATGAAAGCAAATTTTTTTGGTAAAAATCGTTTTATTGTTTCTCGAAATATTGTCATTTAAGGTTTATACACTTTTGCATACATTCTAACCAGTTCTTGAAACATTTCTATCACTCTGATTTTGGTAAGTCAAAAACATGATTTTGGAAGGTTTCAACAGCATCTTGAGGTGATGAAAATCGCTGTCCACGCAATTTTTGTTTGTCATTCTGGAAAAAAAGAAGTCGTAAATTAGGTAAATACGGACAATGAGGCATTAATTAAATGTTTTTCTCCTTCCTTGTTTGACGTGTCGTGTGACAGCAGGCATTATGATGACGAATGATACGAAGTTTTGGGTTGTTTTTCCTGATTGCATCGATGAATTTTGGTAAAAAAATCGTTGTATACCATTCAGCATTAACTGTTCTTTGATCCTCTAAAACAATGGTCGCGATATGACCAGTATAACCAGAGAAACAGGCGACCATTTTCTTGGAAGTGCTTTGCAAACGAACCACTTTTGTTGGATTTGGTTCATCTTGGAACACCAAAACAGTTGATTGTTGTTTAGTTTGCGACTCGTACGACCATATCCAAGATTAGTCCCTTATTACAATGTTGTTAACGGATTTTGCATTTCCTCGATAGAATTTTTTGAGCATTTCTTTACACCAACTGATACGAGCCTGTTTTTGAGGAATCCATCGGGAACACTTATTTTGCACAGCTAAATGTTCATGCAAAATCGAATGTACTGCAGCATTCGACATGCCTCCATCTCACAGTAAGTCACATGCCGCTCCTCTTCAAACATGTTGTGCACATCGTCGATGATGTTTGGAACAACAACCAATTTTAATCGACCTTCACGAAATTCATTGCTAACACGAAGAAATTCTGAAAACAAATTTTAAAGTCTTTTCTGGTGGTTCTTGATTACGAAAAGTTGAACGTTGTGATTCGTGGCAATTTTATGGAGTTCATATCGAAAAAAATCATCCAGCGAAAACCTTCACTTGAAATGCCCAGTTTTCACATTATTTTTTTTTAACGTTCAGTGGGTAAACCATGGAAAACCCAAATCTGCATTGCCGGACGGGGATTCGAACCGACGTTCTCCTGAATTCGAGGCCAGAACGTTAAGACTGTATGTAACAACTCCGTTTGAAAATCGGTACAGAAAACAACATAAGCTTTAAATATAAAATTCAATTATAATCAAGCAATGCTTATTTACGTGTAACCGAATTCAAGGGTATGTTGACTTTTCTCTTTACGTATCTCTTATGTTGGGGTGTCATTCAAATAGAGGTACAAATGGAGTTAAGTTTTCTTATACTATTTATCGCTTTGTAATATTAGTCGAACATTTCACAAGATAATGCAAACACTACTCAACACTGCCTCATTTGATTTGATTTGGGGAATACTTTGGGAAATTATAAATGATCCCAATAATAGTAGCTCAAATAATAAAAATAGGATCGGATGAGATAGAAGTAAGTGAATTCTGCTACTTGGGAAGCAAAATTACGACTGATAGCCGAAGCAGAAATGATGTAAAAAGCAGAATAGCAATAGCAAAATATGCCTTCATGAAAAAGAGGAACCTTTTAGTTTGAAATATTGATCTAGGACTCAGAAAGAACTTTTTAAATCTCTGCGTGTGGAGCACAGTATTTTATGGTAGCATAGCATGGACTTTAGGAATACCAGAAAGAAGTAAAATTGATGCATTTGACATGTGGTGCTATAGAAGGACGCTGAAAATTGGTGGACAGATAAAGTACGAAATGAACGAGTTTTGGAAATGATGGGAGGCTTAAGGGAAGTAGATCATATATTGAGACATGCAGGATTGGTTAACTTGTTAGTGGAGGGAACAGTCGAAGGTAAGAACTGTAGAGGAAGACAGAGATTACAATATATGAAGCAGCTAATTGAGGACGTAGGGTGTAGGGGATATGTTGAGACGAAGACGTAAGTGCCAGATAGGAAGGGATGGAGGATTGCATTAAACCAGTCGAAAGACTGATAACAGAAAAAAATGGGGAAATCACAAATATTGGATTTGGGATAATTTTTTTCTGTAAACCTTATTTGCACCAAATTATAACTTTTTGGAGTTTAGGAAGTATCTTAGCATTTTAATGATCAAACGTGAATGGCTGTTATCACGAGTGATCCGCTAGCTCAGTGTTTTATGCATACGCGTTCAAACTTTCGCGTATCCTCTACGAATTTAGACCCGATCGGAAATATTTAGGTGCACTTAAAGCGACTTTCACATCTGACAAAACTTGTTTACTATTTATATGAAGCACGGCAGGACGCTCCATGATTCTGATTCCTCGTTAAACTGTAGGTCAAACGACGAAGGAGGCTTTATAGTTTCATAGTCGCTTAACATTTGATATCAATATCTTCCACAGGAAAGAAAATGCTTTTGTTACGTTTGGTATTTCCTATGTATAATAAAAATTTCAGGCAAACACTGTCATCCAGAGAAAAGATAATAATGTGAAAGAGCCATTATGATTCGGATATATGTGGGGAAAACATGCGGAGCAACACTTAAATTCGACATTGGATCTGATATTGTGCGTTAGACATACATTTCTACCAAGTTTAACTTTTTCTGTGTATGCGGGAAACACTCTTGAATTTTAATGGTCACCATTGTGTGAGTCTCATAATCCGTCACATTTGCTGGTCAGTACTAAGAAAACCGAAGAAAAATTTAATTCTTTATTACAGGTTGGTGACTTCTACCTATAATGAAAATCTGAAGCATAAAATTTAATCCAAGGCAAAGATATCAGGGTAGTAATATGCACGGAGGTGCTTCGGGGAAAGAGTGGAACAGTAGTGATTCTTAACTTGGCGGTGGAAGATTTATCTTAACAGGTGGTGCGCATCACTCATTAAGGTAACTGTTTCAACAAAATTTCAAGTTTTTCTCTTTGTCGTCACCGTAATTCTTAAGCTTTAAAAAATGAATGGACGTTTAAATAACCTTTGGGCCTCTAAAACGTTAATACTTGAAATTTTATTATAAATCCCAACTTTCCTATCAACGGACGTATCTACTAATGTATCTCTGTTTGTTTAGTACGAAATTCTGACTAAGTAACTGAAATAATACCAGCGTCGTTAAGAAAAACTAACAATAGAGCCTGCATCAAAACAGGAATTAAAGCATATGAATAAACATAAGAAATAAGTAATTTCAAAATTTTAGAACCAAAATTATATGATTATTATGGGAGCAGCAATTAAACAAAAATTTAAATTGTTCAAACGCTAACCAACAATATTGTTACTGTGGAGCCACTTAACATTTAATTTGTTGTTCCCATACCCATTATCTGGGGGATTCTCAGACTTACACATTTTTACGGAGATGAGTAAATAATTGGACTCTGTGATCAGACATACAACAGCCGCATTACTGAATTACAGATTGGCTGCATAAAAAAAATCAATATTTCAATATTTAAATCAATATTTAATAACCTAAGGCTTTGAGGTAAAGGATCTCACTAGACATATAAATGGACACTGAAATTATTTTTTTGTAAGGACTATATCAAATGAAATGTGGTTAAGTTTAAGGATAAATGCTTTCTCAGCATGAAGAATCGTATATAATCATTTGGTGATTGCCTTAGCCGAAGATGTTACGAGAAAATCAGATAAACAATGATGTTGTCGAATCGAGAAAGTGAAAAGAATGTGTTGGAACTAATGACTCAAATATGAGAACAGGCTCTAGAGTGCCAGAAATATCGTATATGATGCAAGAAAAAACTTTATACTGCCGATAAATATGAAACAGTGTAAATAAAAGTCCTATGTATACTTTAAGGAGAATAAAATAAACGAGCTACTACCAAGTCAAACGGATCAAAACTGATAAATAAGAAAAGGGAAACTACTGTTTTAAATTTTGGATTGAGATATTTTGCAGGTCAACGTGGCATCTACAAAGACATGATTTAGTAAGTGGCCGATGAAAGTAATGAACGTGAAGCCAACAGGATTAAACAAGCTACGGTTTTTAGGTAGAAAACACACACAACTAAAAAAGGTTAATATAATTTACCTTTGTTATTGCTGTGAGAATAAGAAAAATGAGAGAAAAAACTGAAAGAAACGCTAAACCTGTGCGGAAAACAATATTAACAATACAGAAGCCTCTAGAATGTAGAGATCAACTCAAATTCTGGTTTAATATTTTTTCTGAATTGCACTAATGTTACTATATAGCTAAACAACAAGAGCTTAAAGTTTACCACCATTCCTGGAGGGTTTTATTTGAAGTTACCAGTCTGTAACTTCTCAGCCACAAATTAAATTCCGCTATCACACTGTATCAAACGTAAAAGCAAAGTTTCCGGTAAAGGAAATACACTTCGCTCACCTAGAATCTCGTCTTGTTCCTTGTAAAGCTGCTGTAGCTCGTTCAACTTTTCTGAAAGAGCGTTAATTTCTTCCTCTGCTTCCAGTTCCTTCTTAGTCAACACGTTCACCTCATTCCTCACTAGAGCCTGCAAGTACATAAGAAACAAAATTTCGATTACAAAGATGTTGTGAAGCGTTCACGACTTAGATCACAGGTGTCATTGCGATTGACTAATAACAAGGCTTTACGAATAACTATGAATACAGTGTACGCGGTGGTTAAATCCTTTAATTTACAAGCCCTGGTCTTCTTCTTTTCATTCCATAAATTTTCATTATACAAGGGAATAGAAGAGGCAATAAAAAACAATAGTATAGTTTGTCCAAAAAAAACTCATCAAGAATATGTTAACAAGAGAATGGAGTGTATCTGCGAGTCTGAAAGTCTTTGTATCCGAGAAGAAGGGAACTCCCAGCGAAATTTTTGAAACAATCACAGGACAACAGCGAAAAATCTTAATTTTGAGGAAACGTAATACACTCTGACAAATGGGAAAGACTGCCCACCCAGTGTTGGAAAACTCCCTGGCCGGGGAATATTCGATACGCTAGCATTATAGCTGCTGAATGGCGGTGAGTACTTCTTGTCTGAGATAGTTTCTTTAACATGGAAACCAAAGAGCTTTGATAAAATTTTAAGGAATTTGGAAAATCTATGGAATTAACTACAACCGTTTAAGGTGAAATCCGATTTTATGCAATTATTTCGAGCAGTATTCTGAGCGTACATATTTATCGCGATTTTAAACACCACGGCGCCAAATAACTTCCTCGAAACTTACATATACCTTTTTTTGTGTAAATTTCAAGCCATTCTGTCACCTGTCAGCACACGTTATCTACTTGCATTGCACAGTCACCTCCCTCTAGAATTAACTCCTGCGTATCGGTTCCACGAGAAAACACGGGTAAAAAAATATACGAATGGGAATCTGTCAAACGAATCAGGGTAAAAATCAAATGGCATTATTCGAATACCGGTTGAAAATACGAGAACCAGAATTTGAAATACGAGAGGCGCATCTCCATCTGTTTGTCAAAAGAGCTTCAGGGAACTTGACACGCGCATGTGTTGAATGTCTTCACGCTAACTGCAAATTCCTCATTGGTTTGATACCACGTAATTTGAGTTTCCGTCTGCTCATGTGTGGGACTGTCATGACATTACGGCTTTATATATCTATTATTATATGCAGCTGTTAAATAGCTCTTCAACAAATGGGAGACGGAAATATTACACATCATATACCGACTGAAATCGAACATCAGACAATTCAGTCCAACAATCATTTTAAATTTAAAGAGGTGAAAAAATAATTTCTCGTGTTAATTATTGTTTAAAATAAAATGTTGACTGAATTAGAAGTGGAAAATTCTGATTTTTAATTAGAACCTCTAATTTTGGATTGAAATTTTTAAATTTGACTTGAAAATGCTTTGCTAAACGGTACATTACTTTATTTAAAACAATTATCATTATTTTATAGTCTCGACGAGTTTTCCTCAGCATTTATTGGATTTGACTTCTCCCGTTTGTCCAGGATTTTACTGTAAATCTTGAAAAGTTTGTGGTGTCTTTCGTAGGTGGGCATGGAATCAGTCTGGATAATTTTACAGATCCTGATTTAAATGATGGCATTCACCTAGTGTTTGTCTCTGTTCATTTATTTGCTGTTAACTGAGTTCTCCGTAACTAGCCATAGAATGTAGCCACCACTTTGTGGCTATTGACAGACCATCATCATCCCTATCGTTATTACTTCCACGAATCATTACAGGTTACATATAGTAAATGATACTCGAGTTAAACACAAAACACAAACAATTTACAATGGGTGACTCAAGGGTTCTCAGAACACTGATTAACGCTAGCAGCTGTACCTCGACATCGACCACGACATCACCCAACCTTGACCCCAAGCTGCGCGGCATCCATCGACCGCGATCTTCATCATCACCGCGGCCGCGACCTGTTCGACATGTTTTTACTCTCACACCATGGCAGACGCCTCAACAACATGAGGAATCGGGTGGGTGTCAGTCACTACATGAGTCATAACACTGAATCTGAAGGATTTAAAGGATTTTCCAACCACAGATGGTGGTTTTAAGTTTTAGTTCCAAATAAGAATTGCGTGTTACCTTCAGCTGGAAAACCCATCTATAAATTTGCTTCGTTTCAATCTTTGGAGGTAGTAGATTGTTAAATTTAGAAACGTGTTTTCAAATAATAGCTTTCTTTCAGAAGTCCGACTTTTTCAAAATTGTTGTTGGTTCGGTATAATTAATTTGTTTTCTTCAAAGACTTAAGCATGTTCGTACATATAACATGCCATTGAACTTATCTGCAGATAAACGTTAGAGAGAAAGATCGGTAATTTGATGGGATCACTTCGATCCCGAAGGATGAAAACAGGAGTTATCTGCGTGATTTCCAATCGGGAGGTGCTATTTCCACTTCTAAAGATTTGCAGTATTTTTCGGCTAGGAGTAGTTTGAATTCAGTTGAATCTTCTGAAAATAATCATATCGGGATTCCATCGTGGCATGGTGCTTTACCCATTTTCAAAACCTCTAGTTATTTTACAATATTTGTAACGTCTATTACGTTAACTGTTTGATTTCTGTCTCAAGCTAAGCATGTTTGTAGGTGCGCTGCGAAATTTGTAACAGGTAGATGTAATCTAATGCTTAACAAAAATTCTTTTTTCTTGGCTTCTTAATATCTCGGTTGAGGAATTTGATCCATTTATTCCTACCTTGCTCCGTAATCTCCGGTTCATTGAAATAAATGCTTGGTTGACTAAAACTATAATTTTCTCCAAAGAAACACGGGACATCATGAGAGAGTTACTATTGACATCCGCAGTCCGCCTTTGTTGTGGCCACCAACATAAGCTGATAATCCTACTGGGTAAAGGAAACCAACAGCCTAAAGTGAAATTCATACGTTCTGCTGAAAAAGCCTCATAAAAGACCCCTCTGCATTCATCTAAAGGACTTCACGCAAGAACGTTCACATTAAGAGAGTGATGTGTTAAGTACCTGCTGCTACTGATGGAAGCAATATCAAATCAGATTATGTCTTGCTGGTAGTCCAGTTGTTACTAGTTGATATATACAGGGTTAGTCTAAATAATACATCGGGTTTCAAAATACTGTGTATTGAAAAGTATATGACCTGAGTGATGTATGAAATGATACATAAACTCACCGATTTTAAAAGCTCGCTTAGTGTATGGCGTGCACGCTAGATAGCAGCAGTGGATAAGATGGCGGAAAAACAGCAGAAGAGTTTTTTTGTGGTTGGAGTGAATTTTCTCTATTGCCATGGCCCCTTGGTCGCAAGATCTGACCCCATGTGATTTATTTCTGTGGGGTTATGTGAAGGACAAAGTTTAAGTACCGCAGTGCTAACACTACTACAAGAATTATAGGAACAGATCACTGCTGCTGTGACGGACATTGATAGCAACATGCTATCGAACTTAGAGACGGAACTGGATTACCGTTTGGATGGGTGATGGGTGGCTAAGGACCCAAGCATTGTACGTTTATAGTATGTTCCAGAAACTTGATGAGTTTATGTATCTTTTCATGTATCACTTGTATTTGTAGGTCGTATACTTTTCAACACAGTATTTTGAAACCTGACGAGTCATTTAGGCTAACCCTGTATTTTAAATGTATAACTATGAGTAGAGATCGTGACAAAGCTCGTATGTGTACTTTGGGGGAACTATTTTAAAATATTACTTACGCAAAAAATGAAGAATTCTCACTGAGTATAATTCTGGATTCCTGAAGGCAATAACCAGTGGAAGACGATCTAGAATAATGGCATGAAGGGAAGAATTTTATATGGTGTCTGTAACAATGTATAACTATTGCATTCTCAATGTCTGAAGGCTCAAATAATTGAATTGAACCGTATAGATCAAAGTGTTCTCAACATCATGTTGAAATTTCTTTCCACCAGTGTAAGTGATAATTAACATTGGCTGTCGCAGGACATATGAGTGTTCTGATTGAAATTTCAAAATAGGATACGGTGATCAAATTCATTTTTGCTAGTACTTCATGGTCAAATGCATTATTTAGGAACGTCAAGAATGTCAGGTTAAATGTTGTAGTTATTACAACAATAGGTTGGACCGTAATGAATTCTTCGCCTATGTACCGCCTTATTTAGCTGCGTGGGGTGGTTTTATGTCATGTATGTACTCCTTCCACTGTCTCTTACACCCACACACATTAGTGGGTGTCCACAAATTCTGGCTCTGATAGCGAGCTGACAGTAGCTGTCCAGCCAATATGCGATAGCGAAGGATATTGAGTATTACGCGATGAATGAAGGTATTAAATAAATTTCATCGCGAGCTTTATCATAATGGATTTCAGTAATTTATTTAGTTAGATTTATTTGGTCCGAATGTAACCTTCATGTTCAACCAATCAGTATCTGAGTTTCCCGATACAACTGATCGTTCTCAAACATTGCCGGAGGTTGACGTCATATCATTCAAGATTCTTACAAGCTATGCCCTACCGTCAGATGAAAGCATTTTGGTAAATTCGGAGTGTTTATTACGAAAGAAATTAAAATACAGTATCCCTACTTATGAAGACAATGTTTATTTCCTCGAAATCTCATCAAACGCACTCGTCAAAAACAGCAGCAACTACCACCCTTGTCAGGCACTGAATCCGGGGCCCGAAAGTAAATACTCCTGCATATGGGTACAATAGGATAAATGTCGATGTTTTTAGACATATTTTATGATCTAGGATATAAATATATTGTTTTCCGGTATGATAGCACTGATTTTTTAAAATAATATTCGTGTCTCAGACCAAATGCTAACACACGGAAGATAACAATTTTTTAAATTAAATTACACGATCGATGGTTCAACAGCAAGTTTTATATAGCATAGATGCTAATTTTGCATTGCGAGGGAACCAAACTCAACTACACTGCTGCCCAAACTGAGCTTAGCGGTGACCTTAAAACCAGTTCTGTTTATTTACCTTTTTTTGGCCCAGATGCAATAGATATTGGACTACAAAATGATAGTATGTAAGAGCTATTTAATAACCGCAGTTAGTTGACGAGTTAACAGCGACATTAGCCATCGTAACCGATTTTTAATTTGACTTTGATGTTACCCTTTTGACATATAATCGCCGTATAGACAGTACTAATGGCGTTCGGAGAAAGACCTGGTAACGACGGTAGCCTAAAATGAACTGTCTTCTGATCCTAAAATTTTAAAGAAGTGCTCTATACATCAATCCCCCTCACACCGGGTAAAAAAAGAATATTGATTTCGAACCCCTTTATTTCTCATAAAATAATGTTTTCGGTTGTTGGGGCAGTGAAACACATACTACGTTCAAAATTTCAACTGAAACTTATTTAGTTTAAGAGCTACTGGTCTTTAAGAAGCGGCCACACATTTCAGCATTAGCGTTTGGGGTACGGAGTTAGAAATATTTTCTCACGTGTCCTTGAATGGACTATAAGCCTAACAAGTTTTGGCTGTGTTTGGTGCAATATTTTCATCCAGTTATTTTAGTAACATGATTATAAAATTATAATTGCAGCACAGTAGTATGGGTGATAATCTGAGACTGTAGCTAAATAGATTGACCTAAACTAAGTTCTTAATTTATAACGTTGAAATTTATCTGGACATTTATGTAGTACGAGATAAATTACTATCACAAAATAAAAATTGAAGATAAGAGATTTTAAATAACCGCATTTATAGTTACGCATAGTTCTGATTCCTATCATAGAGCAATGGATTTGTGTTCTTTTTTTTCACAGAAAATGGAATTAAAACAATTTTTTTTTAACTGCTTTATCTCTCTCAACTGCGAGGTCTTTTAGAGACGGGAAAGGATGGGGGGCAACGAATGGGAAGGAATTCGGCCATGGCCCTTTTAAGGAAGCATCTCGGCATTTGCCTGGAGTGATTTGGGAAACCATGGAAAACCCAAATCTGGATGCCTGGACGAAAATTCGAACCGCCGTCCTCCCGAATGCGAGGCCAGAACGCTATCCGTTACACCACCACGCTCGGTTTAAAACGAAGGAATGTGAAGTGGTGGTTGTGGATGCGCACCTGCCTGTTGATGTTGGCGACGAACTCCTCGTGGTCGGCCGCCCTGGCGGGGTTCCTGTGCAGACGCAGTTGCTCCACTGCGTCCTTAGCAGAGTCGTCGGTGGCGGCTGAGGCCGAGGCGTCCGGCAGCAGCTGCAGCCTGGCCGAGGCGGACTGGAGGCGCGTGCGGACTGCCGCGCGGCGCGCCGCTGCCTGTCCGAGCGCGGCGGCTGGAGACCCCAGCTCTGCCTCGCGCAGGCGACGCTCCACCCGCACGTACCGTGTCAGCGGGCTCCGGTCCGCAGTCACTTCCTGCGCCAGACATCAAACGCACTATTCACAAAACCAACTAAAAATATATACGTATAACTGACTTCGACCGGCACTTGTTGGAGTGATGAGGGGATGTACGAAAGAAGTAAAGGAATTGGGTTACAAAACTTTGGTCAGACCATTGCTCGAATATGGTAGTGTAGTATGGGACCCACATTTTGAGTATCAAATACAGGAGTTGGAGAGGGTACAAAAAAGGGCTACTAGATTTGTTTCTGGAAATTATCAGTAAGAGAAATGATAAAAGAGCTGGAATGGGATTCATTGACAAGACAGGAGGAGGGTGAGAGAGTCATGGGAGTGTACAAGGCGTATAATGGCGATGAGGCATGGAAAGATATTGGTGTAGGTATGAAAAGTAGTGTATGGAAGGGAAAAGATGATCGTGATCACAAGCTGGCATTCGATTTCAGGTACAAGGGTGTAGGAAGATTCTCTGTTTTAGGTTAGGGTTTCAGGGATTGGAATAAGTTACCAAGAGAAATGATGAATAATTTACCAAAAACGTTGAAAGAATTTAAAGCTAAAATTTACAGAGGGCAAATGTAGGTAGGTGCAGGAAAGGGGGAAGATGGGTGTTAGGGAAATTGCCTCCGGAGCGTATGCTCCATCGCAATTTAATTATATATACATATATATATATATATATATATATATATATATATATATATATATATATATATATATAATTAACACATTTCCATATCTTCATGCTCCAAAAACGTAACAATCGATTTATGGTAATTGTAACAAGAAATCTAATGAAGTGTAGTAGCTGAGTTTGTTTGGATGAAGCCTTCACGATGATAAACGCCGAAAGAACTTTTTTCAGATGAGCTGGACGCATTGTTACGGCTACATCGAAAGAAAAGTACTGATTTAACAGCTGATCCTTAATTTTTTAAATTGTTGCCTCCTAGTAATTATGCAAGTTATGAGTTATAATTTGCTTAATATAACTGTCTTTTTTGTGTAATATCTTTGATTTGTCAATGATTTCCCGTTTGTTACATATTTCCGCATATCACACCTCATCTAAATCTCTAAAGAAATTTCATTTGAAAAATCACAGTGAAGCAACATCGGCAAACACATGTCGGCAATAACAGTATACTTGTTTACCATCTAACAGAAACTGAGCATAAAATCATGAATTCGTGTGTTTTTATATTGTCCTAAGCGTGTAGTTTCTACTAAGACATTGAAAGATCTTGAACCAATATCATTAAAACATATGCAAGCTAGTATTATTACTTGTGATTTCAGAGCAATCAATCTCTTTATTTTGCCTACTTCCCGTATTTTCCTTTTGTCATAATCCTCGATGATATTTCTAGAACTCGGTAAAGCCACTTGATTAATATAACGTAACACTAGAAATGAAATGTTACATGATATGAGCTGCAGAGAGGCACAGTACTCTAATACTTATTAAGTCACTCCTCGATGTTTGTTGGAAAGGTAAATCATTTTTAAGCAATAGCACATGAGTCTTGCCATACCGGGTAACAAAGAACCCTATTTGATTAAATGTGCCACTGACGAATTTTTAAATTTTACACACTCAGCTCGGTTAAAAGAAGGACGATAGAAGTTTAGTTTTGGTGCTCGGAATGTTTCATGCTGATCAGCTAGAATTCACCTGAAGTTTTCAAGTAAACACAATTCATATACGCATATTTCCCATCAAAAGTGTGGTTAATCTTTATGTATAAAGATGAATGTATGTTTGTTTGTTGGTTTGTTTGTTCTTCATACAAATCCACAGTTTTCATCCGATCTCGATGAAACTTTGCACACTTATCTTTTGAAACAAGGAGAAAAATACTGTATACATTTGGTTGAAAAATTATCTGTATAAATAACACATGTTGTCTCATAACTTCGAAATACGGCGATAGACAGACACGTTGGATGTGGACGTCTCCAGACCGTGTTTCCGTGTAGTGAACTGGCAGCTCAGTGGCTACGTCGTGGTCTCCGGTTCAAATCTCCGTGGAGGCCAAGATTTTAAAAAATTGTTTTTCATCGTAAGAGTCAGGCCTGGGCCGTAGGTTATTCGGATTGAATGTTAAACTGTAGATATTATAAAGTTAGGGGTGCCTGCCGGCCCTGGTAGCGTAGCGGCTAGCGAGCTTGCCTCGCGTTGCCAGGGTCGCCGGTTCGAATCCGGCCGAGGGCATGGGTGTTGTGTCCGTCCTGTGTTGTCCGCAATGAGAAAAAGATAATAAAGTACAGACAAAATTCGAATAAACAACGATAAACTTACAAATGGCTGAGATGGAAAAAAAATGAAAGCCTTCTTTTTTAAAAAAAAGTGGCTAAAGAGCTTGGTTACGAACGTCGTGGTCTCCGGTTCAAATCTCCGTGGAGGCCAAGATTTAAAAAAAATTGTTTTTCATCGTAAGAGTCAGGCCTGGGCCGTAGGTTATTCGGATTGAATGTTAAACTGTAGATATTATAAAGTTAGGGGTGCAATGCGAGGCAAATCGTAGGTAGTCTTGCAATTTTGTAGGTGTACACTTTTTTACGTTATAATGGTCCCTCAGGTGTTGTTCACACTCAGTGTGTGAGTGAGAACCACAGTAATACTAATATAAATACGGAAGTAAGTCTCTGTATTTTTGTTACGTTTTGACGACTAAATGGCTATATCGTTGTGATGGAATTTTGTAAGGAAAGCTGTATGAAGGGCACAGGATATTTTTTCCAGTATGATTAACAGTTGTAGTCACGAAATTTTGAGATCTTATCGAATAGTGACAGAAATATGTTGGAAATTGATTCTTTTCAAGAGGCAGGTTCGACGGTAGAATGATATAGTGATAGCTTTCCTGTCATATTATGCCGACTCGATATTGTTTGGGACCAATCCTTCGTTACCTACAACTTTCTATATTTAATTCTGGCAAAAAAATTCTTAATCCACGCGTACGAAGTCGAGGGTACGAGGCTAGTTTCCTATGTTTATGACCCACTTCTTTTCATTATTTGTTTTTTAGTAGAGAGGGGACGGGAATTGGTGCCAAAATAGTTCGTCGACGTCGTGCTCATTAACACAAGGACTGTGACGTCATTACCAGTGGAGGTAATCGCAGAACCCTCGGGTTCAGACAGCAACGCGAGCTTACCTCGGAGATAAGATTGTGTTTGTGTTTGAACAACGAGAGAAGTTCGGCCAGCAGGATTGTTTGCTTTCACCGTCACAAGACAGTTCAAAGAACATGTTCTACGCTGCAAGCTGCCGGCCCCAGTAGCGTTTGGGTTGGCTTGCTGAGTGACAGTCTAGGACATTGGTAGTGTCACACGTTGTTCTTAGTTTTCGATGTGAATAATACTCGCGTGAGGATGGTATGAATTAAAAATATGGCGGAGCCTCGTACTCCCAATTCAGGTAATTTCGGAATAAATAGACATGTGCTTCGACAATTCACACTTTTCTTCAGAAAGTAATGTCTGTGCACGGGTTTTTTAATATTGAAACAGATGGAGGTGAGGACAAATGTTTAAATGATAATGTGTTTGAAAGTGTCTATAATGATTTTCTATTTGTATACAGGTTTCTTAACTAATATTTCCCTTATACTTGACCTGTGATTATCTTTAATCTATTTTTATTGCACTTTATCACTTTGACCTAATTTTGAACCAAATCCTTCACCCAATATTGTGCATGGGAAAAGCAGTAAAACAATGTGAATAGTGGGTGCATTAAAAAACCTCATAGCTGAAAGTCTTTGCACCCTAAACGAAGGTGACTCTCTAGGAACTTTTTGAAACAATTTCAAAACCACAAGAAAACGTGCGCAGCTGTTTAACGCTCTCTCGTTTAAGCAAATAACACTTATTCTATAAAAGAAGCAGAGATGCAGGTAAAAATTACATTTTCAAGGATCAAAAATTAATTAATAAATCTGGACAAGGACAAATGTTACGATGCAGATAATGTCAAGTGATCCTTATCTCTGCTTACCTGTCACTGCATGAAACACCAGCATCTGTTAGCTGAATATTTGCACGAAAATCTTTATTTGTCGAGTGTCTGAAGTTGCTCTCGGTATGTAATCTACATGAAGTTACATGAAGCTGGTCTTTGTTTTGTTACAACAGTTTATGACACTCCTCTAATTTGTGTGGTTAATTAGCTCCAGAAAAATTACATACTCTAATGGGGAATACAACATGTTATGGATGGGGAGTCCCATCTCATAACGAACACATAATTATATGTCACTTCCACTCTACTCATCCAAACAAACTTAATTAATTAATATTTCTGTTCAGTTGAAAGGTGTCATTGTTACTAACCAACAATATTTTGTTCCATGATATTCTATTTGTTTTAGAACGGATGCCAACTGGTTTTTTAAGAAAAAAAAATTGTCTTTGGAAGAGGAATATAAAAATTATTTGAAAGAGAAAAAAAAGTATTATTTAATTTGAATATGTATTGCCTTAAATACATATATTATCGTGCTATTATTCTTTTTTCATTTCAACGTGTTATAGCTGGTAACATATCCTTAAACTAAATTGAAAAAAAATAAGTATGCTGGCTTTCCGGGTGGGTATTCACTGACTTACTTGTCTAATGCCAGCTGACGCAATGGAAAAACTCACAGAGCGGATACTGATTTTCGGAAAGAATTTATTTTGAGGACCTCTTCTTATACAGCAATATATTATCTCCCACAAATCTTTATATGTTCGTAATTGTTTAGATTTCTTGAATTTTGCTTTTTTGGAGTAACTGTTGTATTACTTGTATTAGTATGACAAACAGAATCTGAATTATTTGTCTTTTGAAACAATAGAAAAGAAAAATAATGCAGTTGAAAACTTCAACCTCAAAACAACGAAGAACAGAAGAAATTGCGAATTCTCGGCTAGTAGGTTTCGTAATTCACATCCCCCCGTCCGTTCAGAAATAACAGCAAGCGGACACCAGTCGACGCCTAACCACTCATACACGCTAATAATTTCGCCTCAGCCCAACCATACGTTCCTACGTACTGCGTCTGAATACCTAACATGAATTCCGCCACTGGTGCGTCTT
Source organism: Vandiemenella viatica (assembly GCA_031002005.1). Lineage (NCBI taxonomy): Eukaryota > Metazoa > Arthropoda > Insecta > Orthoptera > Morabidae > Vandiemenella > Vandiemenella viatica. Next base: position 94,009,169 of record CM061921.1, on the reverse strand, counting down.
GAATGATTATTATTGATTCCTACCGCGCGCTAGGCGCGGCTGCTTCGGAATGCCAAACACCGCTCCAACAATGGACAACTCGACAAAGCAAAAACAATACATCAGTGTTAAAATTGTTGGTAATAATATATAAAAGCCAAAAAGTTAATTTAAATACTGTTAAATGACTAAAATATATATTTATTAAATTTAATAGGGATTGGGCTGAAAATGTTGACAAAATGTCAAAAGTTTTATTAAATGGATTAGACAAGAAAAAAGTGAAAATTTATCAAAAAATGGCTTACAGATGCCATTGGTATATATATAATATTTTCAGGCATGCGGAACAGTTATTGCTTACATTTTTCATTCCTATGGACATGATACTGATGTGCATTCCAATACTCTTGGCAATTGTGTTGTATACTTGGGAATATTGTTAAAGTTCTGATCTTTTTCTATTTATCTTAATTTTATCCAAAATTCACAGCTTTGTACGTGACTGTATTGGTCAGACAAAAGGAAGGATAAAACACAGCCTTCAGTCACCGAAATGCAAATTTATTGCACTACACTTGGGCGTAATTAAATTTAAGACCGTGAGATGAACATTCATTGTTGAATTTTATATGGGCGATCACTTTCACTAGTTTTACTTGATCTTCACTCGAACGTAATTAGGTGAAAGTGATCACTTAATTACGTCCAAGTGAAGATCCAGTAGAACTAGTGAAAGTGATCGCCCATATAAAATTCAACAAAGAATGTCAATCTCACGGTCTTAAGCCTAATTACGTCCAAGTGAAGATCAAGTGTAATGCAATAAATTTACATTCAAGTGACTGAAGGCTATGTTTTATTCTTCATTTTATCCTTTTTATTTATGTTCATCGATAACTAAATAATTATAATGTGTAGGCCCACAGGTTTTATATGATCGATGTTACCGAATTTCGAATTGTAGAATAGAATGCACCTTCAGTTGTGGCTTGAGATATTAGAACCATAAGAGAAAAATACGTGACAACATTTCAGATCACAACGACCCGCTCAATTCTGGAAATTTTGCACCATACAACTATTTTATTTTTATTGTTGTATGTATGTGAACAAAACACGGTTAGTTCAAAGAGGTTTCTAAAGTTTATAAAAAAGTATTGTGATCCATTATAGAAGAGCAAATTAAAATAGGGAAGCTGAATCGAGAAAAACAATGATGCTTATATGGCGCACGTTTACTTACAGAAAACATTTGATAAGGTCTAATGGGACAAGAAGCTCAAAATTTTAAATAAATCAGGGGTAAAGTAAAGACAGAATAATCATTTACAATTTCTATTTCAGGTGTTTATAGTAAAATTAAAGAATTACGAGAGGCATGCACCATTTAAAAAGGCTGTAAGACTTAATTTTAGTATATCCCAATTAACACTCAACTTATTAATGGAAGAAGCAATAAAGCTTGAAAAGAAAATTTGAATGTGTCTGAGGAGAAACAATTAGTATGCTGCAATTGTGTGTTAACAGAACACTGTGAGGATGTTGAGTAATTGTTAAATGGCATAAAAAATTGTTGAGAGAAGAATTTGGAGCAAATATAAACCAAACAATACAAATCATGTGAAGTGTAGCAGAAATGATAGCAATAACAACGGATTAAATTTAAAAAAAGGGACAGATGTAATAGAAGAAGTAAGCGAATGCCGTTACTTAGGAAGTAAAATTACAACTGAAGGCGAACGTATGTTAAAAGCAGAAATGCACTTGAAAAAAGACCTTTTTTTCAAACTGTAGGAATATTTTAGTTTCAAATAAAGTACTCCGAAAGAACTTTCTAAAATTGTGTGTAAGAAGCACAGAACTTTTGGAAGTGAAACATGGAGTTTAGGAATACTGGAAACGAGGGAAATTGAAGCATTTGAAGAAGGATTTTTAAATGTAAGTGGGCAGATACAGTTCGTAATGAACGTGTTTCGGAAATGATTGGCGAGGAGAGAAGTATGTGGAGGCGTCTCTCAGAAAAAAAGAGGCAACATGGCAGTTCCCATTTTAAGACTTGTGCGATTAGTCTATCTGTTAGTGAAGGGAACAGTTGATGAAAGAACTGTAGTTGATGACGTAGATGGGAACATACGAAGCAGATAATTGAGGACGTGTCTCGTATGGTTAATTTCTACATTGAAAATTTTCTAGAAACTGATGAAAGAAAAAAAGTTATTTATTTCGAAAGTAAGTGAAGAAATTAGCTAACACCAAGCAGAAAATAAACGAATAGCAAAATGTAGAGGTGCAACTGAATTTTTCAATGTTTGTAATTACGGTAATTTACTCAAAGAGTTTGAATGTGCTTATAATAGTGATTTTGATAATAGATAATGAATATAATTAACCGAATCGATGCCCGATACAGTAATTTCTTGTCACGAGAAGTTAGATGAATTTGATTGTCACTACTTCATTTTCAAGGCGTTTAGTGTAGTTCAGTTTCCTTCATAATTGTCCTGCTTTTCTGCAATAATTATGACGATAATCATTTAGATCTTTTCATAGAGTGAATGAAAAATATGAACCTTTGGAAATATATGGTATCCTAAGATATATGTAGTGGTACGTAGTGGTATGTTGAGTTATAGCAATAGTAAGATAAATTATGGCAGTGATCATAGGTAAAGCTAATTTTAATAGAAATGATTATTTATCACAAGCAGTGAATCAAGTAATAAAAAGACATATAGATGAAAAAGATTTTTACCGATATCTGTTTATAATAATGAATATATGTTTCTGAGTGAAGAGAAAAGTAAAACTTATTTCCAATGCCAAGCAAAATTTACTGGTATAGATAGAAAAATGAAACACTCGTAATATCGTAATTTCGAGAAATTTCCAAATAATAATGGCAGTAATGCTTATACGGTGGAAGCCGCATCATGGTAATAAAAATAAAAAACGACATTGAAAATCTTTGCTTTTAGTTGAGTTCAATTCTGCTAGTGGGAACAGTGAAGACAAGTTATGGACATCTTCTACATTTCAGAGGAGAACACAAATTTAAATTGTGTAGTGAATATGATAAACTCATATTTCCAAAAGGACAGACAAGTAAGCATCGTTTCCATAGGTAGACCACAAGAATTTTTTTTGTTTTGTCCTTCATGGGAAATTGGATTTATAATGTTACTAGATTTTCTGCTAGTTTTCAGATACGGCAGCTTCCTAAGGGGAAAAACAAACATCAAGATTTTAATGGGTATGATTACGGCACGGAAAATTCATTACCAGAAATACTTGAATTGCTGAACGGATAATTGGTACAGACATTTGATGTGTTTAGTAACTAGCACAATGAATGACATTTACACCTTTCTCCGATAGGGGGAGGGAGGAGAATAACTTTATCAGGAGGTAACCAGCAGCGACAACCACCTTCCTGCGTTGCAATCTACTTATGTTTCACATCAGCCATTAATTACTTACTGAATCTTAAGACAAAAGGCAGTAGATTTGTTTACCTCCACACAACATCAATTCTGTGGAGATCCTAAAAGATTTATTACTACTTCTTCTTCTTCTTCTTCTTCTCGTGTTGATGACAGGATCTGATATGTGGTTGTTTTTTCCGCCAATGCGATGGCTTTGTCAGTAGCTGATTGGAGGTCAAATTGAGATACATTTATTCCGATTTGTTGTCAAAACAGCAGATGTACCATGGTTCCTCTCTCCCCGCACGAACATGTGGTATCTTGCTGTTCTCCCAGTTATCCCCAGGTGGCAAGAGTATCTTCGCAGCGGCCAACTCCAACTCGAAGCCTGTTTAATGACTTCCATATGGTCCATGGTTGTTCAGACCCAGGTGGTAGACCCTCTTTTGGCTTGATCCACTCGAAATCATGTTGCACTCTCTTCTCCCAAGCCATTATTCTTTCATTGCTTGGAGCACCATTTGGTGGCTTTGAAGTCCGCATGAAGCTTTATTGGAACTTTACTCTCGATGGCGCTGGTGTATAGCCATGTAGGCGTGTCGGGCGTCTTCGTACACTTTAAGCCTTACCACGCTGGTGGCAACTTCCCGGCGTATGTCTCCAGGGGCGATGCCAGCTTGTAGCTCCAATTTGCTAACAGGCGTTGGTCTGAGACAACCAGTGATGAGCCGGCATGTTCTGTGGAGCGCAACGTCTACTGTCTCAGCATGGCTGGATTTTTGCCACACAGGACATGCATACTCTGCTGCGGAGTAGCATAATGCTAAGGCAGAGGTGCGGATGACGCTAGGGTTAGCTCCCCAGCTAGATCCAGTCAACTTGCTTCAGATGTTGTTGCGTGATGATACTTTCATCTTGACACTGCGACAGTGGCTTTTAAAAGTGAGACCTCTATCAAGAGTTACGTCGAGGTATTTTGGGTTTTCACTGTGCAACAGATTCGATCAATTCCAGGTCACATTAAGTATTCACTTAGCGCATTTATTGCACAGATGAAACGCACAGACTAATTTTTTTTTATTTTATTTTTTTTTTTTTATTTTTTTTTTTTGCTTGAGGTCATTCTGCTTGTAGTAAGTTCCAAGGGATTCAAATGTCAAATGTTGAACAGCTAGGGCAAGATCATCAGCGTAGATAAAGGACATGCAATGGCTGTCCAGGGGTTGATCATTGGTGTAGATGTTAAATAAAGCTGGAGCAAGAACACTTCCTTGAGGTAGTCAATTTTTACGACCAAATTATAACAAGTATAGAATTAGACATACAAAATTTTTGAGACGTAAATTTGGACGTCCGGAAAGAACAGATTAAAACAGTCACTTCGTACTTCGGGGATTTTGCAAACAATTCATATATACAAATAAATATACAATTATAGAAAATATAAGAGAGGAGGCTTTATCGGCGTTGGTTATAAATGAAATTTTCTTCGAAAATTAGCCAAGTGATTAGGTTTGTATAACACGACGTTTCGGTGGTCAAAATCTCTGCCGCTATTGCCAACTGACTCACTTGAATAAGACCGTCGAAACCTAGTGTTATATAAACCTACTCACTCGGCTAATTTCCTTAAAAATTTTCTTTTAATTTTAGAATATATGAAAAAAAAGCTAAATAAAATGATTATAGGCTTCCAGCCGCGTGTTAATGACCCTCCCGTGAAACTTCCCAGGAAAGTGATGTTTATACACGTTTAGAAGACCGAGACCATTTTATTTAATTGTATAAAGCGCTTGCGTAACGTATAACTATATACATTCTACACAGAACAAAAATAATTGGTCTATCTTTTTTTAAAAAAAAATCACTTAAAACTACGAAAAGCATTTAATAATGGTTTAAGAGAAAATATATTACATTAATACTAAAATGAAGTGAGTGTTATAATTATAGAGAATTTGAAAATAATGGAAACTATGAATGAGAAATGAAAAGTGCTGACAGACGGGAGTGAATACGATTGTGTAGCGTCGTAGTGGAGCGTCGTGCTGGGTGGACAGTAACCTCGCATTAGGGAGGACGCTGGTTCGAATCCACGTAGGTCCATCCAGATTTGTGTTTTCAGTGGTTTCCCCAAAACTCTATAGGCGAATGCCGGGATGGTTTCTTCAAAAGGACAATGCCGTATTTTTCCCCTTCCTTTCCCCCAGTCCCTTACTGCCTCTAATGATCTCGACGTTGACAAGGCGTAAAGCCAAAATCAAAATAAAAAAAAAACTCCTTGAAACTTTAACTGACGGGATGCTATTCTATTATTCTAAGAATAGTCGAAATTAATGATTACCAGATCTGGCAATCCCTTATCAGTCAAACCATATGATTGAAAATCAACAAATTTTTCAGAAAAATATAAGCACCTAGAAGTGATTTTGTACCTCTGATGCATTTTCACAAGAAACAAGGAATATAATAAAAGTACCTCATGGTAAAAATAGTTACAACAAGTATTAAGAAAGCTAAACGTCCGTAACTAAGCAATAGTCTATGATTAAGCAATGAAATTAAAACTCTGGACGTTTAGTATGTAAAGACAAAGCATAAATTACTGTATCTATTAAGGAACTACGTGGTATTGAGTGTAGAAATACAGTTAAGAAGGAAACTGCAGTTTCTTGACAAAATGAATTTTATAGTCTTTGAAGCTGCCATACAGAATTAACGTTCCCAAAATTAATGAAATCTTACCTCGAACTTTGATTAGGAGACTGAGAAATACTATCTTCATAACACGAATAAGAAATAAATCATTCTATAATGTAAGAGAAATGCAGAATGTGATACAAAAGAGGATAAGTACGAGTGTATAATTAAACTATATTTTGAAGTCTTTCTTCCCGTGGTTCAAACTGCAGATCTCGCATAATGCAAACATAGGTCCTACTATTCGATCTTTCAGCCATGTAAAGTGTTTCGATGAGATTGAACATTGAATCAGATGGTGTCACTAACTGACGTTAACATTGTTATAGTTAATTAACAGAAAACCTTCTTCTTCCTAACCGCACTAATGACCTAGACGACGAAAACACCTCTCTTCCTGTCCAGTATTTGTCCTGGTGGCCTGTTAGGTTAACTGAAAACCACCTTTTAGTGTTTTTATATCTGCCAATTTAATGATACCGCACAAATATATTTGATTTTTCACCCTGTATTGTTCATTATTAATATTTTATTTAAAATGCAATTTGAATTTAAACCAATTTAAATTATTACGTGTATATAATATTAACACATAGAAAAAGGCGCTTGGTACACAGCAGGAATTTGAGTAATGCATCTCTCTTGTATCGAACCCAAAAATCTTGTCTTGTGCTAAAAAAAATATTTTCTTAGGAGCTACTGTGTTTTCCATGGTTTCCCCCAAATCAATACAGGCGAATGACGGTATGCTTCCTTTAAAAATAGCTACATAAATTACTGCTAAATTGAATTCTTGCTCACCTATACCAGTTGGAACTTTTTGCAATGTCAACCCTTGTGACTTGTGTATGTTCCATACAATTGTAGCTTCAATAGAAAATTTCATACTGATTCATGACTGAGATCATAATATGAATGTAGCTTGGAGTTTCGGAATTTTAATTAAGCCGTTGATCGAATCCCCGTCCGGGCATCCAGATTTGTGTTTTCCATGGTTTCCCCAAATCAGTCCAGGCGAATGACGGTATCCTTCCTTTAAAAAAGGCCATTGACGAATTCCTTACCGTTTCTTGCCTCTAATGACCTCAACGTCAACGAGGTGTAAGATGTAAAGCCATAACCAAAAAAAATAAAAGCAAGCCCGTTGGCAACAGACGTTTCTACAGTATTTATAGATGCCACTTCGTTGTCTATCGGAATTCTGGCTTTCGGCACTGCCATTTCTATAAATTTCTGCTGATACTATTATTGCATCTTTTGGTTTTTGAAAAAATCCGCACTTCATAATTTCCTTGGAAATCTCCGCATATGGAACAGTCATGTCGCGGAATCACATGATTTCTATCACGTTCTTGCTGACTGCCACCTGTGGAGTGATGTCACCATCGACCTTGGTAGACCCTAAGGATCAATATTTTCTTCAATAAATTGATCCAGAAATTCTGTTTCTTTTTTTTTTCTTCAATATTTCAAGTTAGAAAACCATACTTTATTTTTGTTTCAAAAATTGTTTCTGCTTTCTACCTATATTACTGAGTGATAATCAACTAGTGCTGCGTGTCTGGCTTCTTTGCTAACCAATTTCGCAGAAAGGAATATGGAGGTCTTCGTCAACCACCCAAAATAATTTCTGTTGCGTGCAACTAAATTTGTCAATTTTGTAAAATATGAGCATTTTTCGTAGCTACTTGTGATCTATTTAAAGCCTTTTGCATCATGTGTCCTTTCATAAAAATTCAGCAGGTCATTCTGGGTCATAGTGGAAAATAGAAAATCAATATGCATAATTGGAAATCAATCTATTTGACAGTTTTTTTCCTATATTGTCAAAATTCCAGTTCTGACCTTTGAACTTTGATCGTGTTTCTGGAAGAATGTGTCAGTTTTGTAACATACGGATAGTTCTTTTTTATATATATATATAAGCTTGGAGTCTATTAAGAGGTTTTTACACCATATTTAGAGATGTCCCTCCACACCGTTTTCAAAAAATATCCCAAAACTGATTAAAAAATTTCAGTTTTGCCCTTTTGCTGAGACCAGAGGTCATTCAAGGCAAAGTGGAGTGTTCAAAAGTTGAGTAATAACTTGACTAAAAACTACGACAAATTTTAACTGTATCTATTTAATGATTTTTTTTCACTATCGTCAAAGAACCGATTTCGACCTTCTGACCTTTCCCGAACTTCAGTGGTTATATAAAGTCTAACTTCTGGTTTTTCCGTAACTTCATATTATTATTAATATTCATATAATACCCTTTATCCGTGTAAACTACACTCGGATCTGTGAAGTAGTTTTTTTTTTTTTTTTTTTTTTTTTTAAATGTCTCGAACAAAATAAAAAAAGCATGAAGTTTTTGGCAGATTTAAATTACAATATTGCAACATCTGAACTGTAATAAAACATGGAATACAACCCGACTGAAACCTAACCGATCTGAAATTTACTATCAATTATTCTGTAGGGATATAAACAACTGGAAGGAAAAAATTAAAGGAATTGTCGTCATGGACAGCAAAGAAGCAATAAGAATCTAGCGTAATAGTGTAACGAAGTTCAAGTGCTCTTAATTTTCACATTGCAGGTATTGTGTTTAGGACCCCAGCATTCACAAACGCTTATAATATCATAATGACGTGAGGATATCTTTTTGCTTGGTCAGACTCTTAGGTGCCAAAATACTGTCAGACTTCAATTGCTTCTAACTCCGGGACTAGTAATGCAAGAGCAGAAATTGATACAATTACAGATGCCTGATGTCTTTATATGTTTTTCGCAACAGATGAGGTTCACTGTTGGTACCTTTACGCTTGAGTAGGCGTATCTGCGTGAAAGTAACAATTTTACTACGTTAAAAAATTTGTACTACTGTAGATTGGGAATGTTTCGAGCTAAGGCCTTGATTATGCTGTTGTTGTTAAGAATTCTTAGAGCATTATAAAGAATTAAAAAGTAATCTTCAGAACATACGCGAAAATTGTATTAAGCTGCAAATGTCAAAATAATTCACAATTTCGTCCCATATGACTCAAAAATATGCTCCGAATTATAAAAAAATGCCAGTATCAGGAAACTGCGCACCAGAAGAAATTCATTAATTATTAATGTCGATGAGGAGTGAATGCAGAAGCTACGGCAACTTTGGTAAGAAAACGGAGAAAAGGTGCAGAGGAGTGCGCTGCTGGTCAGTCGGGTGTACAGGGGCCGACTACTGACTGGCCGTCTATGGGTCATGCGCAGACGCCTGTGGAAATCGAAAGAGATACTCATAATACGAAGGTGGAGAACGATTCGTAAAAGCAAATCCGTGTCACCACGATAGAAGGGGTTAGATGCTGAACAATGGTGGTGATCATCAATGCTTGAGGGAGGAAGGCTTTGGAAAATATATCCCGGTAGTTTCGACAAGATTTTACTCTACTAGTTCAATGGTTCGATACCGCCAGCCAACAATGACTTCGAAATGAGAGTGGTCTGGTGGCTCAGTGGTTAAGGTGTCTGACAGGGTATCGAAAGGTCCGCGGTTCGAATCCCTGTCTCGGTGGGCATTTCATAGGTCCTTAACCTGACCTTCACCTCTGGCACAGCTTGTTGTGTAATGTGAAGTACGCCAGAACGCTTCCGTGGTAGGGATTCCACGTTAAACTGTAGATCCCCTGTACCCAGTAGGAATAAGGTGGCTACGACAGGGGCGGAAAGCGCACCCAATAGATACCCTGTGACCACCACACTGAATCATATTATTATATGCTTCGAATTTGCGCAGAATCAATGATATGCTGCACGTGTACGTATAATAGTAGCCGCTCACAGAACCCAGAGTTTAGTTACGCATTTGTCAGACATAGCTACAAACACAAATACTCCGCCATTCAGATTATTTCTCACCCTCGGAGACTTGGGCAGATGACAACTGTGCCGCTGTTTCTATTTCGTACTTCCAGTTCGTGGATTAAATATAAAAATAGGGTTGGAGGCGATAGCAGAAGTTAGTGAATTTTGCTACTTAGGAAGTAAAATTACAACCAATGGCCGAAGCATGGTTGACGTTAAAAGCAGAATAGCACTAGCGAAAAGAGCCTTCATGAAAAAGAGAAATCTTTTAGTTTCATATATTAAACTATATTATTTTTTAAAACACTCTGTGTGGAGCACAGAAATTTATGGTAACGAAGTGTGGAATTTAGTAATACCAGAAAAAAAGGAAAATTGAACCATTTGAAATTTGGTGCTATAGAAGGATGCTGAAAATTAAGTGGACAGATAAAGTACGAAATGAACGAGTTTTGGAAATGATGGGTGAGGAAAGAAGTTTGTGGAAGAGTCTTACAGAAAGAAGAGATAGGATGGTGGGTTATATTTTGAGACATGCAGGATCGGTTAACTTGTTAGTGGAGGGAACAGTCGAAGGTAAGAACTGTAGAGGAAGACAGAGATCACAATATATGAAGCAGATAATTGAGAACGTGGGTTGTAAGGGGTATTTTGTAATAAAAAGTTTAGCGCAAGAGATGGAGAATTGCATCAATCGAGTCGAGAGACTGACGACAAAAAAAAGAAAAAAGGTTCGTGTATATGGTGAAAGTTGTGGTCACAATCGATCTTCCAGTAGCGTTTCCATCTGTAGAAATGTTTAATCTTTGAGGGACGGGCAGACAAGTTGTGTATGAACGTTCTCGCTTCCTTGAGGGGTTATACTGATGCAATGTGTCGACATCATCCAAATGGTCAAATTTGACCTTGGCTGTTAACTGAGGTTCGTACTGGCGTCGATCTGCGTGCGGATGCAGGATAAACATATTCTGACCTTCTCGTCGCAGGCTCCCTACTAGACCGGCATTCATAACATTATACTGATTAGACTTTGATATATTTTCCCGACATCATCACAGGATATTTTAGTGTTAATTCCGATAGCGATAAGGTAATGCTACACGAATTTATGCTTGCACAGTTCAGTATTATACTAGAGGAGTTTCGTGACCTTAATACTAGGCAACACATAGTTCGATATCACATCCGCTAGACAATCGAATCCAATTCCGGGTTTGGGGTACGTGTGCTACTTTAGCTGCCAGAGGGTATTGCTGTATGTGATAGGAGGGTAATATAGCATCTGGGGTGTAACCATTGTATAAAGAGAATGATAAATAAGTCAAAAAGCGGATTGATGGTTCATTTGGTTAAGGCGCCTAACTGGGGAATGGAAGGTCCCCGGTTTGAATCCCGGTCTCGGCTGCAATTTTACGATCTTAAAAACTCGCTTTCACCTATGGCAAAGCTTTGCTTTGTTCATGTGAAGTACGCTAGGATGCTCCGTGGTTGGTTCAGATTCTACGTAAAACTGTAGGTCCCCTATACCCTGTAGGATCATCAGGTTAAGTTGGGTAGACACACGGCGTTTCCCGGTCAATAATGCCATACGCGCCTTTTTTCAATTAAGGCAACTATTAATACCAAACATTTTTTACTATTTCATAACAGACGTTTTCACGAAGAATCTATGACGTTGACACAAGCTTTGCCAAACCATTTTTATTTTTTTTTTGCTGTCATTTTTGTATGCCAATTATCGCATATAACCATAAAACCCGTACAATCATTGTAAAATTTACAGCTTAGCTACGTGAGATGACAGATGCATCAGTAATGGATCCGAAACTTAGTACACAAGTCGATTACTTGGATCCTCATAAACGAAGTCTAACAAATTGTAAATCAGTGTGTCAGAGGTATGATGAACCAATCCCTTTCCTCTAGGATGTACGGTTCAACATTGAATACCGACGACAGGAAGATTACAAACAAAAAAACAAAAAAAATAGGTGGAGGATGTGTTAGGGCCTGTAAAAATTCTGTTCGTATCAAGGGATCTTCAGCTTTCAAAGCAGGCAGTTGAGCACAGAGATCATGGTTTTAAATGTGAGAAATTCTTCAGTTATATTTTTAGGATATATCTTTGTCCTCACTTCTCTTCTCAGAATGATTAGTCGAAATACTCTCTTTTCACAAGTTTACTTATAAAAATTTTCCTGCCCAAGATTTCTAATCTTGTTAATAGTTTAGAACCAAATTTTGTAGTACACTGTTCACTATTACAATTTGTTAATGGAAACTATCATTCATTAAACAAGTAATAAAACTAAGTAGTTCTGTTTCCGTAATACACCTCAGCTGGTATAACGCAAAAAGTTTTCTGTCTTTAATGTTTCCACGTAAATAATTTTACGTTTAATGAATACGAGCCCACATTATCGAAGAAACAGAATTTTCGTCAAGTGTGTTGTGTATAGTCGTTCTGATTTATTGATAGACGCTTTCTATTCCATACGCATAATAGGTTATCTGATCGTATCTCAGCAACACTATCATTTTATGGCTTTAATCACGGTCTTAAGGTAATAACTTATTTACGTATAATATACAGTGCCTTTAGTAGTAGTGGTAGCTACTTTTAGCGACTATTAACCAAATTTAACTAAAACTCTGAGGGTAGATTTTAAACTTAAAGTGCGTACAGTATTGTATCAGCAAGCATCCTGCGCCGCAACTTTGTGTTTTAGTTATGATGCCTCTGAGCTCACAGTCCCGAAGGAACGAAAGCAATTTTCTTCAGTGCTGTGAGAAGGCCGATAAAAAATAGAGCAAAGTTCCGTTTCATATATACAGGTTTCTTGACGTAGCTTCCTTATTGTTTCATGTTTACCTGAAGATTTATTAATGAATATATACCAGGGTACACTTCAGGACATTTACGAGGCTTAAAATGAGCATTTGTTTGAGTTTGAAGAATTTTAGTCATGAAAAGCAATTCCGAGCGGTTAGAAAACGTTTTCAGCAACATTTTAGGGCTGGAAGTAATGAGGTAAGCAGCGTAGCGAACAGTATAAAATCACAATAGGATCTCCTTGAATTAACACAGAACAGAAATTTTTGACAGCAGTTTATAAACCAAGAGGAACATCGGTGAAGAGCAGAAGGTCTTTGCTTCACATATAATATTCAGCCTTTCCACACTTGACGATATCTCGTGGAGGCACTATCTGCTAAGAACCCACAATTTCCGCAGAAACACAATGCCAAGTACAATTTTATGTTCAAACTAACACAAAGCACCTGATTCGCGTGAATGCCCTTGAGATCGTGGTCTCCTACGCACTTCAGTAATCCAGAGCAAAATATGTTTGCTGATTAATGGGTAATTTTTTAATTAATCGCAGATTTAGGTTCCATTTTGCAAATAAAAGGAATTTGCCTCCATGTTGTTCCAAAATAATAATCCTTTTTTTACTGCACCATAATTACGTCACAGTACTTTTCCTGAAAATATTGCAAGACGACAGCTGCATTTTTTTCTATAATTAACCTCATTACTTTTATTCTGCCGTTAACGGTAAAAATTTGATGAATTTATACTAAATGACACTTCATTACAACCATTATATGGGAACCCATAAACTACGTGGCTCGTTCTATGGGGGTGCGGGGGACTTGGTGCCAGGTCACGTAGCTTTACATTCATATTATTTGTCACAGTTAAAATAAGGTACAGAACACATAACAGTATGTGAATATTTATTACCGTCATTTAATTATTTCCGTGTGTAATTCACGATATTCTAACCAGAGAAAACAGTAGAAAATGTCTTCTGGAATCAACAGGGAGGAAAGCTACGTGTCACGTGGGAGGGAAGGGGGGTTATACAGGCAAAAGCCACGTGAGGCTACGTGGTGGGAGGGGGGTTCAGAGGATGCGAAAATGGGGCAACGTAGTTTATGGACGCTCCCTATGATGTATGTTTATTATTAATTTTCGTCAATAAAATATTAATGTAATAGCTAAATTAGTAATTTTTTATATAATAAAACAACTGAGGTGGCGCATACTGGACTGGGGTGATACAACGGGACCGGGCACGAGGTCATACCTCCCCCCCCCCCACTATTTCCGTCAAAAAATTTGATTTACTAATTTCATCTCAACTTTAATATCATCTTCTGGTATCACAGGTATGTCTGTGACTTTTGTTTGAATATGATTTGTTGAATTTAAGTGATTAGGCTTTTCAGAATTTTCGCATTTACCCGCTCATTTTTGGAATACTGATGTGATTACGTGTTGGTATTTTTGGTTTAAGTACCATAAATGCATTTATTCCACATGTTTTATCTAAAACTGTCGCCAGAATGGAGTTTACTGAAAATTTGTGATCAGTGTATCTTTTATTGACATGATTACTAGGGTTTAGTATTGTTATAAATGGTTTGGTAACAATATTTATTAAACTTAATAAAACAGATAAAAATCATAGAGTATTTACTTCGTGAAACATCATATTTACTTCTTACCTGTTGTGTTTTGTATCGAAGTATAATTTGGTTGCTCAGATATGCACTGAATGTCTTTATCACCACAATTTATACCGAATACACCAAAGCATATTTTTTATAAATATTTTCTAAATTCTACGGAACTTCATATCCCATGTATACAAAATACTTTAAAGTTTTTAATTTCATAACAGATGAAGACTTGTGTGCGTTCTTTCCCTAGTTACAGCAAACGTGAGACAGCTGTCTGCAGCATTGCCTCTGGATGCCACAATTCCTGTCGTTAATTTCAATCCTTAATTGACTGGGGAACAATGATGTTTAAAGGCATGTATACAGCACATTATTTCCCAGTCTCCTGATTTTAGTGTATTGCATTTGAGGCCAAACAGAAAGTGGAGGAATACTCAGATCTTGTTATAAAGTTGATAGTAATTTTAAATATACGAGTACTTTTATTTACGCTATTACAGGTTTCTTTGCACCTTTTCTGAATTCTCAGTCATAGACATTTGTGGCCTGGTAAGTGTGTTTCATATTCTCGTAGCAGTCTTTCTGAACTGTTGCTGCCGGGTGCATTCAAGCAGTTAAACTCATACCAGATCCTTGCCACCAGCATTTCAATTATTCGCTATCGACGCATTATTTGCGTAGTTAATGATTTTTTTTTTTTTTTTGCTTTCGCCACGTCGAGGTTATTAGGGATGGGAAAGGAATGGGAGCAAAGAACGGGAAGGAATTTGGCCATGACCATTCGAAGGAAGCATCCCGGCATTCGCGTATAGGGATTTGGGGAAAACCATGGAAACCCTATCTGGATGCCCGAACGGGGACTCGAACCGGCGTCCTCCTGAATACGAGACGAGATCGTTAACCACTCACCCACCACGCTCGCCACTACTGTCGGAAGGTTATTAATATCAACTTTTCAAAATATTTGATCCTGAAATTATCTGGCCTCAAACTGAACTGGAATTTGTAAATACATGTTTATTGCAAAGAGATGCTTGGCTGTGATATCACAATAGGAATTTATTATACTAAATGAATAGTTTCATCAGAGCTATTAGTATAAAAAATAAAAAAGATCAACATTTTAGTCGTTTTGCTAAAGATTTCTAAGTCTCAGTCCAATGTCTTTTTGCTTTATTGTTTTTACAATTACTGAATCAGTAATAATAGTTCACTAATGTTACGGAGTGTGTTAAAGAAGACTTGCTGACTAGGCAGTCCTGAAATCGACGTACCATCGTAGCAACAGTTTTAAACCGTTTGTTCTTAATCTTCCATCGTTTCTGTCACTAATTCTCAGTTACAAATAGCAGTGAGCACAGTAGGATTATATGCTACAAGTATATAATACTTGCAGCCTAAAGTTGAATTACGCAACCCTCGACCATTCGCAGGGGAATGCAATGTCCTGAGTGTATTTTTGCAACTAGCACAGATTATCAATGCAAAATAAAAACTTTTTTATTTTTTGAAACTGAGTAATGCCGTTATGATCACTAATTGGTGCCTCATTAAATCTCATCCAAAGAAGCAACGCGGTAAATTACCGGATAGGAATTATTACACAGTTGATTAAACTAATTGCGAAATATCTGGTTTTATAATAAGAAACATTTCGCTAGGAAAGAAAACCTTCAATCTATATAATTTTGCAGTGAGGATAACTGAACACACAACTGTATGCAGGTCGAAAATACGCATCGTTAAAAATCTGTTGCTAACAGAGATAATCAAACCTTACATTAATTTCTTAAAAAAGGAAAAATTAGATACAATCTTGCATGAAATAATCATGGAGTTCAAATCGAGCAAGCACACTGTGAAGATAGATCTTCAGTGGACAGTTGAGAAGCAGTCATCGTATTATGAGTCGTAGCTACTCTATTGAAAACTCTGAAGCATTTTATCCGTGTTGAATGGCGACTAAGTATCTCGTCTTATGTCGGGGGATGGGGGATGGGGGGGTCAGGTTTGGACGGTAGCATGTGTGGTTTTAGTCGAGTCTTTGTTCGTCTAGTTGTGTCGGTATTGAGGCGCTTAATTGTTATAACTACTAATTAATTGCAATGGTATTTAGCTACATACTTAATTGCGAATCGTATATATTTATACATTAAAATCTTTCTGCATACTTTTTTATCATTATAAGATAAAAAAGATTACAGATCTATAAAAATAACAATAAGTGTTATTGGAGAAATGGATAGCCTCCATCCACATGTTTTAAAAAAGAATCTTTTTCGCGTAAGTGTTATGTAGGTTCTTAAATGTCGGAAATAATGGAAGCATGCATTAAAATTTTATAAATGCGTGAGGTTTTGTCGAAATGATAGCATTTATTACTTAAAAATTACAGAAGTGTCAAATGGTTTTCACTTATGCATCAAGAAACAAATATTTAGGCAACATACATTTATTTGCCATCCAACATGCTTCTTAAAAGATAAATCAGTCGTCACATAATTATTGGGATTAGTCTAGACTGCGATACCAGTACAAAACTTTTACGCCACATTAACCTATAAACTCACATCATGCTTCGCATAACGAATGGTGCAGCTACCATCGTCACTTAACGGATCTGCACGGAATAAAAAAGCGGGAACAAACAAATTGCAACATTCCTTTTAAAAAATAATCAAATATTGTATGAATAGGTTTAAATAATAGCTGTAAAGAGGCTCAGATCGTTGAGGAATACGTTAGTAGCTGGGCGGGAAACGCAGAAATGTTCTGTGCAGTCGCAGTGATTGTCTAAGCGACTTGTACGTACTTTTATGAGGTAAGCTATTTTGACAGTAGTGCCTATTACAGTGAGCGATACTGATGGAACAACTTACTTGCAACGGGAATTCTACAATAACCGTGCCGCCGCAATTTGATAGTGGATTCTGATGTAAGTAGAAGAGACTAATCGAAAGTGAAGAATAAAATTTTTCGATATCTCGCTCAGTTCTCGAGATATTCTTAGCCATATGTATAGCTCCTTGTTAGAAATAAGTAAACGTTTATTGAAAAGAACTAATTCTTTAAAACGGTTCACTACTTCCCTAGCATACTTTAAATATAAAGAATGCTTACAAGTATTTTCGTTTTGAGAGTACTATCGGTTTGTTTTATTTGCATTTAGATTGATTTCGTATGTTAATCTCACAGGCAGTTTCATTTATCTTTCTATTTATCCTGAAATATTTTTTCCCTTAAATATTACTGGTTTGTTTTCGCGCAGAAAAGGTCATTTCAAAGCGTCAAGGAAATACCTTTATGGTTGCTGGGAATTTTTGAGAGCGTGGTTTGATAATACTAAAGCATGGTTTATTTTACATTAATTTATTTATAGGTACAAACACAAAGTACTACCAGTTTCGCAAATCTTTTTGCCTTAAATCGAATGTAAGTTACTGTTCACAAATAGTTTTTAGGGATTTTTTCGTTGAGCATCCTACTTCCTTTTTCTGTGCAAATTTGTTCAGATTTGGAAGACCGGTTCATTCGCGAACGACAAATCTTTAACGCAAAACAGTGAACAACATACAAAAAAAAAAAAGATCGCGTCACGATTATGTTTAAACTTGTGGAGTGGTCATTTAAATACATCTGAGACGTAATTTGAATTAAAAACTTAATAGAACATATAGCACAATACAACTTACACACACAAAATTAACTATAAAATCCGATTTAGAAAGATTAAAACATAAACAATAAATAATTTGACAGAAAATATCTGGAAACATTAAAACAAAAATATACAGAGTATTTAAGAAACGTATTATATCAAACTTTTTTTTTATCGTCATCTTCAGTTGCTTAATTGTAGAAAGTGATAACCGATCGTACTATTAAGAGTGTAAATAATCCGGAGTAATAAACTGTTATGTTGATAATCAAGTCATTACACCCGCCAGTGTGTCCGAACGAGCGCTTTAAGGTGGGTTTGAGTCCTGCACCCCGCGCACCGGCCGTCTTGATTGAGGTTTTTAAGCGGTTTTACGCAGTCACCTAGACGAATGCTCTGGGACGGTCCTCAATCTCCACCTTATAAATTGTACACTTTACAAACAAAAATACAAGTTACACGAATTGCTATCTAGCTATCCAGTGGAAACATTGGACAAATTCTTAATTACAGTCAAGGCTATGCGTCATCCGATAGGGACCATTCGCAAATAATGAAAAAGTCGCAAATTAATCCAGCTGTAAAGTAAATTTTTGTTTTAGTGTTCTATGCCGTATTTCAACCTAGTAAAAATCACAAAACCTCTGTGACGTTATAGCTTAGTTAATAAAACAATGTATTACAACATTGAATTTCATCGAATCGTAAATGGAAACATACAACATATCAGTGGTTAATCTGACTGGAGATCGAAAGGTCTCCGGTTCCAATTCCTATCTCGGCGGTGATTTTCATGATCACCTAACTCGACCTTCACCTCTGGCATAGCTTGCTGTGTAATGTGAAGTGCACCATACGCTTCCGTGGTTCGGATTCAACATTAAACTGTAGGTCCCGTCGAGACCAACAGCCCTAGTAGTAACGCTGATGTGTACACATCCACAGCAAATTCATTCCAAACAAAGGCTTAACGTGGTCGTAGGTTGCCCGAACGAACATACATACATACATAAATACGACCAAGTGCGAGCCCTCCAATTTTATTTTATTTACAATCCTATGTAGATTGAAATTTGAAATGCCGCACGCTTTTCCTCTCAACTTGTATTACGTTTTGCGTGCACGTCCCGCAAATGAAATGTATATGTCATAGCCGGCATGGTGTGAGGTAGATTAGTGTGGCGTAAAGTTGTTGTAGCGCAATCACGATCTAGACCCAACCTTCATTATTTATTGTGAAACTACCTTGTCTTTGCTATGCGCGTATCCGTTAATAGTCTCCCGTATGTATTAGTAACGACTTGTGTACAGTAGGTACTTCACAATAGTTTCTGATAGCCGATGCGAAATTCTTAATTGAAAGCTTATGGTCGAATCCAAGCTGACCCAATAAAGGGTTCCCATTTGCGGAGGCCAGCAGAAAAGTGAGCACAGGAAAGGGATTAGCAGATAATCGGCAAATCGCTGTTGTAAACAAACTGAAGCGGTCTTGAAAACTCTTAGGAAATTGATGTTTTGATCACAATCCATCCAGCTTCCTCAAGTTGCTACACTGCAATATATTTTCAACCTATTATCAACTTCTTGATCAGTGAAGAAACGATCTGGCTCATCAGTTTTGATAAATAATGCAACCTGAATTATTGTTTCATTCTATTTTTAATCGTATGTGTTTCACTACGTTTCCTGGAGCACCTTCAGCGGTTATCTGTATGAGCTTGTTACATTTTTTGTTAACTACAGTTGTTTGTGGAAACAATATGAAATATAATTGATAATATTTTTTACTTACATGTGTTTCTAGTTCACGTTTGCTTGATTCAGGTATCAGCGTTTGGTTTGTCATGTTATTTTGATTTAAAACGTTTTTAAATTCTTTCGAATGAATTTGAACAACACTGCACCCAACTGTCCTAACTTCGCAGTGTTACCAGAAGATTTTGACACTGTTTCCATATTAATAACTGCAGTGGTTACTGCACCTGACATAAAAGATTTGTTTCTTTTTTACGTTCAAGTGTCATAGAGTTTAAATTCATTGGTTTTGTAGTTTACATGGGCAGGTGTTTGAAATGGTGTATCTATCTGTTTACGCATACTGATTTTGTTTTTAGTATTGCGTCTGATTGGTCGAAATCAACTCTTCATTAATTACATGTTTACCTTCTACTACCACTTTCTGTATGTGATAGTCCTCCTAAAATTTTATTGTCTGTGATTTATTATTGTCTGTGGTGAGTAGTTTGTATGTCTGTGTGAATGTCTGTGGAATGGTGGTTGTGTTCTAAAAGGTGTTCTGCAGATTTAGAGTGGTTGGTCTATTTCAATGCTGATAAGTGTTCTTGGTAATTTGGAATTGCCCTGCGTGTTTGCCCAATGTATTGAGTTAGGAAGTTGTGACAAGTGAGTCTGAATATGCCTGAATTACGGTATTTGTTATTGTGTGTGTTTTTTTATCTATTCATCTATGGAATTATTAATTATAAATGCTATGGTGAGTCCTTATGTTGTGAGAATGTTTGCTATTTTGTGTGTATTTTTGTTGATGTATGCCATTACATGCTATGTTTCTTTTTTATTGGTGTGGGTGGTTTGTTTTCAGATATTGAGTTCATGTGAGTCTATGTATTGCGTGTTGTTGGTTGGGAATCGTGTATTGTATTGTCTTTGGTATTTGTCTTTCAAGTTTCTGCGTATTTGGTATTCCTTTCGTTATATCCAGTTCTGGTAGCTATTTGGATGATTTTGTTGAGTTCTGATTGTATTTTTCTTTATTTCAGGATATGCTGTTCAGTCGGTTTAGCTTGTATTTTATTGCTACTTTTCTCGTTGTTAGTGGATAATTGAATTTTAAACTTATCATCGTGTCTGTGTGTGGTGGGTTATCTGTATATTTTAAAATGATGATGTTTCTTGTGAGCAGTTATGGTGATGACGAGGAAATTGAGTTTTCCTTGCATTTCTTTTTCTGGTGTAAATTTTATGTTTTTGTGTACGCAGTTGATGTCTGTGTGCAACTGGTTAATTCTGAAATCCGTCTCATTAACTATGATGAAATTATCTGTTTAGTGTACAGAAACAAACAAATGTAAAACGATGAAAAATTTTAGTGATTCAATATTTATACCATAATTATTTTATGTAAAATTTAGCAGCAAAACGAAGTAATTGCAAGTATACACAACCAACTGATAAAAATCTTTGATGGTGCTTCTGAGAATTAAGTAAAATCAGTCTAGTGAAAAATATTAGTAAAAGAAATTCATTTACTTTGGCGTTCAATTATTCAAGCAAACTGATAAATTAATCAGTTGACTGGGATGCAGCAATAATGTCAACAACCTTGATGTTTGAGATGGTATTTCGTACTGCAGCTTCTTCAGTTCATTAAGGAAATGGCTTGTCAGTTCACTTTCTTATATTGATCTTAAACTTAGTAAAAGTTAAGTTTAGGGGACCGAGAAAGAAATGCGCTGAGCTTTAACACCTCAGAGGGTGATTTCAGGCCACTCCAGCACTTTCAGAGTTACCCGGGCTCCACCGTGCCTGCAGAAAAAATGAGAGTCGGGGAGAGGAAAGAAAACTTTGGGATCACCGACGTTACTCCACATAACAGGAAAATTTATTCTCGAGTATCATCCAATTTACTTTGAAACAAAACGCAAAAGTAAAAACTACGTTATTATTTTATTTTTCTGCTGTAAAGTTATTAATTTGTAAGAAACTTCGCTTTCTTAGTGGACGTGGAAGTTAAGCGGAGTGGAAGATCAACAATGTTGAACGCTTGTAAACTGAAAGATTACAGTGAAACATAATATTTTACAGCTATGACAGAAGGAATACTGATTTTAAAACGTCCATTTTGAGAACCACTTTACTCATGGCATTTTTGCAGTTTTCATTAATAACTACAGTTACAGTATATTTACACACTTTATGATATACGAAGACACTTTAACTGTGATTAAATATACATGGAGATTTTTTTTATTAATGTGTAAAATACAATTCCAAATGTAGCCATCACCTCATTATAAAACTAATGGGTAACACGTCAATACGTCGGAACGTACAAAAATTGTCCTATCGGTCTGAAATTTGGTACCCGCATTCCTTAGGCGATAATATTTGACTAAAAGTGTATAACGTAAGCTTGAAATATGTGGAAACAAAGTAAAATCACTCCAAATGTTATGTATTACGCAAGAAATACACGTTATTAAATGTCGATATTTATTCTGTGTGTTTATTACCCTTAATTCTTGGTCCAGGCTGCATTTCAATTTAACCGCAATTGCTATTAACAAAAAATTAAACCAACTTAAATGCTCTGTATCAAACATCTGTAACAGTAGACGCCATGTTTTACCCTGGAGGGCAGGCTGCCATGCAATAATCTTAGCATTTAAATGCAATATATTAGCTACGCACAGAGAAATTGAAAATGTTACTGATTTTTTACTTATTAAGTATCTGCAATTTGCTTGTGTAAAGCGGTTTTTATCCAACAATGAAGACTTAAAAACACGTGGAATAAATATCAACAGCTATTAACGTGCATATATTACTTTATAATATGTATGCATCTATCCACATTTCGATTGATTTTACTTCACTTCCACATATTCGAAGCTTACGTTATACACTTTTAGTTAAATATTATCGCCTAGAGAATGTGTGTACCATTTTTCAGACGGGTAGGACAATTTTTGTAGGTTCGGACGTATTAACGTGGAGCCCACTAATGATTATCTTAAGCCAGTTTTTTCCGTATCGAAACATCGGCACCTCCTGTGTGTAATCATGAGAATGGGAGGACATGTGCCCTGTATGTGATAGACAAGGATTTGTCATATCAGAAACATTTACACTGTTGGAGGAGTATTGTATTGCGATCTATCTGCAAAGTGTGAAACTGTGCTCTGTGTGTGATAAATGTATTTTTGTTTGTGATGTGAGTATTTTGTCAGGCGGAGATTGGGAACCGTTCCGGCACGCGCCTTGATGATTGCGGACGGTACGCGGGACCAGTATCGATGATGGTCTCAATGTACCTCACCGACCCAGCCACAATGGTGGGTAATAAACCCATTTATAATATAGCCTCTCATTAAATTAGAATTACCAAGTTTTATATGATGAAAGAAAGTTTTGAACATCTATACTCTCTAGTAATTGACCGTGCCATTCAGGTGAATATATTTGTATATTTTTCATATTTCCTTTCGGATACCTGTCTTTTCTTACTGTTGGTGTATTTGTTGATAAAAATAGATTGGAATAATGAATATTTGCACTAGCCATGTGAAACAGCTGTGACGAATTTCTTAAGAAATCAAAACGTCTGCATATTCTTACATTACATCAACCGGCTGTAGCCGCCCAAAGAATTCACAATATATATTGGTTTTACGATCTTCAACCGCTCATGGTTATCAAAGATTTTAAATAGCCTCGTAAGGGTTACGTTGTAGTAAGAGATAAAAATGTAGTCCAAATATTAAATATGATAATCTGAATGTTATTTACCAATTACCTTGTTTACAATTGTTCTAGTAACGAAAATTTGCATGTTCATTCTATCAAAAAATTGTAAAACTAAATTACGAAAAACAAAATCTTATTGACTGGAGATTTAATAATACAATATCGTTTTAACGACATTGTGACATAGATTTAACTTGTTGTTCATTCCACTTTTTCGCGTTTAAACTAATAAACTCTCTCCATCTATTTTTATTAATATCTGTTTTAATGTGATTTAACGTTTTGTCGACAACTTACAGGTTAATAGCGGCGATCAATCCATAGTAGTGAACTGAAAATGCGTCACGAAACTTTGGTATGCTTTATATGCAACGAATATAGTGACGTCACAAAGCGAACATAGATGTTATGGGGGCATCCATAAATTACGTGAGGTGAAATAGGGGAGGGGGGGGTCCGGCGAAATCTCACCAGATCTCACCAAGGGGGAGGGGGGGTCTACGGAAATCTCACGTGAGATTTTGCGAAAAAATTTGGGGACAGTAGAGCAAAAAAAAAAAAAGGTCTCAAATTTGCGGCAAAGTCGATTTTAGGAGGCATTTCGTCAAAAAAGTTAGGGTGTGACCTAAAAAAAAAAGTTTTCGGGCGATTTCTAGGGGGGTTCTCACGGACCAGATCTCACCAGAGGGAGGGGGGGGGGTCCGGCCAGATCTCACGAAATCTCACCAGGGGGGAGGGGGGGGTCCAAAAATCCGGAAAAACACCTCACGTAATTTATGGATGCCCCCTATACAACAAGGAATTACCTGGCCGTATTATCTACAGCCTATGACGTGTCTGTCGTAATTTTGTAAACATTATTTCTATATTTAACAATTATATAACATGTTATTATTATTTTAAGTACTGTGGTTAATCGATTATATTAAAAAATCATTTTACTAGTCACATTCTTAGGTCATAAATATTTATTTTTTAATAAACCTTTGTCTGCTCTTTGCGGCACTTTTTTCATAATATCGAGGACCTTGAAATGTTATTTTAATGAAAGTTATATTCGTTGCACCATCCTGTTAATCATGGAGAGTTACGCACAGTAGCCATATTATTATTTCGTTATTACATGTTTAATAAAACTTTCGTCTATGGAAATAAGAGTCACTTCTACCGTGTGGTCTCAAAATCAGTAATGAATACGGCTGGCATATCGTGACGTAGTTTGATTACGCTTCCACAGTTTTTATGCACGAAACTGCACTAGAGTAATCGTATTGGAAACAATTTTGACCTGTCTGAACCACTGAATATTAATATCATACTTCATATAACGAAAGTAGGCGCTGGTAGATAAGAAGCATAGTATAGCTCTTCACTTAAACGGGGATATCGGTATAAGCTGTCTGATGACATACGACTAACCTACCAGACTTCCAAGGTACAGACATTATCACCATTTATGTTCAAATAGGCTCTGTGGAATTTAAAAATTACGATTTTTATCACTGTATTATACCGTTTACAAACAAAAATAAAAGTCGGTTTGAATACTATTATTACCAGTTTTGTGAGAGTTGTATTATTGGCTGATATTTTTAATTTATATTTATATTATCATATAAATCTGTAACAGTGATCTGTTTGTTCCGGCAAAACATTAAAACTGCTGAACAAATGTTGCTGGGAATTTAACAGTTTAAATGCTTAGGTTTAAATGTACAAAATTTTGAGCAGATTTTGACGTAGTTTTGATAGTTTAAGACTATAGGGTCTGGTATGAAATTTTAGATGTATATCACTAAGTTACCTTTACTGGAGCGAAGAAGAGTAAAATTCTGTCTCAAAACAGTACCCAAATAATATAACGCTATCCCAAAACCATCTTTCTGTTCTCTTAAAAACCCGATAGATACCTGCAGTGAAGTGAAGCCAACTTGTTAGAATGAGAACACATTTATCGATACGTTTAATTGTTCCACAATGTACAGACAATATATTGCGGACACAATACTTAATTAAAACCACCCATGCCCTAAGCGGCGACCCCTACGCTACCGTATTTAATCACAACAATTTTTCTGTAAACATTAGAATGAACAGTAAGGAGCTAAATATGCCAAAAAATTAAATACCTTTCACGTTGTTTATTCATCACTTAATTCGTGCCAATCAACGTGGTGGGAGTATCAGGTTAAATTTAGTATATGGTGAGTGGTCTGATGAATATAATGGTACGGGTAGTACAATAATTTTAAGTATTGATGGTTGGTACGACGTGTATACCTACACCGGGTCAAATTATACTCAAGAAAATTCTCAAATGTTGCAGTCAAGGTAATTTATAGTAAGGGGTGAGGACGAAGGCAGCGCAAACGACCTGCTTGGAGCAAGCGACGATAAATCACTTTTCCTCCGCGTCATAAACTGTCAGTGCGCCTTGTTCCACAGGTCTCTTAGCCCAGGAATTCCGTTTCCGCGTTCATTTCTCGCCTCGCAGAACTTCCTCGCTCCGCTCATCTACTGAGATTGCATCAAATTATAGCTTTCTTTCCCCCATATTCAGCTACACTCGAGTTACGGGGTGGGACAATTATAAAGTTTGGAGATACTTCCGTTATCTTGTTAATGTGACTAATCAAAGCAACAATTGTTCACTGAGCCTGTTGGATGATCGACGACAGGGGCTACCATTCCTGAGAATATGGGTTCGATACACGGTCTGGCTATTAAGATTTCGTTGTTTTTTTCCGTTTGCTATAGCCACCCCAGGCGACTGCCAGGATGATTCATTCAATGCGTCATGGCCGACTCCTTGTCGAAATGCGATCTTTAAGTATTTGAATTAATACAGTTATGCACAACATGCAGTCACGGAAGCCATGTCTAATTTTTTTTATTTAATACAAATCGCATAATAACGTAAAAGTCTCATTTTAAGCTCACACTTCCTTTATTCGAACTGTTCATAAAAATAATTCACTACTTAGCCACCTATCGAAGATTGATCTGTCCTCTTGGAGAATGCAAACAGCTATTAAATACAACCGGGAAACCTCAAACAAATTTCACAAAGCCATGAGTCGATTTCTAGTCGGTATTAGGATTAATTTCCAATATTACAAATCTTCCACACAAGTTCAATTTTCTTTCAATTAACAATAACAAATCGACATTACCACTTTTATTTATTAACGTTTTTTTTTTTTTTTTTTTTCGAAGATTTCTGTAGCCTGCGATCTCTTAGATAAATCCTACTGAATGTTTTGCTCCATGTTTTTATTTTTCCAGATATATTAAAATGAAATTAATTTACCTTCTCTCCAACCTAAAGGACCTAAAGATATTTTATTATAAAAGTATTACTATCCAATCTAGCCTCATGGATGCTTGTAATTCGACATCATTTCTTGTTACTTGCCCCACATTCTCTCCCCGCTACAATAAAGTAATTGTAACTTCTAATTCTGGGTCAGGAAAGAAGATACTATTCAAGTGTTGTTGTCAGTAATCACGAGTTTATGCGTAAAAACCGTAATAAGAATGGCCGCACGCCATTTCCGTCCTAATCGACAACATCATGTCCGGCAAAACAGAACTTTAATACGATAGAATAAAGAGCAGTGATCACTGAGAGGCCTTGCCCATTAAACAAACAGCAACGAAGCTATTGCGTCGAGTTATTGTAATGTAAAAATAAAATTTTAAACGCCTGCTCATGTTTAAAGTATGCATGTTGAACAACATAGAGATCTATATCACGGTAGAAGTCATAAACATCAATTGTTAGTTACAAATGGGTTTATTGTTCTAATTACAATAAAAACCGTCCTTCAAAATAATCTTCCAAAGAATTCTCGTCACTCTACCAACGATGTAGAAGCGCCTAACACCCTCAGCCTCACCGGGAAAGAATCTTCACGTGCCGGAAAGCGTTTTCCAGGAAATTGCTCCTTCAATTTTTGTATTAGATCGAAATCGCATGGAGAAAGGTATCGCGACAGTGGTGGAAGCTCGAGCAGTTCCCGCACTAATTGGCCGGAAAGATTCTGTACCTTCTTCAAACTCCAGTCATTTAAATGTCTGGACAGCCACAACCGTCTAGTGGATATCCATTATATACTTTCAAATTTCTTTTCTGACCGACATAAACATGAAAAAATTGGCTGCCACGTTTTTTTCTATTTACCTCGCATATAACGAGTAAGACCCAATGGGATAAGCTTTCAATTCGTTTATTCTCTGTACGCATTTAAATTATTTTCCAAAGCATCTTCAGAGGTTTATTTTTTTAATTAAATTTTAATATTTAAATAAAAGCGGATTCGGAAAAGAGGCAAATAGTAAAATTCAACATCAGGCACGTTAACTACTGAAGGGCATCCAAGAAACGAAATGAAACGAATACAGAGAATAAACGAATTAATATTCGATTAAAAGTTTACTAATAATAGATAAAATTGACTAACTGAAAGAATATTGAGAACAACGTTTAGTTGTTTACACAAGTTTACGTCGCAAGAAGAAGATGACTATATCAAGAGAATATAGGCTACAGAGCTTTTCAAGACGCAATTAAATAAGGCTATGCGAATGCTAGCGCGGTTCCCATTTTACGCATCAAAATTACAAGTTTTAGAATAATGCAAAACATATTGGACCGTTTCACAATTGCTTTACGGACGTGACAGGTAAATGTTTCTCAGTTGACACTGAGTTGTCATCAAGAAGTGAGACGCAATCTAAAATAAAACAGATAGACTGAAGGTTGACCCCGGCATCGTAGGCTTGCTTAAGTCTTGTGTTTAGGTTGTCTTTACTACACAAACTCTAAAGCACAAAGAGTGCTCAAGTAAATAGTTGCAAAATACATAATGATATAGGGCTGGCGAGGTGGCCTCGTAGTCTAATGCCATTAAAAAATTGATAGAAAATCACACACATCATATATCTGCAGTAAGTGTAATATTTGAATAAAGGAAAACTGTTACAGACGAAGAAAAGTAAATCAAGTAGATAAATATTCCGCAAATGAAGCCCAAAAATTATCAGTATGAAGCGAGAGGGGAAATGGTATTTTAGTAATGAAGGTAACTGGAAGTTCATGAAACCAAAGAAAATGGTTGAAACAGTAGTGGGAAATAAGGGAGTAAGAACAGAATCAAAGTAAAATCGTTTAGGGAAAGATAACAGACTTAAAAAAAATAAAAAATAAGCTAATTAATCAAGCTAAAAATTTGGCGATGGAAAATCTGAAAAGCTGTAGATGCTGGAAATGGAATAAGATGTTCATATTGATCATGTATTGAAGCTATTTTCACTGGAAAATTTTTGAAAACCTTTGTAACAAACATAAGGCAGTAGGAAAATATAAACTTCAATCAGGATAGCTAAATTTACTAGGAAAGAGAAAACAAATGTCTGAAGGTTGCGTAATAGCTGAGATTCTAACAAATTCGTAAGAATTCATCATTCAACTCTTGAAGAAAGCACAAACATTAATTTTCAATACTATCGTTACCTACTTTCATACCTCACAATTAATAACATGAAAACTATACAGAATGTAGGAAACGAGAAGGAATGAACCATTTCTCAGTTTGATAATCTGTACAGAATGTCTCGAGTAATCTGAGCATTGTAAATACTATATTCGTACATGATATCTTCACTGTGTGTTGAAATGCAGTGAGAGTATTGCATGGGTCAGTATTAACTGTAAGGAGATACTCAGTTCAGTTACACGATTCAACAAACTCCGCATTTATAAAGCCCGTAAACGCGGCGTTTGTAGAAAACTTTTGTTGATCTACGTATACACAGAAACAATTTTTCACTGAATTTTTGCGAAAAGAATAACACTTTTCACCAAAACTGGTGTTCAACTAACTCAGTGGTGGCTGAAAACCGCTCAGAAACATGTCAGAAAATAATTCCGTACAAGGTATAACACCACATCATTCCTTTGAGGGAAGAAAACTAAACACAGACTACATCATCAAGTAGTGTGTAGTGTGAGGTGTAATTCATAGATACGACGTCTGATGTTCAAAGGCTGGAGACTCTTGAAGAATGTAAGCGCCCCGTCAAGTCTATACACGAGGAGAAGTAGTTTGAAGTGTGTTCAAGAACGTGGCGAGAGTATCTCGCTATCGACGTAGGGAAAAAAAGCAGTTAAAACGATGCCACTACCTTGATGAGCACCGTTAGATATTATTAAAAAGTATAACCTGTTCTCAAAACAGTTTACAACCAGTATCTATTTCATGTTTTGTGGAATCCGTTCAGTTTTTGTTTTTGTTTTTTTGTTTTTTGTTTTTTGTTTTACGGTTTGTTGAGGTCATTATAAGCGTGAAAGGATGGGGCAAAAGTATGAATGGAATTCGGCAACGATCTTTTTTATGTAACCATCCCGGCATTTGTCTAGAGTGATTTGGGGAAACCGTGAAAGACTCGAATCTGGATGGCCAGGAGGGGATTCGAACCTACGTCTTCCCAAATGCGATACCAGAGCGTTACCCTCACTCGCCACTCTCGGTGGGGAAAAATGAATTATTTCATTGTTCAATACATTACACAAAAACAACAGTGCTATCTATTTCTTCTTGTGTACCATTTCGGGTATTTTCAATGGTATATTTAATATACGTTTTCCCCAACGAATTTATAAGTACGTTTAAACTCGCGTTTCCTCCTCTGCATGCTATAATTATTGCTTACAGACAGCGAACTCTTCCACTCAACCAAGTACTTTTATTCCTGACTACAACAGTAACCATAGAGTTAATGCAAACTTTAATGTAGAATAATAATTTCCAAAATTTCTACTGAAATTATTGTCAAATTTTGAAGAGAATATTTTCCACGTATTTTTTTTTTTTTTCAAGACACATATCTTTTTTGATGTAAGTATGTTCATTGGGACAAACTAGGACCACGTTAAGTATTCTCGCATTTGGCGGCGAGTCTGATTTTCTTCTGAGGCCCAGAAGCCCTTCATTCATTTTGAATGGTCCTGTTTGCGCTCCTCTGTCCAAGGGTTACAAGGTCTTCTTTTGGATTGTTCGTCTCCGTTTATTCCATTTGTCACTTTTTTATATACATTAAGTTTAATTACTTGAAGTATAAAATATTGCTCTATTTATTCCAGTTATGAAATTTAATTGCCTTAAACCATTCCAGTACACCATATTTCACACGAGTTGACGCGAACACAACGATGATTAAAAAGAAGAATTCAGGCTTATATCTAATTTTTTAACCTACTGTACAATAAGAAAAACATTCATATTTACTAACGGTTTGTAAATGCCTACAAACATAATTTCATATCGGCAATTAAGTTAAAACTCGTACATTAATGATATTAAATGAAGTTTCCAGTTTTATTTATTTTGCAAACGTTTGAATATAAAAAAAGGCTCTACTCTTACATATTTAAATAGAATCCATAAAACACTGAGAAAGTTACATCTCTAATACGAGAACAGTTGAAAGACACTATTTCGATTCAAACTACGGACGTTTTGAACCCTGTCCCACATAGCCTACATACTAACACGATATTCTGGTGGCAGAAGGGATACAATTCCATATATGTATGAGGCCATTATTCTTTGTTGAAATCTGTTGCATGGTGTGACAGGATGAGAATTAATTGCCTTTGTGGTTGAATGTGTAGGAGGAGCATACATAGTCTGCATGGTCAGCAAGCTTCTGATTCCGTGCGTGGCAGCGGGCTGTACGTCGATAACTGGCGCCATCGACTCTACTGTGCAAACACGGCGTCCACGCACAAAAACGCCACGGCAGGAACTGGCGACACATCACAGATCTCCATGAACAGTCAATACTTTTCCTTTAGCCGTAAGGGACACAAAAATTGTAACAGCACCGAAATATGTTTCCAGACTCTGTTGGATCTTCACATTTCAGTTTGTACCGACTACCTTCGTCCGTACTAGAGTATTATGAAAAATTCTCAGCCTAGAGTGTAGATTATTCTATATTGTAATAAGAAATAAATTTAGAAAAAATGCTGTAACGAACTTGTATTTGTTTTTGAATTCCACTGCCTGAGGCCTACCTTTTCTGATCACAGTTGTATATCTGGCACTCTTCCAGTATGATATCAATTAAATATTTTTTCCAATTTCGATAAAGTAAATAGTAATATAGCCTACAGAGCTTTTCAAGACGTGATTAAATAAGGAAGAGAAAAATTGATTTTAGACAAATGAAATTTTGTTGACAATTTGAGACAGCCAGAAAGAAATCAGCATTCTGTTAACACGATATGACGAACACAAGATTGCAAGGAGGCAAACTATTACAATTTAAACCATTACTAAGAAATATAATATTTACGAATACACGCTTGAATATGTTCATTTGATACAGAAGCATATGCTCTAACCTATAGAAATAGCGGAGCCTGGATTTCTCTACTAGTCTTGCTTACTATATAGACCAGTTTCACTATTCGTCGTCTCACTATATGTTTAAAATCCTTCTATACGACCGTACCGAGCGTGTTGACTGCGCGGTAACGCTTTGGTCTCGCATTAAGGAGGATATGGTTTCGAATCCCCGTCCTGATTTCCAGATTTAGAGTTTTCTAGGCGAACGCCATGATGGTTCCACCAAAAGGCCGTGGTCGAAATCATACATGTTCTTACCCCCAGTCCTTCCCCGCTCTTATGACCTTGACATCGACGAGGTTTAATCCGTAAGCGAAATAAAAGTGAAGGAGTTACGAAGTGCTTGGTGCAAAATACGGTGATCCTCACTTGAGGTAGGCAGACGTGGTTATTAAGTTCAGCACTGGGCCAATGGCAAATCTGAATGCCTCAAGACATGACAAGTCAGCGTAACCCACTTGTTCATCTTTCTTATACCTTCACGCCTTACGGCTCGTCAACGTCAAGGTTATTAGAGCTGCAAGGGGACTGAGTTGAAGGAAAGTGAAGGAATTGTCCTATGGCCTTCTTGAAAGAACAATACCTGAATTTAGCTTAAATGATACCGTAAACCATGAAAATCGGAACCGCGTCCTTCAGAATTCCAGTCCCTAGCGTTAACCACTCACACACCAAGCTTGACTCTTAGTGATCTAATGGGCAACTGATGAACAATGATAGTCAGCTTCAAATCAGCCATAATTCCACCTGCAAAATGATTTATTACTCCTAGAAATCTTTAAACATGTATCAGATAACTAATCGGAGTTTAAATTCTAAGCAAACGTAGAAATTATGCTGAGATTATCATCAGTGTTTGCTTCTTTTAAAACTCATAAAGACTAACTGTATATTCCCAGATACCATCCGTAAATTAAAATTTGTTTTTCCTGTGATATAATATTCTTTGAGACCGTCTTTAAACCTCATTCTTGGGAACAGAAGCAAGCAAGTTCAGATTCGTGTCATGCGTAGTTCGCCTGAACAAATCAGCACCTACAATGTTGTGAGTGATAAATAAATCCTGGTATTTTCGACCTTTTATATGCCTTATTTTCGGCTTCAAAATGTACCGATTCCAAGAGGAGAAAATTATTAAACGTTAACTCTGAAACATGGTACATGTATACATTAACATAAACAGTTCTTGACTGCCGCTGCACAAGTGCTTACACCATGTTTTCTAAGTATCAGTAAGCGTTGTAAATACATTATTGCATATAATAATAATAAAAGGGGGTTATATTTACCAGAAGATGGCGACAGAGTCCCGATCGCCGAAATATCGTGTGAAAACACACTGTTCACTCGGCTAGTCACCCGAGAACACTATATTAATTCTCAACGCCGAAATAAAATTCGATCTTATTAAGGTTACTGTCTAAAGGTTCTGCTGTTTTTCCGTGTATTTGTTGGGTGTGAGTTCGGTTTACATGGTGAAAATGTTCCAAGAACAAAAATTTATACGCCAAGTATTACTAGAGCAAACAGTTTTGATCAACCGAGTTTGTCAAGGTGATTCGTCCAGTCAACCCAAAACATTTGCACCATACCGCCTCAGAATCTTGTAGCAGAGCAAGAGCATTATTTACAATATTGCTAGGTTACACACTCGTATTTTGAATTATACTGTAGTTATGCTCAATGATATTAAAAATATCGTTCATACTTACAACTGACTATGAATTTTCTTTTTGGAAGTTGTTTGTTAGATGAGTAAGAAACAGTAACTGCTTGTTTCGTGGTGTTTTATGCTTTTACATAGTTAGTTCACATTTCAGTAGTAAAGTCTACAAGTAACCGGTCTAGGTTTCTGTTGGTGGGTGGTACAGTTGAAACTTATTTGAAGAAGTTTGCCACGTACTGTCATAGCAGTAAATTTACTTGATAAAAACTTGGAAAATGATTCAGTATGGCGCAATAAAGTAATTTCTCCTAAGGCAGGTGTTACCACTACACGATTTCACTACACTAAAAACCTTCTCAATCTCTCCCTATATCAGCCTAGTCAAACTTCTGTAAATAATTTTTCCTTTGTTAACGATGTTATTTTTTTCGTTACCCATTATCACTCTTTCTAATACAGCAACCACAATAAAGTATCCATATTATAATTGACCTCATACCCAAAGGTTTATTCCTGTTTCTGACAGTAGTGATAATAATGTCGTAATCCTATTTTGAATTCTGACCATTGCTTCCTTCATCTTCACTCAATCCATAAAACTGATATTTTCGTTACTCAATCTCAGCCTCGGCTCAAGTGCCTTTAGCTTTCTTTCTTCCTCTTTTCGCAAAGTTCTTGTCACAGGTACATCTAATAGTACGTTCCATTACAAAAATTTAATAATTTTTTCCTTTGTCCTTTGTCCATGCTGCCATGTGTAATCTAATTTTTCTACTGAAAGATTTTTTGCTTAGTGTATTTGTAAACATTATTTTATGCTTAGAAATCATGTCCTCTTTAATTACGCAGGTCGGGTGGTCTTACGTAAAATATTTATGGACACGGATATTCTTTTACGTGGCATGTGGCTCCAGCCAGACTTTAGGGATGTCTGCGACGATATACAGTATTTAATCTGTGCAGAACAGACTATTTTCCAGAGACACAGTGAATTCTCTGTCTGATAATTAGTTCGCACACACCGAGAGTGGTGGGTGAGTAGTAACGCTCTGGCCTCGGAGGACGCCGGTTCGAATCCCCATCCGGGATGCTTCTTTCAAAAGGCCATGGCCGAATACCTTCCCATTCCTTGTCCCCACCCCGTCTCTAATGACCAGAGTCGAAAACCTATAAGTAAAAAATTACATTTTTTTTTTTTTTTTTTTTTTTTCACACCTGGTACTGGAACATCATTGCCCTTCACGTAGGCGTGACGTAGGCATTCAGCTGAGCAGCATTAAGATTGGGGCCTCAGCAATAACATCTCACATAGCGTGGTGGGTGAGCTGTAACGCCTTGGCCTCACATTCGGAAGGACGCAAGTTCGAATCCCCGTCCGGCAATCCAAATTTCTGTTTTTCCACGGTTTCCCGAAATCAATCCAGGTGATTGCCGGAATGGTTCACGCAAAACGCCATGGACAAATTCCTTCCAGTTCCTTGCTCTCACTAATTTCCCGGCACTAATGATCTGGACATCGAAGAGGCGAAAAGCCCTAAGCTAAAAAAGTGAAGGAGTTACAATTTGCTTTGGTGCACAATATGGCGATCCTCCCTTGTGGTGGTCAGATGTGATCGACCGTAACGTTGCGGCGAGTATGCTTGCTTTCACATTCCCATGCAGTCCAACATCGGGCCAGTGTCACATCTAAAAGTCCCAAAAATCTGTACATTGCCAGATTCGACCAAATGGAGGCCTGTAGTGCCCCCACCTGGACACCGGTAAACCTGTGGGGACCTATGGCGAACCTGTCAGCAGGCCGAGTGGAGACTTGGCCAGATTCAATGAGAGGATGAGCGAATGGGTGAGGATCGATCATGGAAGTCGATCTGGGATCGGAGTGAGACATTCGTGGTAGGATCATCAGGATGAATAAGTCCATAGACATGTACTATATACAACATTTACTATCACGACTGTACAAAATATACAAATGGTATGCATTGAGACTACTGTTGAATACTGATAACAATGTAAGGTGCTATTGCGCTACCTACCAGCATCCTGCCATGGAAAATGGTTGCTGATGATATTACTGCGTTAGTGTGACATTTACTTTGAGGACAGCAAGAGCTTCTTCGACAGCGGTCGATTATCTAGAGCAGTGTTTCCCAACGTGGGGCCCACGCCCCACAGGGGGGCAATTTGGTTTTTTTAGGGGGCAATTTAGAAATTGACTTGATGCGACTTTACTGTTTTCTCTTTGGGTTATTTAAACGCAATGCCAGATATGGTTACAAAATATAGCAAAAAAGCAAATTCTTAAAAGGATCACACTAAATGTTTATTATAAATCTTTTGAATTTGAATTTTAGTATTTCATTATATGTTTTTAATTTTACTTACTGTGTTTTTTGATAATATTAAAGTGTTTTCTTTCAAAAACCATCCTATTTCAGTTTCTTTAATAACAAATAATTTATTTATTAAAAATTATGTATGGGGGCAAAAAAATGTTGAAAGTGGGACATGACCCAAAAAAGGTTGGGAAACACTGATCTAGAGCAATAACCCCAGCTGTACGCATTGTGGAGGAACCTAGCTCCCTATCTATGATCCAACGATGGCTTTCCACGTCCAACCATACCCTACAGCATAGCCAACCTGTTATGCGCTGTTCATCTTCTTCGTGTGTGGCGCCACTCCGCGGCCACGGCCGTCGGAGGGCGGCACGACGTCTGCGTTCTCTCTGCTCCGACTGTTGCTGGCTGCGTCTAATTGATGAAGACAAGACACTCTCCGATGCCCGTGCAGAGGTTTATACACCACCTCCCACTATGGTCCTAAAGTGGAAGGGTAAATGGTAGACCAATGATGAGGCCGATGCATGCCGTCATCTGTCCTCCTTAGCTCGACCATTGCGCACTTTTTCCCTACTATCAGTGCTCTAAATCCCCGGTCGATGCCTCTGTCTGGTTTCTTAACATGAAACTGGCTGTCCTCTTTTCATAATTAACAAATGTCTAACTAACGAACCAAGCGAACAACTGCGTTCGCTACAGGCCCACAGTGATACCACTTTCAAACTCTGTCAGGTGGTTATAACGCTCTCGCACACGAATACGCGGCATCCCTTTACTGTGGCCACTCAACATCTGACGCTACTCACGTCCTTTATATACGATCCCAGTCACTAAACACAAACTACACTAATGCACTCTGGTGGCTGTTCTACCTGTCACAGAGATTTGCAGCTCTAATCATTTACATACCCACAGATGACGTGTATGTCTACAAAGTTTCACTGACATCCGACCTTGTCTTCTGAGTGCTTCAATTTTTTTTGTAGGAAACGGTAACAGGTATACTTATTATACATCATTGATGAAGACATGGTGTAATTAACACGTAAGATAACGAGTAACAGTAATTTTTCCATAATCAACTAAGATAACGGATAATAGGGATGTTAAATATAATTAATGATTAATAAATGTCAGATAACGGTGTACACTAGTGCAGTGAGTGATCTTGAATGTGCCGGCACTTGTGTACGACTTAATATGGCACACGTTCCTGGCTACTACCTATTAAGCTTTTGTGGGAAAAGCGGCT
Source organism: Vandiemenella viatica (assembly GCA_031002005.1). Taxonomy (NCBI): domain Eukaryota; kingdom Metazoa; phylum Arthropoda; class Insecta; order Orthoptera; family Morabidae; genus Vandiemenella; species Vandiemenella viatica. Next base: position 93,971,939 of record CM061921.1, on the reverse strand, counting down.
ATTCCGACAGTTTGATAATATCGGTATTTTAGCACTTTTCCTTTATTGGAGACCTTTTTTGTAACTGATATAATGTACAAAGCTTTTTACTCCCCACCCTTCCCTGTCGTCTCGTCATGTAACAGTTTGTGGGACCCTTCCTTCCTCCTCCATTGAACTACACGTTTCCTTATATTTTTTCTGTAAAATGTTAGTCAGTCTATTGGTTATGAAGTGCACTACGTCACAAAATCTTATCACTATAAAATGAAATTAACCGTCATAATAATGATTTAGGAAACAAGGTATGTGGTAATTAAATATATAGCTTACACTAAGCAAAAATATAGAAATTATTGTGAATATCACGATTTTCACGATATACGTAGTTTAAAGGTATTTGCTCGTGTAACTGCTTACGTTAATAACAAAATGGATGTAATTACAATGAAAATGATTCGAATATGCACAAACGTATATATTAATAATTCCGTGTGGTCGTAATGACGTGGTGATAGGGTTTCTATTTGCTGCGCATTCCGCCCCTGTCGTAGCCACCTTAACCTAACCCGGCAAACCTTCCGGGTACGGGGACCTACAGTTTAACATGGAATCCGAACTACGGAAGCGTTCTGGAGTACTTCACATTACACAGCAAGCTGTGCTAGAAGTGAAGGTCGGGTTAATGGTCTTTGAAAATCACCGCCGAAACGGGATTCGAACCGAGGCCTTTTCAATCTCTAGTCAGAAGCTTTAACCACTGAGACACAAGATCGCTCTGTACAAAAGTAATTTCACCTTTCCGGCAGCTAGGAGAAAATACATTAGCAGACGAACAGTTCGCAAAAATACTATCAGTTAAGTTTCTGACAGGAATTAGGACGTTGTATGATCAAATAAGCACACTATATGTTTTCTCAGTTTGATAGATCTATACTAAACTGTAACTTGAGGAATTAAGACTTGAGAAAACTACCATTTTAATTGCTGCGCTATCCTTAAGGTTCTTGGCTTTAACCTAGACGGTGATGATTCGTCGAATATTCTGAAAACATGTTGACCATTCCTTTCTACATATAAATACAACTTCCCCGACTCATTTTCTAAATTTATTTGTCAATGTGACTTGTAATAATCTTCACCTCAGCCTCTTTCGAATGTGATAGCAATATACAGCGTCGGTAAACAAAATAATCAACCCAAAGGAAAAAAAAACTAAGAGAGAAGGGCACAGAGGTTACATTTGTTTGGTTCAAATGACACACCGGTATTAGAGGAAATGAACAAGCACACAGAAGCTGCACTCAGCAGAAACAAATCTAACCGTGTTATGACATCGGATCAGATTCGACGCGGAGCCAAGAAAGAATGGGACAAAGAATGGGAGGCAAGTGACCTCCATAAAGGCAACCATTACAGACAAATTCATCCCTCCAATCCAAGAGTTCATTGGTCCTCCAATCGGATAGTTCGTAAAGGGTTCTCAAAATTTATAGCGAGACTTAAGTTCAACCATGGGAGATTCAGAAAACGTGTTCAAAATGAACATAGTGAGCTCTCCTTTATGCGAATGTGATGGAAACAGCTTGGAAAATGTCGATCACATCTTTTTATCATGCGAGTACCATTGGAATGAATCCACACTACTAGTACAGAAATTACAAAAACATGGGGCTGAGCTGCTTACTAAGATACAACACCTTCTTCACAAAGAATCGGGAAATTTATATAAGTCTTTATAGATTTGCCAAAGAAACTCATATAGAAATATGAATCTAATAAGGGGTAAGTTAAAATATGTAGGCCAAAAATCGTCTGTGGAAGTAAAAGAACGTCAAAAGAATGATAAACCAAAAATAAGACAGATATCAGTTATCTTTGTTTTATTTGATGTAATTTTTTTCAGTTTCCGAGACATTTATTCACCCAGTCAGAGGATATAGCCCGGAAGGAACCCCGCAACAAGACATCCACGGCCAGGGAATTGGCCTGAAGAAGCTCCCGCAAGACCGAGCTGCACAACGCAAGAAATAAATGTAAAACATTTGTATGTATAATAACACTGATACAAAAGAATAATTTATCATCATAATTAGAACTTGTAAAAAATATTTGAAATTTAGGGGTTGTACTTGTAACTTTGTAACACGTAAGAAATATTGGAACTTTCTTGACATAATATGTAAAACAATTGTATCTTTTCTTGGCTGTATGAACCCTGTCCTTTTGGCAGTAAATAATAATAATAAAAAAAAAACGAAAAGAAATCAGAATCTTTCAAAAAAAAATAGAAACTAAAATGATTCAGCCCATGGAATATTATTTTCTGCTAATGGAGAAGAAAACTTGCAGAAATATTATGTGCTGCCGATGGTATTATAACGATTCTAGAGCGACATTTAACTGGAGGGTAAGAAGTATTATCTCATATGTAGGTCTGTGTGTGGAGCTGTAAAACTTCGTCACAGCTTGAGGATGTGCTCCCGGCGTTTATACGCTTACGGCTTGGAGCTCTCCATAACATTCGGTACAGCAGGCTTCCGTTTAACATACAAGAGCCGTCACTCAAACGAACGTCGCCTTGGAAAATGCACAGATGGTAGGTTGCATTGTGTGTAGCTGCCCATGCAAGTGCGACAGGCGGCTTTACCGACATGAAAGATACACCAGCGCTCGCGAGACGTCGCCATTTGTGAGCTGCAAACCGCTAAGCTCTTTATCTTCCCACTTCGCACGGTTGCAGAAGATCACTTCCTTCGATTTGATGCAGACAGAATATCTTATTTCTCTTTTAAAAGATCAGGAGTTTTGCAGGTTTCCGCAATATGGATTTGTCTGCGGATTTGGATACTGGAGCGTGAACTGCACCGATGCAGTAAATCGTCTCGTATTGATAAATAAATACAAGGTACCGGTTTTTCAAAGGGATTTATTCGTTGTTGTGCGAGAAGAAAATATGCTTCTATCGTATCTGCTATACTTTGTGAAAATGCTGTTTGAGAAACACATTTCCATGAAATGTATCTTGCACTAACAAAAGCGATTTTAATCAAACACCACTTGCTATGCGACACAAAGTATTGTTTTCTTATACTGAATATTGTTAATCAGGACTGTTGTGCTTCTGGTGGCAATAATATTAGATGTTTAATTATTAGACTGAGAATAATCTAAAGATAAATATAAACATATTGTTCTTTCATAGAATACCAATTAATGTACTCAGTTTCGGATTTTAAAGTAATTATTATTACAGTAAGCAGCGTGGAATTTATTAATGAGCACTAAATTAAAATGGGATAAATATTATAAAAGGAGCAGTAAACTAAAGTATCACGTTAGGTACAGTTGTTTAGACTGTTTCCGAGCTACCATTATAATTTTTAACTTTCTTTTTTTAAACAACACTGTAAAACATAGGTTCACACCGCCAAAATATAGATGCAAAACCAATATAAACAAATAGTTCATTCCCCATATAGTAGAACTCCAATTATCCGAATCAATTGGGACCGGACCCCATTTGGATAATCGAAAAATTCGGATAATTGGATTTTTTCCGAAAAGGGTCTATTTTAATTAATTACTGTATGTATGTTGAAAATGGGAGGAAAAAAACTGTATTTAAAGGAAAAGAGCTTTTAATTTATTGAAATGAAAATGCAACACTTTTACTCGTTAGCGTGGTTACAAGTGCTGTACGTACTGTACTGTAAATAAAAGTCATTGCTTGCTGAACATCTCTGTCAAAAGTATTCATCTGTTTTCTAGCAGCAAAATCGCTCATACGCTTGACAGTGAGAAGTTTCATGTGATATGTAGGCATAATCATTATTTTTTGAATCGCAGTACGTTTTCGGTTTAATTAAAAAAGCGATTCGGATAATCAGCGATTCGGATGTTCGGAGTTTGGATGATTGGAGTTCTACTGTATTCGTATAAAATTGGAGGAGAGGAACCACCAGTTACGAAGTTACGAGAGGTATCCCAAAAGTAAGTTCGAGTAAGTTTGAGTACGGAGAGGAACTGTTTGTGGGGCTGTTGGCCGCATTGTTATGATTAGTGCTTCCCCCACTCCCAAACAAGCTTGAGTGCGTGTCGCTAGAACGCTCAGTGTTGGCTGTCATCCTTACTGGATGGAGCTTCCATTGGACACCAGTTAACGGAAGTATATGGAGGGTTGTGCATGGATGTCAAAAACGATCGCTAGTGGTGTAGTTCGGTTGTACTGAACTTAACGACGAACAAAGGAGCGGAAACCCGTCAATTTCTGACGAGAGATTTGAGAAGATTAAACAAACCGTGTGTGAAGATTGGCGGATGACTTTGGATGATCTCTGCATTTTGGTTCATAAGGCTTCCCGAACCAAAGTCCACAAGTATCGGAAGATGGGTACCACGTATGCTGACGGAAGACCATAAACGGTAACGAGTTGATTCTTCTCGCGAATTTCTTCACTGCTATGCAGACGAAAAGGACAAATTTTAGGACTCGATTGACACGCGCGTTCCAATTTACACCTGAGACCAAACAACAATCAAACGAGTGGTGGCATACCTATTCGCCTAAGCCGCGAAAATTCGCATTCTGCCGTGAAAGTAATTGTGACTGTGTTTTGGGACCGGAAAGGGGTATGTTCGGTCGACTTCATGCCTGCTGAGACAACAATAAACGCTGACAGGTAGTGAGAAACACAAAAAAAAACTCTGACGGTCATTTTAGGACCAAAGAAAAGGAATGTTAAGCAAGGACGTAAGCATTTTCCACATCAACGCTCTTCAGCAAAACTTTGTTTGGAATCCCATTACCCTCCCACCCTATAGTCCGACTTGGCACAAGGTGACAATACCACCTGTTACCTAAGCTGAAACAAATTTGTCCGGAAAGTTCTTCAGCACTGACAAAGCGGTGAAAGAAGAAATTCAAAGTTTTCTCAAAGACATGGCGGCCAGCTGGTATGATATGGACGTACGAAAACTGACACGGCTTCAACAAAAATCCATATACCGAAATGGCGATTACATAAAAAAAATACATAATTATTCCTTAAAATGTTGTATGCATTATGGAAAATAAACGGATTTTTTTTTATTTCTGAAAAGGTTAGGAGACCTAGCTTTTAGGATTGCCCTCATACTACCAACTATTTTCTTACTAAGCGGCTTACGATATCGAACAGACCAATTTCTTTTTTTCTAAATATGTATCAAATCATCATTAACACACTTCGAAAGGAGTATAATATTGTAAATTTGAAACCTTATCATCAATGTCATACCACATTGTTCAAAAGTATTAACCACAACAGTATAGAGAAACACAGAAAGGTAGGCAGAGGAGATGCTACTGGAAGAGAAACTTTGGTTTAGGAAAAACCAACGTACAAGAAAACAGATTTTTCATCACTTTTAATAAAACTTGATACATGGCACATTTATGGTGTTTCGGAATTTGGAATAAGCTTTCTATAAGGTTCAAAGAGACAAGTCCATCACTGCCGACATTTGACTTGTATACAGAGTAAGCAGCGAGGTAGCAAAAGAGAATTTCACTGGAGAATAGTGTTTCAAAGTGAATGCTTAAGCAATCAGTGATTTGCTACTGATTTTGTACTGCTGGATCGCAAAAGTAAAGACTGAAATCGAAAAATTAGTGAATTGCAAATAATAATAATTTTAAAAAATTCCTATAAATTTGTTCTAAAGAAAGCGAAAGAGAGGTGATCAAGTGAACGGATTAGGAGAAAACAAAAGTTTGCTAAAAGTCAAATTTGGAACAAACACCTTAGTGAAGTAGAGGAATTTCTCACTCACAAAACAAAAAATAAGTAGTCCTACCGATCTCATTTTTGCTGGGAGACGACAAAGAAATCTTCGGCCAAAGTAACAGAGCTTTGATTTTCCGTCCGTTCCTCCTCCCACGGTTTTGCAAGGAACCCGATCCACGGAGATTAGTGCTTTATTTTAACTCAGTAACCCTCAATCTTTAATCAGCTTTCTTAACCACTTGTCTCATTATTAATTAAATACATAGAAACAAAGCCTAAAATTGTATTAAAATTTATTTTTAAAACATATTTATAAATATATAGTCGTTTTTATACGATAAGGAAAAGTGTTTGCATATTAATCTTACAAAAAGGAGGTAAGAGAGTTCTTCTATTATTCGCAGATTTCGGAGACACACAACAGTGGTTAATTTTTAATACGTGGCGCATTTAATAAAGAACTACTGAGGAACAAAAAGTTGAGAATGTACGAAGTAGATAATTCAGAACGTAGCATGTACTAGTATCTGAAATTATGAGGAAAAGTTTGAGAAACTAATCACAAAAAGTGACCGTTTCGTGTAAACTATAATTACGAAAACTCAGTTTAATGCTTTTTCATATCTTTACAATTCGTCGAAGTCGAGGTCATTAGAGGCGAGAAAGGACTGGGTTTAAAGAAAGGCAAGGAATTCGCTGACGGCCTTTTTCAAGAAACTCTCCCGGCATTTGCTTGGAGTGATTTATGGAAACCAGGAAACCCAAATCAGAATGACCGGAGGGGAATCAAACCAGCGTTCTTCCAAACGCGAGGCCAGAGCGCTACCTCTCACCCTCCACGCTCTTGCTGTCTAAACAAAAGTAATTAATTTTATCTCAAATTCAAATGACATTCGTTATGGGTTTTTAATTAAGAGAGTTAATTGAGAACAAAAAATTGCAGCAATTTAACATTTGTTAATACGAAAACATTAAAAGAAATGGATAAACAGAAAATTTTCTATAACTCAGTTACTTAGTTCATGTCAGTTTTATTGTTTAGCATACATTGCATCAGCCTATTCCTAAACAAACTCTTCTATTATGCACGTGTTTTCCTTCACGTTGCTGTATATTTGTCGCATTTAATTGTTTCATGAAATCATACGCCGTTCTTTAACAAGCGTAAATAAGTTTACTCAATACAGAAACAAACAACAAAACCGAATGATACAGGGAGCAAAACAGGAGAATTCAATCCGGTTACTGATACCACTTGCCAGGGGCGGCGCTAGGGTGGTGCGAGCGGTGCGACCGCACCGGGCGCCGTGGTATAGGGGGCGCCGAATACGCAGCGAGAGATCGTCTGCGCAAAAAATGAAAAATAAATTCTATTATAATCCAGCTTGCACTAATCATCCAGAAGAATTTATAAACGTAAGAGCTTCCGCTTAATGTATAGTACGAGTCAGCTCGAGTTACACTATTCAAGAAAACCACAACTCGTCGCATTATTAGCACTCTACGGTGTCCCGACTAGCCTCCCGCACCTGTTTCCTGCCTTTTCGGCTGTACTCTTGCAGTTCATTCGCCAGTGGTGGAATTTTCCGAGCAGGGGAAAAAACCTGCGACTGCCGCCCCTTCAAATATGAATTACCGAATTTGCCACCCGCAGCAGTTTAAAGCTGCCGCTCAGAGCAGTAGTCCTAAGAAGGTCAGCACCCACGAATTTGTCATTTACCGTTCCTTTAATCATGGTTTTGTAGCCCGGATTGAGCGCCCTGGATTGCCCCCTCCCCCCCTTCCTTCCTCTAGATCCGGCACAGTCAATTGCATGTGGGTGCATGTGCATGAGGCGAGATTCAACCCAGTTATCTATTTCTACAATATTAGACCTTAGGCGGTTCCAATTAACGTTGGTAGCGTAAATATTTATAAAATGTAATGTGCATTTTACAGACAAGCCATATCGATACCTTTTTTTATTATTTTTGTTAAAAAAAAAAAAAAAAAAAAAAAAAAAAAACTTATTGAAGGCGAAACTAAGAAGGCTTCAAAATTGTTTTCAAAATATTTTATAGTTGAGATGTCATCTTAATCGTTGTCATCAGAACTAGTTCAACACGTGACGGAAAAAAACTAATTTTATCTAATTTTATAGAAGTTCTTCAGACGAAGCCCATGATGATGACGAGCACCATGTACTAGAAGATTTTGCTATCGCTGCAACGTCGTTTTCACTTCAAAATGGGGTATACCAGACATACCACCAACGTCACCATTTCGAAGTACAATTTCTGATGATAATATTTCAAAATAGTCGTTCATTGACCCTGCAGTCAGAGAGGAAATAATTATTTGAGCAACGAAAAAATCCAAGGGAAAAATCGTGCACGTCATTTTTTAAATACATATTTTCAAAGAGTAATGTCAGATGAGAAACATATAAAAAAGTTGTTTACTCCAAATCTGCAGATTAACTATATTGTTTTTACTCTTGTTTGTTCAATAGAAGGTCTCTCTCTTATTTGGGAAAAGAAGAATTTGATGACTGGAGCATTTCAAGACTCACGAAACTTTCTCAAATCCCCAGCACGCTACTGAGTTGGATAGAAGCGTTGATTCGACTAAAGAACTATGTAATAGACAAGCATTTGTAAATACACATCGAAGACGAAAAAACACGGTGGGTTGCTATCCTCGAATTAATGACATCCAGAGTATTCTTTCAACATGCAATAATTTCTTGTTCATGGGAAGCTTTGGATCTGAAGCACTAAATACTTCCAATAATGGTAACTAATTTGCTATATTGCAACTGCTAGGAAAATATGACACTAGCATGATGAAGAATCTCCGCCGTATTCCTAATAAGGAGACTAATGCCTATTATTTTGGAAAATGTATTCAAAACGATTGAAGTTCTTTAAAAAAAATTACTATGTCATCTAAATACTTTTCCACCATATTGAATTGAACTCCTGTTGTCAGTCACATCGAACAATTATCTTTAACAATGCTTTTGTTGACACTATCGAAGATGAAGGCCAGGTGCGTGAGTGTTTCATCGCTTCCAAGCCGGTAAGTGACTCTTCGGGACCTAAGAGCTGGACACACTGAACTGTATATTAATGATACTTTGCAAAAGTTCGATTTGGATATGAACGGTTGTCGAGGCAAAAGATATAACAATGGATCCAATATGATAGGAGGAAACAAATTGTCCAAAACAGAATTCTGAAACAATATCTTGACAAGAATTTTTTAATCCATTTAGCTGTCATTAAATTTGATAATAGCAATGCCGCCAAAACATCAATTAGATTGGTTTCCTTATTCAGATTTCTTTAAGGAATATTTGTTCCATTCTCTCGATTAACAAAGTGATGGGAAGTGGCATCCAAGAATTAAGAACTATCGCCAAAAAAATTTGCAAAACTTGGTTCGTAGAATAGAATTTTTAGCCATGCTGTATTTCCTTATCACCATTATTCAGTTCGTGACGCCCTTCTGAAAACAAATTATTCACTTGCAACAACAGAAGCCTTGTCCCTGAGCCAGATTATGGAGCAATTTGAGTTCATAGATGCAATGGTAACTTGGTATAATACATTGTTTCAAGTAAATATTGTAAGCAAGGTTACCCAGCATGAAAGAGGATTTAAAAAATGCTTCACAATTGCTGTGAAATTTGAGAGAGAGTGCCGGGGTTATTCGTCTGCTCTGAACAGCTAGAGAAATTGCTTCTCAAACTTGGACTTTAAGCTAGTCAGATCCCAAAGAAAGAAGAGATTTTTTGAGTTAGAGGCGGCAGATGAGATAGCAACAGATCCAGAAGAATTTTTTTACAATGAATGTGAATTATCGGTATAATTGAGAACACGTTGGTCACTCAGTATTCACAACTATCTATATTTAATTCGACACTGTCGTTCTTACACATTATCAAAATAATTCTTGAATTGTAATAATTGAAATAATCCTGTGCAGATTTATAAATGAGTTTAACTAATGGAGAAAAATGTGACATATCGGGTTGTGAATTGGCTGAGAAAGTTTCTAACTGAAACTATTATTGATGGGGTTTGAATCAACAGAACCAATATAAGTTCAAATTATGAAACCAAATTGTTGGCAGGATATATCTCCGAATGTGTGGAAACAAATGGCAACTTGTTAGCTTTGTGAATATCGTTTTTTTATTTCTACTGCCATAACATGATATATTCGTTATAAAACAAGCAGGCGTGCAATTAGCAGCAACAAATGTTTTTGCAAAACTAATCAATGTAATTATTAAAAATGCAGCTTAGTTAGCCATACTTGTAATTAAAGGAGAACGAAGTTTCAGTAAATTAAAACTTATCAAAACTTATTTCGGTAAACTTGGAGTCGAGATAGACTTTCAGATCTTGCAATTTCATCCATCGAAAATAATATTTCCAAAGGGCAAAACCGAGGAAGTTGGCAATCTAGACGTCTTAGTCATGATTTTATTTCTTCATTTATTTGTTTTAATTTTTTTTATTAAAACCTATGTTAATTTGACGTACACGTGATGTGAGCATTGTATACACTATAGTACCACAAATAAATCTTTTCAAACATAGTGTTCTTTTTTATTGTTGTTTCTCATTAATACCATTGGTATCCTAAACAAATCTTTCTGAAGTTTGAGTTATTAGTAATATAGAAAGACTGTTTTCTGCCCTCAGCTTTGCTCTACTGGAATTCATAACGCATTCATATACGTCTTTGTATTCGAATCCCACGGAAACTACTTTTTTGATCGGGAGAAAAGTAGGTAGCCAATTCATTATCCCAAATTTTATCCTAAGCCGTTTAACTGTTTTGACGTGAAACAAACTTTTAAATTTATAATTTTAGTAGTAGGTATAAAATGTATGTTCTCTTCAGTCTATCTGCAGGGACACCTTAATCAGGAATAAGGGATTGCACATTTGAGGCGCCATAATGAGATCTCGCACCACCTGAAAAATTTGCTAGGGCCACCTCTGCACTTAGAGTGCTCAGTAATATCTATGACAGACATATGCCGTGTAGAAAATTGTTATAACCAATACGTACAAGTAAATAGCAACCTTAAAACCTAAACTTAATTATTAGCGGTCTTTGTAACACCATAAATTGAGAATAAAATAACTAATTTGATATATTTCAATAATAAAAGAATAATAGCCTGAGTCATATTCCTATGTTACATTTGTAGATTACGTTAGACCATCTATGACTGATTTTGGCTAACATGGTTAACGAGACGACACAATAAACAATTGACCAAATTCTGGATAATTTTGTGGGCTCCATCACGTGTCTAGAGATTGTGTTTCGCTTCTGGACAACTTTCTTGTTATATATATATATATATATATATATATATATATGCCTAGTGTTGTGAATCTACTCCGGAGTTTTCGTTTACCCACCGTATTATTGGCATCTGGTTGAAACTTTATTTCTTCACATTCTCTGGTTTTTTTTTTTTTTTTTTTTTTTTCATGACTGTCAGATTTTTACTGTTACCAAGGCTTAAAAACACCTCTGCTATCATATAATTCGGTCACGCTTCCCAACTAGAAATTCCAGAAATACTTTCCGAAGTTTTGGCACCACTGGGAGAAATGTATGGGCTCCACAGAGATAAAAATGAAAACTCTGTGGTTACAAACACATAGGAATAATAGATTACAAATAATGTTCGAATTTGTTTTATTTACATTTTATGCTCTCATTAAATACAGTATACTAAGCGTAACTAGTGACTGTTTTATTTGTTTTGAAATTGTGAGTCTGGCATGAAAATATGAGGGAAATGACTGTCACTTTGAATTTTGTGCACGGTGCTGGTAGTGGGAATCAAGTGTGGGATATGAAAGCGAGCAAACATTCAAAAAAGACATCATTGTGCTCCATATGTTTATTAATCGAATAAACTACATTATTAGCAGAAACATATTTGAGCATATGAATTTTTTGTATAGGGTGCGTGTTTGTTGTCAATAAGGGGGAATGCATATGTGCATGTTTGGATTCGAGTGAACGTGTGAGCTTGTGCCTGCTTGCTTATTTATTTATGAGTACGTGTTTGTGTGCGTTTATCGGAATATTACATGATAAGCTGATCCTACACTCAATCGTCAACAATGAAGATTTGACGTTGTTGAGAAACTACATTTTAAGAACAAAAAATTATTCCTAACTTATCTTTTTTCTAATTACGGAGAAAAGAATTGCCTTGATGTTGAGATAAGTGATCAACTTTAATAAAAAAAATTAATTGCATTGACGTTATCTTCAGTCACGAGTTGTGAATTTTGGTCGATAAACAGTTCACACCATACCAAATACTGGTTTAGGCTTAGTTCGTTTATATTATGTTATTATGCTTTGGGTAAGAGTGATATCTTTCAAAGTATAGACAACGGAGAAAGAAATATAGGGTGCGCATTTATTTAAAGAACCAAAGATTAATCATCTACTGATTATTTTTTAAGTAATTAAACGTTACTGAATCAAAGATGTTACCCGTTTGTACTCTTCCGTCACTAATCAAGAAAACAAAAAAAAATTTCTCATGTAGTTAATTTTAGTGAATCTGTAATTCATAACTGAATGCTAAAGTTTTTCCAGGTGCTCGTTTATAATAATGAGACCATTATGACAATTACTTAATGACAATGTACTGCTAACTGCCACGTTCACAGTAAATTCAAATTTCTTCAGCAGGTAATCATTTCCACTAAACACAAGAAATTAATATAATTAATCTCCATCATTACCTTATTAGCAAAAATCTCAATCCGCTGTTTGGATGAACACAAAAATTCATGAAACAATTTCTTGGTATAATATCTAATGCAATTCTGAAGGCGTTAAAACTCCAGAAACATCTTAGGTAAGAGAAAATGGCTATAGTAAAATTCTTAGTAGCAATTATCCTGATATTTGATCAGTTTGCCGAAATGATATGCGGAAAAGATGAGACAATCTTTGGTATTCATCTTATGAAACACTCACCCGGAAACAAAATGATATGATCTAGTACGAGTAAACACAATTCAATTTTTACATTACATCTCAGAACGGAGTAGCAAATCAAATAGTCTTATTCGGTTTTACAGAACCCAAGCGTAGTCTTAACAGCCGAAAGATACTGAGGATTTTACTGTCCACTGGGTGCACTACTTTCTAGTTTTCTTCCCGTTCGGGCATCCAGATTTGGGTTTTCCATGGTTTCCCAAATCACTCCAGGCAAATGCCGAGATGCTTCCTTCAAAAGGCCATGGCCGATTTCCTTACCATTCCCGTCTCTAAAGACTTCGCTGTTAAGAGACGTTAAGCAGATAAAAAAAACTCTAGTTTTCGGTAGTAGATTTCGTTGCCTGTAATCCTCTGATACCTATTTTATACATCGCTGAGTCTTGTACCCGACCGTCTGGAAGTCGTTTACACATGTGTATTCGTTTCCCTGTCTGTTAACACGTATTTAACTAATCTGAATTATTCATAGAAGACTAAAGTTTATTTTGTGCTTCCCGAAAATTCACAGTTATGAAGCATAGATTATCACTTTGTCTTTCTGCAAGGTCAGATTCTTCTTTACGCTCTTCACAACTTGCAAGACTGTTACTGAACTTATCTTCTGTGAAAGCGACCGTATGATAGAGGGACTGAGAGGACAGCAATCTGACTTTAACTAAGTCAGTAAAATATCCTACCATGGCCTTGATTGGGGGGAGAGGGGGAGGTAAACCGAGGAATTTACTTTGAATCTGACCCCGACAAATTCAGTCTGCCGTACAGTCAGCATCGAAGAGGAAACTCCACGGAGAATGAGAAAACGAGTTGTATCCTAGCGTCACCCTTAGAGCTTTGGTGATGTAGTATCAAAAAACAGGGGATTCTACCTATTCCACTCCATCCTAGGTAACTAGGGAAAGAGAGGATACCATCCTTACTGATAAGAAGCTAATTTTGACCACGTTTCAGCCAGCTTCGTATTTACTTTCGTACTGTGGACTATCGGCAGTGCGTTCTCTTTGATCTCACGTGAGAGTTGTCTGAGGATGGGAATCAATACAAGTGAATATTTTAGAAAGAGCAATACTGAATATAATTGGCTTAATTTTAGTATTATGCAACTAGGATACATACAGATGATACAATACTATTATCTATTGTTAATTTCTATACGATATTCTGTACGTAATTTTCAGAGAACAATGCATCATTTCCTCTGCGTCAGGAATTACATTTCAGTCGTCTTTAAAAATCTTATACTGAATGAAATCATTTATGCCACAGAAACACCTCCAGTTATTGTTTAAAACTGTTGGAGATTGTTAGTATGCTTCGCATGTTGAATGTATTAATCTGGAAGCAGACGTGAAAGAAACAGAAGATAATCTATAAGGATACGTTTGGAAGAAACTAGCTGAAGCCGTTGCGTATGATTCTCCGTTTTTCAGGAAAATAGTACCTCTGATTGTCCTGTTATGAATCTGGTGCGCGATCGCATTCAGCATATACAAGCGCTGTGGCAGTTTTTAGCATAATGGATAATGGGTCAGAATATAATTTATGATGCCATTAATTAACCGACCACAATGGGAGGTGTTAGCCATTGAATCGGCCGTGACAGATGGTCTCTGACCAAAGGAGTGTTCGACATAGGACGATGTACTGCCTCATTTCTCCAGAGCAAGTATTGTACCCGAGCAATATTTATACATCTGTTTTCGAACGTACATATCGTATTGTGAGCTCGTCATGTTTTTACGACTATGTTTACACTACATGTCTCAAACTGCTCATACGACTAATATTGAACCATTCGTATGAAATATAGTAAAATGGTTTGCTGTTATTAATTGTTCAGTTTTAATTTATGTAAAATATATTTGTAGATAGGACAGGACCGTTAACAGTTTCTAGCAATGGTTTGCCTAATGAGGTGATTAACAGTGGTATAATTCTAAAATGGTAGAACAAATAAAAATTACTTTTTGTTGCGTTTTGTTGATGGTAGTTGATTTTATACAAAACAATTTGTATTAGATGTGTCAACACAAGGGTAGCGGACAAGTTGGTGACCCTTGTAAAATTTAATTTCTGCTAATGTTTCAATAATTCTTTAAACACCATCTAATATCATCTCTCCGATGTCTTTACTGGTATAGTGTAAATTCAGTGTTCGGTGAAGGCACATGGAAAATAGGCACATTGTAGGTGTGCTGTCTGATGATGTTCATATTTGTTCACATTTTGAGGATGACTAGAAATCCCATCTGTATTATAAAGCCTTAATTGTGCATAAAGTACAAGTTAATGTATCATTATTATTATTGACAATAATATAAATTTACGAAATGAAGAGTTCACTAAAAAATCTTAACTAACACGTCTTACTCCACCTTCCCAATTTCCTGATCCACTTGTCAAGAACAATCAAATTACAGACTTTGTACTAAATGTGATTATATTGTGTGTACTGCCCAATTATTTACAATATTAACACAATTTTGAAAGCAACTGTAACGGTTAAAAAATTAACTGATACTTCATGTTTCATGGTATATATAGCGCACGTTGCAAAAATGAATTTCACGCAACCAACAATTTGTTTAAGATGCAAAGGACACAGAGAGTAGCTTCAGTTTAATTTGCAACATTATCTACTAGGATAATGCTGCTTTAAGGTGCATTCTCTTAAACGTCTTGCTGAATTCTGGGTGATTCCTGACTTGTAGTCTATTCATGACTGTACGACAACTAGAAAGACAGTTATAAAGTAATTTTTAAACCAGAACAATCTAATGTTACTTCAATGTCGGATTAATATGTAACTTTGACATGTATGTTTGCTGTTTCTGAATATGAAATTTTGTATCTAAATCCAAACGTATCTAATTCCAAACGATTAAGCAGTAAGGATTTATATTTCAAAATCTGCTGTAGATCTTCTTTCTTCATTGAATATGGTCCTCTGTTTTTGTTAGCAACATTACTGAGGGGTTTGGCTTCCAGCTGAAGCGATCGTTTCTAAGGCAGGGAAGTAAGTGTTGCCATTTATCTCCAAGTCGTCGTCTAACATGTTTTCTGTTATACTGTTTGTAAACGTACATTTCTGAGACGAAACATAACCTCAGTTTCGGTCAACGATATTACAGTCACAACTTCGTGGTTCTACGTTTTCAACAGCCAACAGTGTACAAAACGCTTTAGAAACAATCCATTACCCAGCCATACAGATATCGATTTATCAACGTTTCAAATCCGAAGGATTATTTCTCGGAGCTGATTGGAATGATCCATAGTTCAAACAAGGGCATACCAAAAAGTCTGGGTAACTAATTTCCAAGGAATACATTACAACTGCTTTCAATCGAAAATGAAGTGACCCGTGTTTCGTCCTTTGACAGTGCCCCTCTATTTTCGAAAAAAAAAAAAAGATTTCAACTTCGGAACCGTTTATGAATCGATGATATCGATTCATTTATTCATAAATGAGAGTGTCACAAATTAATAATTTTTGAGACATTGCAGATTTAATCTAAACTTTACGTCCTATCAATACTCGTAACTGCGAAGACGTTTTCATCTGCTGGCGGCAGCCGAATGGCCAGATTGTTAGGTTACGGGTACATGGATCCGTGATCGATTCCGCTTACAAGGCTTCTTTATAATAATACATTCAAAAGAGGGTTATGGTGTTTTTCGCATTTTATAATTTTCGATAAAGAATATCTGTGCCAAAATTAAACGAAATCCACTGGTAAGCAGTCTTTCGTCAAATAAGGACCCATAAGGCAGAGGCGGTGGGATTTCTTCTTTGAGGGATGAAGAAATCGTAGCTTAGTTCTGGCCACTACCTCCATTTTAACACCGAGGTCTTAATAATAACGCAAAGTTCTTCCTACACGTATCTTCCACTATTCCACCATACGTGTCCAGAGGGCAGATCAAGGAAAATCTTTACTGAAATAGTGAATTTTGATTCTGTGAAGCATATATGAAGTGTCATTCTTATCACGTCTTTCATTCCACAATTACTTCATGATTGCCTCCGGCGGCACGCTCTTCTGAGTTGGTAAACGTTTTCAATATAAGAACTTCCTATTTTGTCAGTTGTAAACGCAGGCACGCGAATGAACATTAAATATTTTTAATGCTGTACTTTTACAAAGAATTCGTGAGACATTTCCACCACAATTTGATCTCAAGACATTTAGCATAGGGATGAATTTGGTTAGCGGAGCGTTTTATTAACCAAAGTTTGAGGAGCGCAGTTGGCTGCAAGACCTCAGAGCCTCTTGCCCAGATTATTAGGGTAATGTGAGACGTTTAATAACATCACAACATAACTGACATGCAAACAGATAAGTCTTGTACGATGTTTACAGCTCGACTAATATTGAATAGTTTTCCTAAAATCGTGTATCTTATCAAAGCGGACAGCATGGTGGGCAATGCTGGGAGAGGTGACGTGGGAAAAGGATACACTCATTAGCCACAAAAATTCATCCGATTCGATGGCAGGACATGCCAAGAAATTTCGCTGAGGCAGGCTACTTGCTCGATATGATCAGCGAGAGGTTAATGCACACATATGAAATAATAGCAGTCATTTCTAGCCCTCGTGTGCCCTGTATAACTAGCGTTAATAAGTGTCTCATGTAATCTAACATGACTGCTTTATTATAAACAAACTTCCAAGTTTGCGTCTTATGGATTTCGTACTAAATGTAGGTCATTTTCATTGATTTCCTCGTTTATACCACAGTTCACATATGATACCAGCTCAATAATTCATGCATGTGATTGCAGCATGGTAACAGAAAATTAAATCATCGGTGGCAAATGAAATTATCAAGTAAGTAAATCAAATTAATGAACTGATCTCCATGGAAATGATACATTAAAGTTAACACCCAACGTATAAGATTCCAGCAATCGCATGTTTATCAGTAATTAAATGGTAAACGAATTAATTAGTAAGATCAAGTGAGGTCTAGTTCCTTAAATAATTTAATTTATTGTAATGTATCTAAGAATGTTAATATCCGATGATAATACGCATGAAATATGAAAAATAAAATGTGTCCAAACTCTAATCTAATTCATTCGAACTGACGCCACCCTAACAATGGTTGATCAAAATTTATCGAAACGGTGAACGGTTTTTAAATAGTAACAGTTTGGTACTATCATTGACGGCTCATATGTTTGGGATGGCATGAAGAAACTTGGACTAGTGGCGATATTTATTGCTTTCAACAAACAAACGCTAGTAATACAAGGTTGTTTTTTTCTATGTACCGATTTGAATTGGACAGAAAATTAAAAATCAATGAGGAAATTCACAGAAATGAAGTACTACAGTTCTGCTGAATTTTATTAAACTTCGTTCATTATTCACAACAGCTGATGCTCCCTTTTAATAAACTATTAGTTTGTGAAGCCTTCACTAATTGCACTTTAATAATCAGATTTTTTTGTTTTACATATTGGCTGACAATGACATTCCGTCAACTTTGTAGTAAACAATGGATTGTCAATAACACAATGACTTTCATCGCATGTAATTAGTTACTGAAGTACCGCTTATTCCTATCAACCGATTTTATAACTGGCCACCTGCATCAAAGGAGTTGGTGTGAGTGGAGGGGGGAGAAGAGAGACGGCGAATTATTACGTTTTCTGCGAACCCTAAATCTCTGTTCTATTGTGAATTTTCCTATAGTGTCCATGAAGCGTTCATTTTCGAGGAAGAAGCTGGTGACCGTTCCAACTATTATCTGGGTTATAAAGAAAACGTGCTAAAAAAAATCAGTACTCATGATCACCGATAGACAGGTGGTGGGATTTTGAATTCTCTCCTGCAATACACTGTCACTATAATGCACTGTCACTATAATACACTGTCACTATAATACACTGTCACTATAATGCACTGTTACTATAATACACTGTCACTATAATACACTGTCACTATAAAACACTGTCACTATAATACACTGTCAATATAATGCACTGTCACTATAATACACTGTAACTATAAAACACTGTCACTATAATACACTGTCACTATAAAACACTGTCACTATAATATACTCAAAATAAAGCAGCTCAGATAGACAAACAAAATCCTCAACTTTAAAGAGAACAGGAAGCCTCAGTACCACAGGTGAAAGAAATTCATTAGGATCTGAAAAGGTGAGGAGACTTTTTGTAATGTTTTCCCTTGACAGACTATAGTAAAAAATCATTGCGTATATATTGAACACAACTGATGTTTGCGTTAGGTACTTTTCAATAATTATAATTAATTTGAAGGAAATGTTGATACTAGCCACTCCTGCAAATGATGAATTATTTGGAGAAACCTCTTCTCAGATACAGTCAAAGATCCTTTTCTTTTTGAGGTGTTACTAAAAACATTGGCCTAATATCATTCATCACTGTACATTAACTGATAAAATGGAACAAAATATATCTGCCGAGAAGAGCTGGATTTTTTGTTTTCTTTTGAAATAGTTGTCACTTTTCTTTCTACATTTACAGGGAAAGATTCACTAATCTGTTATGAAAACTCCTTGGAACATTTTCGATAAGCCTCCTAATTTCATTTTACAGCCCCACTTCATATCACACTTTAAACTTCAAATTTGACAGAAGAAAATTTGAATTATTTTATCAGCGAGTGGTGTGGTAGCACGCGGGCGAACCCAATTGAAAACAGTTTTATGTAAAACCATCACACCAATACGATCTGTCACTGCTTCGGAAAATTCCGGGTGACATCTCTAAACAAATTTGGTACGGCACGTCTAATGCTTTTCGAATCATAACTCACCATTGGCTGCCCGTTAGTTCAAATGCGCCAGCCGCATGCAACCCTACGCTATGTCTTCAAGTCACTCGGATGCGCATTACTGGTTATATACAGAATATCTAAATTACACAAGGAAATAATTAAATGAAGGAAATAAATATCCACATGCTATTGTGTCGTGTTCTGTATCTTATTTTAACTGTGAAAAATAATATGAATGAAAAGCTTGGCTCTGACACTTCCCGCTTTCCCTACGTAGCCCAGCATAGCTTCCTAGCAATTCTCCCTCTCCCCCCCCCCTCCCCTCTCCCTTTACCGAGTCATGCAGTTAATGGACGCTCCTAAAAATTGAATAGGTAAAGGTTCTGTCCGAAGAAAATCGTATCAGGAATAGGAGGTTATTCTCTGAAGAAGAAAAAGCAAGTGTGAACTGCAGAATGAGGGAGTACTCACGACGAAGGAAGGAAAGTCAGAAGTGGAAATGACGTTTCGTAATTGTGGTCCATAGACGGATGAAACGGAAAGGAAAAAATTGTAGTTTAAAAATACTAATTAGTCACGCTTTTGTAGCAACATTAACTGAAAAATTAATAATAAACCTAATCTTTAAATATAAAGATTTTTTTCAGCATTGATAGTATGTCCCACAATTCAAAATAACATAATTTTTTGAATGAGCTTAAAATGAGAATAAATTCATTGACCAAAAAAATATATGGGGTGCTAGATACCAATTGTCTTAAATTTATTATTGCTAGCGATTCCTAGAGTCATTATGAAAGTAAGTAGAGAGAACCGCACGCTTTTTTACATTAAAGTTAATTTTCTTGTCCCGTGATTTTAAGCTGATTCAAAAGAAATGTTATGCTTAATTGTGAAACATTCTATCACTGTTAAAAAAATATTTGTATTTAACGACTATTTTCAACTTTATAGAGGAAATTTCTGCAAAAGTTGTTATCAGTTTTTTATTATTATTATTATTATTATTATTATTATTATTAAGAGAGATTTTCCTCATTACAGAGGTTTTACTCCAACTCAACAATAAAAAAACTCGGAACATATATATCAATTTTTAAACTATAATTTTAAGTCTTTAGTTTACATGGCTACAAAATCGTGTTTTTTAAACTAGTTTTTGTTAGTCTTTTTTAAAAAATTGAGGACACTTAACTCTTATTATTTCATGTCTAAAAACGAACTAAAAATTTTTTCTTCTTTGTTCGCGTAACCGAGCCATTTCATCTAACACATCAACGTTTCATTGAACTCTGCCTGTTAGCTTGTAGCAATCAATTTCTTCTATTTGGAGACAATCCAGTCACTTCATGCATTCTGTCCCTCAGCAAAGAGACTTATTGATCAATATCTAAACAGGCTTTGTTTAATATGGTAAGCTATTTTTAATTTCATGTTTTCATTCAGAGCTGCTTCCGGAGAACTTGCTGATGCGGACGCCTGTCTATTTGCAACCAGTTCAACAAGAGTGTCCACTGGATTGCATAAAACGCAGGTGACCAATTTCTGTGTGTGTGTTTTTTTTAATTAAAAAATACTATTAAAGTAATGAGAATACCTGAACATAACTAAGAAATTATTTTGTTCGGTTCTTAATATGTGCAAAAAATTTCAAATAAGTATGAAGCCCGGAAGTGGGCGAAAATTGAATTAAAAGATTACATTACATTCATAAATACATACCCGTCAAGTTAAAGCGTGTAAAAAAAAAAGCAGCTTACATTATGCAATCTTGTCGTCTATACAGAACGATTTTCTTCATATGCCTCAGTACAAAAGTTTACTTGCGGATTATAAAAATAACAGCATTAATTAATTGTTCATTTCCATTTGGCCAATTTTGTGGTGATTTTTGGTTAAAACTGTTTAACATTCGGGTTGACTGAGTACAGATTCATAAAAAAGTTTAACGGAACACGACATTAGCGTTGGAGGTGGTAAGTGTCCGACGAAGTGTTAAAAACCCGTTCTCCATGAAACAGCAGTCGACGGTTTTGGATAATATAGGCCTGATGTACCGATCTTTAAATAATTATAATGCACCGAATCTGGAACAAATGTGAATACACGCAGAAATAAATTAATGTAGCTGCAAAATAAAATAAAAAATATTACTTCATTTAACAATTTATGAAACGTTTAGATGTAGGTTTATTTGCTACTAAAACCAACGGATAACGGTTCATAGTGTCATGAAATTAAAACTGAACTCTAAGAGATATGACATATAATCTGAAAAATGATTACGAGTATTACATTTTATGATTTTTTTATCGATGATTCGAAGCGGTGGAGGGTAAATCAGGAAGTAAAAAAAAACTTCTTGAAATTATATAAATGAAATAATCTTGATTGAGACCATATTTCTGAATCGAAAACTCTGAGCCATCAAGCCACAGACAGTTTTCATTTCATTCAATGCTCGCCCCCACCTTGTTTTTTTACCTATTGCTTTACGCCTCGTCGACGACTAAGGTCATTAGAGGCGGTATGGGACTGGGGACAAGGAACTGAAAGGAATTCGGTCATGGCCTTTTTGAAGTAGGCATCCCGGCATTCGCCTCGAGTGATTTGGGGAAACCATGGAAAACCCAAATCTGGCTGCCCGGACGGGGAGTTTAATGCTCCAAATAAAGAAATTAAAAAAAAAAGTATTAAGTTTCAGATTTAGTAAACCGTATATTATAGCTACTAAGTGACCTGATTACCTGTTTGTTGGTAGCAGACCCGCTGGGGTAGCAGCCCATACCAGACATCACATCTTAGCGCCACCTGAAACAAAAACAAAAACTGGAATGAACAAATCACCGACGAAACGTCACTGGTATCAAAGTTATATTTTTCAGATCGATTGTTCAGTGATATTTGTGATGAAAGAAATGCTTAAATGAAGTGTCATAAAAAAATCTGTCCACATCATTAGATGAACTTACTATGATATCTAAATTCACCAATATCTGTTCAGTCTGTAAATAAATGAAATGATCAATGTTTAGTACATGAGTTTTTCTTTTTTATGTCACTATGTGAGATCATTATAGCATTCATATTCACGATTGTGCAAAACAATTGGAAAAACTTTGGTCGCGAGACCCTTGTGCCAAGTTGGACAATTAATCTCACTCATTTACTTCCTCTTTCTTTATAGAATGGTGGCATCGTACTACGGGTTAAACCTGTTCGGTCTGTCACCATTGCGAATTCACATCAGAACACTCAGTGTTTAGCGGAAAGAGGTCAAATTTTTTCCAGAAACATTTTGCTAAGCAATTTTCCTGTCTATCTATAATGACGACGAGAACGTGTGTAATGCTTAATTTTCTACTAACTCTAGTGAACAGCTTTTTAAGAATCTGAAAGATGAAGTTTTAATTTTGGATTATTCACAATTTTTTTCGAATTAACTGAAATCCTAACATCGAGTTCTTTTTGTTAGTGTTACAACTACTTCATTATCTATGTACTGAAATATGTATTCATTATAACTAGGAAAATAAGTGGGTTATTTTTTGGAATATAAAATTTGTTACTATTAGAAATACAAGCTGAAAAACTTTTAAGATATAATAAAAAATAAAAATAAAAAGATTATTTTTAAACTGACAAGGGATTATGATCTTTTGAAGTATTTCTACACTTGAATGAAATACGGATTTGGGACACTATATAAGTTTGAGTAACTCTTAATTGAACTCATGAGCCAGAGAGTGGCACCTAAAATCGTAATCGCATGTAAAACCGTAAAATGTAACATATTTTATCAACCGTTCCAATGAAATTTTCGCATCAACTTTCCCATAAATTTCCATACCAACTCATCCACAAGAAACGCACAGGACAGCAGTAAATCGTATAACACTTTAGACTTTTGGTATTTTCTGAAAGCAGAAGATTGATCAGTCCCTAACGTAAAATACACCTTTCCTACGTAGATATTTTATTTATAAACATTGAATACAATAACCGGTACATTAATTGAGTCACATTTCGTTAGAAGTTATACAACCTTGTCGTCAATAGCCTACTTTTATGAATGTGTAATAAACAATACGTCATCTATCATACTAAGTTTATAAAGCAGAGGAAATTATTGTTACCAAGCATCGTTTCTTACGTGTTTAGAATAATCTGTGCACATCTTACTGAGAATCTTCATTCCATGTTTGGTTCATCGAAAATAAGCATGATTAGAAACTGTTTGTAGTTGGTGTCTGTTCGAGTAGATATAACTCTGTAAATCTGTTTTCTTCCATAACAAATTAAAATTACTCATAGTATGTTTCAAAAGAACATAGAAAACGGCAATAATCGCATTAATTAGTCTGCTAGTGTCGTGATTGAAAAAGCCATAAAACGCGTTGTCAACTTCATCACAGACTGTAAAGAGTAATTAGAGCAACAGACGTAACAGGCTATTGCTCCACCAATGGAGTGGGTTTCAGAGAACAATTAGTTTATCACTGATGATAGGGAGTCTGTCCCCGCTAAGTAGGTAAGAAGGATCTGGATCAATTACCTGTTGTTTCCGCAGTCAATACGTCAACAGGTACCCCGGAAATTAAAATGAACATCAAACGTTTAAGTGTTCGTTTGAGGTTTAAACCCATTCAAGCATTACTGCTTGCTTTCTCTTCAATTTCCGTTTTTCACTAAAGCACGTACACAACCAATGTGATACAAAGCTCTCGTTATATAGGTATCGTTTTATTTATTTTTCACGTAAATTTTGCGTTATTGGTTTACTCCGAACATTCTGTAAGAGAGAATCACAGATTTCCAACTCTCGACAGGATTTCTCTGTCAAGGATACAGCTAACACAATTCTAAAATATTGTGACTGAGATATGATCCTTTCAATCCTATATGAAAACTGTACCCGTGATGTGGTGCAGTATATATAATTATTAACAATCCAATGATATTACTAAAAACTTAATATGGGATAATATAACAAATATAATCAATTTACAATATTTTGTAAAACGATATTATACCATTGTAGTTCGTCATTACTGAAAGCAGTTTATAGAAATTCTAGTTAATTGCTATTTTGTAGGCTAATACTATTCCACCATATCAGCTGCTTTAAATAAATTTGTCATCTTCCCCAAAAGATGTATACTTTCTCATTTCTTTCCAGTTACCAAATTCCAAGAAGAATTTTCACAGAATGAAATGGATTCTGAAGCAAAAATTCTTTCAGTTAGGATTTAAAACTGACAGGTTTTTTGCAGATAAAATTTTAATTCTGGTGGTAGGTCAATGATTAATACAAATGAATCAAAGAATGGTATCCCTTTATGCACAATTAACAATGACTTTTCAGGTTTGTGGATATTATTCTTAGCATCATAGCTAATTTTGTTAGCATTGACAGTGTTAGTATTCCGGATTTTCTGCCAGCAACGACATAAAGAATATAGGAAAAAAGTCTCGTGCTAAGCGGAGAAATTATGCAGAAAAAGACCCCTTATCTAGTGCTCTAAGGCTTTTCCAGACACTTTCCCAAACAGATTAGTGTGAATTTAACTTCCATCAGTAACAGTACCAGAAATAAATAAATTCGTAAAAAATTAAAACTTCAAAATTCTTGTAGCTAATACAACAATTCAAGTAAATTACTGAAAAGAAGTTCAGACAGTATGAGTAATATATTTTCCCTCATTCGTTATGAATCCTCCGTTAAAGATGTATTTCCAAAAGAGTGAAATACGCTGTTGCAAACCAGCATTTAAAAAAGAAGAAGAGATATTTCTTTACTTTCAGAAAACTCAAAGTTTTTTGAAAAAGTGTGATTTTTCATAAGCCTTTTACTGTGTTAACCACGTATTTATATTTAAATAAATGGATTACAATGGTATACATTGTAACATGACGCGCTGTCGCCACGTTCCAATGTGCATTTTTATTACATAAATAATAATATAAGAGTAATTTACATAAATCTTGGGCGACCCCCTAAATAGATTTTTGTTATAATTTTAAGTACGCAAGATTCCAAGTGAGGACTGTAATGAAATGGTGAACATACAGTGTATCTTTGTAAAGCGAATATTAAAGAGTTATTGAGCTGCGTAGGCTTGAAGCTAATCGTGGTCTTCCCGAACCATGGGGACAGGACGTCGCGGATCTGGGGTTTTGCCGGACCACACATTCTGCTCCCTGGGGATGGGTGGTCAACAGGGTCTCACTCACCTGGCGGGAAATGCCTACCGCCCGACACCCGAATGTGCTCTCACCCCGGCGAACTTAGCCGAATATGTCCGACCTCTGTGATATGAGCGGGGCAAATCATATATCGGGGATATCACGTGGCATCCAATCCAAATGAGCGTATAACTTACAATCCTGGGAATTTCTGTTATATGTGAGCTTCGAGACTACAAGGGGCGGAGCGAGAAGTATTCCTCGTGGACCGAAGAGCGTGGAGCTGGACATTCTACCTGCGATTCTAGTCGAGTCTAGTCTGAGGTGGACTTAGAAAGTTGGCTTCTCTCGCCAACTGCCGTTGTACGATTTCTGGCTGCCAGCTTGCCTTGCTGGAGCAGGCTTATCACGGCGACACCGCCAGTAATGCGATGATGCGCATTAACAGACAGGACGTGTCTGTAGCCGCCGTGTGAGATAATCTCTCATACCGTGGGTCATCTCCGGTCACCGCAGACATCAGACGCAGAACTACAATGGTAACTTATTACGACCAAGCCATCCGATTGTGCATTCCGTGAAACAGAACCCTTAAACGACTTTGAGAGGATAGATCCATGTTCTCATTTTGTAATTGTAAAACCCCTGAGCTAGTGGCATAATTTGCCAGAACTAGTTATTTTCGAATGATATATTGTTCATTCGTTGCGCCCATGATTTTCTTTTTAACTGTAAAGTCACAGTATTATGATACCTTTGTCTGAGGTCGTCATAACTTGTATTTTTCATTGTTTCCAACTGTCATTATTTCTTGCATTTTGATTCTGAGATATATTTAAAAGTAAATATACAATTGTTTGCTTGCTCATGCGGGCTAATTGTACCTCTGAGCGTTGCTTTTATGATTTTGCCAATTTGTGTTAATGTTAACGGTAAATTCGCTCAGACTTGTAATCGCCAGTGATAAGAAAATAAATGTCATATTGTGACAATTTTTCCTAAATTCCAACTAACGTCGAGATTCTTGCAAAATTAATAAATTTTTTACTCCTTCATAAATATTAGAATTAAAAAAAAATCGACAATTATTAATCATAAAGGTATGAAAGATAATTGAAACGTAGTTTGCCCACCAAGGCACCCACTACAACATGGAACAGTAGTTAAATGGTGTAAATCATATATGGGAAGACGAATGCAAAAAGTCTCCCTTTTTTATTCCAAAATCAGTGGAAATGTTTCACCAGAAAATGACAAAACTGTACTTCCGTGATTCCACCTGAAGAGAGACCAGTGGGTCAAACTAAATCGCCTAAGAACAGGTCACGCCAAATGCAACACCATGCCTGTGACTGCGGAGGTCCTTCCCAGAGTGTGGAGCATATCATCAAGGAATGCCCTCTTAGGAAGTATGATGGTTCATTTCAAGACGTTTTCAGTGCTATAATTTCCTTCATTGAATGACTGCAACAACTGGATATCAGTTTGTAATGTACCAATGTTCTTGTAGTTGTAAATATTGTATATATTTATATGTATTACATTAGTTGCTAGGCCATACGAAATAAATAAACCAGAAAGTGAGAAAATACAACATGGCATTTGTTTCACAAAGTTCTTTATTAGACCCCTTATTTTTTTACCATACATCAGTGATCTTCCTAGAAACATATCAAGCAGAGTAAGAGCGTTTTATTTGCAACCGGACCTTTTTTTTTCATAAAAAAGAAGAAAAGCAGTAATCTAGAATTAAATGCAAACGAAGTACTCGGTGAACTAGCAAAATGCTTTAAAGCAAAGTCATTGAAATTTTGATAAAACACGTTACATTATATTTAAAATAAATAAAATATTCTCTATATGATTTAAAAATAATTATAAAAAGGGCAGTACACAATTCCTTGGCATTCAGATGTATGAGAAACCCGTTTGGTAAGAACATATCAAATTACTAATGAAGAAGTTAAGTTATACCATCCTCGCAATGAGAATGAAACAGCATAAACTGAATTAATTAAATACGTGTACTCGTCTTAATTTGATTCAGTGACGTCGTAAGGTATTCTTTCGGGGGGTGGTGAACTGTTTAGAAAGTAAAAAAGATTTCATAGCACAGAAAAAAGTTACTAGGATGTTGCGTGTAATAAACAAAGAAAATTTTTCTCAAAACTCTTTAAAAAGCTCAATATTATTTCTATGGCTTCTTAGTATATATATTCTATCATGGGTTTAGTGGCGGAACATTTTAACTTCTTCACATAGCATTTCGAAGTACCCAATTTCAATACAATAACTTGTACATATTGAAACATAATTATCATTAGTACACAGATAAGTTAATTACTTTTGAACACGTCTATTTAATATACTTTCTAAAACCATAAAACAGTCTGTTAACATGTATTTAACGAAAAGATTATTTTATTGCCAACTCCTTCTACTCCATCCACCAATTTATATCTAATATGACTTTTACAAAATTAGGTTGCAGATTTTAGTTATTAATTTTATGTACATAACACATGAGATATTTCGCATCCCAGAGGTCCTTCCTCAACAGAGACCGTTGGAAGTAGAACAATTAATAAAGTATATTTCCTGGTTAATTTAATTTAATCTCAATCGCAATGGAGCACACACACACCACTTCTCCTATGTACAACTCTTAATCCTTCTACTGAAATCTGTCTATGCGACTTCGCAGTTATAAGCCTTGCACAATCAAAAACACTCTCTTCACCCACCTTCTGTCTTCTAATGACTCCCATACCAGCTCTTTTTATCGAATCAGTTGCTGACTGCGTTCTGCAGTAATTTTCACAAACAAATTTAGTTGCTTTCCTTTGGTCCTCTTCCAACTCCTGAATTTGATACGCAAAACGTGGGTCCCACACCACTATATTCAAGCAGTGGTCTGACTAAGCATTTGCAGACCAGTTCCTTCACTTCTCTGGTACATCCCCCCAATCACCGGCCACAGGAAATGATGGGTTTCAAACCCTCCTTCTATTACCTGCCCCATGGACGCTGTCCAGTATACTATCAAATATTATGCCAAGATTTTTACCGTTAAGATCTTCAAAAAGCCATCCCTTCCTTAATTTATAATAATAGGAAATTCATTATTTTCTTATGTGTGTAACTATTAAGCTGACACTTCTTGGCATTTATGTCCATTCCATTTTTGACTACCCAGCCATTTATCACTTTTAGATCTTCCTGTAGCTATTCACAAGCCTCTCTCGTTTTTGTCCTTATACATGAGGTTATGTCATCTCGAAACAACTTAAACTCCGACTTAAACCCATCAATACCATTAATCATTAGAACAATGAACAGCAATGGCACCATTACACCACGCCGTTCAACACCAATTCTCATTTTTAGCGAATCGCGGAGTAATAATAACTTCCACGTCTTTTTCATAATGCATTTCCCATCCCAGCTCTTTGATTTCGATCATTTAAGATTTCTTCTTCACTTTTCTATCCACTCCAGCAGTTTTTACCTTATCTACCACAATTTAATGTCTCATGCTTTGAAGAGATCTACTGCTACACTATCAACTTGGCATCCTTTGTCCATTTTTATTGACAATTACCTCAGTATTGTAACAACATCTGTATCGGTAATAAATGTCGCTTTACATTCATCAACTGGTAAGGAGTAGTTATTGAAAGCAAATCGTACGGAAAATTTATAGTTTAAGAAGCTATTGGTTTAGTTACGAGAATGATACATTGGATACTCTTACAATAATATTCCAAACATTTATTATTTTATTATCTGACCTACCGATTACTTTGCATATAGCTTGAAAGTTTAGTCTCTTTAATTACTTTGACTAACGTTCTACAAAATGTTTGCATCCTAAGAGCTCAGTCTTCCTAAGTTCTGCATAAAGTTTTCTCTTATACCTTCATCGAGCGTGGTGGTGTAACGGTTAGCATTCTGGCCTCGCATTCGGGAGGACGGCGGTTCGAATCCCCGTCGGGGCATCCAGATTTGGGTTTTCCATGGTTTCTCAAATAACTCCAGACAAATGCCGGGATGCTTCCTTCAAAAGACCGTGACCGAATTCCTTCCCATTCCTTGCCCCCGATCTTTTCCTGTCTCTAAAGACCTCGCTGTTAAGAGACGTTAAGCAGTTAAAAAAAAAAATCTTATACCTTCAAGACGGCTTAGAGCGCCTTCGCGATTATAAGCCTTGAATCCGAACACTCTCTTCGGCCACCTTCTGTCTCCTAATGACTCCCAAACCAGCCAATTCGTCTAACACGTAACACGTTTATGACTCAGTGGACATAGTAGTATGAAGGCATTTATCATAAATTTCTACAACACATTGGCGAAAATTTAAAACATAGTTTTCAAATCTTCGTTCAAATGCACGTTATTTAAATGCGTTGTTATTGTACTGCATCAATATATAATGATGTAACTTTGGTAAAACGGGGATTGGTAGTTCCCCATCCGACGCCCCTCTAGGCTGTCATCCATCACGCTTTGCAATATATTTAATCAAGTTTACTTTTTTTTATCAGAGTTTTCCAGCAAATGCAACTTTTAATGTAATATCTTATCTTACAAGCTTCAAGCCAATTAATCTATATTGCCAACTTAGCGAAATTTTCTTAATGTTCAAGAATCCACAAAGTTCAATGAAAATCTAATATAGACTCTGAAGAAGGGTCTTAAAAAATAAACATCCTTTGTAGTTTCAAATAATGTTGAGTACAACAGGCATAAAAAATAAACCATCCTAAATCGTTTGCTGCAGCTACTAAGTAAACATGCATAGCGACAGTTGCTAGTTCTCTTTAAACATCCAGGCAAGCTGCTGCCTAAGCTAAATTGCCAGAGATTTAGCGCGCCTCAAATGGAACGTAAGTAGTTGATGCACCCTGTTTATCTGAGTCTTCGCAGAGCTGGTGCTGTAAGAGGCTTAGCTGGAGTGACATAATGGCAGTAATAATACTGTCTACAAGACGCGTTGTTAAAAATACGAGAAACCACATCGGCGAGTTATACAAAAACACGTCAACATTGCTAAAGATGATTACGGATAACGTTTTAATATGAGATAAAATACACAAGATTAAGTCAGGCGTCGTCTTTTGGATGCCTAAGTTTTTATTGCTTCTTTAAAACTTGGGATTGTATTTTATTTAATTGCGACGGAGGGTATGCCCCAACAGCGATTTCCCTTCACGCTTCCATTCGTATTTTTTTATTTATTTAAATTCTTTGAGAACAATTCCAGCACCAACTTAATTTTCCGATTACGAATTGTAATTCATTCAGTGTTTCAAGTAAGTTGTTCCATATTTACCATGGTAATTTATTCTAGTATCTTACTTCCATACCTGCAAAAGAAAATTATCCCACTTCCCTACGCATTGAAATCAGATGTCTGCATGTAGTCATGGTCATCTATTCCCTGCCACTTACTACTCGGGATTGTACCAATACCGAGCCAAGTCTTACCGAAAATACACGCTTTCTACGCCTCCAGCATTATCTTCACCCGCCTTCTGTTTGTAACTTCTCCAAACCCAGCTTCTTTATCACACCAGTTACTGATAGTGTTCTTCGGTAATTTCCACATATAATTTTACCTGCCATATATAGCACCTCCTCTAACTCCTGTATTTGATACCTATAATGAGGGTTTCATACTATTCCACCATACTCGACCAATAGTCCGACCAAAGAATTTATTCTAATTGAATTTTTTATCAAATATTATGTCGAGATATTTCCACTTATGGTCCTCAAAAAGCAATTTCTTCTTCACCCTATAATCACAAAAATCTTTATTTCCATATTTGTGTACTTAATAATCTGACTGTTTTGACGATTTATTTTCTTTCCAAGTTGACCAACAAAGCTATATCCCGTTCAGATATCCTTGCATCATTTCCGAACAACCAACTTCTGACTGTAAATAACCAACACAGTCATTCAACAAAATAATCAACAGAAACGATCCTAACACTCTTGTTTCCAACTCCATGTCCTTCTCAAACTCTTTGCTTCATACCTTTTAAGATTTCCTCTACACGGATAGTAACCTTTTCACTAAACTCAACAGTTTTTACTTTATTTACCACCCCGGTATATGATTTTGTTAAATGCCTTGGGCAGATGTGGTACTACAGTATCAACTTAATTTCCTTTGCCCATACATTCCGAAATATTTTGCATGTACCCCACTAACTGAAATTCACGGGAATACCTGACCCCTACCTCTGTTGCTGATTTCTAACAGACGTTTTTGTTACTTTACCTGCCACATAAGCAAATGGAGCTATAATTTTCAACGCTATTCGTAACACCTAGTATTACTATGCCAATTTCAAGACCTCCTGCTAGCAGTACGTCTCCGGACTCATTCTAAACAATATTTTAAGGTACGATATGGTAAAAAGGCGTGATCCACTACCTTCAATAATAGTATCAATATCAGCCCTACTACGCTTTTTTAACTTACCTACTTCCCTCATAGTATATTCGGTATCTACTTGTAACTTTTTACTCAGCCTCTCTGATTTCTACTTATGTTGATAAGCTACTGATATTGCTATTACCATTCCTGAATGGTTGTCCTTAATGGTTTTATTAAACCAGGCACCTAATATTTATGCCTTTTTAATTCCTTCTGTGATTTCTTTTCCTCACTAACCGTAACTATTCCCCTCAGTTTTCTGAATTAGCCAAACAAATTTTTAGGTGCATCATCCATTATTACTCCTTACTTATAATATTCTTCATAAGCTCATCTTTATCTTCCCTGCTTACCGAGCGTAGTGGTTTAGCGGTCACGCTCTGGCTTCGTATTCAGGAGGATGTGAGCTCAAATCCTTGTCCGGCCATCCATATTTGAGTTTTACGTAGTTTCCCCAAATCACTCCAGGCGAATGCTGGGATGGTTCCTTCAAATGACCATGGCCGAATTCCTTCCCGTTCCTTGCCCCCCATGCTTTCCCGCCTGGAAAAATTACTATTGCCTTGTCGTCTCTTAAGTCTTTTGTTTCCTCTTACAAACCTCTTTAACCTTCTTACCTACTTATTAAAGTATGTAAGTTTTTGTTCTGAAGTAATCACTGCTTCACCATTTTTTATTATCTCCTTGAACTCTTCTCACTTCGACTCTAATGTACTTGTGCCTTCTTTCCGTATGCTGAACCTTCACTTGGAATATTATTCAGTTCTGAAATTTGGGCCGAAATCATGGCCACTTCCCTCCTCAGACTTATTTGGGGGGAGGGGGTTAGATTAGAAGTGAAGTATACGTTCTAACCTTTCCTGCAAATCTCTCGGAGCCAAGAAATCGTTTCCATGGGACAGTGGCTTAAATGACGCTAAATATTCTGGATTACATCATCACTAATTCAGCAAAACGTGAGGTGTTTTTGCAACAACACAAAAAAGTTTCCATTCATTTTTCACGTTGACTTCGATGCAGACAAGCTGTAGTATTAAGAAATGAAAATTCTTACGCTGGTGTGCGATAAGCAAGCTCACAAACAATTCATTGAAAGAAAATGTAATGGTTTCTTCTGAAATTTACTAATGCTTCTTGGTAGATTGGCCACTGATGGAAAGTATATTTATTGAATGAATGAAGCCAGCTTGTCAGTGGGAAAAAACACCATGATAGACTAGTGACATAATACTGAATTTAATAGAAAAAATAAAATTATTTGAGCTCCGTATTACTATTTATGGTGCATTGACTTTGCTTAAGTTTATCGATTTTTTACTTTTTTTTTTACTCCTGGCTTTACGCCCCGTCGATGTCGAGGTCATTAAAGGCGAGATGGGACAGGGAACGGGAAGAAATTTGGCCAAGGCCTTTTGAAGGAAACATTCAGGCACAATTCTGGAGCTCGTTCAGCAGTGTTATTCTCAAGTATTCTTCAAAGCGTAAGACCTCCATGCCTCCTATATACTAGTTTCAATTCTATTTTTTTATAGTTATGGTTTTACGCCTTGTCGATGTCGACGTCATTAGAGGCGAGATGGGATTGGGGACAAGGAACGGGAAGGTATTCGGCAATGCCCTTTTGAAGGAAGCATCCCGGCATTCGCCTGGAGTGATTTGGGGAAACCATGGAAAACCCAAATCTGGATGCCCGGAGGGGTATTCGAACCTTCCCGAATCCGACGCCAGAATATTAACTGCTAAGCCATTACTCTCATTCTGGTTTTCAACTAGGTCATTCAAAGGAGAGAGCGTTGATCTTCTATTCTTGATACAATCAACGGGAACGAATTTGATAGATTTCATACGGCAGATAATAATTTTCCATCGCAGCGTTATAGTTTACCACGATTCTAAATTGCTACACATAGAATAACCATGATAAAATGTTGCCTCTATTTCACAGGCATTTATTCTAATACAACACTACGCGTACGGAATTGCGTTGAACATCGTACTTACATAATTTCACAGCCGTTTACGGCATCGCATATAGCCGTCACCTACAAGATAAACAAACTTCGAGACAGCATTATGACACTGACAAATTCTGCTTGAGTTAATGTGATTGCCAAATGCTGTTTATACTATTTATCTGCTATTATAAGGGTAAAGGATTTCTAAATTTACTGATCAATCTTCACATTGTAATTCTGAGTCTCTGAACGTTATGAGAACCCCGTTTCTTTGAACTGTACATACAATAAAATCCGGGTATCATAAAATATTTAAAAAATTTGACGATCGGTAAGTAGTGTGTCAATCAGGAAGGTTGCCAAGTGGAATAATTGATAAACGTCACGCGAGCTGACATAATGGGCGATGCACGCTTTCGATCGGCCTTATGAGGACGAGGTTATAAACAATACAAACGAAACGGAAAGGAAGGTCGTCAAAAATTGATAGAAAAATATATATTAACCACGTGTAGTTTAAACACATAATTATGAGATCATTTTTCATGTAGACATAGTTTTTAATATTACTCTCTGTAAACATCTTTAATAATAATTAATAATGCATATTTTATTTATAGATTTCAAATTTTATGATTTACTTCGTAATATGGAAATTCAGTTTCCCTTCATGGCACATTTATACTCAATCTTTCATATATTTTACTATTTCAAATAATAAGTTTCACCTTCACGAAACATGGCTTTCATGGTTAACTGTATTAGGTTTACTCATATATGAGGAAAGCTTTACTCTGAAATGCAGATAAAGTTTTTAATGGGTTTTTCCTAACCATCCTGGCCTATGCCGGGATGATGCTCAATTTCCTCCTCAAAAATATACTTTTCGCATAAACAAAATAAAGAAAGAAAGAAAAATTTATTTACGGTATCTGCAGACTGGATAAATGTAATGTATGTTGTGATATTTAAGTATGAGTGACAGCAACGATCAGTATATTTCATCCTTTTTAATTTTGTGACTGAAATAAAAGTATCTAACGAAAGGAGCAAAATAAATGGTTTTAAGAAAGTACTAATGTGGTGTGTTATTACTGACCTGATAATTAAGAAATTTTGCACAACTCTGGCACAAGGTATCGTACATAAGTCTTGGTGTTGAGAACAATCTACCAGACACACAGATAATGCCTACTGTACTCAAAATTCTTCAGGGGATATCGAGCATAGAAATGTGCTGAAATCTTAATTTATCAAGATTTCCATTTTGGTATGGAGGGACTAAAGATTTGTTGTGTGAAACAGTAATTATGTATAGAAGACTTATTCTTTTAGCAGTTTTCTAATGTATTTGAATCAACGAGGAAGAAATATAAATTTAACTTTGAAATTGCGATGATTATTTAGCGGCAGCATAACTTTGTGATCGTGGTACAGACTGGGAGCATATTTTTATACATTTTTTATTCATTAGCACAAAATTTTAATTTGTGTTTGTAAACGAAACCAGTTATGCACTGTTCAAAACATTAATAATGTGTGAAACTTGTAATTGCTATACCTTTATTCGACCATCGAAGGTTTCCCCTTCTGGACACTCCCCTTGCAAGGAATGGACACTTACGATGATCAAACAGCACAAAATATCAATTTTGACCTAATTATTGTGTTACCAAGATAAATAATTGATTTTCTTGTCATCTATTCGGGACAACCTACCTAAACTATATTCGTACACTACATAACATTGAAATAGTTGGCATTAGCTCCCGTTATTCCTACTTGAACTAACTACTTTACTCTTCACCTTCATCTTGTCTCAACTGTTCTATAATTATTACCACAAATCTTAAGCATTGTGCCCAAAGTATTGTGTGTTTCAGTCCATTAGTCATTCTACGCATAGAATACCACGAAATCACGCTCTGCTGCTTAATTTTGATATGCGTACATTTACACCAAAGTTTTGATCAATCGAAATTCGGTTGGCGGGAGAAGTGCTGAACGACAACGAACCTAAGAGATAATCAAATGGAATATTTCAATGTGTTGTAATATCAATCTTGAAGCACAACTACCAGTACTATCCATGAACTAAATCCAATTTCAATTATGTTAAAATGGTTGGTAACAAAACCACAAATTTCGCTTCTCCTTGTTATGTAATTATGTTACTTTTCCAATCACTGCTTAATAAACTGACGTTGATGATAAATGACTCATATAACCTTGTTGCTTTCACGGAGGTAAAAGTTCAGAGATTTTAAACAGATCCTGAAAACTTATATTTCTAAGTAATAAAGAGCAATGATCTGCAGTCTGAATCATATCTGGAAGATAATTAATTAAAAACCAACTTGAAGAATCCAGAAAGTTATTTCGCATGGTTCTCTAATGCATGGCTTACAGAATAAATTTTAGTTTCTTACCAACGCGTATAACATAAATTATGCATTAGATCTGGTAAAAATTCAGAATTACATTTAACAAAAACATAAAAGCACAGTGATAAATTATGAACTCAAACCAAAACAATATTTTCGCGCTAAACAAAAAAGCGTTTACGTGCAAATAAATCCAAACAGCGGTGCGTTTACTGTGCAATTGCTGTCCATGCTTCTGTAGGTTTACATGCTACACATTCCTTAGTTGTGTGATGATAGTCTCTGTAACTGAGGATCTAAAAATATCGTACCATAATATACCTTTTAAACTTGACTCTAAAATTACATTATCTTTCTTAATTCCCTTTTTCTAGATAGTTAAATTGGTGACAAAATCACCTTGCATTTTTTTTTTATTTTTTTTTTTTTTTTAGAATGAAATTGCAAATGAACTTTGTGAAATTATCTATGTATTTCAAATGATATTATTAAGCTACTATTCTTTTACTTCTTAGTTTAATTCGAACTTCGTATGATGAAGAGAATGATATTATTCCAAAGTTCCCTTTTCGGGTTCATTTATCTACTGTCTGTATCAAATCAATTTTGTTGACGTTAGTTTGCTATTCCAAACACAAAATGAAATTGCAAATGAACTTTGTGAAGTTATCTATGTATTTCAAATGATCTTATTAAGCTACTATTCATTTTACTTCTTAGTTTAATTCGAGGTTCTTATGATGAAGAGAATGATATTATTCCAAAATTCGCTTTTCAGGTTCATTTATCTACTGTCTGTCTCAAATCAATTTTGTTGACATTAGTTTGCTATTCCAAACACAAAATAATGCATTCCTGAGCATGTTAATCTCCGTTTCGTCGATTAACTGGAAAAAATATCTTATCTATTAAGAATTGCTTTGGCTCAGGTCATATGACGTGCTAAGGTAAGCAGTGTGTAGCCCCATTTCCGCCTCCTACTCACCTGAGGCGTCGTCGACGCTGGGTAGGCGTCAGCGAGGTGAATGTAGCGTCCCGACGCTCCGTGTCCGGCGTCCGGCGAACGGTCATGCGCTCTGCCGACGCCCCTCCCCCCTCTTCGACGACAAGGCGCCTCCGTGCTCCTTCACTTTATGGTCTGTTGCCCTCGCCAACCAATATTGCCCTCCACTAAATGAAACAGTCGCCGTGTGACAAGGTAAAGTAGAGTAGTAAATAAATGAAAAAGTGAACTTCATTACCGTCATATCCTCTGGCAATAACAATAAACACTCCGTAATATGTCATTAGTGGAAAAGTTGCATTTAATCTCTTCGTTAATAGCAGCTCCGTGAAAACTTCTGTAGGCGCGTTGTGCGATTTTTGGATTGGGGTAGATGTATGAGTCCCGTCACCCACACGCTATGGCATGTTGCGCGTATCATATACGTGTTCGACCATTTTTGGATGGGTAAAATCTTATGAGTTCGCGTCACCAACATGCTGTAATAACAGTATATCTGTAGCTATAAGTATGACCTGTTGCGCTTGAACAGTAGTGAAAGTATAGATTATACTTGTATCTAGTATATAAAAATGAATTTTTGTTTCTTTGTTTTTTGCTATTGTTCTTCATACAAACACACAGTTTTATCCAATTTGGATGGAACTTTGCATACGTATACTTTAAAATAAATTGAAAAACACTGTTTACGTTTGATTTACAAAAGCCGAAACTCTCTCCTAACCCCCCCCCCCCCCAAGAAAAAACCGTAATTTCTGTCCACGTTGTTTATACAAACCCACAGTTTTAATCCGATTTTGATAGTACTTAACACACGTATACTTCAAAACAAGGCGGTCTGGTAGCTCAGCGGTTAAGCCGCTTACTTCCGAAAGCTTCTCTCTCCGGTCACTGGTTTAAATGCCGTGGTGAGTAGGAATGTTTAGGAGTTGTATTTGATTATATGAGCTACGCAGGGACGTTCCGTGGTTCGGATTCCACGTTAAACTGTAGGCCCCTGAGGAGAGGAATTGGGCTTCCTGCCTCTGACACAATAGTTTTGTTCATCTCGTTCAGAAAGATTCTACCAGCTTTCGGGTTGTGGACTAAAGTTAAATTTTTAGTTTCTGAAGTGGAAACTTCTTTAGGGGCGTTGGGTGATTTTTGGGTTGGTAGAATCTTATGAGTTCGCGTCACCGACATGCTAATGTTAACAGTATATCTGTAGCAATCTGGTGGCTAAATGGTTAAGGTGTCAGAGTAGGGAACAAAAGGTCCCACGTTCGACTCCCTGTCTCGGCGTAGATTTTTAGACCTCTAAACCGACCTTCACCTCTGGCAGAGCTTGCTGTGTAATGTGAAATGTGTCAGAATGCTTCCGTGGTTCAGATTCCACGTTGAACTGTAGGTTCTCTGTAGCTAGTATCACTTTCGCGTTAGTTTAAGGTGGCTAAGACAGGATCGGAATGCGCAGCCAATAGAAACTTTGTCACAAAGTCATTACGACCATACAGAATTATTTTTTTCTTTCTTTTCCCTCAGTGAGTACTGCACTTGGCAATATGGATGCCATACGACAAACATTACCGTTTACTGAAAACAGCCCAGCCCTGGGTCCAACTCTATGTCCGAATACGCCAATATCGAATAATTTAACCTAATTTTTTGATAGGTCGCTTACAGTTTTCTACCTTTTGTTTTCCTTTATTTTATTTTGTTTACTTTTTATAATTCTTTTTTAATAATCATTCTACACTTTAACTTTTCCTTTTTCCAGAAATTGGTCAAGCTTCTAATTAATAATTATTACTACGTCCAAGTTCTACTGCCGTGAGAAATGTTTGATGTCATCCTTGAAGATTTTCTGTTAAAAATACTGGCAGCTATCCCTTTTGTTCACAATATGAGGCTACTGGAATCTAGGTTACCTCTGTTTACTTCCCGTAGGGCTCATGTCATTAGGTACACCCATCCATTGTAACGTTCTGACTTCATTACCTGATTTAAAATCGTAATTAATGTTATTATTTTATTGAATGATCATGAAATCTAGAACTTGCGTGAATACTTTATATGAGAAATCACAAATGGTTTTATTTAAATTACTGACATGACATTCACAACAAATTAGTTAAAATTAATCAGTTGTCTTTCTGTGGGCGCCAGGGTATTTTATATAAAATACACAAAATTAAACAGTAAACAAATTCAATATTTTGACTGTTCACTTCTGAAAGAAATGATTGCTCCGGGCTATGAGAGTTCTTATCTGCAGGGTCGTAGCTGGGCAATGCTATGAACTTGCACTTGTAGCTAGCACAATGTCCTTCATATGGCAATATATATAATTACCGAATTTTAATGTCGGCCACACACACTGGATGAAGTTTTCTGCTCTGCTACGGAACAGTGTGGCACACTTCCTCAGGACATCCTTTGCCTCAGCACATCCGCTCAAACAAAGTGGCTGATGTCCCGTTCCAGGCAGCACAGTTCAATTAACGCACAGACAGTGCACATCGACCGATCGTGCTGGCCGGCCGCCACCGAATGAAATCCGTGCCACATGAAAACAGAAATTCCCGTCCGTCACTCTGTAAATATACCTGGCTAGCACAATCCTCCCCTCTCAGGGACATACTCCCCTCGCCCAGCGTCGCATCACCCCAGCAAAACTCGCCCGCCACTTCTAGGCCAGATGACATTCCTGACCAGCCGCTTAGCACCCACAAGCTAGCTAAAATATTCTCCATTTTTTTTTTAAATAAACATATAGTTTATTAATGTAACTAGCGGTCACAAGACGCGTTCGTTACACCATATAAAATTTTGGCCCCCGTTATGGCTATTTGTTCCTTAGGTGCTTTTGTAACTTGCAACCAAACTATTGCACAGATCACGTGACATGTTTCCACTTCGGAGTACTGATTTCTACAAAATTACTTTGCGTATCACTATACATTTATACGATTACGTCGATACTATTAGGGATAAATGTGTGAATGGTTTCTGGACACAGTAGATGGCAATTATGAAAATCTCCTATTGTCACGTATACTATAATACTTTTTGAAGGTAGCGTTTCTGTCACTTTCAGATCTGCTTTGCTTAAGTCAATTTTTCTGACGTTAACACCAAGATGACAAACTGGAATCTCACCTGGCTGACATCAGCACTTAGGAATTAATAATATTAAATAAATCCTGTATCTACCCTAACCAACAGTTTCAGAGAGAAGAAAAAAGCGTATACAAATAGTCTTGATTAGCTAGAGGTGTAGTATCATGAAATAATTCCGTAATTGTAATCTATAAGATTGTATCTATCATTTCTATCTTAATATTTTGTGCATTGAAATCTGAAGTTTCAGTTTCCTATGTCGCATAGCAAATTTCGCATTACAATGCAAATTTCCTCCACTGAATACCGGAGATATATGGTTTTAATCAGGTATTGAGTCGGTCTTGCTATAATTGTGGTGTAGGTTGACCGTGTTAAAGAATGCTTGATGTGGTAATGTTGTGGATCACGCTTCTGTCATAACCTTAACAATGGAACCCAAGTCAAACTTTTGATGTGATCATGCCACTTCGGTCAACATCGGGTGGCCAGTAATTACCACTAAATGATCGTCCAATATTTTGATTTAATTCAAAAGATCAAATACGAAAGTCTGTTTCAGGCTGACGCGAGCTTTTCGCGGTAAACTCCGTTTATTCTAGGTACAATGCGAGTTCACTGTAAAATTGAAGTGACCATAGATAACGGATGAGATGTGTCAACCAATGAAAAATCACTCAATTTATCCAGTTACTACCCAAAAAATACTAAATCTTTTATGTTAGTACCAGTTGTGTAGGACTTGGCCTATATCGAACAATGGTCGTGTAAGGATATGTCTTCCTGGTGCTCGCGATACTCCTGGTGCGCGTAATTTCCGTATATGTCTTCTTCCGTACGAATAGTTGATGTAAAATCAGATTCTTGGTCATTAATTTTCAATCATATACACTTCCCGGAGACTTAATTCCCTGTACATAAAGAGTGATTGTCAGTTATCAGTTAACAATATCATGTAAATCTCGATCGTGCAGTGGCGGCGAAGGAGATACATTAGTACTAGTTAGGATTATAACATCAATTCCTGCGGAAATGATTCAGATGAGCAATCAGATGGTTCATCTCCCACATTGCAGCCATCCTTTTTTGTGCTTCATTCAAATAACCAAGCGCCGCTGAAACAGCGACTGGTTGATCAAACCGCATCACAAGAACTCGACTCGTTGCATTAAGCATTAACAGCATCAGGAGCTGATGCAGTTTCACCCTCAGCAACTCCAACGTTAGTCCGTATCATTCTTCCGGGAACAATCACTCGTGCTACAGACGACTCAATAACACCGAATCTTCCAACGGTAACAACATATAAAGTAAATAACGCAGCCCCATTTCATTACAATTCACGTTGGTGAGCAAGCAGTAGCAGCCGTTCATTCCCCAAAATCAATACTTAAATGGTCAAACGAATCAAAAACAGCATGTACAAGTAGAAACACAGCAGTGTGACGGAAGCGTTTCCAGCATAAGAGGTCTGCAAAGCGTAATAGTAATAAAAAGGCCAACAGAAGCCAGTGAAAGTCCAGACACCACGAAAAGGCCTTTCTGCTCTGAAAATTTGAGTTCAGATCCCTCATACTCCTTCGGCGTATAAACATTTATCCTGCAGACTCAGCACCTGTATTGATAGACTAAAATTCACCCATGGCTGTTCAAGCAACACTTACACAGATTACATGTTACAGACTTTCCCAGCTGCCTTGTGGAGAAATTGAAGATATAAACCATCCCCTATTTGGATGCCGATTGAAGAAGTTGTAGATTGATCACCTCTTAGACACTCTCATGAAAGAAGGGAATCCGTTGCCCGCTTGCGCTGTCTCACTCCTCGCATCTGAAGACAATGGTGTTTATAATATTCTGTACCAGTACATGGAAAATATTGGTGTTACAATCTAAACTAATTTTAAATAACAGGTCTATGATTGTATGATGATGTTATTGTTATATTATTGATGTTATTTTTTAAAATGAAAATATCTAAATGAATGTTATTATTATTGTTATATTATTGATGTTATTCAATAAAATGAAAATTGTTAATCACATGTAAATATTTTGTTATATCATTGATGTTACAAAACGAAAATTGTTAACTGTATGATATTATTATTGTTGTTGTATTATTGACATTATCCTGTAAAATGAGAATGGCTAATTACATGATATTTTTACTGTTATATTACTAGTGTTATTCTGTAAAATGAAAAGGGTTAATTGTATGTAATCATTATTGTTACATTATTGATGTTATCTGGTAAAATTAAAATGGCTAATTGTATGATATTATTATTTTTATATTATTGATGTTATTCTGTAAAATGAAAAAAGCTGATTGCATGATATTATTATTCTTATATTATTGATGTTATTCTATAAAATGAAAATGGTTAATGCCAGGTAATTATTTTGTTATATTATTGATATTATAAAACGAAAATGGTTAACTGAATGATATTATTATTGTTGTATTACTGATATTATTCTGTAAAAGGAAAACGTTTATTTGGATGTAATTATTATTGATGTTATCTGGTAAAATGAAAATGGCTAATTGTATGATAATATTATTCTTATATTATTGATGTTATTCTATAAAATTAATATGGCTAACTATATGATATTATTATTGTTGTATGTTAATCTGTATGTTAAAATGAAGGTAGCTGTATGGGTGCAAGTCTAAATATCAAAAAATATTTTAATAAATGTGACCATTTTACCACGCTACATGATTATTCTGAAAACAACCAATCAGTAGTGAACCAATCAACATCAAATATTCCTCTTATCCTTTTCCAAAGTGTTGGAAACCACCAGTCTTCTATTCAAGATATGAACATCGACGGAACTTAAGGGAAAAGTAGTTTAATTAATACATCAACTATTGTCGAAATTCTAAAAATCACTAAACAAATCTGGCACAGCTATCTGTGTATTGTGAAGTACGCCAGAACGTGGTTCGGATTCCACTTTAAATTGTAGGTCCCCTTTACAGGGTTATGTTAGGTAAGGAGGAAAGGAAGTGGTTGTCGTACCCCTGATGCCACGCATAGTATGCCTCCTTCGGGAGGGTCCAACCAACCTTCACGTTGAGGACCAATCTTAGCTTGTATCTGAAATATCATACGTTCAGAACCTGAGACCAGAAGAGGCTTCCATTAATTAGGAGAAAAGTACCTTATTCCAACACTGAGGATGATGAACTAACTACAATGTAATATCTTGTAATCAGTATAGTTCGTCTGCGTAAACGACACAAATCTCTAGAGTCTCTTGTAACGTCGAACTAACAGAATCTGTAAAAAGCCATGGCATTTTTTCCTTTAATATTTATTCCATTACATAATAAATTTCGAGATGTCAAGTGGTATGCCACACTGAACAAGAAGGTTTTGACAATTCAAAAAGAATTTTAAGTTGCAGCTGGCTAGTTGACTAATTTTGAAAAATAGGTTAGTACTTTACCTTATTTGCTATTTTGCTCAAAAATCGTATTACTTTTCAAAAATCGGACGTTTACATTATGAATTCTGCATTTTTAAAAACGATTTTATATTTACCTCCAAAACGCTCAAGACTGTCATGGCGTCTGGAATGACGTCACTCCACCCGAAACAAAACAAAACAGTTGAGTATGTATATGACAGGTGTCAGTTTTCTTTAATTAAAAATGAATTCCTCGGTTTATAAATACTGTGTTGTGCCCCAATATAAAAGCAC
Organism: Vandiemenella viatica; assembly: GCA_031002005.1. Classification (NCBI taxonomy): domain Eukaryota; kingdom Metazoa; phylum Arthropoda; class Insecta; order Orthoptera; family Morabidae; genus Vandiemenella; species Vandiemenella viatica. Next base: position 93,927,581 of record CM061921.1, on the reverse strand, counting down.
AACAAGTTATTTATATATGTTCCAAACAATGAACAAATACGGAAGAAGTGGTTAAAACATCCGAGGAGGGAGGATTCTCATAGGTGTTAATACAGCTTGTTATTCTTATATGTTGCATAATGTTTGTCAATAGTCAGATTATTATAACATAACACAAGATTCACCGCAAAAGGGTTGTCCACCTAAAAGATTGTATCTTGGTTCATGGCGTGGTATGGATATTACAAACTCTCGTGTTGGATCTAATGAAATGTTGCCTCAAATTACACGTAGGTATGGCAAAATATATAAATTTACCATATTAACTAAATGTAAGATTGCAGATTCAAGAATATATTCTTGTGTAGATCATTTTGATGTCAGTGTTTGTGCACAATATATTTCTAAATCTAATGCAAAACTGATAAATTTTTCAGAACCACTAGTTTTCAAGTGTTGATAACATAGTAAGTTATGAGTTATGAATTTATGATTTAAAATCTTTCTTTAGTGTTACGTTTAATATAATAATCATTAACTCTCATTACCTTGGTGCCACTATCTGATGATAGATTCTTATGTAGCTCGATGAAACAAATCCCAAATAAAGAATATTTTTTTTAATATCTCTCTCTTGGTTCTCGAGATATCTTAACTGAAAGGTGATGTTAGGCTGATATGAAGCTTAGAGAATACTGAAAATTGGCAGTTTCATAGCATTAAAATATGCCACATCTTTTGTTTGTTTGTAAGGATATACTTTTGTAGAAAAGTCGATGTTTGACGCGAAAAATCTGCCAAGTATTAAGGCGTCAATTTTGGGAAAATTGCTACTGTTTGCTTTTGTAAATCCTGGTTCCATAGCGAATTACACTTGTCTTTCAGCATATTACTGAGAACAACTGTACTAACGTGACACAAGTTGGTACAAACGAATAATGTACCAAATAACCTGTTCTGTTCCACTAAAATGTCCACAACAACTTTGGCGATCCGAGTGACGTGAGGTAATGCTTTCTCCATAATATGATTAATCATTAAAAACTGCTATGCGTCCAATTTATTCTTAGTGGACGCAAGCCTACTGCGGTGTGTTAAATGTAAAAATAATAATTTTTAATAAACCACAAAATTTAAGTGGTAACCAATACAGTATATAAGTTGCTGTGAAAAAATCCCTCGAGCGATAGAGTATGATGTAATTACCAGAAAAACTTATATAGAAAGGCAGAGATTTTGATCGAAATTTTTTCATTCTACAAAGGGTCAAAGTAATAGTTGTAACCAACTCCATCAAGGAGTGCAAAAATGCAAAACAGTGTTATCGTAAGGGTGGAAGGTAGAAAAACTCTTTTTCTCGACGCTAATCAACATTAACAACTGTTTGATTTCGTTCAGGTGACTCCTTGTGACAGCCGTAATAAACAAACACAACAAATCTTACAGCACGTACCTCAAATATCAACAACAAATAACTTGACATGCTTTATGATCAGCTAATGCTTCTGTAATTGAACCCTATCCTTCATCCCATTTATCAAAGATATAATAAGGAAATTATTTCCTCTGTTTTCTCGTATAGCTATGATAAATCTGAACGCCAATGGTCTACATGAAACGAAGACATTCACATCATTTATGAGCTAATGCTTTATTGATATGACATCTGAGCCCCCGTCATCGCTTTCCATATTGTATTACCTACAAAAAGAACGCTTGCAGTAACTGCCATATTATACTTCTTAAAAAATAATACCCTGTAAATAATAATCTTTTACTGATTTAATAACTCTAGAATCAACTGGAATCAGAATAAGAACACGTGTCTCCGGGCATATAATAGCAGACGAAGGAATAAAATATCCAGGGCTACATATGGATCTTCGTAGACTCATTTGGAAATATCATATCAATCATAAGCTATTGAATACTACGGAAGTATTTCTAAATTATATCCACATGTAAACAAGAAAACCTCTCTCAGAGTTGAAAAAGCTTGTTACCGTATAAATCTTTAATCCGTCCTGCCATCTCGTATGGTTTCTGCTGCTACTTCCAGACATCAAAGGATACAATCCTTTCAGTCAAACTCCTTCGAATATTAGAAAACTGTGGGGAAGGGAAGGTATTCAGAAAATTGTAGATACGAACGGGGTTGATATCACTGAGGATTGTAAAATGGCAGTAATATTGAGTGGCTGGTTTAATGAGACCGCTAGGGACAATCCTCCTGTGCTGGGAGGGATTAAATCAGAGGAGAGTTTCCCTAAAAGTATAAATGAGGAAACTTCAAAATTTGAAACAGAATTCTAAGGAAATTATGAAAGAACTCAGAAAGCTAAAAAACAGGTAAAGGAACTGATGTAAATAATATTACTACAGATGTATTAAAGATTGTGGGATACCATATTGTACCATACCTTCAAATGTTATTTAAAATAAGTCTGGAGTCTTGCTGCTCACCAGAGGATTGGAAAAGAGCGATAATAGAACTGGTTCATAAAGGACTGGTTACAAATTGGGTTGAAAATTACAGGCCGATTAGTTTGACATTAGTGATAGACAAAATGATTGCGAGATGATCGAGAGATATACAAATATATCAGAAATGTTTATGAGGAAAGAAATGGTTTGCAGATGGTTTTAGACAAGGATATTCATGTGAATCTCAGATGGTGGGCTATATCCAAGTTATTTCAGATGAATTGAACAAGTGGGGCCAAGTTGATAGTATGACACTAGATCTTTCTAAGGCATTTGACAGAGTGGGCCATAAAATGGCTTTAAATAAACTGAAATCTATTGGATTGAATTAAGAAGTTACTTGCTGTGTAGAGAAATTCTTAAAAGCGAGAAAGCAAAGAAGGAAATAAATTATCAAAAGATGTGGACGTAAGTATGGGAGTGCAACAGGGTAGTGTATTGGAAACGTTGCTGTTTATTATTCTAATGAATGACTGTGTTGATGGGTTACGGTCAGAAACTGAGTTTTTTTTTTTTTTTTTTTTTTTTTTTTTTTTTTTTTTTTTTTTTTTTTTTTGCAGATGATGTAATTATTTACAAAAGGACCAAAACAAGTGAAAACAATGAACAGCTGCAGGGTGACCTGAATAAAATATCTAAATGGTTAGGTCAGGATGGAATGAAGATAAATATCAAGAAGAATCAGCTTATTAGGTAGACAGATAAAAAACTAATGATTAATTATGATTATAGGACGGGGACAGAATTGCTTGTTGAAGGCTTGAAGCGTAAATATCATAGCAAGATGTTTGATAACAAACTCAATTGGGCAGAGCACCTTGGTCAGCTGGTAGAAAAGAGTTACAAAATACTTCATTTAGTGGAGAGGGTGATAAGAGGCTGTACTAGAGAAGTTAGGGAATTGGGTTGCAAAACGTTGGTCAGAGTATTGGTTGAATATGGTGGTTTAGTTTGGGACCCACATTTTGGTTATCAAATACAGGAGTTGGAGGGTGTGCAAAGAAGAGCAGCTAAATTTGTTCGTGGAAATTATCGCAGGACCGAATCAGTAACTGTTATGATAAAGGAGCTGGATTTGGAGGAAAGGAGGAGTGTGAAGAAAGTGCTGGGAATGTACAGTGCATATTTTGGTGATGGGGCTTGGGGAATATTAGTCAAAGAATTAGGAATAGTGCAGAGAAGGGGAAAGGCGACCATGACCACAAGCTCGCGCACGATTTCATGCATAAGGGAGTGGGAAATTTTTCTTTTGTTGGTAAGGGTGTCAGGGAATCGGACCAATTACCAAGTGAAGTTATAAACAATTTACCAAAAACGCTTAAGGAATTTAAAATTAAATTTTGTATATCGGAAAGGGAATGGGGGAAAATATAAAAAATAATTTAAAAATAAAAATAAAAGGGGTAATTAGATGAGTGGGGGAATTGTCAGCGGAGTGTTAGCACCATCACAATTAAAAATTAATAATAATAATGATTCTGAAAGTATCCTAGCTTAGCGCGACACATAACCCCAATACGAAATTGGTCTCCCAGCAATTAAAACCTACATTATGAAATAGATAAAAACCTTCCTATATATTGTAAAACTTCTTCAGGAATACATTCTTACAAATTATGTAGATCAGCAGTAAAGTCACCTATCTAAACATATTGTCCACCACAAGACACTGAAAATGAATATGACAACGACATTTTCAAGACTTTCAAGAGATTTCATTTATTGAACAAGTGTTATAATCATTACTTTTAGCTGGCGTAGTATTTATTATTATTATCTTAATTCATGTTTGGTTTATGTCTTTGATATTCTAACTGTATTTATACTTCATAAAATACCTATGGGGGTAAAATAGGAGAACTGAACTATTTACTAACTGCAAAACAAAAATTTCATAATTTCGTTGCTTATAAAGCTAGATATGAACTATGATAAAAAATAATCAAGGTACACAATAAAATAGATACCATTATTAGCGGTCCTAATATTTACCGTGTAAAATGAAATAAGACTACTCAAATTAGATCGACACTAAGCAGTTTAAAATATCTTTTCTCATAATTTCGAATCACTTGCACGAAAATTGTCCACTTTTTCTGAGAACCCACTAATGCCTAACGCAGGGGCTACTTCTCCACTACGAAATAGGCGTCAAGATACCTCACCCAGCGACGGTGAGCTTTTCTGGGTACCTGTAGACCTCAAATTGAAGATCATTTGACATGATTGAAGAAAGCAGATGTCACCTATCGACAACAGTGAAGACACTCAATAGTTCAATAGCAAGTCCAACAATGACACTTAACGTAATGAAAACCAGCACGAAATACGGAAGAAGACGCGACCAGCGTTGGAAGAACTTCCCCATACTCCTGGAATAAAGAAATCCTGGATGACTAGGCCATGTTAACAGCGAGCGCACATTAACAAAATAACACAAATCAGCTTTCAGTAATCTATCTTTTTATTGTTATAATACTTTACAGAATGCTGAAGTTAGAGAAATTCTTTTCTCCAGTTATTAATCGAAAATTTGTTCGACATCGGGATAGCGTGTAGATTCCTTGAAAAATGGAAATTACAAAAAAATATTGCAGTTCTTTTGGTTCTAAGTTAAATTGTATGTCCCCAGAGAAAAGGAACTACCCGTCCTACCTATGGCACATTGACTTTGTATACCTCCTTCAGGAGAATCCAACCAACCTTCGGGTTGTTACTAAGTTACTTTTTACTAATGATAAATGTTATCAAATACTTTACATATTTTACTTAGCTTTAAAGAAGAAACCTTTCATCTTAGGCTTTACACAAAATTCTATTACTATAAGTAGTAATATCATGATAATAATAGAACTTCTGTAGTTATGACTAACTGAATATTCGAATATTTCAAAGCGTAATCAAATATGTGATTTGGGGTCGTAATTAGTGAATAACCCGTTGGCGTATTAAATATAAATTGTGACACATGATTATGGATGAGAATTTTTATCCACGAGAATTCGTTTTTAAATGGTGTGATGCAGAATTTATTAACGTACAAAAAATATAAATTCACATTTGTTTTCGAGTATTTTACAATCTTTGAAAGAAAAGAGAACACAAAATTTAGGAATGAGCAGTGAAAATCTCTTTTCACATACGTTTTCTGGCAGAATACGAAAAACGAATTGCTTAGTGTTGAGCTGTGGAATTATTGTGTCTGTTGCAACAAATTACATCATGTAATGGTCAGATGCAAGCAGTGAAGTTTTTGTAGGTTCCCAGGTGAACAAAAAGTATGTTTCGTAAATTTATCGGACACGATTCATGATGCGCTGTTGTGCGGTGTTGGAGATCAGTTCGTTCGCATAGGATGGAAGATGTTCTTTTTCGGCCAGGTGAAATTCTTCCCTTGATCGGCACCAGATACATTTGTTTCTCTAGACCCCTGATTCAGGTAAGTCGACGCCTTGATCCCACAGTCAAATCAAATTATTATTTACAAATTTCCACAAATATTCAATTTGTTCAGATTAGTTGAAACGCTGGCTAAATAACTAAAGCAAGTTCATTTAAGTAATTTATCTATAAACGTGTCTGTGACTGCATGAAAGAACTTAAGGAAGAGTTTTATGGTACAGTTTCGCAATCTTACTAACCAGACCTACACCGCTGTTTGTTGCAGTGCTTTTGACCAGATCATTCAGTCGACGAGGGGAAAATAGTAGTTACCCTGCAAGCATGACACCATTCACCGAAGCGTTATACAATCCTTAGAACCACTATAAAAAATCTTTTGCTTAGCAAAGACCCATGAACACAGATTTCGCTGATTACGGATCATCAATCGTCGAAACTGGCCTGTAGAATTTCGTCAATTTTGAACTTTTAATAATACGCAGACGCTGCGTTTACTAGCCAAGTCACACGTGTCACATCACAGTAGTAGCTAAAGATCTTTCTGATCAAAAATTGTTGCTTTTATCTAAACTATTTTTAAGTAAGTTCTCGTTTATCGAACGTATTTAAAATCCTTTACGTTTTAGGAGAAATCCTCTTAATTGGCAATAGTCAGAAAAGTGAGATGCATATGAGGAATCATCTTTTTGTATTGAAAATTGCTTCTGCCTCACGAGTGGGAATTCCAAGGTGGTGTACAATCGATCGAAAGCGTGTGCTATTTTTTTAGCTTTACACCTCGTCGAGGTCATTAGAGGCGGGAAAGGACTGGTGACAAGGAAGTCGATGGAATTCGAATATGGACTTTTGAAGGAAGCATCCCGGCATTCACCTAGAGTGGTTTGGGGAAACCATAGAAAACCCAAATATGGATGCTCGGACGGGGATTCAAACCGGCGTTCCCTCGAATGCCGGAACGTATGGAACTCTTTTTCTTCTTATGATGCCATACACGAACCTATCCGCAGACTATTACCAAGGAGGATGTACTCCTTCAAGGGAACCATCCCCTTTCACAGTGTGTGTTCGTACGTGTTATTGTAGGTGTGAATGACTGTGATAGTGTGTGTGTGTGTGTGTTCAATATAGCGTGTTGTTTGTGTTGTATGAAATATAGAAGGGAGAGGATGAAACCAGGTTCCGGACATTCAGGCCTACTCTTCCGAAAGAGACCTGCGAGCCACCAGGCTTAAAGACCCTATCCAACGGACAAACCACCGTCAAATGCACTGCGGAGAGATTTCGGATTTAACCTGAGACTGGTGCACAATCTGGATACTAAGAACTGTGACCTATGCACCACCACCTCTCGTACCCTGCCGACCAGTTCCATCACCAGGACTGGAATCAGCTAACCCCGTGTCAGTGCGGGACACCATCACGGTGCAGCAGCCAACAGAGCCGGTTGTATGGATGGAGTTCATTTGGATAATTTTGGCAATTTTTTTTTAAGATACCGAGTGTGGTAGGTGCATGGTTAACGTTCTCGCCTCGCATTCGGGTGGACGCCGCTTCGAATCCGGTCCGGGCATCCAGATTTGGGTTTTCCATGGTTTCCCCAAATCACTCCAGGTGAATGCTGGGAAGCTTCCTTCAAAAATTCCATGGCCGAATTCCTTTCCCGTTCCTTGTCCCCATTCCTATTCCGCCTCTAATGACCTCGATATCGACTAGACCTAAAGCCACAAGTAAAAAAAAAAAAAAATACATAACGATATACCGATACATTATTAACAAGTGTTAAGTAAATTGAGTATAAGTAAGTATCGCCTCTTTCTGTTCCGCACCGATACTACGAACTTCCTGTAGATCCTCCTAATGGGGCCATTCCTGCAGGTGCTAGTAGATTTCGAGACGAGATGAAATCGTGGGAAACCGTAGTTCGGTGATACGTTTCTTTACAGCTTCTTTGGCTGGGCTTGAAACTTGTGCAATCCACCTCTGTTTGTGACAGGAACTAACATCGCTACCGGGAGACCGAGCGGCTAACTCTATTACCTCGCATTCGGGAGGACGTCGGTTCGATTCCCTTCCGGGCATCCATATTTGGTTTTTCCATGCCTTCCCCAAATCACTCCATTTTTTTTTAACTGCTTTACGTCTCTTTTTAACATCGAGGTCTTTAGATACGGGAAAGGATGGGGGGCAAGGATGGGGGCAAGGAATGGGAAGGAATTCGGCCATGGCCTTTTGAAGGAAGCAACCCGGCATTTGACTGGAGTGATTTGGGAAACCATGGAAAACCCAAATCTGGATGCCCGGACGGGGATCAAATCACTCCAGGCGAATGCCTGGATGCTTCCTTCAAAAATGCCATTGCCGAATTCCTTCCCGTTCCTTGTCCCCAGGTCCCTTGGTTCCCAGTCCTTTCCCGCCTCTACCTCGACGTCGTCAAAACGTAAAGCCATAAGCAAAAAATAAAATAAAAAATAAAACAGCAAGCTAGTGGGGGCTTATACGAGCTGTTTCGAGTAAACAATATTTGATGACAGGGACAACGTGAAGGCGTGTTATAGACCTTATGAACATAGTGCAGTATGTGTATTTTTTTTTACTTATGGCTTTACGCCTTGTCGACGTGGAATTCATTAGACGGGGGATGGGACTGAGGACAAGGAACGGGAAGGAATTCGGCCATGTCTCTTTTGAAGGAACCCTCCCGGAATTTGCTTTGAGTGATTTTGGGAAACCGTGGAAAACCCAAATCTGGATGTCAAGAAGTGGATTCGAACCGGCGTCCTCCCGAATGCGTGGCCAGAGCGGCCGTATGTGTAGGTAACGCATAATCACTACATCCCTGTGCGAGATGAGATGGTGGCGACTTCAGCTTGGTTAATATGTTTGCAGACCCGAGTAAAAGCACTGCACATACTGAAAGCCGTTCACTTACATCCCAACAACCGATGGAATACTTGACAACTCAAATTACAAACGTTTACTCCGAAGTCATTAAGCTGATGTTCATAAGTATGAATTACAACAGTGATTTTTAATTTTTTTTGCATGGAAAATTTATTATAAAATCACTAAAAACAAACGAATTGCAAAAAATCTACAGAATACAAATTCAATTTATGTTGCACGAGTTCAGCGCCGGTAACTCTGGGCATATGAACATATATCTCATACGTTGCTATAGAGATTTCACCAAATGTACCATAATTCTCGTGATATAGTTTTTTACTATACGGGGTAATGTATAATTAATAACGATAAATATGTGCAATTAAGACATCAAGTTCTTTTCATAGGCCCCTAAGTACAATTTGACGTTAAGCTTAATAGTAGCGTTCTAGCAGCCTAACCCTTCTATGTTCACCGAATGACGATTCACAAAATCGGAAGTTGTTTTCTAATTTAATTTTTACTGCAGCTTCTTCATAGATGGAATATTTTTTTTTTACAATTAGATATTCATTTTCTTTTCTTTTTCATTGTAATTTCTGGTATAGTTTTATCATTGTTTACTGATAACTGCATTAATTAATTATTATTCTGCTAGTTTTCTTTAAAGCTAGTGATAAGTTGAATGGTGTGATTTCCCCTACAAAGTATTTGATGCCATTTCTGCTCCAATCACCTCAATCCTTCGAATTTTCCTTAGTTAATTTTATTGGTTCTGTTCTTGTTAAACACTAAAACCTGCTTACTCAATGACCTCAGTTTCACTCTTTCTTCACGTCTTCTTGTATTAATCTTACGTATTTTCATTTTCAGATCATTTAACGTACTTCTTTATTTTACGAGATCTTCTAATCTCCAAGTTAAGATTTGGAAGATATTGGCTGCTCTACTCTGCGTTACCTCCCCACCATGATCAGCGTGAATGAATTAATCTCCGTCATAATCTATATATAAAAAGATGAATGCATGTATGTTTGTTTGTTCTTCATACAAATCCACAGTTTTCATCCGATCTCGATGAAACTTTGCACACTTATCCTTTGAAACAAGGAGAAAAATACAGTCTACATTTGGTTGAAAAATTATCTGTATAAATAATACATGTTGTCTTATAATTTCGAAATATTACTGAACGTCGATAGACAGATGCGTTGGATATGGAGGTCTCTGTACTGTTTTTCGTGTAGCGGTCAGGTAGCTCAGTGGTTAAAGCGCTTGCTTGCTAAAGTTTGGGTCATGGTCCCCATTTTCCATCTCCGTGGAGGCTAAGATTTTAAAAATTGTTTTTGATCGTAAGAGTCACGCCTGGGCTGTCGGTTATTCGGATTAAACGTTAAACTGTAGATGTCACAAAGTTAGGGTTGCAATGCGAGACAAGTCGTAGGTAGCCTTCCAGTGCTGTAGGTGTACACTTGTTCACGTTATATTGATATATGTATGTATGTTTGATTGTTTATTGGTTTGTTTGTTTGTTCTTCATACAAATACACAGTTTTCATCCGATGTCGATGAAACTTTGCACACTTATCCTTTGAAACAAGCAGAAAAATACTGCTTTCATTTGGTTGAAAAATTATCTGTATAAATAATACATGTTGTCTTATAATTTCGAAAAATTACTGAACGTCGATTGACAGACGCGATGGATATGGAGGTCTCTGTACTGTTTTACCGCGTAGCGGTCAGTTAGCTCAGTTATTAAAGCGCTTGCTTACTAATGTTTGGGTCGTGGTCCCCGGTTCAAATCACCGTGGAGGCTAATAACTTTAAAAATTGTTTTTGATCGTAAGAGTTACGCCTGGGCTGTCGGTTATTCGGATTTAACGTTAAACTGTAGATGTCACAAAGTTAGGGATCCAATGCGAGGCAAATAGAAGGTAGTCTTTCAATACTGTAGGTGTACACTTTTTTACGTTATATTGATCCCTCAGGGGTGATTAGCAGTCAGTGTGTGTATGATCTGCAGTAGTAATACTATAAATGCGGAAGTAAGTCTCTGTCTTTTGTTACTTTTTGACAACCAAATGCCTGAATATCTGTAGGGAGGACACGTGATTTTTTATTCGGTATGATTAACAACCGCAGTCCCGAAATTCTGAGAACTTATAGAATGGTGACAGAGAGACGGATGTGTGTGTTAGTCTGTAATGTTACGTCGCTCACTAAAGCTATGTTTCTCTCGGTTTATGTTAGTGTATAATTCGTTAGTAAATTTCGTTTAGAGAAAAAACGTATTATTTAGCACAGATGTCGATTTTCTCTGTTCTTTTACTTTGTGTCTGCTTCAATTTTTTTGGCACCATTTTATTTTGTCTTCATTTTTGACATGCCTTGCGGGCGTAAACTGACCTAAGTTGTAGCTCTAGCAGAGCACGAGCAGCTAAAGTTATTAGAACCCAAGAATCGGATGCTCATGCAGAAGAAAGAAGTAAAGCCCAAGCTGAAATAAAGCTGCCCTTAGTTAACACCTCCCCCCCCCCCACATCCCCTCACATTCGTTTGTTTTTCTGTTTTTTTAATATTTTGGAATTCGATTCTCTTCAAAAGACAGGTTGGATGGTAGAATGATATAGTGATGTCTTTCCGGTCATATTATGCCGACTCGGTGTTTTTTGGGACCAATCCTTCGCTACCAATAACTTTCTATATTCAATTCTGGCAAAGAAATTTTTAATCTACGCGTACGAAGTCGCGGGTATTAGCTAGTATTTTATAAAGTCTAATTTCCGAGTACTAGCATCGTATCAAAATACTATTAGCATCTTCTCGACAAATTCTGGCATTTGTAGAGTGGAACAACATGATCAGATATCTTCTGTCGTACTCACGTAAGCATGTTTATTTCACTTGTTTGTGAAACTTAAGTGAAACTTCAAATGTTGAACCTTTACTTTCTAATAACCTCACACGTTTGCTCCTTCTGTAGTTAATGTTATAGAATTAAGAATCAGTCCTTGGGTCTTAACAATTTTGTGTGCTGATCGTGTTCTTTATTTACTAATAAATTGTCTGTTTGATAAATACCGTTTGAGGATATTTTCATCTCACAGGAATCTCTTAAGGTTTCGTCTTCAGTTTGTTAATTATTGGGATAGGTTCTAAAATTTTCTGGTCGTTGCTGACTTTCAGTCGTAGCTCCTCTAAACATTTTAGAGTTTAGAGTCAACACCAAAGTAGTGGCTGCTACTTATTTTTTCCAGAAACGAAAACCTAAATTTTTAATCCGTCATTTACACAGATATTCCACATTCCTACCTAAATTCACTCATAAATTGAAACCAACCTTTTAGAACATGGGGGAGGAAAATTTTATGAATTGTAATAGAATAGCTTCATGCAGGAAAGCAGAATAGACCTTGATATCTGTATAACAAGTTTCTTTTTTGTGGCACTTTCTAAATGACGGAAAGTAGTTTTATGGATTGTCTAGTCAAAAGGAGAATTTTCTTCCGAAAAATATTGTTTATAGACAGAACAAAGATATTGTAAAACGCTGATTTTATCTGGTACTTCCGACTACTTCAGATTAAATGACACTATAACGTAGAATAAGTGTTTGGGAATAAGTCTTTAAATGAGTGCAGCCTATAGTAACACAGTCACTCTGATGTTAATGGGGGAATTAAATACGGGTCTGAGAGGAGGCGCTTCTTAAAGGAGTTTGCTAAGAGACTCAGAGATAAAACGATGTGAAGATACACATCTGTTGCCACGAGACACAGGTATCGATTTGACGATATGCTGTACTATGCTCTGAGACATCTTTTCCCCGCAGGATATCTTGCAGAAACCAGACGGAGCAGTTTTTGTCGAGACGCAACATTTATGTAATTCAAGTGAAAAAATTACACGATCTTCGAAACGACATACCGCCGCTCAAAGGTCGAGTCGACTCAGGATTGTTAGTGGCGGATATGTTGAGTTGACTCTAAACATCCTCCCGGGTTGACAGTGGAACAATTCACATGACACTATCATTGTGGAATGCATCGATTCGATGACTGACTCGACAAGAATCGATCCATGTGATCAGTTGGGGAGGTCGTCGTTTGAACGGTCGACTTGACGAAAACCACTCAGTTGTTTTTGACCTTAAACTTGCGATATCTACAGTTTAATATGAAATCTGAAATACTGACAGTCCAGGCATGGCTCATACGATCGTAAACAGTTCTTAAAAAAATTGCCTCCAACGGGGTTTGAACCGTGAACTACGGTCCAATCACTTGTACTGTAGCGCGTTAACCACTGAACTAACAGGCAGCTATACTCTACGCTCCTACAGAGTTTTACGCATCTTTACCGTCGGTCTATTTTCTTTTCGGTAATTTTTCGAATTTACAGGACAATATGTACTGTTTGTACAGAAAAATTATCCTATGTGCATCCTAATGCCAAATCGCCTATCCTTGTAATATTTCATCACGATCAGATTAGCCGTTTAGCCCAACAAACGTAACAAAAAGGGAGAGAGAGAGAGAGTTACTTTCGCATTTATAATATTAGTATAGACTATATATTCTCCACGTTTTAATGCATTTTTACGAAATAGAAGCATTTTTTATTCTGCCAGCTTACCATAGAATTTCAAGTGTGTGTGTGTGTGTGTGTGTGTGTGTGTAAAACCATCTAGTTTGCCTTGTGTTTTTAAATAATAATAAATTTATTTAATTGAATTATAATGGCCAAAATTTCGTGTTTTTGAAAGAAAACGCGGTAGTTCCAACAATACTATATCGTGACTGAATTTGAAACCTGTTAATTTAAGCAACAGATTGCTAACAAAACCTAACAAAACATGTTGTAGAGAATTATGTTTTATTGATTGCTCCGTACAGCCGGGATACTTCGATGGCTGTGTTAATTAATTCTTTAAAAAATGAATATGCTGCTCAGCAACGTTAATCCTCTGTTTCTGACATCCAATTATCTTGTTACTGCTACCCTTTTTAAGACACCACAGATGGAATAAATAAGCTACTAATTCATTCATAGCTAAATTTTACTAACCAGAACTTATAAACATACTACGTTTTGTATTAGTTTTCAGTCGTATGCGTAATTTGAGAAAGTATAAAGCAAATGATGAATGTGTTTACTGTTTTCCTGGAGGAAGTGCTGCTGTCTCGCGCATGTTTGCTCTTGGATTTCGAACTTTATTTGTTGTTGCCTGTGCTTTGTCGCTCCGCTAGCTATATGAAAAGCCCTCCGGCTGCGACAAGTAACACAGTGTAAGTTAAATAACAACTGACGCATGCCGTGTGCTCTAGTTCAAAGGGAGACAGATTTTTCATAACATTTTCCGTCAGCTGTCTTACGGCTCCGTATTCCTGCCAGCAACAAAGCTTTTTGCTTTATAGTCGCACATTACACCCTCGTCTGCTGTCAATAATTCTCAACATCATTCATTACATCAGAGCTTTTTGCGCATATTTTATGATTGACTGTACAGATTCAAACAAATTCTCTCACTTCTCGGAAGTCGGAGTGAAAACGAGCTCTCGATTTATGTTCACAATAAAATTTGGCAGCAAATTTCTTCTTCTCTACCTTCATCACACCTCTGCTACATTATCCAAACAACCAAATACCAAATTTACGTTTCGTAAGAAGTAGACTCAACTGCTTTATGTGAATCTTCATCTGACACCGGATAATTCTGTCAGTGTATGACAGGTATGACAGTTGACATAGTTTTAGAGTTGTTTCTTATTTTTCGGTAGTCTTAAATTCTCTGTTTTCACTTACCGGTTCTATGGCCGCAATATATTTATTATCAATCTTGTTCCATGGATCCCTGCTGAGGAAGTACCTCTGGGATAATTTACAATCTCACATTACCCCCTGATCTACTAGCCTTAAAGAACTAACAAAAAGAAATAATTTACAATTTTGCCATGACAATAGACTTCCAGTGATTTAAGTGTTCCACGTTGCGAACTTTTACATTGTCCTCCATTTCATATACCTCTTCTTCGTAGTATCCCACAGTGGCGTAGCTAGGGTGGGGGGGGGGGGCGCGGTGGGGGTGGTCCACCCCGGGTGTCACCCGTTTGGGGGTGACACCCGCATTTCGAAAATAGTAATCGAAATTAGTGTGATACAAAAAAAAAATATATTTATATATATTTTTGATAGACTTCTTTTATCCTTTGGTGTCGAAACACGTCTAACTTTAATGTTCTGAATATTTCTTTTTAAGTTGATCTATCGCTTTTTCAAATACGATCCAGTACAGTGGAGTATAATAATATTATTTGCTACACCACGCGCTTAAACAATAGAGCATCGCTCTGTTGCTCCAACAATCACAGGAACTCGTTGTGCTTGCCGTCCGTCACAGTTGTTTGGTTTGTTACGAGCGGCGGTGGATATAATGTAAGTTTTCTTGTAATAAGAGAGGAAGTTTTAAAATTAAAGGATAAATCTAAAATTGTTAAAATCATGGTAATTATGCAGTTAAATTCTAATTCCTCGAAATTATTTCAAGAAAAATGTTAGATTTTCCTTTGAAAATGAAAAAAAAAAAGCAACCAAGCGTATGCTGGAATAGGCGTAGTCTAGGCTTCAAAATTGTTTTGCTTTTTTAGAATTCTATTAGCTTTCTAGCTAAGATGCACAAGTGACTTGAAGTATTTTCTAGTAATTTTTGAATTTATCATCTGACAGATTCGAATTGAGTACGTTTCGTGTTATCCGATATACACTCTGCGTACCTTCCTTTTGTCGACAGTGCACCTATACTCGACATGAAATCATATCATGTTCGAATTTATGCAAATAAAATGATTCAGAAAACTGCATTAAACTAGCAATACGGTCAGGTTTCAAGTCAATCCGAACGAGTCCAAGTGTTATCGTCTGTCGGTAATCAGTTTTTGTAGGGCATGTGTTTAAAACAGTCGGAACCGCATATCTTGTTAGCGAAATCGTAACATTAGTAAGGGGACATCCATAAATTACGTGGTGTTTTCCTAATTTTCGGACCCTCCTCCCCCCCCTCTCTGGTGAGACTTCGTGAGATCTGGTCCCCCCTAAAATCGACATTCCCGTAAACACTTTTTTTTTTTTTTTTTAGCTCTACAGTCCAACACAATTTAAAAAAAATCTCACGTGAGATTTCGCTGCACCCCGCCCTTTTTTCACCTCACGTAATTTATGGATGGCCCCTAAGCACTTTAAGTCTAGTTTCTTGTAAGTTTGATATGCTTTCTACTGATTGAGAATATACAAATATGATCGCGATCAAATAAATAAGCGTATGATTCTCTAAGAATTTTCCATCATAAATTTACAGAAGAAGATTTCTATTATGGGTAACCTCTTTGTCGAATACAGGTACCTACATTCTTATGGGTTGTTTAAATCCACAGGGATGTCGAACTTCTGTTCCTAAACAAAAATTGAGCTTTAATCATAAACTGAACGAACATTCGAGCCGTTTACATCTTTATTTATACGCTACTGAGCGGTGCTAGAAATCTAAAATTTACACATGGAGATGCGCTTCGATACATATCATATTTAGGAGTCTGTAGCTACTTATTTCTTAGACGGGTAGTAAAATACTTAAATTATTAAGTACTTCATGTAAAGGCGGCAGATATCTCAAAGGCATGTTCTTTTATTACCTGACCGTTGTTTCTTTATTTGATTTTATATTTTATTTATTCCTCTATTTTTATGAAGGAACTTAATGTAGACTGTAGAGTTGCTTCTCTGACTATACAGTATCCCCCAGGGTCTCACAACTTGTGGGACCCGGATCCTGGGTTTGCTCCAATGGGACCCCATCTGGGTCTGGAATTGCTTCTACTTGGATAAGTGGCTTATCATAAGCCACTTCTGTTAACTTTCCTCTCAATATCCCTTGGTCCTCCAAATACCGAGGTTGTGAAGTCATTTAAATACAGCCTATGTTAACGTTTCAATAACAAATGGGTAGCTTTCGACTTTTTTAAATTTATAGCGAAATCTTATGGTCGCCCTATAGTTACACTGGCGGAAATTAAAATCACAACGCGCATACATGAATGGTAGAATTTTAGGAAACTTTGAAAATATATCCAGGGCCATACCTAAAAGAAATAATAACAAATGGAAATGAATCAGGCTAAGTTATTACCTTTTACATTTGTCAGTGAGAAATGCGCCCAACTTGAGCACCAATACATTCGTGGATCCTTGCCGGCATTGACACAAAAAGTGTTCGGATGTCTTCTTGGTGTATGTCTCACTACGCGTGCATGTCTTTTGCAGTCAGTTGTTGCACAGTTTGTGCTGGGTGACCATGTGATCTAATGTGTCTACTTCTGGTATCCTAGAAATGCTCTATTTGGGACAAATCTGGGAACCGTGCTGTCCATATTACAAGATCGAAACTCCTTGCAAGGCTTGTGTGACGATGGCCGCAATATGAGAACGGGCACTGTCTTGTTGGAAAATACGATTCGGATGTTGAACATGTAGGGTATCACAATAAGATACAGTACCACGTCCACATAGTGATGGGCTGTCATTGCCTTCAACAACAGCCGACCCAGTCATGCTATCGAAACTGATTCTACCGAGCGGGGCGGTGTAACGGTTAGCGTTCACGCCTCGCATTCGGGAGGACGGCGGTTCGAATCCCCATCCGGGCATCCAGATTTGGGTTTTCCATGGTTTCCCCAAATCACTCCAGGCAAATGCCGGGATGCTTCCTTCAAAAGGCCATGGCCGAATTCCTTCCCATTCCTTGCCCCCATCCTTGCCACCCATCCTTTCCCGTCTCTAAAGACCTCGATGTTAAAAAGAGACGTAAAGCAGTTACAAAAAAAAAAAAGAAACTGATTGCCACCAAAACATGACACCGGTGACGGCACTTGCGTGAGGTTCTGAAATCACAGCAGATAAGCCGTTCCTCCACTACGCCTGCGAACATGTCGTCTATTATCACTTTGCCACAGACAGAATCGAGACTCGTCTCTAAACACAAATGTACGCCATTCACATGTCCATTTGTGTTTCGCATTATACCAGGGTAGATGGTGATGGCAATGAAATTAGATTAATGGGACACAATGCACAGGGGCCACAGAGTGTAACCCAGCTTAAAGCAATTAGTTTAGAATCATCCGGGGAGGGGCGGAGGCGGGGTGTGACTATGTGTAACCACTACTTGGATCTGGCCTGCAGTCAACCATCTGCCAGCAGCAGCCACCCACACCATTTGGCAGTCTTCACGTGCTGTTATCCTTCTGTATGGACCTGTGCCTGCTCTAGGACTATTAGAGCTTTTTTTCATCACTGTGTAACAAGTCTGTATACTGACATTGCACTGCGGCAAATCGTTCTGGAGATTTCACGATATGATGCACCCTTTCAAAACACGTCAATTCTCCGACCTCTCTCACTGTTAGACATTTGGGTGTAGAGAGTTGTCACCTTCGCCTTGTCATACTTAGACAACAAAAACTTGTGGGCAACCACGTGTCATGTGACACCACACTGTTCACCACTTATACGTTAAAAAAAAAAATTAAAAAATTGCAATTTACATGATATATAGTACCGTAATTCTCACATTATTACATGTTAAATCATTTAAACTCTTCATGCGGGCATATTTGGGGCCAAATTTCATTCGTTTATCACAACACCGTCTGGGTGCTGGGATTTTAATTTGCACCAGTTTGTGTATCAGTTGCTAAGTGTAAACTAAAGGTCGAACTGCACTTTTCCAATACCGGCCTCTACCGTAACCGCAACGACAGCCGGCCGAGTGATGGCTCGCCCCCTCGCGTCCAAACTTTTCCATAGCTTGCCCGTGTTCCTACCCGGTCTTTAGTCTCCTTTAACGTTTACAGTTGATTGTTTCAGGGAATCAGTGTTGGGAATGACAGGTAGGTTTGACACCCTACTTTATAATAGAGTACTGTACTTTATTTTGCACAGTTTTGGTACGAATGTACATTAAAATACTTTTTTATCTGACTCACGTAATCACCTAAGTGGTTGATATTTTATGTACAAAATAGTATCCCAGCGCAGTATTAACAGTATCAACGCAATCTCAATGAAATGTCAATCACTCGCACATGACGTGTTTGTTTTGTCTGAGGTTCTTTTCGATTCACTCAATACTTTTTGTTAGTGAAGAACGAGATTATAACATATCTTAATTTAAATATAAGTCGTAAAGATTGTGTATAGTAAAAATAATAATTTCATGTTATCTCAATGTTCTAGCCACAGAGTTTCTTATTTGGAAACTCGCAGTGCACCTATATCGTAGTCACCTAATTTGAAAAGAAGACCTACAGATTAAAGTGAAATTCAAACCACCGAGCGTACTTCCCATTAAAAGATAAAGCTTTGCCATTGGTTTGTCAGTTTTAAGGCCCGCAAAAATTACAGTCGAGACCGGGATTTGAACCCGGACCTACAGTTTTCAAATCGCACGCAGTAATCATTTGAGTCACCAGTCCGAATATAGGTGTGATGAAAAATAAGTTTTCAAACATGATAAAATAAACATATTCTTTTTCTATACCATATATTTTTGTTATCAAAAGACACGAATCCACTTTTATGTGTTTGAATACATATTTTTCAGTACTTCTAGATTAGTCTTGCGTCTGGTTACGGCGTGCTATTCGGGTGTGGGAGGTTCGGTTACAAATGCGGATTTCGGCTGCAACTTTTGTGGGTCGTAAAATTGGTCTTCAACTCTGGCAAAGCTCTGATTTTTTAATGCCAAGATGCTAGGACTCTTCCTACATTTTACGAACATCTGATGAACATGGATGAAAAAAATACTTTTTTAAGGCAAACAATAACATGAAAACAACACTTAGTCGTAAGGGAAGGTAAATTTCCGAACTCTCTCGATGCGCTTCTCCACATCTAGCAAGCCGATACTGATCCGCACCGTCAAAACATAAACCAATCCAATGAAGGCCGAGTGTCGGACTGAGGCCCGATCTTCAGAGGCCTCTCTAAAACCACTTTCGATCACCGGTGAGCAACACGTGGCTAAAATCTTGCCATATTGACTATTGGACATGAAGTAACTAAAATTGATAATTTTTAAGATGTGATTTACGAGTTTGCAGCTGTTAAAGCTAAAAAGAGAAGATTGTTTTTAGTTTATTGTGTTTTTTTAATTGAATTTAATATTACAATTTTATTAGCTATAATTTTAATAACAATAAATGTTTATTTAATTACATTTTATTAATATGATATTTTACACTTACAAGATATTATATTTTACTTAATTTTGAATTTAAATTTTCGAGGGGTGACACCATCGATATCCGCCCCGGGTGTCACCCACGCTAGCTACGCCACTGGTATCCCATGTTAGCCTAACTTACCAATACGCATCATTTCCAGTACGCCATTCGACCAGTATCAATCTGATGGTTTAGTAGTCAAGGTGTTTGTCTGGAATCAAAAGGTGCTTATTTCAGAAAACGGTTTAGCCTGGGGTTTTCAAAGGCCCTTCAACTGTTGTTTAACTCCGGCAAAGTTTGATTTTTACATATAAACTACTCCAGTACGATTTCGTGGCTCGGATTCCGCGTCAAATAGTGTCTTCTTTACATGGTAGGATTAACGAGATGGGTTAGGCGACTATGATAGAAGCGTATTGCGCTGCCGGTCAGAGCTTTGTCAACATGTCACGAAGACCACACCAAATTACTGTATCCGTTCGACGTATTTTGGAGTGGCTGAATTTTTAAAAAAAAAATATATAAATAGATGTACAACAGTAAGTGATATCCGATGTGTATAAGAATTTTAACTGCATTCGTCTATCTGCTAAGAGCACAGTGGAATTTCTTCTAACTGTCATCATATTGTAACAAAGGCACTAAGTAACATTTTCGCTCCTTCATACATCTGGTTTGCTGGAACAGCTACTAAATGAATGTCAACCAATTAAATGAATAATCTAATATAAACACTATACAGGCTGACATCTGATTTAATTTTGTCTGCATTTCTCATAATTTAGAAAGATTGAACTCTGTTTACAAAATGACATAGTTTAATACTTACCGTAGAATCAAATTAAACACGGGAATTTCCCAATGACGGGAATGTGTAAGAAAACTCAGCGAGCAAGTGCCAAGTTGCTAGCTGCAGTGACGGATCTACGAATTTTCCTATGCGCCCCACAGAAGTTGCCGCGTGGGGCAAATACCCCGGTTTGCCCTCCCCTCCCTCCCTAACACTGACTAGCTGTGGCTGTAATGAACGAGTATTGTATTTTTATTTTCATCGATGTCAGAACCCATGAATTCCTCTCATCTGATCATAGTTTCTTAGACCTACAAAACATTCCCATTCTCCCGACATTGCTTCTAGAAATTATCGGTTTTACTCGAAGTTGTAAATGCCGTACAAGATGAAGCAGATTTAAGTCATAATGAAACGTGACGAATATTTCTGCAGAAAGTGTGAAAGAAACGTTACTTTTAATTAACAACTCATAATTAATTTTAATTGAATTCCTAAAAACAAAATTCGCAACATTTCCCATTATTGTTATGGAAGTAATTGCATACCGGAATAGCTGAGGGTAGATTCTCAGTAAAAAAAAAAAAAAAAAAATGAAAAAAATGAAAAAAAGTAACTTCTGTCATTTCTATTATCGTTAGTGTTTGTAACCCTTTCTTCAACCAAAAAATTATCAAGTTTTAAGTAAATTAACTCGTTCTGGAGATGCTGTAACAAACTTTTATACCAAGCAGATACCTGATGGCGTAGGTTGTGGTGGAGTTTTGAGGTGAAATTATTGGCTTTGGTTATGAAGATGAAAATTGTGTCAACCTGTCCAGACCTTCGTGATTAGGGTTAAAAACTACGTTAGGTGTTGGCATGGGAATAAGCGATGCCCACCCCTCCTCCACACTCACTCATAGAATACTCCATGTTTGCTGCTTTTAATAATTACAGTTATAGTTTTACTTACCCGTTTTATGATTTCTCCCAGAGATACATTAAGGATGAATTGAACGTTATTCAATGATTTCTTTATTTTTCCCTCCTCTCATAGAAAAATAAATATTGATATACTGAACGTATCAGAGCATATTCGAAGAGAGCAACTTTTCTACTTTTTGCCGGCTATGCTATCGCAGTGTAACGTTTTTAATATGTTGAATGGTGCATGAGTGGGTGAGTGAAGATATAACTGAACATTTTTTCTTCTTCCTGTTTTACGGCTCGTTGACGACGAGGTCATTATAATCGGGAAAAGATTGTAAGCAAGGAACCGGAAGGAAGTTGGCCATAGCCTTTTGAAGGAGCTGTTCCGGCATTTGCCTGAAGTGACTTCGGGAAACCATGGAAATCCGAAATCTGTATGGCCGTCCTCCCAAATACGAGGCCTGACCTCATTCACCGGGCTCGTTTGAACTGTACGTCAATTCTCGTTGGCCAAGAAACTCTGGATGTCAGGAACTACATGACACCCTACGGTTATTTGTATTTCTCTTCTCTATAAAGTATAATTTTTCCACTTCGACTCTGCAAATGGGAGGGATTATAAATACACTACCAGAACAGCAAATTAAAGTATTGGAGTAAATTCCTTTTAGTTCTTCGCAGTTAGAAGTAACAAATACATTTACACTTCAGTCGTCAACATAACAGAGAAATGCACATACCAACGGCTTTGTTAACTCTACTAGATAAGTGTCAAGTTAAATACGAAAAACAACTTGTACTCTACGTGTCGTAATAAGATATTGGTGTAGCCTGAATTCGTATTTCTGCATTCGTATAAACTTTCAGCAAACGTGAATTTTCAATTCTGTTGGTTACTTGGGGCTGTATTAATGTCGAAAAGTAATTTAGAGATACTAAACACAAACTTTCAAACTGAAGTGATAATTTTTTTTTCAGGTGTCGCTTTGAAGATACATTAACAAATTTCGTGGTAGGGAAAAATCTAATATCTATCAAGGTATTATTAAATTAAGTACCGTTATTAATGGATGTTTACTGATGTCTGTTAGGAGTTCGTTATTCCAAATACTGGTGTGCTTTGTCAGATTTAGGCTAAAAGGCTTAAGAACAAAAATTATGGTTTAAAGTTTCTAAAAGTAAGATAAGAACCCAGAGAGAACGAGCTATCTTAACACTGATCCAAACAATCAATGATGTTACAATTCCAACACAATCAGTCACAGACACACAGGCGTTGAACCTTAAAACAGGAATAACTGTTGAAATACAGCAATCGTGATTTTACATAGCCATTTTACTTATGTGAAGCCTTCTAAGATGAAAGTGAACGGAAAAATTTAATATAAAGGATTAGCAGAGTAATGAGTGGCTGGTTTCACGGTCAGAAAAAAACAACGAAATGATAAATTGCAGAAAGAAATAACCCTGAAATATAATTCAAAATTATTCTGAACGAAACATCCTTCTGCTTTCGATAAGAAAAACGTACACCTTCCTGCTAAATGTCTTCTTAGTGTGGTATCGTTATTATGTATTAAGCAGATCTGAAAAATTGTGTTGCCGCCTATCATTGAACAAAGAAATATGTGCTCCACGATTTTCTGAAGACATGTGGAAGACTGTTTAATTATCCCTTTACGTGAATAGCTGTATGCATTTTTCTACGATAACACATGTGTAATCTCTGATTGTGATATTCACTGATGTGCTTTTTGTTTAACATCTGAGAATTTGCCATGTTTCTTTTATACAATGGAAAAAAGGCGACACGATAACAATTTTAAATAATTTTTATTTTATGATAGGAATATTTAAATCCCGATAATAATTCTCTTTTGATAACGAAAAAGGAAAACTCATTGATAAAATTCCAATTGTCTCTACATCATTTAATGATTATAAATAATATTTTAGATGTTTTATGTTTCTCTTTTGAAGGTAGTAGTGGTGCACCATTAAATAACAAGACATTCCATAAACAGTGATTTTACAGTTTTTAAACTCTCATCATATTTACGTATGAATTAAGAATTTAAATTAAAGTCTGATAACTAAAATACATTATAAACTAAGAGTATGTTTTCATATTTCTTTAGAAAATACAGTCTCTAAATTTCTTACTCAATAATTTTGGTCAGAAAAGAAAGCCTGTTTTCAAAAAATATATATATATATATATATATATATATATATATTCTGGGTTTGAATGTCCTGTGTATGGTATCTTTTCAATGTACCATAATGCATCTTCTATTATTAATACGAAAGCACTGAGGAAAGGAAAAAGAATTCTTCAGAATTTGAAGTTTATTTTCTATATTTAGATACTACGGATTACGCGATTACGAAATAAAAATTTGCTAATTATTATGGGTGTTGCTACCACATGGGTCTGGAAATGGGAATTAATTTGCCTTCAGCCTTTTTCTACCTTTCTTTTAACAAACTTTTGAAAACTGAATTAGAATGCTTCTAAATGTGGAGCTTCCGTTCAGGCATCAGATGTTCAGCTTGAAATTAAAACTATTAAAATATAATTTATGTATACATCTTAGTTACTCATGAATCGGTCACCATCTAAGCCATAATGTTAGGTTTCACTAGCAGTTACAAGTAAACATAAAACATGATAATTTTCAGTATAACACATTATATCACCATTTATCTAACAAGAAACGAATTTTTAAACAAAATTCAATTAGTGCTCCCTATACTGCTTCTACACTTATAGAATTAATTACGAACATTTTATTGTAATATGGAAATATTTATTGCTGATCGTTGATATACAACACAGTTATCAGTATGGTATCGTATCAAATATGTTAATAAGAGTTGAGGAATACCATTGGATTAACAAGTGAGAACTCTTTCATATGTTTACTACAAATGCACATAGGCATGCTTAAATTTTTTATGTTTCCTGAAGCAAACAGAGGAAACATTTTCTCCATTTCTACCAGATATTGTAAAGCCGTGATATCCAACAAGTTTGGAGGCCACGTCCTGGATAGCCAGCGCACAGCCGGATCGATTACTTCACCCTCGTCCCATCCGACGATCTAAATAGTCGCGGAGAATTGCAGTTTACTCTGCATAAGCGCCAAACTAAATAAAAATGTCTTTTCTGTATTTTTCAAGAAGTGTTCTGGTACACAGACTGATATTAATATCACGGTTATTGACGATAAATTCTCATTCTGTTACAACACGTGCAATAAGATGAGAGAACTGGAAATCCGATAACAAGGAGATGGGAACCACGTAGCGTACTGAAGAAACAGTTATTGTTATATATTTAATGACATAACATATTGACTTTAGAAATAAGGAAAGCAACTAGCAGAGGATCATGATGAAAGATTAATGGATCTCCCGTGTTTCTGTCACGTTTCGACATTTTTATTGTTACATATTGAGACAAATCGGATACTGAACCATGTTTTTAGTTTTCTTGAAAGAAAAACTTACCAAGAAGCCTTATCATCTTGAACGTATTACATCTGCTAAACACCGTCATAAATTTTGCTAATATTTCATGTAATATACTGCCGGTGACTTATAACCACTATTTTTGCAAGAGTACAGTATCTATTTCACAAGAAGAGATTGCCACAGATCATTGAGTTCTTTTAGCAATACACGACTTCTGGGAAATTACTTCTCACCCGTTTGCGGACTACTGCTACAAACTGATTCATGTCACAATGTAGTGTCTTGTTCTTGAGTGGTAGAACACTTGCAAACATCTAATATGTATAGTCATTCGGATAATTCCAATTCACACATTCCTTTATGGGGAGAAGGTCAGAACCCTACTGACGATCAAGTTGATTATATTTTTATAATTTATATTGTGAGTAGGTTTGATACCTTGTTTGGATAGGTTATACTTACTTCTATGAGTATGCGAGTTGTGTAATATTTCAAAATAATTTCTAAGTCTTATTTATTATCTAAAAAAGATACATTCAATTATAATCTATCGCGCTTTCGTTTAATGATTTTAAGTAAAATATAATAATGCCAGAAGAAGAAGACGTTTGCTGCTAATCCTGATGTGGTAGAGTTAGGAAAAAGTTTTCCGCAGTATTCATCACTGATCTCAATGATTCCTTGAAAAATGGTTCTAAATTGACCTTGCCCATTTTTAGTTCTAGTAGCTTTCGTCGAATAACAATTTTGGCCTTTATGAAATCGCGTTTAGTTGTTGATGGCTCCGTGTTGAACACAGAATAAAGAAGATAGGTGTTTAATGCCTAATTGTATATTTTTTGATGTCTGAGTGGTTAGCTGAAAGCAAATTTTGTCATTTCACATGACCTGGCGTCTGCGCTAATTATCAACCAAGTTCAGTTTAATGGGTGCTCCATCTGCCTCAGTTTTTTTAGATTTTTAAAATGGAATTTTGCTTCTCTTTGGCCATACAGCCAGCTAAGGTGTGATTTAAGATCATCCAGTGTTTTTAGTTTCTCCATTGCATATTATTTTGCAAGTAACTCTAGGCACCACAGGATGGACACGACATGAACACATCACAAAACAACACAACACTTACACTAAACACCTTTAGCCTCGGTCGGACTCGAACCGGCGACCATCGGCACGTGGAGCTACTAGCACTCTAGCCACTACGCTACCGAGGCCGGCATCTGCCACAGTTATAGATAGGATTATACCATGAACTGGGATTTCGTAATAATTCCGATCAGTTTTATGTATAGTCAATAGCTGTATCCGTCTAGGTAATAGGCATAACCTAGCACACAGACTGATTTTATTTCCTTCAGCAAGATAATGGCACCTTGGTTCAGACGATTTTTTCATCTGAATGAATCACTCACATTTCCGTTTCAACAGTCATATGAAGGTTTTTTTTATTTTATTATTAATGGCATTCTGCTGTACCAAGTCTAATCATAACTTTTGTTCGCAGCATCATCGTCATCGCTGGGATCATGCATGTGTTTCAGATTTTTTTTTTTTTTTCCTGGAAGTCCATACTCCATTCGTATGAATCACGAGCTTAGATGGGAAAACAAATACTCTCTAAGTAGAAGCAGTACTCCTAAATATGTCCATACTTGTAATAATGTAAGTACGAGTCCTGCTCGTTTATTTATTCAAGAATGGATCAAAACTCTAACTGCACGTCCAGTAATACACGTCACCGTATTTTTCGGTTACAGAGAACAAATGATTGTAAGCATTACGGCAGTGTTTACATTCGTTTACAATCCCATTGCATGACATATAAATATTGACTTGGTCTGTTGATGTGTTTCAGGTTATCAGGTTGGCATTGTCTCTAACCAGCTGTCTTGGCTCTCTCCACTTTATGCCTGACAAAGGTAGAAGGAATCTACTGATCGGTGACTATCTCTGCAAAAGTAATTTCGTATTCTGCTTATCCCACGATACACCACCGAACTTAATCACAGAATTTGAGAGAGCATTACAGGGTAACGGTATACTTTGATTGTCACTAAATGTGAAACAATGAATCTGTATGATAGGCTTAAATATTTCAGCTAATGGCTTATACTACGGTTGATATAGTGATTTCAGAACATATACTTCGTTCTAAAATCTAATTTCAATGGGTTGTTCCAACAGTTATAATACAAGATCGGGTTTTACACCGCATTATAGGCCGCACAAGATTGCGCCAATTATCTCAGGGAACAGCCATCCATCTGATTCTGTTTGCTGTTGGCAATAACCATATTATTCACTATCAATGTGTTTCATGAATCTCATAGCGAAAAGGATTCAGGATGGTGCCGCCTATATACATTGAAGTGCCAAACGTCATGGGATACCTAACAATAATGTGAGAGACCTCCTTTTGTCCAACGAAATGCAGTAACCCTTCTTGGCATTGACTCAACGTATAGGAGGAAGTCCCGTAAAAAAGCAATCAGCGAGTATTCCTCTGTAGTTTTCAATAAAAGTGTTACCAGTGAAGAACGTTGTTCACGATCTGATCTTTCAATCATGTCCCAGATATGTGTGATTGGAATCATGCCTTGCGATCTACATTACGAAATCATTTGCCGAAATTGTCCAGAAAGTTCCTCAAACCAATTGGTGACTAGGCACATTGTTTTCCTGGAAAACTCCATTTTTGTTTGGGAACATGAAGGCTATGAATGGCTCCAAATGGTCTTAAATTTGCTGAAAATTACCATTTCTAGTCAATGGTTGGCTCAGTTGGATCAGAGATCCCAGTCCATGCCATGCAAAACATCCCAGATCAGCCAAGAGCCACCATCAGCTTGTACAGTGCCTTCCTGACGACTTTGGTACATGGGCTCTTGGGATCTGCACCATACTCGATCCCGACCATCAGCTCGCTCTTATAAACTGTAATCGTGACTCATCTGACCAAGGAAATTTTTTCCAATCATCCAGAGTCAAACTGACTTGGTGTTTTTTTTTTTAAAAGTAGAGTCACTGGCATTGGTCTTCTCCGGGCATATCCAATCAATGTCAAATTGACACTAAGCATAGAGGAATGGTTGAATTCACGAACAATTTCCTTCTTGCACCAACTATCATTCCGTGTTCAAAGTCTTTTAAGTCACATTGTGCGGCCATAATCACGTCAGAAAACTTTGCTTGTATCCTAAAAGTTCCGTAATGAGTAGCGAATACTATCCGCCCAGAGATTTCATTAAGGGGTTGTATGCAAGCGGCTTGGTAGACTTTGAAAGAACAATTCGATTCGAAATGTAGATTACTTCAATAGTATATTTCATTTTATTTCTTTATTTTATTTTATCTTATTTTACATCAACTGTTTTTGGTGTGAGGAAATTAGTGTAGACATTACGTTAATTAGTAGAATACTTAGAACCGTTAAATCCTTTAGAAAAATTACCCGGATCTATTAAAAAATACTAACAGAAAAGTAAATTGTTTTAAAATAAAAATCTGTAGAAACTAAAGGCCTTTTTTATTTTTGCTTATGGCTTTACGCCTTGTCGACGTCGAGGACATTAGAGGCTGGAAAGAATTGGAGGCAAGGAACGGGAAGGAATTTGGCCACAGCCTTTTAGATGAACTATCCCAGCATTCGTCTGGAGTGATTGAGGGAAACCAAGGAAAGCCCAAATCTGGATGGCTGGATGGGGATTCGAATCCCAAATGCGAGGCCAGAATGTCACCTCTCACCCACCACGCTCGGTCCTAAGGGCCTACTTAGGTAACAAGATTGTAGACTATGTAAAACCAAGAAATACAAATAAAAAAAAGTAAATTCAGTTACTCGGAGAATAAGGTGGTTGGTATTCCCACATGGTTCTACGATAATGTCGACTTGGCAAATTATTTGAGCCAACGTATCAATAGCAAGGAGCTCATCATTAGGGCGAACAACAATTCACTCAAGTTCTGGCTAGAGACGCCAGCGAAAATCAATTTTGCCAAACCAGCCACGATCGGATCACTAGTCAGCATTTCGGTACGCGTGTTAAAACCCAGTACTAAATTAAGTACTTCAGACTACAGAGTTCAGATTTTCAAAGACATTGCTATACGTAAAGCGTGTCTTATATACACTAATAACGTCGTCAAAGATAAATTTGGCCTCACCTTAACGAGTTTTTAACAACAGTATTGTCAGAATACTATACTGCTGAAAACCCCGATAATGTCACCTACCTTCCCATCACGGTGTAGACGCTCCAGAATATCTTCATTAGAGCTGTTAATCACTACGGTGAACTGTTGGATTCAGAGAAATAACCATTAATCTATACATAAATAAACTTTAAAATGGGAACACCATATTATGGAAAGCGAGCCATCAAATAGTTGATAGTAGTGAGAAAACACTGAATGGATTAACACCTGCCATACCGAATGTGGTGGGTTAGCGGTAAAGCACGGGCCTCGCATTCTGGAGGACGCAGGTTCGAATCTCCATCCGAGCATACAGATTTGGGTTTTCCATGGTTTCTCCAAATCACTCCAGGCGAATGCCGGGATGCTTCCTACATAAAGCCGAACCCCTTCCCGTTCCTTTTCCCCAGTCCTTTCCCGATCCTATTAACCTCGGCGTTGAAACCACATTTGATTACAACGGCGAAATTTGAATCCCGATTCAGAACAAAGGTACATACACATTGACATGTGAATACTTCCTACTAATCTACGTCCAGTTAATTAGAGGCAGGAATGGACTGGGGGCATGGAACAGGCAATGACCATTCGAAAGAGCCAGCCCGGTATTCGCCAGAAGCGATTTAGGGAAACCATGGAAAATAGAATTCTGGATGGCCGGAATGGGAATTGAACGCACGTCCTCCCAAATACAATGCTCAAGAGTTACCGCACACCCCTCGGGCTTGGTAGATGAGGCAGCAGCCAGAAATGAAAGACTTACATCTAATACATGTTTTCGTTTGATGGACTTCTGTAAGAACTTAATGCAGTTGCATTAAAATTATAAACGTTGATATCAAAAGCATAATGAAGACATATGTTTCAAGTGACACTCTACAATGCAGGATGGAGTGAATGTGACCTGTATTCCCTTATACAATTGAGTACCCGTCCCGATAGCGGCTCAGTAGTAGCGCCCGGTGCCTGAGACGGGGTTTGTTGCTTCGAGTCCTGGAGGTGGAAGAAAGTTTCATCAGGAATTACACAGCAGGGTAGGAGATGTGGTGGTACACAATTTATAATCACCAAATTATGCACCAAAATCCAGGGTCGAATTACAAAAATCCCCGTGGAGCTAGGACATACAACACTGTACACGGTGATTCGTCCGTCGGATGAAGATGTTAAGAGTCTTTCGGAAGAGATGGGTTGGCACCGGGTTTCACCCTTTCCTTTCTTCCATCTTTTATTCATAAAGTTGTCATGAATGCAAATATTTATTCACAACGAAAAGGTAACGGATTATTGTAGCAATCATATTAATAAAACTTTCAATGGGGAGACAAATTTCACTGCAAATTTTTCTTCGAGCTAGAGAATCCCAAATCATATAACATGACAGGCAGTTGGGAATATTTCCAGTTTTCCCTTCGCTTACATCTTCGATACAATTATTAATCCGAGGTTCACCAACCATTTAGTTTCTAACGTGCTTTCAGCTGTACGGTGTTACAAAGTCTATAATGATTTCGATTAGTCCATGTTATTACACGACGGGATTGATAAATAACTGTAAAATGGAAGTGATGGAGTCAGATATACACGGACGGGTCAGGGACATATTTGGACATGGAGCATAAAAATACATGAGGCAAGCTGACTGTCAGCTCAATTATCGACTTTTTCGTTGAGCTTTACACCATATTGAAAGCGGTATGTTATACAGGGTGATTCAGGAAGAGTGATCAGTACTGAAGCAGGCGGTAGTATGAACAACGTCGAGAAAAAAAGTTTATGTAATATGTGTCCGATTTCCATTCATTTTGGAGATACAAGTGCTGGAATGTTATGCGTAAAATAAACCTCAGAAAATTATCTAGAGCACACAAATAACTTATTGAAGTACTTTACCCATGCAAAAACACGCGTACATAATTTTATCAAACACATACACTTTACACTTCATGTCTACGACTATTCAACTGAAAGAACTTACACATAATGTTTCTATTAGTCACTGATGTACTGTAGATTCAAGAATGTCCCTGTTGTACAATCTTGTCCAGTTTTCTGCGATGTACAGTATCATAAGTGTTACACGATTCGGGCTAGGAAGACGCTATGCACTATTCCTGCACTGCCGAGCCCTCGTATGTCCGCCGTGCCTTCGTTTGTCCTCCGAGCCTGGGAAAGTTCCTGCCGTCCACAGCTCGCCCGGGTAGAGAGGACCAGTCATAGGAATAACAGAGCGAGTTCGAGCGTGAGTAGGTGGCAGTTTGCACGACACTGGTACAGACTGTCGAACTTTATAACTGGTAGAACATTATGTAACTGTACTCATGTAACAAACGGACTCAGCAAGGATCAGCCATGCGTCTGTACATAGTACGTAGCTGGGGAACGTGTTTCAGTTTTGGTGCAAGTTCAAATTTTTCTCTCATTTACAGGACAGATAGTCTCGTGACAGCAGGTGACATATTACAGGACTCATTACTTGTATGCTGCTTTCAACACTTCATCCCCTCCACACAATCATAAAGGCTCACATTCCCAAACTCAGTTATATCGTCTAAACTCTCATCACGCGAATAGTGCTTCACTACTGTTACTAGGTGCCCAGTCTACTTCTCTGCTGACAATTGGGTCGTTATATGGGAGGCGGTATCTCGCTGTCACTGTGTGAAAGATCAGCAGCGTGTGATTCAACGGCGCTCTCTACATAAAGATAAAATACTATTACTCCTGATTGGCCTGTGTTAGAATCATTCGCTGCCTACTTTACAGTATTGCTTCCTAGCTTCAATCGGTCTGTTGAACGTTTTTTATGGTGTCATTTTCCTTTGCATCTGCACTAAAAAGGAGGAGAGTAGCAATTTCCCTTTTAACCCCTCACCGGGCTCAAATTACAATGTTTTGTGGAACATGTTGATTTCTTAAGAATAAAACAGCTGATATAAGATACCATTGATTCTCCATGGTTATGATTAGTTGCAAATCTGGTTGTAGGCCATCTTCCGCAGTTGTTGGATAATAGATTATAAATCAAAATTACGTCTGGAACAACTGTTGATGTTACTGTTTTCTTTATTTCCAAACGCGTTTCGCCCTTATGGTGTGGGGCATCGTCAGTGGAGCTAGGGTGGTGGTATTTACATGGCGATCTGGAACAGCACTTTATGCATCTTACAGATCTTCTATTTCACAATTATAAAAACTGTCTTACACATATTACTGAATAAACACTGGCATTGTATCCATTGAAACTGAAATCTTCTTGTTTCGTTTGTATGCTATATTATATACGTGCTGTTTTGATTAAATGCACTGCGAAACGCGTTTGGAAATAAAGAAAACAGTAACATCAACAGTTGTTCCAGACGGAATTTTGATTTATAATCTGTTATGATTAGTGTTCGGATCTTTATGGCAAAAAATGGATAGTTATGCATGCAAATATGAACTTAAAAAGGGTAAATATCACCTAAAAATTACGAAATATGACAAAACATTTAAACTTATTATACTTCAAAACACGCTCAATTGTACATCATTTATTTTAACTAGTAGTAGACAGCATAATTTGCTTCCTTGCACTCGCTGCACCATTGGGAAATTAAATTTTAAATCGCTTTGTTGAAGTCACTTTAATTTTACATAATTTACAGAAGAGTATTAAAACATTCTTCTCCATATTCCTTTACGTAACTTCGTAGGTTCAGAAAATTTTATTTTCGGCGTGGCGGTACTCACTGATCCACAGGAAATTTAACACTGACTGAGAATTATTTAAAAAAGTATTGACGACGGTGAGCCATTGATTAACACGGCTTGAAACAAGCATGCTGCCGCCGCATTGTTGAGATTAAAAGGCAGGTGCAACATTAACGTTTAGGGAATGATAATAATGAAAAACTGTAATTCTTGACTGGTGAATTCTGACCAATTCAGTGACAATTGGTTTTGTTTTCACCTCTAATCTGTAGATGGAGTACAGTTCTATGATAATTACATTAATTTCTTCTCATTTATTGCTTCTAGTGAACACCCAGTACTATTGTAAAATTACCTGTTTTTTCCTCAAATATGATCCTCAATATCACCGAAATATGACCAAACCTAGGAAAATGGCCTGACTGTACATTGATGTGCTGTATAAAGTACATTTAAATACAATCAGAAACATTCAATCCGGGTTTAGTTCAGCATTACAGCTCAAAAAGAAGACATAAAGATCTGAACCCTAGTTATGATTATTAGGAAAAGTTTAAAAAAGGCACTTTGGACATACAGCCAGTTGTGACAACATTATAATTGGGCGTTTATTCAATACCATACACCGTTAGGCCCCGCAGGAGAAACATAACATTTATTAAAACTACTAAAACCCAAAAATGTCTCGTTATTGTGATTCTTGTAACGTCAGGCAAATACCCTTACCACTTCGTTCGTTGTGGCAGCCGTGATCAATACATGAAAATTATAATTAAATATCTGTCATTCACTCACCTGCAAATCTTAACCCATTCTATATATCAATATATTGTTGTGTCGAATACTGCTGACTGTGAACGTAAGACATACGTGCCAAGCTTCGACCATTTTCATGGGATCTAGAAGAAATAATTCACAAAATACAAAACGAATTTAGTAACGAAAGCAAGGTTATGATTACTCTATTACACAAAAAAGTCTTACACGCTCTTGTATTTCAATTACCGCTGTTGCACATTACAGTTTTGGAGCTCATTTCAGTAGCAAACTGTTGGAGCAGCCGTGTAAAACGACCCCACATCTCATCTCCTAATGATTTGTGCTCTCTTCTTTCATGTCTTAATCGACCCTTCCCTTTAATGGTTCTTTCCCTCCCATTCCCGTATGAGATGTGGCTGTCCCTGTTAATTTATCTTCTCCCGCCTTTTGAGTACGAAAAATGAGATACCTGAGGCAAGGCTGTTAGGAGATCAAAGTCGCAATGTCATACAGGGCAGATAATTCTTGTCCCTCCGCCAACTGCAGATTCGTACGTAACGGGGAAAAATTAATTTTTAGGCCAACTTTTAGATCGGCAAACCTGAGTTTTGTCTACGGTACGTACTATAAGGTTTTGCTCTTTGTCGTCCGTGAACAAAACTATAATTTATCGTAAAAATTATACTTAAACACTGCTTTAAAATAGCATTAACATTTCATCAAACACACTCAACATATAACGTGACATAATTTCAACAAAAGGTACTTCAAACTTATTTTTAAATTTAAAACACCCGATCTAAAAACATAAAAACAAATTATCAGTATCACATTTCAGCGCAGAACACTTCGTGGGTTCAATTTTAACAGTACAGATACACCTCTCTCCACTTTTTTTTAATAGAAAAAAACTTTTATTTTTTGCAGTGGAACAATGCAAGCTTTATCCATTTCTGAAAGAATAATTAGATACATGTTACTACAGTGATACAAATAACAAAGGTATGCAAATACTGTTCCACCGCAACATCCGTTCTTTTTTTTTTTTTTTAAAAAAAGAATGGTTTGTGGAATCACTCGCACATATAAGAAGGTAGAAGAACTGTATATAATTTCTGTTTACTAAGAAAGTACCAATAATTTTTATGGTAGTTAATAAATTCATTTAGCCAAATTAAACTTTGTCTTTTTGAGTGTGATTATCTTCTGTAACAGTCCATGTGGCTTGAATCTAAACGAAAATAACTATACTTTGAGATATTCAGTATATTTCAGTAATTGTAATAAACATTACTGCGTTACAAAAGAGCTGTAGATTTTTACGATAGCCAGCGGCATGCAACGTGATAGAAATCATTATTGATGAATAAAAATGTCAAATCTAGCTGCTGTATTGATAGATTGTTACTCCACGAGTCAGTACCAAGTGGGTGATGGAGGGTGCATTGCACCTATTATAATATGTAAATGTATGTGCATGAAAGGAATATATGGTATATGACAAGATGTGGGTAGAGGGTGAATAACAATATGCGCTCAGACTAGAGAAAACTTTTGATAGGTGCATAATCACTACCAGCCTTACTCCCTGACGAATGTCTTCGTACCTATCGTAACCCAACACATAGAGGGTATACCTTCTGCAGTCTCAAGTTCACCCATCCCCTCATCTGCAAGGAAGGTGATGAAGCGTCATTATTAACGTCTTTTCCTGGGCTCAAAGGATGCCGGCGGTTATCAATCACTCCTTTCTTAATCGCAGCTTCCCCTATTCTACAAAGGGACACCTAGTCAGCGGCAAATAGCTATTGTAACCCAACTTTAGGAAAGACGTTTATTAAAAGCTTCCTTCGCCATCTGCACAGCCTACCCATTATTCACTCCTTTGTACGGCTATTTGCGGCTAACATTCGTCCCTTAGGCTCTGTTAAATTAATAAAAGGAATAAATTATCATTACATCTGAATGCAAGATTCTTTACATAAACAATTTTTAATTGGTGTGACGTGGTTTCTATTTACAATACTTAAACAGTATCTCCCTTAATTTTACTGGCAGAACATACATTGAAAATTAGATTTTTTGGATTTTGTTACTATCTACACATCGGCGAAGCCGCCGTTTGAATAACTCCAATAGTTCCAAATACAAAATGTGTATCAAATGGATTATAGTTCAACAGGCGGTATAGCGAAGGCAGGGTTTGGCATCTCCACGAGACACAATGAACAAAAGAGCTTAGCTGTACTGACAAAAGCTATATACCAAGCTTTTTTCATAGTAATACATACATTTAAAAAATAAACAAGTGTCCTAACAAGTTATGGTTCCCGTTCACAATGCCTATGTCATCTGTGTTCTGAGTAACAAATAGGGAGCTAGATTACAGAAAATTTGGAGATATGTGAAGCAATTACTACTGTTTAAGAATAGATAACATAAATACATTGCGCTGTGCGACAGATGCTTTCTTCTGTATAACAATTACTTTTAATTCATGAGGTAGTGGGAAAGAATCTCCATCTGGGCATCCAGATTTTGGTTTTTCGATTTTCCATGAATTTTTTCCGAAATCACTCCAGGTGAATGCACGGATGCTTCCTCCAAGAGGACACTGCTGCTAATCCTTTTCCGCCTCTTAAGATTTCGACCTAGGTGAGGCATATTGCTATGAGAAATAAAGAGACACTTTAGTAACTGCTTTAGGAAGCGATCTCAAATATCGATTCCAACAGTTTCTCGGTTCCAATAATCATTCTTTGCGATGCAGATGCCATACAACACATTAATATTCCATACGAGGACGCACGATTTTTATATGCGTTTCTTCGGATATTCGAAATTCAACCTATGGATCACTCTCTAGAGTTATCTTTACCTACCACTGGACATATGTGCTAATCCCACTTTATGTATCATTGCACTATTTCGTGCAGATCAGGGCCCAGCGATAGCGCTAGGATTACAGGGCCTTTTTTTTTTTTAGCTCTACAAAATCTATCCGGGCAACAATAGGCGATTCTTGGCTTCGAAGCCGGGGGCCCCTTGCAGCGGGTAATCGGGTCCCCCCTTCAGCCGGGCGGGCCCGGGTACATTTGACCCGCTTACCCCCCCCCCCCCCCCCCCCACACCCTAACGCCGGCCCCTACCCGCAGTAAATCCTAACAACTCATATTATGCCACATTCAAGTGGGGTATTTGCCTCTCTCAGTAGAATTTTTTTTTTATTTTTTTTTTTTGTTTTTTAATCGTTTTTTTTTCATATATTTTTTTCACGCTCACTATAGTCTGTCAGAGATAATAATTTACCATAGAAGAGGGCGGCTGGGAACGACGAACAGGTCTAACACAATATTTTGTTGCTGAACCTTATTCTTGAAAGTGGATGAGACAGTTGACGAGATGAGCTGTGATCATACAGACGCCCGCTGAGTGAGTGAGCCCCAGGTGGCTGAGCTGGGGAGAAAATACTAAACTGATAATCAATAATTCCACACAAATATTATGGTAGGAAGGCGAGGAACCTCACCAAAGTAATTAAAATGAGAGGATACAGATATTAATAGAAAATTTTAAATAGAAAACATTAAATTAAGGATTTTAAAATGTGAGTGAATAATCTGAACAAGAGTCTTATCGCAGATTGAGATCAGGAATAGGTGTGTTGTCAAGGTTATGTTGGTCACAGGAGGTTGTGGTTTCAGGGAAAACTCTGACAGCCCTCATTGTAAAAATGTTTAGCATTTTTTAATTTTTTTTTAATTGTTCGTGGTAAATTTCAACTCGGATATTCGAACGGAAATTTTCCTGGCGTATAAATGCCCGATATTTTCATGAGTCGATGACAACATTTAAACAACGTCCTCTGTTTCTTCATCGGATAATCGTATCTTGCTATCGAGAATCTGCAAGATCTCTGCAAAACTGCCTGGAATATCTTTTCGCAAAAACAGACCATTATTTAAATCCATGAATATAATGAAGTTTTATTTATTACTCAGCTACTACCAGGTTATGGGGTGGTAGGCTAGCTTGCAAAACCACGTATCCGGTAACATAAACGTTAAATTCCTCTTCTACTACTAACTTGGAGGGTAAAGTCTGCTGCCACATATTCTCCTTTTACTTCAAATAGAAGCTGCAAAATGATGTGCCATCCGATCTTAGTTAAAAAAAAATATATTTGATTGCCTTCTGCCTTTAGTTTCATTAATGAAGAGTGATGTGGCTGAAAGGAGCGTAGTAATCTATTTTACGTTCTGGACATTTAGTGGAAAAACATTCTTTCTGTTTTACTCTTTCGCATCATATGACCGAGAAATACGATTCAAAATCGATGTTATTGATTATCTTTACTGGGTAGAACTGGTGCAGAATATCCCATCAGATTGTAACATAGAAGCTCATTAAAAAAAAATAAAATAAAATTGTATATTAGACAAATAAAGACCATAATATTAGTAAATCAAACGTTTAAGGGGAAAAGTAAATGAAAATAAGGTTTAATAAAGATTGTTTGCTCCTATATGTTTAAAAATATAGGATCTCTGGGAAAATAAGAACAGAGGAGAATTGTTGGTAGAGCTGGAGAGTAAGACAGATTACTCTAGCAGCGGATTAAGTTTGGAAGGAATACTAGTTGCATAATGAGAAGTTCGAACATAATATTTGCGGATAGAAAATTTAAAGATCTTGAATAGAAAATAACCTGCAAACATTTCGGAACAAACTTAATTGAGGATTATTACAGAAATGGTCTTTGTTGGTATGAGAGGATTTTAGGCAGAGGGAACAAAAGGAAATAAACTGCAAACGATACAGTCTTAATTCTGTCTGTAAAATCCATTTAATTAACATCAAAAAGTCGTCATAACGATGTGACAAGACCCATGTGAATAGAAAGCGTGTCCGCTCTTAACAAAACACGAGGTCGGAGAAAAATCTGTCTTCGAGATAGTGAGAAACTGGGAATTTTTTCTCAGCACCACCGCCACGCCAAACATTGTGGGGTACAGACTACATAAATTACACGTTACGCGAACGGAATAACATAAAACACATTACCATCAAGCTGAAACGTTTCACAGAGAAATAGCTGCACTGTACCCTCACATACTTTATATTATCCATAATGACAACTGAGATCTGCACAGGCTGAAAGCACCACTTAAAAATAAGCTTTGGGCATGAATGGGAATGGGTGGAATGATAGTTACTGTGAATAATCCAGAGTAGCAACTTTTATGGTAATGTTCCCGTAGCAATGTGCTCACTGCTCTATGTCTCCACGCTAAATGTGGGATTACATGAAGCTGTAGAGGTGATCAATCTATTCATTTTGCCGGATGGCGTGTTTGCTCTATATTGAATTCAATTATTTGCGACATAGTTCCGTTTTACTGTGCAAAGTAGCATTCCTAAGGATTGAAAAAACTTCGTTTATTGGAGATAGTGATGAGGGCATATACCACCGAAGTGAGGAAACTGGTTTTCAATACCTTGATCAGAACCGAGTGTGGTGGGTGAGCGGTTAACGATCTGGCCTCGCATTCGGGAGGACGCCGGTTCTAATCCCCGTCCGGACATACAGATTTGGGTTTTCCATAGTTTCCCCAAATCACTCCAGGTGAATGCCGGGATGCTTCTATCAAAATTGCCAAGGCCGAATTCCTGCCCATTTCTTGTCCCTAGTCCCATCCCGCCTCTAATGACCTCGACGTCGACGAGGCATAAAGCCATAAGTAGTAAAAAAAAGAAAAAAAAAGTTACGTAAGTGAGAAAATGTTTCCTTGCAGACGTAAATGAAAAATGTTGTACCCTCTGTATGAAGTATCTGACTATTTCCTAAAGACTGTGACAATCGCTCACAAAATGCACGGTTTTATGTTTTGCTATAGATCGACTTGTATGAATAACATGTGTGGGTATAAAGGTATGAAGTGCCAAAGTCATCGGCAAACAGTAGATTATTATCTTCGATGTATGACAGTAAGCGTGAAACGGGGAAAAGTAACGGGGTGTAACATTACAAAGAAACATGAAGTATCATCAGCACATAAGTTCGGAGCTAATTCTAGACTCCGGTTCATACGTTGATTTTTGAAAATCCGTCACGTGTACAGAAAGGAGATGTCATAAAAATTTCTTGTATGCATTATTATTGTTGTATATTGGATTAACATCTAAATGGATTGATAAGAATAACTGAGCAACTACAGATAAAAGCAGCTCATATTTGGGACCGCTTGTTGAAACCTATACGAAAGTGTCGCCTGCAAAACATCTGCTGTAGAGAGCAATGTATTAATGCGGTCTCCTATTCTTAAACAGCGCAGAGCAATTTTCACTCACAACTACGTATTTTTCTGCGGAACTTTTTGTTGTAAAGAACAAAGCTGACACACGCATTACGAACTTCAATCACAAATTGCTGGGATACTTTATTTTGTTGATTGTCTGTGTCCCTCGGCGGACAGCTGGCTTCCAAGTTTCTGTGAGTGCGGCGAGGTTCTATCGAGCCTTGTGATTCACGAGGCCACTACACCAGGTCTCACGCAAGACCGTCCACTGTGTTATGATTCTGCATTTGAAAATAATACAGTTAATCAAACTGCGATTTCACCGGTATGCAGAGAACTACAAACACAGACAAATACACTTTTAAATCGATGTTGTACCATTAACATTAATAGAAACTATTGTTATTCAGATGTAGAAGTAGATTAATCCCTTTATTAATTTAACTTTGTCAAAGTCATTAAAATTAGCAGCAAATGGCCAAAAACAAAGGTTTTAGTAATTGGCTAGGAAGAGTAGGTGGTCAGTGTAAGGTATTACCAATCATGCTGCTTATATTGGGATTTCAATACGTGTTTTCCACCGCCCAGATGTCCTTTTGGTGGCTAGGAGAAAGTGAGGTTATGGAAGGAGTTAATATTCCCCAGAGGTTCCCTTTAATAATAACCTGTCATCGCCTTTTTGGGGGCACGGCTTCATTTCAGTTTGAGGTTACAACAGTTGTGGAATTTTAAATTTGGTGGCAATGGGTAATCATGGGAAGAGATTGGAAGCGATTAATAAGCTATTATCTCTTGTCAAAAATGTTCACAGAACTGATCGCACGATATTATAGTCGTTTTATTTACACTCTAGTAGGATATCTTTAATTCCTTAGCAAAAATTTTACATCATGATTGTACCACGGAAAGTGCTTCCTAACCTCAATTTATTTCTTAGCATCAGATTCAAACGGTGGTGTTCTTTACGTCCACTGGATTGCAAGAAAACTAATTACTCCAATTTCATCAGAAGATGGCGACAGTGAATATGATCTTCACCAGAAGATGGTGGCAGATGTTTTGATAATCGAAATATCGCGTGTAGACATCTCATTAGCTGGGCTAATCACCCGAGAACATTATATTAAAGAACTGGAAAATTTGCAAACACCAGTTATTTACGTACCAACAATACAGACTAAGTTTAAAAAACCGGGGAAAGGGGGGGGTTACGACTCGTTGGACATCAATGTCCTTCCAAATTACAGGTCAGAGAGTTACCACCCACCCAAAAGGCTTGGTAAAATAATATAAAGAAATATTTATGATATAAAAAGTGAATACTTTAATAAAAATAACATAACGTTAGACTGGAAACAACACAAAAAAGCATGAACATTGAAAAAAATACATATACCTGTCTGGCAAAAACGGTAACTGAATTAAAAGCAGTGTACGTAACTTACTAGAACAGTAAGATGTAGCTTCAAACATACAATGATACTGAGTTGAGTGTTTATCAGAGTGTTATACGGAAATTTCTTTCACGAATGAGTGTTACTATCGTGTCATGCTGTAGCAATTCCATGGCGATCAGTTCCTGTGAATTTCCTACGACGAGTGCGAACATCAAGAAAGGAAAAACGGAGAAGAAAGTGAACTGAAGTTGGCGCAAACTTGTTCTGGTTCCCGATACAGCACACAGCCCGTGTCCTCAATAGCTGCCCGCTCAGAAGTGAACACGACCGGCCAAAGGACTATCGAGGCCCTCCACAGATGAGTGGGTCAACGCTCTCACTAAACGAAGAGAACTTCGCCCGCCGCGAGGCGCTGAAATCCAGTGATAAACAACATAACGTCCGCATGCGTCACAGATCCTGCCTTCGAATTACGGGAGTGGTGTCGGTACAAAAAATCAGTGATCTTACCTCAAAAGTACCATTATATTAATGTTCTTCAGTCCATATCACTTAATTGATTACAGAATCAATATAGATGTCAAACTTCAAGATCATTTATG
Organism: Vandiemenella viatica; assembly: GCA_031002005.1. Taxonomy (NCBI): domain Eukaryota; kingdom Metazoa; phylum Arthropoda; class Insecta; order Orthoptera; family Morabidae; genus Vandiemenella; species Vandiemenella viatica. Next base: position 93,885,434 of record CM061921.1, on the reverse strand, counting down.
TATGCTACGTCTCGCTGTAGAATCATTTTCATCACATGTTTCATTTTTAGTAAGTTATTTCCACTTGCTACATCTTCCAATTTTCGCTCGAATTTTTGGGTGCAATCATTGCTGCAAACAGTAATTAATATTATCTTTGCTCGGTATAGAATCATTTCCATCACCTGTTTCATTTAAAGTAAGTTGATACCACTTGCTACATCTACCTATTTTCACTTGCATTTTTGCCTGCCATCATTGCTGCAATACCATACTAATATTATGTTCGTTTTTGTAGTATATTTGGTTTATGATTTCTAAAAAAGTAATTTAATTGTGGTGTTATACAGCCACCATAACATGTGAAAAAAATGTAATGGGGTCCTATGGCTCCTGCCGATCCCCACCGGATTCGCAGAGGTAGAGCACCACATTCCCATCACAATCATCAACATCCTTCGACATATTGCTAGCTGTAACGTTATTAAAACTTCAAAAATTTAGTATTTCCGGCCTTGGTAGCGTGGGGCTTGCGAGCTGGCTTCGCGTTACAGAGGTCATCGGTTCGAGTGCGGCCCAGGACAAGGGTGGTTTTAATTAAGTGTTGTGTTGTCCTTTCACTTGAGATTATCAACAGTTGACACGATTGAGGAAAATGATATATAGATGATGCTGGCTGAATTGCTAAAAATCCGAATGTCATTAAAAAATAAAAATATATTTAGTAAATGTGTCGCTTTTAGATTTAGGATTTAACGGAGTTTCACTGCTTACACTGCAGTATTATGACAGAAACTGACATTGGATTACCATCACGTCTACACACGTATGTAAGGACATGGAATTCAACCATAATGAAAAATGCATCTGTATGAAGTTAAGTATATTTTTTTTTTTTTTTTTTTTTTTGCATTTCACTTTTAAGGAAAATTCTTGGCTGTGTCATCAAACTATTATTTACGCGTTCTAATACCCATATTATTCTATTTCAATGCTCCTCCAATATCGTGAATTTACCATTACACTTCTGAAATTAATCTTGCTCTCCATATTAATCGTATGGGAGCAGTTAATTGATACATAGTGTAACACATACACTGATAAACGCCTCCTTTACCAACCACCATAGGATTCTTCCTGTCCCTCCCACTCCCACACTTTTTTCCAATCTTTCTGCTTATTACAAAAAAATTGATATGACTGAAGTCATTATTTTATTTGTAGTGCTCAAAATAAATCAGTGTTACACAATATTTACGTTAAGCAACCCATTCTCTTCATTGTTTGAATCCTGTTACGCTTTGCGATTATTTTAGAAGTATATAAAATTTGATGTACCAGAGTTTTGAAATTCATTTCCTGTCTGCGAATTAGTGGCCGGTGAACGGGATACAAACCTACTTCCTAAGGCTACCTTTCCTCACCATATATATGACTAATCCTCAGGACAGGTATCGTGCCACTGTTCATGTGAGGTTAATACCAATTTTTCAGTATTTGTAATATCGTGATAAACAGAAAAGTTAACTGTTCAGTTGTTATTATGAAAGGAATGCACCACTTGTATACAGGGTGATTCAGGAGGTATGGTAAATACTGAACGAGGTGGTAAGATGAGAAATTTAGAGTCAAAAAATCATAGAAAATAGTGTCCGATTTCCATTAGTTTAGCAGATATGGGCAGGGCCGGATTTAAACTTTTTTTTAGTGTAGGCTGTTCATTTTGTGCCGCTCTTTTCTCCTGTATACTTATATTAATCATTAATATGTATTACCTTTATTAGGTAGCAAACTATCATATGTATATGTGAATGGATGTAGATATTAAGAGTAACTTCATTACTTGAAAGTATTTTGATTTAGTCATAAAATAGAAACAATGAATGTTTATTATGAAACAAGAACATAAAAAATGTAATGCATAATTATAGTTTTCTACGGGATTTTTGATTGGTGAAGTAATCAATAAGATTATCATAGTTTATGGTGTTCATTATCTCTGCTTCTATATATAGAAGAGCCAAAGAGATAATGAAGACCTCTGGTAATTCTTCACTCGTTTTAAGCAGGAAAAGCTCCTTTCTCCAGAACAATGAGTGCAAAGTGCTATGCGGAGAGCTAAATCCAAGTTCGGGTAATTGTTACACAGAGACTGCTACCTCAAAAATCTGGAGAGATCAAGTAACGTATTTGACTGAGGTTTCTCTGCAATCTTATTGGATGAAATGTACGCTCTGATTTTTAATAAATTTTTAGTGATTGATTATAATTTATATTAATTTCAATCAGAATACTGGTTTCGGCATTGTTCATTGCATGTTTCTTAAAAATTTCAAAGAATTTAATTCATTATTAGCTGAGAAATGACGATTTAAGTTTCAAAAATCATTGAATTTTCAATGATTTTTTCAATAAAATTAGGACTTTCGAGCGCTAGGGGACTTTCAACATCCAGATAATTAATGAAATCTTAGGTCATACTTAAGTATTTTTATTAATGAAATCATGAAATGTAAGTCTGTCAACAGATATTTACCTCTGTCTATAGAGTCTTCCTTCGGAAATATACGACGGGCTACAGACTGGGTTGTACAAGATAGAAAGTCAGGAAACTAATGAAGAATTAAATTAATAATTTAGCTAGTTGTTCGCTGTCACCAATTACCTAAATGAAAATTGATAGTAAACGTATTTTTCTTTTCTATTAATTGTTCCGAGTTTGTCACTTCACTACTAGATGTCACCACTTAAATGAAAATTTATAGTAGACGTTTTTCTACTATGTTTATAATCACACACAAATTTGACGGCTTACTAAAGCGGGCACCCTAGGAAATTTGCCGCCCCTAAGACACCGCCGCCCCTAGGCTGGAGCTTATACAGCCTAATGGGAAATCCAGCACTGGATATAGGTGTTAAGTTATTCATAAAATAAACCTCAGAAAATTATGAAGAGCACGCAAATAACTTATTGAAGTACTATATTCATTCAAAGACACACACATATTTTACAAAAGTTTAAATTAAATGTTCGAGAATCCCACCATCAGCTTCAATACACTTTGCAGCTCTCTTCGCAAGAGTACGTGTAACTCCTCTAAGTACACCGAGCGTGGTGGTGTAACGGATAGCGTTCTGGCCTCGCATTCGGGAGGACGGCGGTTCGAATCCCCGTCCGGGCATCCAGATTTGGGCTTTCCATGGTTTCCCCAAATCACTCCAGGTGAATGCCGGGATGCTTCCTTCAAAAGGCCATGGCCGAATTCCTTCCCATTCCTTGCCCCCCATCCTTTCCCGTCTCTAAAGACCACGTTGTTAAAAAGGGACGTTAAACTGTTACAAAAAAAAAAAAAAAAAAAAAAAATTCTTCTAAGTACGTCTTGATGTACTTTTATGAGGATAGCAGTGTTTACAATGCGAGCGAGTAATTCGTCTCTTGTGTTTACTTTTTCTTTGTACTCTTCGTTATTCAACCATCCCCACACACAAAAATCTAATGGGGTAAGTACTTCAAAAAGTTATTTCTGTGCTCTTGATCATTTTTTGGGGTTTATTTGATGCATAACATTACAGCATCTGTATCTCAAAAATGAATAGAAATCGGACAAATTTTTATACTCAAAAGTGATCATACTACCACCTCTTTAATATTTACCATTCCTCCTGAATCAGCCTTTATGTCATTCCCTGGCATGAGAAATTTGCATCAAATGTCCCTTCATATTTTTTCTTAACCAATACACGCAAGCATTAATTTTAGTTAACTGTAAGTCACTTGGCGTCACATCGTAATCACACTTGGCTTCAATAGTGAAAATAGACTTTCTTTGCTTTTGAAGTCCTTGAATTTTAACATAATTTCTTCCCTATCTGTAACAAATCATTTCTAAAGGCTACACAATCTTTGTGCAAAGAATATCCAGACAGCATTAGACCTAAACAACAGAAAACTTTCTCATCGGCCTGACAGGTGACAACTATGATGAAAAAAATACTTTTAGTCTACTTATTACACTCATCTAGATTGATGTGTGATGGTTTGATTTGTCAGGAAACACACAGGAACTGAATTAGCTAAATTGGGAAAGGAAGTGAAAAAAACAAAACGTCTAAAGTAGTATAATCTATATATATAAAGATGAATGTATGTATGTTTGTTTGTTGGTTTGTTGTTTTGTTTGTTCTTCATACAAATCCACCGTATTCATCCGATCTCATAAAACTTTACACACTTATCCTTTGAAACAAGAGGAATAATACTGTCTACATTTGGTTAAAAAATTATCTGTATAAATAATACATGTTGTCTAATAATTTCGAAAAATTACTGAACGGCGATAGACAGACGCGTTGGATATGGAGGTCTCTGTACTGCTGTTTCCGCGTAGCGGTTATGTAGCTCAGGGGTTAAATCGCATGCTCACTAGTGCTTGGGTCGTGTTCCCCGGTTCGAATCTCCGTAAAAGCTATGATTTTTAAAAATTGATTTTGATCGTAAGAGTCACGCCTGGGCCGTCAATTATTCGGATTGTATGTTAAACTATAGATATCACGAAGTTAGGGTTGAAATGAGAGGAAAATCGTAGGTAGTCTTGCAATACTGTAGGTTTACGTTATATTGACCCCTCAGGAGTGCAGTCAGTGTGTAAGTGATCTGCAGTAATAATACTATAAATGCGGAAGTAAGTCTCTGCCTTTTGTAACGTTTTGACAACTAAATGCCTATATCGATATTGACGGAATTTAACAAGAAAATCTGTAGGGAGGGCACAGGACATTTTGTTTCCGGTATGATTAACAGTTGTAGTCACGAAATTTTGAGAATTTATTGAATGGTGACAGAGAGACGGATGTGTGTGTTAGTCTGTAATGTTACGTCGCTTGCTCAAGCTATGCTTCTCGCACATTATGTTAGTGTATAATTTGTTAATAAATTTCGTTTAGAGAAAAAACGTATTATTTAGTATAGATGTCAATTTTCTCTGTCCTTTTACTTTGTGTCTGCTTAAATGTTTCTGGCACCAGTTTATTTTGCCTTCTTTTTTGACATGCCTTGCGGGCGTAAACTGGCCTAAGTTGTAGCTCTAGCAGAGCACGAGCAGCTAAAGTTATTAGAACCCAAGAATCGGATGCTCATGCTGAAGAAAGAAGAAAAGACCAAGCTGAAATAAAGCTGTCCTTAGTTAACACCCCCCCCCCCCCACCTCCCCACAAATCCTCCCACATTCGTTCGTTTTTCTGTTTTTAAATATGTTGGAAATTGATTCTCTTAAAGAGACAGGTTCAATGGTAAAATGATGTAGTAATGGCTTTCCGGTCATATCATGCCGGCTCGGTATTGTTTGGGACCAATTCTTCGCTACCAACAACTTTCTATATTCAATTCTGGCAAGGAAATTCTTAATCTACGAAGTCACTGGTATCAGCTAGTAGATAAAGTTGACGGACGTCAGGTCCGGATACGAGGAATTAAAGAGAAAATGCGGTTGATGGAAGGAAGAGAAAATGAGATATCTAAGGAAATAAGCGCCGACGCAAGCCGTCTAATACAGGAAAAGCTGGGGCAGCAAATACACGAAGAAAACCTTCGACATTATTGTCTGAGCGAGCGTCAAACATAGAAAAATATCCTTGTCAAATAATGTTCATCCAGCAGGCTTTGTGAGAGATTCCCTTCTCAGTTTTCAAATCTTCATCAGTTCCGGAGAAGCAGAAAATAGCTCTCTTGTGACAACATCTGGAAAGTGAATAACGACTGTTCAGAGAAAGTTGTAAGGAGACATGTGAAAGCTTTGTGGATTTTTAGGCAAAGTTCCTGGCACAATTTTGGTCTGCAGCAATTCAATACTAGGCCAAAAAAACAGGAATAATTACCTGCGACGATTATTAAAAAAAATACTTTGGTATCCTGAAGGGTTTTTTTCTAGCCAGATATATGGAGTTGATCAAAATTATTCTTTTTAAATTGGCTGAAAAGATGATGGTATTGATCTTTGTAAAGACTTTTTGGGAAACGTGGAAATGCTAAATTTTCTTAAGGATTTGGATGAACATATTCACTCCTCTTGATGTATGTGGAGTTACCGCCGTAATAAGGCATCCAGAGAGCAGGCGATCACGACTAGAAGTACATGGGGTAGGCTACTCAAGAAAATGAACAGCATTTTGCACGATCACCCGTTGAGGATTTGATGCAAGAAAACGAATTAGAAATGGATATCAAATGCATGGGATGCCGCGAAATGGAAACGAAAATTTGTCGAAAGGAATTGAGTATTTTGTAGCGTAGGAGGCAACTGTAATTAATACAGCAGGAGGGTTAAACGGAATTCAGTTTATTGTCAATTGCCTCGTGATATAAACCTTAAAGATACGCTTATTCTGGGGGTAGTCTGGCTAAGTGATATCTCGGCTAAGTGATATCTCCGCTAATCTCTAAAGACCTTGCTGTTAAGAGACGTTAAGCAGTTAAAAAAAAAATCTCCACTAACTTGGATTTTACGAAAAATCGCTTACAAAAAAGGGTGAGGGCGTCCGCTTATAAATTCCTTTTGTGCGGAAGTTGTGGAGACCTGCCAACAAGCCATGTTTCAGTGTAAAGATCAGTGACGCATTTGAAAACAATATTTGTCAGAAAGAACTGATTAATCTGCAACCCTCCTAAATACAGCGGCTGTTAAACGTATCGTTACATAACAAAACGGTATTTCAGGAAAAACCACTGTTGGTGAGAGACTACAACTACAAGGTTATCGCAATAATTGAAGCCACAATAAGCTATAACCTATTCCCTTTTTCAAGAGAGACGCAGTAATAGACTGTATGTTGGAATGGAAAGTAATGAAGAGAAGCGACAGGGAGTACGGAAACCAGCCATTTGTTGTGCTTAAGGGAAGAGATGGGGCTCACATTGCGCTCTATGCCAGAACACTAAATTGGTATTTAGTGGTCCAGTGAGATCAGCCACCTAATATGGAAAGTATGTTGCACAAGGTTACGGATCCCAAGTTTCTAACTTCATTCCATCTTAATTCGGGATATTGGAAATTGCAGTTTGAGGTTGAATCGCGGAAGCTGATTGCATTTCTATTTTGAAGAGAAGTGATACAACTTCCGAGTTTTATCCTTTGGACTAAAAACCGTCACCAAGAAATTCATTAGGGGGCCAGATTCTGAATTGTACAGTAAGCTATGAGCGTACATGGATGATCTCGTGTTGGTTACTATTACCTTTGAGGAACAGTATGGAACTATAAATTTGACCCTGAAACTGGGGAAATGTTTATTTGTACGAAAGGAAACAGGATTTCTGTGGCACAGCCTGACACCTGAAGGTTTAAGGCGAATCTCGCCGCCCTCGGTAGCATGGGGCTAGCAAGCTGGCTTCGCGTTGCAGAAGTCACAAGTTCGAGTCCAGACCAGCGCATTGGTGGTTTTAATTGTGTTGTGTTCGTCCTGTGTTGCCTTTTCACTTGAGACTATCAGCAACACTTCAGGAGTATAACACACTTGAGAAAAATGATCACAGATGATGCTGGCTAAAAAGCCAAATGCCATATAAAAAAAGGCGTATCTCCAAAAAACTTGCAGCTATTACAAATTTTCCTAACCCCGCGGAACAAGCGACAGTTACAAAATTTTCTGCGGCTATCCAATATCTATAGGCGGTTTGGGCAGGGACGTTCTTGACCTTCTGTATAAGCACAAATTGTGAGAATGATCTCCCGAATACACCCGGCCATTCCAGGAAATAGAACAGACGTCAATTAATGGGGATATACTGTATCACCATAATGTCTCACTTCATTTTTGTATGTGGACTGACAGCTCCAATTACGATATTGACGCTAAAGTGTATTAGGAGTTGCAAGTCAATGGCGTATTGGGATGCAAAAGATCGCTTTTGCAAGCAAGAACCTAATTGTACATGAGTTTTGCTATTTCATCTCGATAAAGGAGAACATGACAGTAGTTTTATCTTCAAGAAGTTCAGACGTTAGTTGCTAGGAATTGATACCTAGGTTTATACTGGTCACTGATCTCTGTAACTCTTAATGACTTGCAAGCTGAGGCATGGGTGGCTAATGGATGGGCTTTGGCCCTGCAGGAATTTGATGTATTGTGTTGAACCGCTCAAGAGAACGTCGACGCGGATGCCCTGTCGAACTATCCAAATAAAGTGGGGGGGGGGAGGGGAGAGAGGAGTGTATGCCCGTTTAATAGCTAAGGTCTTGGCGACTTGCGATTCTTGCCAGTGATTCAAGGATTCCACGGCCAAACAAGCAAGGGAAGTGCATCTCGTGATTGCGGAGAATCCTCTTTATCTGGTGTTTCTAAAGGACGAGGGGGACAGACTTTTATTTG
>CM061921.1:93842913-93876091 GCA_031002005.1 Vandiemenella viatica | reverse complement strand
CATTCCTTTGTTTCAGCCAATCTGTTCCTCCTTCCACTAATTACCTTTCTAATTTCGTTTCATGCATTGATATCCGTAAAAGCTTATGATAGTTTCGCATCCCTCTGTACGCGATACTAAATTTGTTCTACCAAAGTCAGCGGCTTCACCACAAATCACAGAAGGGCAACTTTCTGACGTTATGGGAATTCTCTCATTTCAGTGATCGCAATTTAAAATAACTACCTGTTCTTAAAGGCTGTTGTCGATCTCTTAGTTCAACTACAGTGTTAATTTCTTTATTAATATTGATCTTCAATTATCTTGCGATTATTAGATTTATCTCTAGCAGTTAGAAAATATTTTCTGGTGTCTGTTTTAAAGATTTGAATAATCACGTTGTTTTCCATTCAACGAAAATTCGTTTACTTGTAAAAAATCAATTTCATAGTTAACTTCAACAAACAACGTTAGGGATCCGTAATTAACCATTTTTTTTTTTTAATGCAGTTGCCCGATGGTGACTGTTTCTTGTTTTGTTTAGATCCACGGTGACTTTAGTTTCGTTGAATGACGCTCTGTCTTGATCATCCGGACACCCCACCCCGCAGAGAACACGTGATACAAGATGTGAAACAAGGCCCGGCTTTTGGGAGGGGAGAAGGTGAGGTGGGGGGGGAGGAGCAATTACAGAAGTGAAGTAGATATAGCAATATTTTACGTGAACTTGTAGGCTACTTTCCTCAGTTTCGGATAATAAGTTATCTTTATCTTTATATATATAAAAATCTCGCGTCACGATGTTCGTCCGGGATGAACTCCGAAACTACATAACTGATTTAGATGAAATTTGGCTTAATTTGTGTAATTTAGTCGAACTTGAAAGATAGGATAGTTTTTATCTGGATTATAGACCTCAATATTTATTATTTGCGAAATAAATGTTCATTAAATGTTTGTCATAGGACAATGGTTCGTTATTATTTGTAAGCCACCAATGCTAAGCGATCTGCTGGCTAAGTGGTTAGGGCGTCTGACTGCAGATGGAGAGGTCCCCGGTTCGAGTCCCTGTCTCGGTGAGGATTTTTATAGTCACTTAACCCGGCATTAACCCCCGGGGCAGCATGCTGTATGAGGCGAAATACGCCAGGATGGTACTGTGGTTCGGATTCCACGTTAAAATGTAGGTCTCCTGTACCAGGCAGGATGGGCGGGCTAGGTAAAGGCGGCTACGACAGGGGCAGAATGCCCAGCAAGTAGAAACCATGTCACCAGGTCATTACGACCACACGAAATTATTATTATAGTTCCAGAAGTTTCTAACAGATGGCGATGTGTTAACGTATCTATACAACACTTGGTTAGCTAGGTTGGGTAATCATCCAAGAGATCACGTTCTATTTCAATTTATTTCTAACAGATGGCGGTGTGTTAATTTATCAAACCATCCAGTAGATGGCGTTGTATTTCGATTTATTTATGCTACGGTCTATTCCACGCCATATATGTGAGTTTCTTCCATTTTAATTGTGCTGTGTATTGTGTTATAATTATACTGTATTGTTGTTCATCGTTTGTGTGTCTTTATACCAAACGACAAAGTAATCACACATGTGAATATAACATTGAAGAAAACGTTACGATAAATTTGAATCGTGTAAGCATTTCTCGGTAGCTTATCATTTTTCTTCTTCTTTTTGTTATGGTCAGCTAGGGACCACGTGTCAATTTCAATTCCTCTCCTGTTGTTTTTTCTTTCTTCCTCCCCAGTACTCCTTCATTATTGCACTCCTCTCTACCTTTGAATCCTGCCATATTCAAAGTCTACTATCGAAAAAATTTCTTTCCATACAGTTCACTGGTATTATTTCGTTTCAAATCTTTCTAAACCTCTTGAAAGCCTGGTGTCATCCATGCTATAAATGTATCAAAAAATATCATTCTTCTTTTTCTGTTATTTTTTTTCAATGGTATTTTTTTTTCCTCATTAGTTCTTAACTTCCATTTTACTGTATTTTTCATTGGACCCACTGTATTATATTGTCTTATTTCAAGGCTTTCAGAAAGGCACTTTGTGTTGTAATTCAAATATTCTTTAGTGAAATGTCGCCAAAGAATCTAACCTCGACAATGCGTTTATCAGAGAGGCAAGACGCACGACGAGAGAGCTCATCAATCAGCAACACAATTCGCGGCAAGTAAGGAAGTTCAAAGAATCAGGGCAGCTGAGCGTCGTATGCAAGAATCTCAAGAACAGCGTGATGAACGTCTGTGACAGAATATATCGAGAACAAGAGTGGCACGAGAACAGCACATACCTGCATTTAGAGAAAGAGAACGAGAGAGACAGTAAATCAGCCGTGCTTTAACACGTGTATCATTTGTTCGTCTTGCGTTCCAACATGCACCAGCCATTGATTACTCTGTACATTCTAAAACTGCAATCGGTGCAATGAGCAAAATATGCCAGTATTATCAGGCGTGAAATTCCGCAATGAAGCAGCCGGCATGTGTTGTGCATCAGGAAAAGATGTATTATTACCACTACCCAATCCGCCAGAACATTTACAATCCTTCTTGCTGGCGAATCAAACGATTCGAAATTGTTTCTGCGCAAGACACGCAAATTCAATTCTTGCTTCCAGATGACGTCTTTTGGGGCAGCAAAAATATGTGATCTTACATCTGATGGACGTCATTTTGAAACTAAATTCAAAATACAAGGCCAGGTGTACCATAAGATTGGGTCGTTGATACCGATGCCAAACGATGACCCGAAGTTTCTCCAAATCTATTGGAAATTGTGAGGAACGCTTGAAAACTGGGTGCCAGTATAATTTCATCGAACAAGCAGAAGAGAGAGCAGTTGTGGTATTGTTGGAAAATTGTTTGGAAAGTAATAATCAACTTATTCAATTGTGTCGCCACAATTAAAAAATGACAACTATCAAATTGTCATTAAAGCTGACAAATTACCATCAGGAGAACACATCGCCATGCATGGAAGGTGGAAAATGTAAGAAGCGTTTTCCAAAGGAATATACGAATGATACTATTACGGATATCGATGGGTATCCGTTGTATCGCCGCAGAAACGCTGAGAATGATGGCCAAACATTTACAATGCGAATGTCAAATTTTATTAACAAAGTTGAAATTGACAATCAGTGCTTTCAAAAACGTATAAGGCTCATATTAATGTCGAGTTTTGCAGTTCTGTAAAATCCCTTAAGTACGTTTGCAAATATGTTAATAAAGGCAGTGATTTGACCGTATTTGAAGTTCAAAATGTAAATAAAAATGACAAAATAACACGATACCAAATAGGTAGATACATCAGCAGCAACGAAGCTATCTGGCATATTTTTAGTTTTCGCATCCATCAAAGAGACCCTTCCATCCAGCATCTTGCAATACATCTTGAAAACGGTCAACGTATATATTTCACCGAAGAAAATATTTTCCAAAGAATACTTGAGCCACCAAAAACGACAAACCACAAACTGAATTTTCCACATTGTGTCAAAAATCTGATGTGTTCCGCCAATTCGCAAAACATTATTATATACCAATGTTCCAAGCTATTTTTCATGGAACAAATTAGTTAAAAAATGGTAGCCACGTAAACAAGGTGAACCACATCCTTCGATCGCAGACATATTCAAAGCAAAGACTTTACACAGTGCATCCAAAACAACGTGATTGTTTCTTTCAGCGTTTGTTATTGGTGAATGTTCCTGGATCAGCTTCTTTCGAATGTGTACGAACAGTTAATGGTCGAGTGTTCAATACATGTCGAGTGTTCAATACATGTCAAGATGCATGTCGCGAGTTGCAGCTGCTGGTAGACGACAATTATTGGGACCTGACACTTGCTGATGCAGCGTTGACAGCCACGCCGAATAGTATTCGTCAAACTGTTTGCAATTATTTTGACAACATGTTATCCAACACAATCTTCGAGTTTGTGGGAAAAATATAAGAACAGTATGACTGAAGATATAAGTGAAATTTCAGTTTATATAAGTAAATATATAATAATTTATTTATTTATTTTATAAATATCAATTTTTATATAATTTCAATTAAGTAATTTGTAATGAAATGTAATTTAAAATTATTTATTTATTTTATAAATATCAATTTTTATATAATTTAAAATTAAGTAATTTGTAATGAAATGTAAATTAAATTTTTTTATGATCGTTTGTCCTTAATTTCAACTCTCCGTAACTCTTTACCAATTACATTTGAATTTCCAAATCGACTACAATATTTTTGTCTTTATTAGTGAATATTAATTTGACTACTTGAGGAAGTTTAGAATAACAGTAATCCAACGTACTATAATTAGTAAGTCACAGCAACGCGTGACCGGGTCAGCTAGTATATATAAAAATCTCGTGTCACGATGTTGGTCCGGGATGAACTCCGAAACTACATAACTGATTTACATGAAATTTGGCTTAATGTGTGTAATTTAGTCCAACTTAAAAGATAGGATAGTTTTTATCTGGATTATAGACCTCAATATTTATTATTTGCGAAATAAATGTTCATTAATTGTTTGTCATAGGACAATGGTTTGTAATTATTTGTAAGCCACCAAGGCTATGCGGCCTGCTGGCTAAATGGTTAGGGCGTCTGACTGGAGATGGAAGGTTCCCCTGTTCGAATCCCTGTCTCGGCAAGGATTTTTATAGACACTTAACCCGGCATTAACCCCCGGCGCAGTATGCTGTATGAGGTGAAATACGCCAGGACGGTACTGTGGTTTGGATTCGACGTTAAAATGTAGGTCCCCTGTACCAGGCAGGATGGGCGGGCTAGGTAAAGGCGGCTACGACAGGGGCAGAATGCCCAGCAAGTAGAAACCATGTCACCAGGTCATTACGACCACACGAAATTATTATTATAGTTCCAGAAGTTTCTAACAGATGGCGATGTGTTAACGTATCTATACAACACTTGGTTAGCTAGGTTGGGTAATCATCCAAGAGATCACGTTCTATTTCAATTTATTTCTAACAGATGGCGGTGTGTTAATTTATCAAACCATCCAGTAGATGGCGTTGTATTCCGATTTATTTATGCTACAGTTTATTCCACGCCATATGTGTGAGTTTCTTCAATTTTAATTGTGCTGTGTATTGTTTTATAATTACACTGTATTGTTGTTCATCGTTTGTTTGTCTTTATACCTAACGAAAAAGTAATTACACATATGAATATAACATTGAAGAAAACGTTACGATAAATTCGAATCGTGTAAGCATTTCTCGCTAGCTTATCATTTTTCTTCTTCTTTTTGTTATGGTCAGCTAGAGACCACGTGTCAATTTCAAATCCTCTCCTGTTGTTTTTTCTTTCTTCCTCCCCAGTACAACATTATTGCACTCCTTTCTACCTTTGAATCCCGCCATATTCAAAGTCTGCTATCGAAAAAATTTTCTTTCCATACAGTTCACTGGTAATATTTCGTTTCAAATCTTTCTAAACCTCTTGAAAGCCTGGTGTCATCCATGCTATAAATGTATCAAAAAAATATCATTCTTCTATTTCTGTTATTTTTTTCAATGTTATTTTATGTTTCCTCATCAGTTCTTAACTTCCATTTTACTGTATTTTTCAATGGACCCAAAAATTCCGGTTTCACCACTGTATTATAGTGTCTTATTTTAAGTTTTTCAGAAAGGCACTTTTTGTTGTAATTCAAATATTTTTCAATGAAATATCGCCAAAGAATCTAACCTCGACAATGCATGTAGCAGAGAGGCAAGACGCACGACGAGAGAACTCATCAATCAGCAACACAAATCGCGGCAAGTAAGGAAGTTCAAAGAATCAGGACAGCTGAGCGTCGTATGCAAGAATCTCAAGAAAAGCGTGATGAACGTCTGTGACAGAATATATCGAGAACAAGAGTGGCACGAGAACAGCACATAGCTACATTTAGAGTGAGAGAGAACGAGAAAGACAGCAAATCAGCCGTGCTTTAACACGTGTATCATTTGTTCGTCTTGCGTTCCAATATGCACCAGCTATTGATTACTCTGCACATTCTAAAATTGCAATCGGTGCAATGAACAAAATGTGCCAGTATTATCAGGCGTTGAAATTCCGCAATGAAGCAGACGGCATGTGTTGTACATCAGGAAAATATGTATTATTGCCACTACCCAATTTGCCAGAACATTTACAATCCTTCTTGCTGGCGAATCAAAAGATTCTAAATTGTTTCTGCGCAAGACACGCAAATTCAATTCTTGCTTCCAGATGACGTCTTTTGGACAACAAAAATTTGCGATCTTACACCTGATGGACGTCATTTTGAAACTAAATTCAAAATACAAGGCCAGGTGTATCATAAGAGTGGGTCGTTGATACCGATGCCAAACGATGACCCAAAGTTTCTCCAAATCTATTGGAAATTGTGAGGAACGCTTGAAAACTAGGTGCCAGTATAATTTCATCGAACAAGCAGAAGAGAGAGCAATTGTGGTATTGTTGGAAAATTGTTTGGAAAATAATAATCAACTTATTCAATTGTGTCGCCACAAATAAAAATGACAACTAGCAAATTGTCATCAATGCTGACAAATTACCATCAGGATAACACGCTGGCAGATTCAACGCGCCAACCGTAGATGAAGTTGCAGTTTTTATGGTTGGTGACTCAGTTGATTAAAGTCACACGTCAAGATAGAACTGTTAGTATAATTTCGGATCTACACCATTCGTATGACGCACTCCAGTATCCACTGATATTCTGGCAAGGGCAGAATGAATATCACATCAACATCAAACAGCGTGATCCAGTTGCTGGTAAATTTAATATTCAACTATTTAATTCGTTATTTTATTAGTACAGTAGACCCGCGGTATTCCGAACAGGGGACGGATTATAGCGGGCCCACTATATTGATTTCTTATTCTTTTTTTTTTACTATTTAATTTATTATTTTTTAGGTAATAAAGCAAATAAAAAAGTTACTTCAATGAAGTACTACGCCCACCGATTGATGATTACACGTAATTATCCTTCGATATCTTCAACTGTGCCTTAATACGTCGTGGATATGTACGCCAAGGTTGAAAACAAGCATTTGTGATTTATTCGATACAACCAGGCTAAATTACGATCGGAGGAATACATCCTCTTACGAGATACTGTTATCGGCAATATTTATGAAAATTTAAACGCCAATGATATCGGTAATGCAATTATTTTACCTTCAAACTACATCGGCAGTTCACGGAACATGCAGGAATATATACATGATGCGATGACTTACGTACTTCATTATGGTCGTCCAGATTTGTTTACTACATTTACATGTAATCCGAATTGGGAGGAAATACAAACTTTGCTATCACCAGGCCATCAATCAATGCATCGTCATGATGTCACGGCACGCGTGTTCAAACAAAAATTAAAATAATTGATTGATTTAATCGTAAAACATTCAGTTTTCGGTAAAACACGTTGCTATCTGTATTTGATTGAGTGGCAAAAGCGAGGTTTGCCTCATTCTCACATTTTGATTTGGTTTGAAGTTAAAATCCGTCCAGAAGAAATTGTTCAAATAATTTCAGCCGAAATTCCGGACCATTAATTGATAAAGAATTGTTTGATATTGTTATCAGTCACTCGATCCACGGACCTTGCGGTGCTTTTAACATGACATCGCCATGCATGGAAGGTGGAAAATGTAAGAAGCGTTTTCCAAAGGAATATACGAATGATACTATTACGGATATCGGTGGTTATCCGTTGCATCGCCGCAGAAACGCTTAGAATGGTGGCGAAACATTTACAATGCGAATGTCAAATTCTAGAAACCAAGTTGAAATTGACAATCAGTGGTTGGTACCATACTCACCATTGCTTTCAAAAACGTATAAGGCTCATATTAATGTCGAGTTTTGCAGTTCTGTAAAATCCATTAAGTACGTTTGCAAATATGTTATTAAAGGCAGTGATTTGGCCGTATTCAAAGTGTAAATAAAAATGACGAAATAACACGATACCAAATAGGTAGATACATCAGCAGCAACGAAGCTATCTGGCATATTTTTAGTTTTCGCATTCATGAAAGAGACCCTTCCATCCAACATCTTGCATTACATCTTGAAAACGGTCAACGTGTAGATTTCACCGAAGAAAATATTTTCCAAAAGAATACTTGAGCCACCAAAAACGACAAACCACAAACTGAATTTTTCACATTGTGTCAAAAATCTGATGTGTTCCGCCAATTCGCAAAACATTATTATATACCAATGTTCCAAGCTGTTTTTCATGGAACAAATTAGGTAAAAAATGGTAGCCACGTAAACAAGGTTGTAACAGTTGTGGCTATTTGTGAGGGGGGGGATTTATTATTAATTTTATTAAAAATTAATTATCATAATTAAAAATCTTTGATTGGCAAGAATCTTCCAACATCGGTCAGGTCTTAAAAGAACTGACATTGATTTTTTTATTTAATCACTATGGCTTCTACATCGCTAGGCTACTTTACATTTACCGTTAACATTACTCAAACAAGCAAACAAAAAGCCTAGACGTTACAATTCGCCGTTATTCCAAGCAAACAATATTTGAATTTATTTTTAATGTAAGTCATGAATCACCTACTGCAAATTTAAATATCAAAATTAACAAATGATATTGAAAATGAACAATTGTAACATTAGATATTTACAACATTGAATCTCGGGCACCTTTAATAGTCACAATGAAATTCGTACTATCACGTTTCACAAATCTTTGCCAGCTAACTCAGGGTTTTGAAAAATAGAGCAAGTCTCGTAATCTCAGGAATTCAACAGTCTCGTGAACTCGTCATGCCTGGCGGAGTACTTTACCAATTTGCTGACAGCGACTCTGCAAGTTGTGCCACAGCCTATCTGCGTGACATGGCAGTATATCGTCACTCCAGGATCGCCAGTCTGCGATATTATAAGACGACTACCAGTACGACATCAGCTCTGTCGAACCGTCCTCGTCCTCTCCACTGTCGGAGAAAGAGAGTCGACCGTTCCTCTCCACTGTCGGAGCAAAAGTCCCTTCTTCCTCTCCGTCGTCACATGTGGACAGAAAGAAACATATCAAAAACCCGAATATCACTTCTCATTGGAGGAAATGGGCTTCTTGAAATCACGTGTTCCACCTCGCGCATTCAGATACGTGGATTCGTGCTCACGCGTCTCTTGGCGTGGCGGGAGAAAACTCGCCGACCTTCGCCGCCATTGCCACCCCCAGCGTCAGGGCAACGTCCGCTCGCCTGGAGGCGACATTGTGGCGGCCTTCGTAACGGGACCGTTTCCGCCCCAGGATACGGAGTCTTAGCTGTCTGCTCCTTGCCAGAAATCAACCTTCGCTTATTTTCCGTACACTCCCTGCATAACTTGGCATTCATTACACCACATATAGTCTTTGGCTGGCCCCGAGATTAAAGAATTAAATCAATTTACAGATCTGATTATATAAAAAAAATTAATTAAGAAAAATGTAAAATAAAAAAATATATATTAATTATTAAAATTGTAAAAAAATAATTGTAGCAAGACGTTATTACGTCTACTACAATTTTAATAATTAATATTTTTTTATTTTACATTTTTCTTAATTAATTTTTTTATATAATCAGATCTGTAAATTGATTTAATTCTTTAATCTCGGGGCCAGCCAAAGACTATATGTGGTGTAATGAATGCCAAGTTATGCAGGGAGTGTACGGAAAATAAGCAAGGTTGATTTCTGGCAAGGAGCGGACAGCTAAGACTCCGTATCCTGGGGCGGAAACGGTCCCGTTACGAAGGCCGCCACAATGTCGCCTCCAGGCGAGCGGACGTTGCCCTGACGCTGGGGGTGGCAATGGCGGCGAAGGTCGGCGAGTTTTCTCCCGCCACGCCAAGAGACGCGTGAGCACGAATCCACGTATCTGAATGCGCGAGGTGGAACACGTGATTTCAAGAAGCCCATTTCCTCCAATGAGAAGTGATATTCGGGTTTTTGATATGTTTCTTTCTGTCCACATGTGACGACGGAGAGGAAGAAGGGACTTTTGCTCCGACAGTGGAGAGGAACGGTCGACTCTTTCTCCGACAGTGGAGAGGACGAGGACGGTTCGACAGAGCTGATGTCGTACTGGTAGTCGTCTTATAATATCGCAGACTGGCGATCCTGGAGTGACGATATACTGCCATGTCACGCAGATAGGCTGTGGCACAACTTGCAGAGTCGCTGTCAGCAAATTGGTAAAGTACTCCGCCAGGCATGACGAGTTCACGAGACTGTTGAATTCCGTAAGCGTCCTGAGATTACGAGACTTGCTCTATTTTTCAAAACCCTGAGTTAGCTGGCAAAGATTTGTGAAACGTGATAGTACGAATTTCATTGTGACTATTAAAGGTGCCCGAGATTCAATGTTGTAAATATCTAATGTTACAATTGTTCATTTTCAATATCATTTGTTAATTTTGATATTTAAATTTGCAGTAGGTGATTCATGACTTACATTAAAAAATAAATTCAAATATTGTTTGCTTGGAATAACGGCGAATTGTAACGTCTAGGCTTTTTGTTTGCTTGTTTGAGTAATGTTAACGGTAAATGTAAAGTAGCCTAGCGATGTAGAAGCCATAGTGATTAAATAAAAAAATCAATGTCAGTTCTTTTAAGACCTGACCGATGTTGGAAGATTCTTGCCAATCAAAGATTTTTAATTATGATAATTAATTTTTAATAATAAATTAAATAAATCCCCCCCTCACAAAAGCCACCCCCGTTACAATTGGCACCCAACGTGGGGCGCCATTGTAGTGGGTACGAAGAAAGTGAGGGGGGGGGGGGTTTATGAATTATATTTTATAAATTAATTAAAAATTAATAATTGGTTAGCAAGAATCATTAGCCAGGTCACAAAGAAACTGACATAAATAATTTATTGACTTCATTTGGCTACTACACCGCTAGACATATTTAACGTTACCATTAACACAATAATCACTAACATATCAATGCAAGCCTAGCGATTACAACTGGCCGATTCATTCAAGCAAACAATTATATGAATTTTACTTTAATTGAAAATCTTCTGACGAAGTTATAGTTAGTAAGCGGGAACAAAGTTCAACAATACGCTACAACAAAAAAAACAGTCAGCAATCAAAATGAATACATGAAATGAACATGCGTCTCGGGCGCCGTCAAATAATAAGGAGGAAAACAAGGAACTCGCGATATGCAAAGGTTCCCACAATGTTCAACAAAATGTCGGCTAGCTCAGGGTCAAAATTTGCTCAAAGAACACAAGTCTCTTTCTCAAGTCGCTTACGGGTCATTCGCAGTCTCATAAGAACACAACGATGCAAGACCTGGCGTTAACACTTTACCTAGCATAGGCAGCAACACTGAAGTCCGTCGCGCTATGAGCCCAGCGCGAAAGAAAGATCACCAGCCAGTGATCATAGACAGGTCACTGTACTGACCAAGCACAACCCTTCTGGCCAGACCACGGTCCAGAGCAGTCGATCGGACTTCTTGCCAGACCACGGTCTGGGATAGTCGACTGCTGACTTCTCGCCAGGCCAGAACGGTTGTGCTTGGTCAGTACAGTGACCTGCCTATGATCACTGGCTGGTGATCTTTCTTTCGCGCTGGGCTCATAGCGCGACGGACTTCAGTGTTGCTGCCTATGCTATGGTAAAGTGTTAACGCCAGGTCTTGCATCGTTGTGTTCTTATGAGACTGCGAATGACCCGTAAGCGACTTGAGAAATAGACTTGTGTTCTTTGAGCAAATTTTGACCCTGAGCTAGCCGACATTTTGTTGAACATTGTGGGAACCTTTGCATATCGCGAGTTCCTTGTTTTCTCCTTATTATTTGACGGCGCCCGAGACGCATGTTCATTTCATGTATTCATTTTGATTGCTGACTGTTTTTTGTTGTAGCGGTATTGTTAACTTTGTTCCCGCTTACTAACTATAACTTCGTCAGAAGATTTTCAATTAAAGTAAAATTCATATAATTGTTTGCTTGAATGCGGCCAGTTGTAATCGCTAGGCTTGCATTGATATGTTAGTGATTATTGTGTTAATGGTAACGTTAAATATGTCTAGCGGTGTAGTAGCCAAATGAAGTCAATAAATTATTTATGTCAGTTGTCTTTGTGACCTGGCTAATGATTCTTGCTAACCAATTATTAATTTTTAATTAATTTATAAAATATAATTCATAAACCCCCCCCTCACTTTCTTCGTACCCACTACAAGGTGAACCACATCCTTCGATCGCAGACATATTCAAAGCAAAGACTTTACACAGTGCATCCAAAACAACGTGAATGTTTCTTTCAGCGTTTGTTATTGGTGAATGTTCCTGGATCAGCTTCTTTCGAATGTTTACGAACAGTTAATGGTCGAGTGTTCAATACATGTCGAGTGTTCAATACATGTCAAGATGCATGTCGCGAGTTGCAGTTGCTGGTAGACGACAATTATTGGGACCTGACACTTGCTGATGCAGCGTTGACAGCCACGCCGAATAGTATTCGTCAAACTGTTTGCAATTATTTTGACATGTTATCCAACACAATCTTCGAGTTTGTGGGAAAAATATAAAAACAGTATGACTGAAGATATAACTGAAATTTCAGTTTATATAAATAAATAAAAAATAATGTATTTATTTATTTTATAAATATCAATTTTTATATAATTTCAATTAAGTAATTTGTAATGAAATGTAAATTAAAAAATTTTATGATCGTTTGTCCTTAATTTCTACTCTCCGTAACTCTTTACCAATTACATTTGAATTTCCAAATCGACTACAATGTTTTTGTCTTTATCATTGAATATCAATTTGACTACTTGAGGAAGTTTCGAATAACATTAATCCAACGTACTATAATTAGTAAGTCACAGCAACGCGTGACCGGGTCAGCTAGTAAATATATAATAAATGACATGGGCGAATGTAACTGAGTTCATTGTTGATTTGTTTATTTACTGACCATGATTCAGTTCATTCTGAGCTTCAGCTTCATTTTAGTTCATTGTCATGTGTGTATATATTATTACTTGGCTAATAGTAGCTAATAATTCTACTGTAAGCGCCGCTGTAAGCACAGATCAGTTATATCCCGGACTAAGAGAGTTTTTATTGATTTCAGAAGAATAAAATTGATATTGTATTTTATCGAAGAAAGATACTTGTGATACGGAGGAGAGAAAAATACCAGGTTGCGCATGCAGTAAATTAGGAAATAATATAAAATTTGTGCACGAAGTACAAAATTTATTCCACTTAATACGTGCAGTACGTTTCCATGAAATACAAAAGGATTGATGATTGAATTGCTATATGGCTGGTTGTTAAAATTAGTGCAACATTTTAGCCTAACAACAAGAGATTAATTTCTGACACAACAATTCAGGTCTAACTACAACTAACTCTTCCAGGAATTTATTAAAGCATGACATTATATCGAAACAGTAGGGTCGGCATTTGGGTCACGGTAATAGAATTCATTTTTGATATTAAATTTTCTCGATACTGTTCAAACCAACCAGTAGTGCAAACAATATAACCAGGGGTATAAAATTTTTTATTTGGCTTATAAAACTAAATTAATTTTGGAAACAATTTATCGCTATATCATCGTTTATCAGCCAATAGGGTGCATGTTTTATCATAACAGTGTTTTACTCTGATGCCACAAGAAATATCAGAAATAGGCCTACTGGTGACGTCGTTGTGAGGAGAGGAAACATTTCTTTCCTCGTAGTAAAACCTAAATAATTAAAGAAATTAGGGTATGGTAAAACAAATATTGTCATGAATAGTATTGTTTATAACGCTGAGTTTTTAAAACTACTTGCAGATAGAAAGGACTTCTGGTGTTATCAGTGATCTCTGCTCACAAAACGGAAATTAGCGTTGAAGTGGAGAAAAAACATTGGTCTTACAGGTATAAGAAAAATGCTTGCGGCTCCTACAATAAATCATTGGATACTGGATATTTCTGATATATTATGTTTATAAGATTCTGCTGACATTTTTCCTGGTAATACTTTGATTTCTTGCCTTTTCAGATATTATTTACTTCCAAATGATGAGTTATTTTTCAAATATAAACATAGTATAGTATTGACGATAGTGTATTTTGTCAGGAACACCGATTATGATACAGTAGAATGGTAGCCTTAAGTGCACTCACTTTCTTTCATCTTTGGGCGTAAGAGCATTGAATCGGAGGAACACACCTGTCTCTGGTTTTCTATCGGGACAACGATCTCTCGCGAGGCAGATGTAGAGCCGGACCCGGTTCTCGAATGTTCAGGGAGCCGGGAATTCTGTTACATTAACAGTGGTTTGGGTCCGCGATACAGCACCGAGAAGTCGACAGCATATATGAGGGAGGATACAGAGAGAGACACTGGCAGAGATTACTGTTTCGTAGAGTGATAAGAGGGCAGTCAACGAAATAACACATAATGCAGATAGAAATGAAGGGTCAGCGGCTTGGGTACGCCACAGATACAGTCGATTACGGAGAGTTATGACCAGAAGGAGGCAACAGAGTACGTGATTCCACAGTATGAGTCAATCAAAATACAATTATGTGGCTCTCCGTAGTACAGAACGTAATTAGAATGGGCTCCTCATATCCTCGGCAAACCTAATTTTTATATTAATTGAAGATTTCAGTAATATATAAGGCAGCGTGTAAATAAACGGAGTAAATACAAATATCAGTTTTATTTATGAACGGTTGTTTGATACCCGAGGAAAAATATACGTGGGTGGCCCAGAAACTAATCCACCACTTTTTTTTTTCTCTGACCCCAACAATGGTATGAATGCGAAACTTTAGATATGAATTCTTTGAAGTTTTCATAGTGCGCGCGCAAAGTTTCCATTTCTTCCGACAGACAGCGCGGGCGTCTATACGTTTTAAGCAGCGTGTCGTCATTGAATTTCTCACTGCGGAACAAGAAACGGTTGGAAACATTCACAAACATTTATGTGCAGTTTATGGAGCATCAGCAGTCGACGGAAGTACGTTTAGTTGCTGGGCACAGAGGGAGAGGCCACCTGAAAGAGGTTTTGCAGATCTCCAAGATTTGCAGCGGTCGGGAAGGCCACCCACGACTTAAACACCTGACAAGATGCAGCGTGCTGATGTGCTCATTTGCGAAAACCGACGCATAACGAATCGGCAATTGGATCGGGAACCGTCAATCAGCAAATGAAGTGTGCGTGTAATCGTCAGTGGTCTTGATTACGCAACGAAGTGTTAACGATGGGTTCCACGCGTCTTACGGAGGAACACAAAACTCTCAGAAAAAAACATTTCTTCTGAGTTGCTGCAACGTTTTGAAGCCTTCTTGTCCCGGATTGTGACAGGTGTTGCAATCCGGGTTCACCATTTTGAGCCCGAAACAAAGCGGTAATCGATGGAATGGTGCCGTTCTGACTCCCCACAGAAGAAGAAAATCAAAGCAACTGCTTCCGCTGGTAAGGTCATGATCACTGTGTTTTGGGACTGTGATGGTGTCATACTCATTGATGTGATGCTGAGAGGCACCACCATTAATTCTTAGGCATATGTGATACACATTACCAAACGTGGTGGATGAAAGGTTAACGTTCTGGCCTCGCATTCGGGAGGACACCGGTTCGAATCCCCGTCCGGGCATACAGATTTGGTTTTTCCATCGTTTCCAAATCACTCCAGGCAAATCTAGGGATGCTTCCTTCAAGAGCCCATGGCCGATTTTCTTCCCGTTCCTTGTCCTCAGTCCCATCCCGCCTCTAACGACCTCGACGCCGAAGAGGCGTAAAAAAAAACTTTCACTTGTTTGGGCTATTTACGAATGTCATTAGTGGGAGACATTTTGAGGATGATGAATAGGTGATTCGCACAGTAAAGAAATGGCTTCGTGAACAGAACAAGGAGCGGTACCGCCAGGGCATATACGCTCTTGTGTCTCGCTGGAGGAAGGCCATAGAATGCGAAGGAGATTACGTGGGAAATAAAGAGTGTAGAAGAAACATCACTCTTTCTTGTGTATAAGTTTCATTGTGTTCAATAAATAGTTGTTCAAGAAAAAAAAAATGTGGTACATTAGTTTCTGGACCAACCTCTAACTAATAAAATAACCTCACTTAGCGAAATCTGCTAGCCATAATCGATAAACCACCTTTTAAATAAAAGTGTTTAATCACCGCTTGAAACTGATTTTTCCATTTTTCTCAATGAACAACAGTTGTCTGCTTCAATCGATAATAACAGTGATACCACGTGACAATTGTAGCTGAGAATTTATCTGCTATCTAGTGAGTAATGACGCTTAATAATAAAGAATAGTTTTCGACACTCGCGCCCCATCTCTTGATTTTCTATGGACTTATTGAATGACCCTAATAATTACCCTTTTATTAGTACCGTACCCCAAGAGTTTGTAGTGATCTTATATGAGAATTGCTTCAGATGTTTTATTAGCATATATAAACTTCCTAGCTGTGGTGGATGGCAAGTTGTGCAGTGAAAATACTGAAGAGTAATGGAGCAAGGACCGACTGCAGTTTAATCTTAAGAGTTGTTTAAGTTTCCTCAATCGACATTATACCTAACATGTAGTTCAAAACGAAGCAAATCATCTTGCAGGGGGTAATCTTCAAGATACTGTGTCATATGTGCTCAAGAATTTTTTCTGAGATTGTGTTGTACATTAGTTTGTCCCAGGGCTATTGGCCTGTAATTGTCTAGGCTACATCCACTTTGTTAATTTGATAGGTTTCAAAATTGGGTAAAGTGGCATGGCCGCAGCTGAATAGTTTTCAACTGACTGCCAGACCAGCTTTAGCTTGTGAATATCCCGGCAATTAAAGGATACACCACAATATAAAATATAGAAAAAAAAAAATGAAAAAAAAACATAATAAAATACTGTCATTTACATTACTGATATAATCAAAAAGACTGTAATTTAGCTGATATAATGTTGATATAATTATCATTTACTTAAATAAAATAAAATTTGTTTTCAATTGCCACACTAGATAAATTACTTAGGATATGCTGAATCTTATGTAATTCTTAATTATTCCTAGCTTGCAAAACAGCATTTCATCAGATGCAGCTGATGCCGGTAATGTAAGCAACATTCTTGAAACCATTGTTGTATTTGGAGATTTTTAAATTGAATCACCAGTAAAGAGATTTAGCAGAGTAGTATATGTCTCATTTTTTTACAAATGCCGTTTCAATTACTTAATTTTATTATATAAATCAGTCCCGTCAATGTGTGACACACCTCGAGAACTATATTTAAGTTTAGTGTGTACACTTTTACAATTATTTTAATTTTGCTTTAAGAGAATTAATTAAATTACCGCTGTAAAAGCAAAACCCGTCACCAAATGTTTTGCAATTATTGGAATCCGTTATTTAATGAACTTACTGTTGCATCAAGAACGCTGTAAAATTCTTTACATTAAATTGATTTGTTGGTCCAGTAAAACTTCATAACGTTGTTCATTTTCTAATTGTTTAGTATTCTTCTTCGGCAAAAATATTTTAATGGCAATACAATTTGGTTAATCATTGAGGTGTTTCCCAATTCTACTAGCATCTTGTGCTATCATCTCAAAATATTCAAGATACTATTTGAACTTAGCAAAAAAATTCCCAGTAATCTGTACACAATTCCACATTAATGATAGGATTCTACATCACTTTACTTATATAGTAAATTATATTAAAAAATTTCAACCAAATAGGAATGGAGCAAATAACGTTTTAATTTTGCATATTTTCTCACTTTTCGTCATCTTTGTTAAAATTAAGCATTAGGAAGTATTTTTTTCATTTCTGAGGTTCCTAAAACAATTGTTTTCAAATTGTTGTTTGTTATCATATTTTGTAAAATGAACTAATTGAAAATAAATAGGACTTTATGCGGATATTGACATTGAACACAAAACTCTGAAACAAACAATGGGTGATGAAAACAGTGGAGAAATTCTGGAAACATTAATTTAGTAACTTAGGCTCGTATTAGTTGGCAAAGCTTTCCACGTGACATAAACATTTATTTAATTATGTAAAATAATATAAGAGTCAAACCTATATCATTAGTAAACATCAAGTGCATAATGAAATAAGTGTAGCATTACTATGATAAATAGATGACTACAGTTTATGTGTTGTTTAGCCGACTAATTTAAAGTAAATCTATTCAAATTGATACCAATATAAGATAGAATTAGTTCTGATTTGAATTAGCATGAAAAAAAATAGAAAAAAATACATATCATTACTAATGATCCAAGATTTCACCTTGTAAATTCAAATACAATTGCTCAGTTGAGAATAAATGAATGACATTTAGTAGTTTAAAATATTTAGTTATAATTTCCATAATCTAGAATAAATATCACCCACATTTTCGGAAAACTCATTAATGCTGAACAACAAAGTAACACAAGTTAACTTTTCGTAGTTACCCACTCTAATATTACATCTTATAGATGTTTACCAATGGGCTTACGTTGCTGGTGTTTAAATTTTTTTTATAAAAAAATGCATACAAATTAATTTTTAGATCTTTATAACTTACAAAATAATCCTGCAGGTTTCTTTAAAAATATTTAAACATTTTTCATTAATTACTTTTACTATATATTAAGGAAAAAACAATTCATCTTTAGTCTTAATACGGTAATCAATAACATCAGAATAAACATTGAACTTATGTAAGATTCACAAAATACAAAAATGTTTTATAGCACAACCGAATGTGTAGTAAATAGATGTCTTATGTTCAAAACTCGTAAATTTCAGTTACAATATCTTATTGTACAGTACATTCCCTTTATGTATAGATAATAGCTTTGCATGAGGAATTTACCCTGCTCCCATTAAATCGAAAACATGTGTAAGAGACATAGAACATTTTGTCAACACAATTTAAATATAATTATTTGCTGAAACGCATCGGTAATAATGTGACCGTAGCGTTAAACGAGATAAATTTTTAGTAAGTAACATTATCAGGAATTAGGAATAATGTGATTTTCTGTCCTCCTGGCTATGCCTTGCACGCTTACTTCAGGAGACCCCATGTATGGTAAATGTATAAAATACCTCATCTGAACAAACTTCTGTGTTAATGACCACTTTATGACTACGTGCGTATAATTTATCATTACCAATAATGTGTTAGCAATCAATGAGGGCCATCGAATGTGCACCAACGTACTACAGTGTAACCCAGTGAGCTTTCTAAATTTTATCAGTTATTCCACATATTTCCGTAATTCTTGATACCAGAACAAGTCTTCTAATTACAAAATTAACACGTTTTTTCTCTAGTAATAACCCCTATGTGGGATCCCCTAAATCCGCTCCTAATGCTCAAAATTTTTTCCCATTAAGCTCTTAGTAAGTACAAATGACCAGATAAAGGTGGAATTTACTAACGCGAACAGAAATTTGTTTTTCTTCTTAAATTGTAACACACTTTGGGTACTGATATGTGATAAAAATGGAAAACCGCATAATTTTTACCCTCGCAAATTACTGAAAATGAAACATGGATATGTGGTACCACCATTTGAGACACAAAATTATATAGGATTTGAAAGGACTGCAAATAATCATTTCAAATTTCCTAAAACAGTATGGTACCCATAAACTCTATGATGATGTATTCTAGTATCAGTTTGGTATAAACATAAAATTATTTAGTGATCTACTTACTCGCATGAGTTATTTCTAATGATCACAATTTCCTCGCAACGTTTTTTTCTTTATTACCTCCTTTTGTTTGCACCAATTCCTCTTTTCCACTTCTCCATTGGAGCATTTGTATTCCAATTATTGCTTGGCACGCGATATATACATATATATATATTGAAAAATCGGTGTACGGACTTGATACAAGATGAATTATATACTCCTGCTGCCATAGCCCGCGAAATGCTACATCCGGTCTTGTCAACTCCTTTTAGAGGAATATTTAGAATACGGAATATTTTAGAAGCGAGAGCTTAATTCAAAGAGGCAGGCTTGAAAAAGTTATGTATTCACCTTTGACCAGTGAGAAACATCAGTTGGTTTTCCGAGATAAAGAGTGAGCATCAATCCCAGAAGATGTAAAGCGCGCCCAGCAGATAGTCCACTGAGCGAAGAGCACATTAAAGAGACGTTTCCGGCTAAAGCAACATTTATCAGCAGGATTACGGTATCGCAACATGGCGAGATTCCCACGGAAATTTCCACGTTGATGTCCTTCACGCTTTTTCTGTCTTGTCCCCTCGTGAATCAGCTCGCATTTTGATATTATTTGAATGGCTCAGCAAAATTGATAACGGCCAAGTATTCAAAATGTTAAAATGAACATTACTTAAAGATGTCACGTAACATAGGAGGTAAACGCGATAAGGGAAAAAGTTACTTCTTTGAATGGATCACCGTTTTTTATGCAGTACCAGCAGTTTTCAACATTAAGATAGAAGCAGAAAGAGTTACTAAACAAACGAAACATGATTCATCATAAATGTACTAAGGGAGCGTGCATAAACCACGTAGCTCCATTTTGGCCACCTGTGAACCCCCCCCTCCCCCCCACGTAGCCCTACGTGGCTTTTGCCTCTCCCCCCACGTGGCACGTAGCGTTTTTCCCTTTTGATTCCAGAAGACATTTTGTACTGTTTTCTCTTGACAGACGATTGTAAATTACATACGGAGATAATTAACTGAGGGAAATAAATATTCACATGCTGTTGTGAGTTCTGTTCCTCATTATAACTGTGAAAAATGTTATGAAAGGAAAGCTACGTAGGCTGGCACGGAACCCCCACCCCCTCCCCCCACGTAGCCCAGCGTAGCCTTCCAGGCAACCCCCCCCCCTCCCCGGACCAAGCCACGTAGTTTGTGCACGCTCCCTAAACAACAGGATCACGACTGATTTTTAAAAAAAAGTGTTCATAGGTTTCTTGCAGTGGGATTGATACACCGTTCTTTAAATACAAAACCAGGTTCTTCATACTATCAGTTGTATGAGCAGTATCATTTGGTCCAGGTATTTCTGAGGAACCAGAGAAGATACCCCTTGAGGGTTTTATGCTTTCTGTTTTACATGGTTTCCCGAAATTACTGAAGGCAAAAACCGGGATGGCTCAGTTGAAAAAACCATGGTCACTTTTCTTCCCGTTCTTTGCTAACAGTTTTCTGTCATTTCTCATGAAAATGTAGTCCATTTTAAATAATGTCGAAAGCATTTTTTGTTGTGTATGATACTTTGGTATTGGCAGTACTGGACAGCGCTTTGCCTACGGCTTTACCCCTCGTCGACGTCAAGGTTATTAGAGGCGGGAAAGGATGTGAGCAAGGAACGGGAAGTAATTCCTCCATGGCCTTCTGAAGGAAGCATTGAAGCATCCCCGCATTCGCCTGGAATGATTTGAGGAAACCATGGAAAACCCAGATCCAGGGAAGTGTGTTACCGCTCACCAACCACGCTCGGTATCAATTTCAGTGCAATTCAAAGAAATTTGCGTCATCAACAATTGTAAAGCCTTTAAAAAAAGTACGTGAAATGAGAGATACTTCAGTCACGCCACATTTTATTTTGATAGCTCTTAATATAAATAAAATTTAGTCGATGACAAAACGTTACAAGCGTTACCTGTCTTTAGGATTTCGAAAAACTCCTAGTAAAACAAAGGGATATTTAAAACTAGTATGTCTATTTTTTGGCTCTTAATATAAATTTTTATTGTAATACTGCAAATTATCCTATATCAATAGAAACTAAAATGTTACTGTTTATCATTCATTTCCACATTTGATGGAACTGGCAGTGAACTTTTTTTTTTTTTTTAGTCTGCTTAACGTCTCTCTAACAGCGAGGTCTTTAGAGACGGGAAAGGATGGAGAGCAAGGAATGGGAAGGAATTCGGCCATGGCCTTTTGAAGGAAGCATCCCGGCATTTGCCTGGAGTGATTTGGGAAACCATGGAAAACCCAAATCTGGATGCCCGGACGGGGATTCGAACCACCGTCCTCCCGAATGCGAGGCCAGAACGCTAACCGTTACACCACCACGCTCGGTGGCAGTGAACTGAAGACTTGATTTGACTGATGAATTTTTCTTCCTGGAGGCTAGATATCTGCACCTGTCCCCCAAGCCTACTCAGTGTGCTGCCAAATCAGTACCTTGAAGACTGTCAGGATCTTGAGCTGGTTTAGTAAAACTAAGAAGCTGGTATAAAATGAAATGTTAAGAACGACGACAAAATAATTTATCTGTTGTATCAACGGAGGTTTCTCCGCGGTGTCGCTGTGATATGAAGATTATATCCTAATTTATCTATTTTCGCAAATGCTCAAAACTTGATAGATGACTACAACTATATTCGGACGGTAAACACAAATTTTTCGCTTTACAAGTTATTGGTAATAGGTGAAGAAGATTTTATAGCATCCACACGTTTGAAATAGTGGTCACGCATTGTAACCAGGTCAGATATTATGTAGTACCGGATTAGTCACGTAGCAAGAGTTAGCAAATTTTACGGGCCCCGCGCCTTGGGGCCCCCATGCCTAATGGAGGTCCCGCGCCTACTGCGGGCACGCGTCTTTTGGGGGGCCTCCCCCTCAGATGGGCGACCTTTCTTACATTTATTTTTTTTAGCTTTGCCACTACCCCGGACGGCAAAAACCAAGGGCCTCTTCTTCACATTTTTTACGGGCCCCGCGTTCTGATATTATGTAACTTGTACAAATCTTGTCAGTGAAGAATAATGCTATTTTCACGTGTTGTCGATGAACAGAAAAATGAATCCGGGAGATTAAAGGCCAGTAATAGTCTTCAAGTATGTACGACTTACGGCATGTCAGCTGAAAAACATGGAGCTACTTGAAAGTGTTAACTAAAACAGAGATCGATTCATGGCCAAGTGCGGTTATGTCCGTGGCTTAGTCGTGCTCGACACGTGGGGACGTACAGTGATGACGCAGGATTTTCAAATTTTATCTGTAAAATCTACAGGGAAATTCAAATATTGCGGCTTAGTGCGATCAATTCAAATGCTGATTACTATGTAGGTGAAATTGTGGTCCACTACCCACCACTGTCTTCTTGTTCTAATATAAGACAGCCCATACAATGTTTGGATTGCTAGAATGGCCAGTAAAGTGCGTCTGTTTACGTCGTTGTACAAGCTAAACATAAGTGACATTAAATATCTTTCTTACCGACTATTGTCAAAATAGGACTGGCTTCAATAGAAAAAGTTTGGTATGGTAAAATTATGCTTACAATTGAAGAAAGGTAAGTGTTCATCGAGATGGCGGTTATGGTTTCCGAATTCTATAATAATACCTAACATATACAAACAAGAGTTTGTATACTTCACGATTATACTGCCTCTTTCCGAACAGGGTGTGGAGAGAATACCACGTGGCTTTTCAATAATGCTTGTGCCCTGCTGGTGGTGTGTTTTTCGGATAATCAATTTGCAAAAACATGCATGACGCTCAGCCTCCACTTACCAGCTCTACCAACGTTAAGAAGTCATGGAATATTCAAGTTAAACAGTAATAAAATGAATCTGTGTACACGTTAGCTGTTTAAATGCTACGAGACATTTTCCATGCATGGATGTAAAACCAATCGGTGTACACCCTTATAATGCATTAATGAGAAAAAAATCATACAACTCCAGCTAATAACAGTACTATCCACTGAAAAAATTAGAAATAATAGATATAATAGAATATTGGTATACTACGACGTTAATTGTAAAGCGAGACAAAATTTAGTGATTAACGAAAATATTATATATGTTTGTCGCCTTATGTTTGTTTTACTAACCACTGAGCAATTAAAATTACATTTTCAGCAGCTCACATGGAATTAAAAAATATATCCCCTACGCAAACTGTAGGGGATAGTTTTCGATACAGTTTAAATAGTCATAAACATCCTAAATCCTCAGTGTCGTAGCAAACGTGTATTCCGACAATTTTCTGGTACTATCACGTCTTCTTCGATTCTATCACGTTTATAATGGCATCGTTTTCATTTGCAATTGCGTTTAGAATAGAGCACAGCGTACGGAAGATGACGCCACTAGCATTCAACGTTATTCCGTTGTAATTTTGTTTCAATCATCCAATATTTGGGTTATTCTATCTACTTGTTTACGACGAGACAAAGATACAACGTCCTGTCAATAATGAGTTCAGGTCGTATTACGCATACTCCAGCCTCTTTTAAAACAAACAAACTATCTCCGTCTTGAACCCCTGTGCATCTAGGAAGATGGTCGTCATGTTTATGAACGGAATGTGTGGTGCTGCCTCTTTTTTTTTAGTAAGTCATCTTGCACACAACCATATTCAGCGTTGTGTATTCTACAGCATGATCGTGCAGTATTACGCAGTATGCATAAAAAAGTCATACAATTGCTGATTACTCACTAACGAACTTTCTCGGTTATTCCTGTGACCGGTCCTCTCTACTCGGGTGAGCTGTGACCGCTGGAGCTTCCCCAGGCTCGGTGGACAGACGAAGGCTCGGAGGACAAACGAAGGCTCGGTGGACTAACGAAGGCTCGGTGGACCAACGAAGGTTCGGCAATGCAGGAATAGCTCATTGTGCCTTCCTTGCCCGTGCCACGCAACAAGGATAGTACATAAGAGAAAACGGAACGAGATTGTACGGTAAAGGCACTGTAGTACTACATTATACCAATGACTAGCCTACTGTCTACGTTTTGTGTATGTTCTGTCAACTGAACCACCATAGATATATTGTGTAACGTGTATGTGTTTAATAAACAGATGTAATGGAAGTATTACAAACGGTGATATCAGAACGCAGTGTAATGAAAACCATAGAAATAAGTTATCTAGGAAGCAGGTCGTGGCTTGGTCATCAACTGATTAATGGTGGATTTTACTGTGCTACGACACAACGAGACGCTCTACAAATCCCGTGAAGGTCAGTCTCCTAAATTACAAGTAATGAGTGCCTGTTATACGCTGCACGGACTAATACAAATAATTACGACCCGTAAGCACCATGAGTTTAACGTAGTTACAAGCTCAATATCAAATCAAGTCATATTTAGTTCATTAGAAGTTATTTTCTTTTTTAGCAGTGTTATCAGATCATATTCAATTCATATTTCGTTTATTTTGATCATTTGATTTAAAAGTCATTAAACTAAGTTCAGAATTCATTTTTAAAGTTTTGATTTTCAATAAATTAAATTATGAAAATATCTGTCTTTTCTGGGGATTACTTTGAAAAATTAATAATTCATAAATAAAATTAAAGTAAATACTGATCTTCACAGCAAGGAGGGATATTACATTATTCATAACACTGGTGGGTTGTTTGGTACTCTCTATTGTTTTTGCTCCTGGCGGCAGTTGTTCATTTTTAGGTATTTTAGATTTACTGCAGCAAGCGGAGAGATACATCTCTTGGCTGCTCTAGGTTCTTCATGTCCTGAACAGGCTGATCTATCGTGGTAGTTTTACAGTTGGATGAGGAAGGCAGGTCGTCGATGCAATCTTCGTAGCCTTTAGTGAAGGCAAGCATGGTGAGTCGCTGGAGAAGTCAGACCCAAGTACCGCGACGACCACCACTTACTTCGGACATGATCCGCCGTGTTGAGGGGCGTATCCTAGCGTGGGAGCTGCTCTGGTCTCTTGTTGTAAGTGTAAGGTTTCCAGGACCAGAGACAACCATAAACTCGCACTCGGGGTTCCACTCCTGCAGGAGTCAGCCTTGGAGTTTTAATGCTAACAGCATAGGTAGGGAAGTAGTGAGGATCATTGCGCAATTACATACAGTATATAGCCTACACATCCCACTGAACTCGTCAAAATGCGATTCGCGATACACCATGTAGAAACTCCTGTGAATAATTTGTTTGTTGCTGACTGCAAAAGTAAAGGGCAAAAGTAAGTGGCTTCCTATTGCTGCTTTGACAAATGTTGTAACCGTTGTTAGGGCCATAATAAGGACAATGATACGAAGCTCATAAAAACCTGTAGCAATCCATAATATGCTTAAGTTCTTTTAGGACTGCAATTTAATTGGATTTTAAAACGAGTATGTGTCTTCCAAAAACATTTCTTGGTATAATCCTAACGCCTGTTGATGAGAATTAGAGTTTTGCCTTTAGTGATAAGCAAAGTGTAACATAATTCACTAATGATTTACCATATTATGTATTTGCTGTTGCAGGCACCGATTAGTTGATGCCTTCTAATTACGCCCTCCGTAACAGCTAGTTAGAGACAACGGTAATGTAGTAATCCACTTGATTAGCATGATATGAACTTCAAACTCATTCATCAAGTCAAAACAGATACGTCAGTAAATGAGTTAGAGGAGTTAATACATACTTACATACGTAATGCCCGAATGATTATTGGCAAAGACTGAAGTTTGTCACAGAAGGTACCTTAGTGGATCTTATTTCCTTACGAATAATTCGAAAAGTCCACTTGGTACCAGTATATTCAAAGGTTTGATCGAGCTTGGGAAGTAGTATGGAATTGAGAGAGCAGGCTCACACAAAAAAACTTTCAATCATTTTCACACCTATTGTTCTATTGTTATGCTAATTAGGCCGCATTACTAACCTCAGTTTCACCACTATTGTTCTCTCCCCCTCCCACCTGTCATCATTTTCACACCTCTATTGTTCTCCACCCTTCCACCTGTCAATCATTTTCACACCTACTGTTCTCTAACCTACTATTGCTCTTTTGTCAGGCCACTTGACTAACCTCAGTTTCACCCCTCTTTTTGACACCTATTGTTCTCTCCCCCTACAATTGCTCATTTGCAAGGCCACTTGTTTGAACACCTGCCTTTTCCCCTAACCCCCGACCCCTCCCCTTCACTAACCTCAGCATCACCTGTCTTCCCCAACCATAGCGTCAGCTGCCCTCTGGAGCCTATTGTTCTCCTCCCCTACTATTGTTCTTCTGTCAGGCCACTTGAGCGACTACCTGCTCCCTCTAACCACACCAAGTGTGTCGCACCAGCTGCCCTCGCAGTCCTTTGCTCTATTGTTCTATTGTTCTCCTCCCCAACTATTGTTATTTTGTAAGGTCACTTGAGCGACCACCTGCTCCATCTAACCGTCATCTGCCTTTCCCACAGATGCGAAGCAGTAGCTCCCCATTCTATTGTTCTTTTGCTAGAACACTTAACCGTCCCCAACCCCGCCAGGTGTGTCGTACCAGCTGCATCGTTTTATCGGCAGAGACCCTTGTAAAGAAGAACGAACAATCAGCAGACCAAGGGCAGCAACTGGCAGCCACACTAGGGCCTGCAGCAACGGGCAAGAGGCAACCTGCTAAGAAGAAAACCAACAACCGCAGAGACAACCGCACGTTTGCTGCAGCTACTGCTGGCGTCTCACCTAGTGGAAATCCTCCCGACAGCCCAGGGGAGTTGCAGGAACCAACAGAGACTGCTATACAAGAACCACCACAACCTGCAGCCAGATCAAATCCCAACCAGCGATGGATGCAGCGGACTGCACGAGCACCTGCTGACACCATGGAGCATCTCACCACAATGATAAAAACCTTAATGAATATGATGGTCAACCTGATGCAGAAAATCGACACCATGACAAGCAGTATGCATGCCTCAGTGATGTCGGCTACGGCCTCTCCCATGTAAAAATGTCAGAACCACAATGGATAGAGGACCCCACATACGGAACCTCAAATTCCGCATATGGAATGCCAATGGCATGTATTCTCAGATGATCGAGTTCCGGCAGTTTCTGAGGGAGCAGGACATAGATGTCTGCCTCATCAGCGAATCCCACCTCACGCCCGGACTCCGCGCTTCAGCAGCTAACTACTGCTGCTACAGATGAGACCGCCCCACCTCCGGGGAGGAGTTGCAATCTTCATCAAACGCAGAATTCCGCACTGCCAAGTTATGTTACCTCCAATGCAGCAAATAGAAGCCGTCGGAGTGGAGGTGACCACGGTTACCGGAAAACTCACGGTCGTGGCAGTCTACCGGCCCCCCACCTGGCAGATAGTGGAAGCTGACCTCACCGCGCTGGCGACGATCATGGGCAAGGTTCTGATCGTTGGGGATTTTAATGTAAAGCACCCCGATTGGAACAGCCGAATTAAAAACCCTGCTGGAAACTTACTGAGACGTCTGGCCCTCAGGCACAATATGTGTGTGTGGGGCCCAGAAGAGCCTACGCACTTCCCAGCCAGCGGTTATCGGCCAGATGTAATAGACATAGTGGTCACCAAAGGCCTCACTGGGTTCATAGACGCGACCACTATCAACCGGATGTCGTCCGACCATTCGCCGGTGATAGTCGCAGTGGATGTCGGACCGTGGCAGGAGACAGAAGAGAACCACCCAGATCTCCACAACACTGATTGGGCAAGTTGCCGACAGCTCGTCTCCACCGCTCTTGCCAACCAGAGAGTTGAAGACGTGGAAACGTCACTGTGCGCCTTCGAAGAAACAGTCAAGGACGCCATGTCTGCGTCCACCCCTCTACGCAACGGAACAATCTGAATATTCCTTCCAATGTACTAAATGGTGGTGAGCATTTTATTTAATTTTAACTTTTGATTAGTTTTATAAAGTTATATTTTTCTATTTCATTATTTTTTTCTGTCTGTAGAATGTGGTGATTTCGAAATGTTCAGCTTTTAAGGTATGCCAGTCATAGAAGTTGTATATTTATTTGTTTTTAATTTTTCATCCATGTTTATATTCATGCTGATATTCATTTTGTTTTTATGTTTCATATATGGAAGCGACTTCAAGTCAGCAGCGTAATAAATGTAATGTGACTCCAATACTGTCTAACCCCAAACGACAACGGACAACTTCTAATGGTGAGTGCAAATATTTTTTTTTTTCATATTACATTATTTGTTTTCTTTTATGTTACTAAATATTTTTTTTTTCTTATTCTGTTTCAGATTCACCCCAGTGGAGCTTAGATGGTACTGTGTCGTCGTTTCAAAGCTTGCCATCCTCCAGTATACCACCGACGCCATCATCACAGGGATGGATAATACCAGCGCAATCTCTGATGCAATATGTTTCTCCCCACCGATACCAGAAGAGGTTCGCCTACACACCGTAACCATAGAGTTGATGGTAAGTCAATACTACTTCTTTTAATAATTAACTTTTTTGTTTACATATTAATTTTTTTTCATGTTACTAAAATTATTCCTTTTTTTCTGTTTCAGGTTCCAGGATACAGGGGTCGACCGCAAACAGGAATGAACCTGCCGCCATCAACAGGAATGATCCTTCCCCACCTCCACTGTGGCGGCTCTGGGAATCACCAACCACGGCAGCAGGTCCTGGCATGACTATCGCTGCTCCTCATCGACACGTCGCCAGCACATCATCATGGCGGCCGACCCCAGCATCATACCAGGCCGTCGCCAGCACTTCATCATGGCGATCGACCCCGGCATCACGCCAGCCTGTTGGTAGAACGTAATCATGGCGGCCGACCCCGGCATCACGCCAGCCTGTCGCTAGCACGTCATCATGGCGCCCGACCCCGGCATCACGCCAGCCTATCGCTAGCCCATTGACATGGCCGCCGAACCCGGCATCCAGCAGGAGCAGCAGTCACCCAGCTGCTCTTAGTGATAGTTCATTAGTCATTACCGTCTAGCAGCCTCAACAATGCAGCAACAGTGGGTGAGTTGCCAGCAGCGCGCTTGATCCTTGAAGACCGGGAAAGAGCTTTTAAATGTTTTTTTTTTTTTTTTTGGAACTGCTTTACGTCTCTTTTTAACATCGAGGTATTTAGAGACGGGAAAGGATGGGGGGCAAGGAGGGGGGCAAGGAATGGGAAGGAATTTGGCCATGGCCTTTTGAAGGAAGCATCCCGGCATTTGCCTGAAGTGATTTGGGGAAACCATGGAAAACCCAAATCTGGATGCCCGGACGGGGATTCGAACCGCCGTCCTCCCGAATGCGAGGTGAGAACGCTAACCGTTACACCGCCCCACTCGGTTTTGGAATATAGAATTTATTCCGTTACCATTCTAAATTCATTAAATTATATTGATCCTATTAAATACATTGATGCTTGCCATTATTTTTTGACTGAAAAACTTCGCGAAATTGTTGAAAGTCAGTCCTCCCCGTCCGTAAAAGTTCAGGTGGGGCTGATTACAACATACAATATTCAGAAGGAAACCGCTTTCGAAACCGCACGTATGGGTTTGTTTACTAAAATGCGTGAAGTCACGCGCAGCACATCCCTGTCTGACTGGTATAAAAACTGTGTGAAGTCGGAGCTCAATGTAAAATTGAGTGAGTTTCAAGAGAGGGATAGCGGCAAATCTCTCGATAGAATCACCTCCCTCGACATCAAAATTTCTAAATTCGAACCATTCTATCAGGGTTTTTCCTATGTTGCTCTGCCAACTGATATCCGTAGAAAGAAAGCCGTTGTCAATGTGGATAACAGAGATGATGACTTATGCTTTCTATGGCCCCTTCTTGCTGCTCAAGTAGGGGTGATTAAGAAAAACGGATACCGTGTTGAAAATTATAGACAAGCCTTCGCCAACCACAGTTTCGATTTTTCAGGTATTGAGTTTCCGGTAAAACTCTTAGACATTTCCAAATTCGAGAGGCAAAATACAGACTATTCAGTAAATGTTTTCAGTCTGGATATAGATAATGGTAAACAGGTAGATTCCGGGGCCCTCCATCACACTGCATACAAACGCGGCAAACACATAAACATGTTGATGATTACTGACGGTACTGGAAAATTCCATTATTGTTGGATTCACAAGTCGGAATTAGTTAGTTCTTCATTATCCAAGCATAATGGTGCAATATTTATTTGTGACAGATGTCTGCAACATTTCAGTAGCAAAGATGTCATGGAACGCCATGAAATCGATTGCTCAAGGGTTTAACCAGTAAGAGTTGATTTACCTGGCGACGACGATAAAACCTTAAAGTTTAAGGATTTTGTGCACCAGCAGCGTATACCCGTTGTCGTTCACGCGGACTCCGAAAGTTTACTAGAGCCTTATGATTCAAGCAATCCTCCACCCAATGCCTCTCACTCTAATACAGTCCAGAAACATGTCCCTTTCACTGCCGCATACCAGGTCGTTTCTCCAAACGTGCCTAGCGTGTCGCATTTCGACTCCTACTCGGGTGTAAATCCAGAGAAATGGCTTGTGGAACAACTTGATGAATTTGCCGGGAAAGTCGATAAAATCTACAAAAGGTGTATTCCTCTTGTAATGACAGATGAGCAAGAAGCAAAGTTTGCTTCTGCTAAAGTGTGCCATATCTGTGAGAAAGACATTGAACCGGGGACTGTCAAGGTCCGCGATCATTGTCATATCACAGGCAAATTTAGGGGGGCTGCACATAATGACTGCAATATCAGTTTAAAAATCCAATGTAATTACCCATTTTCTTTCACAACCTTTCTGGGTATGACGCTCACTTTATAGTTATGACTTTACCCGACCTCGACGGTGATGGGATGGATCTGCATCCCATAAACACAGAACGATATATTTCTTTTTCTAAAAAGGTTGATTATACTTCAATTATTTTAAGATTTCTGGACTCGTACCGTTTCATGCGGGCCCCATTAGATAACCCTTGACAACGGTGACATGCGCATTACCAGTGCTCATTTCACCGATCCCGAGAAGTTCTAATTAGTTAAACGTAAGGGTGTTTCCCCCTACGAGTACATGGATTCGTGGGACAAGCTCCCCGAGACCACGCTTCCTCCAAAGTCAAAATTTTATAGTTCGTTGTCGGAGTCAGAAATTTCTGATGAAGATTACGAGTACGCGACACAAGTGTGGCGGACATTCCAGATCAAATACACCCTAGACCCCGCCCACTATTTCACTTCCCCAGGTTTTTTGTGGCAGGCCGTGTTAAGGAGCACGCGTGTCGAACTGGACCTTCTGACAGATGTCGACATGCGTCTCCTTTTCGAACGAGGAATTCGCGGAGGTATTCGTCAGTGCGTGCACAGGTATGCCAAGGCAAATAACAGGTACATGCCGGAGTACAACCGCGAGGCACTAGAAGATTTTATAATGTACTTCCACGTAAACAATCTGTACGGTTGGGCCATGTCGGAGTATCTACCCTCTAGTGGGTTTCAATGGCTAACAGCAGAGCAGATTGCCAGCATAGATTTTATGAGCGTTGCAGATGACTCACCTAGGGGATTCGTGTTGGAGGTAGACCTTACGATTCCGCAGGATAAACACGACGTTCTAGCAGACCTACCGCCCTGTCCAGACCACAAAGCTCCTGCAGGTTCCACCCTCCCCAAACTAATGTCCACACTGGAGGATAAGGTACGGTATGTTCTCCATTACCGAGTCCTCTAGCAATGTGTAGGCTTGGGGCTGAAAGTCACGAAAATTCATCGCATGATATCTTTCAACCAGTCACCGTGGTTGAAGGACTACATATCTCTCAATACGTGTTCTTGCCATGACGCCAAATAGATTTCGAGAGAGATTTTTATAAATTAGTGAACAACTCTATATTCGGCAAAACTATGGAGAACATTAGAAAAGACTGCGACGTGAAATTGTGTACTAGCTGGGCGGGCCGCCGCGGTGCTCGCAAACATATCGCTTCACCACACTTCAAACGGGCAACTATTTTCAATGAGAACTTTGTGGCCGTGGAGAAGGTGAAAGCTAGGATTCTATTCAATAAGCCAGTATTTATCGGGATGTGCATTTCTTGACCTTTCTAAACTGAGGATGTACCGATTTCATTACGAATTCGCCATTCCTCAGCTTAGATGCCCTTGTAGTGGACTATTTTGAGGTATTTAGGAATATACATAGGATTTATAAAATAGTATTGAAGTTAGCCTGCCTTGAGCTGTACATCGCCGTGCAACGGCAAGCCCAGACGCGCATTCGGCTGAAATAGAGCTGATGCAGTGTCGGCGGAATATCGGGTGTCGGGCAAAGGACAGCCACCGAGTTCAACGCCGTTCCAGAAGGTTCTGGATGATCGATGATCTTGCAGAATAGGCACGCCAGGCACGTGGAGAGTGTTCGAGGGACTTTGAGCCTTCGAGAACATTCGTGCTGTGCTATA
>CM061921.1:93744643-93841913 GCA_031002005.1 Vandiemenella viatica | reverse complement strand
TTGAGCCTTCGAGAACATTCGTGCTGTGCTATATAGTCTTGCCAAAGGTCAAAGGAGTCAGTCTGTCTGCAGCAACATCCGCGAGCGCGTTACGCTGCACGAACGTCGAGTGATCGGCGATGCCAGCACTTGCCCATGTCACATCACTCAACACCGAACTTAGCCATTCATAGTAATGGTCGCAAAAGACCTAAAGCTCTTGCACCTGGTAGATTAAAGTTAACTGGTACCGTGCACGCTCTGGAGTGCTATCGCGAGGATTCATGATCAGTGTGTAATAACTAACCATTTGGAATAAATCGGGTTTGAGTTACGAACTGTGCTTCAATCGGATACTACCCTTCGCATCTTGATTATCGGTTATACTTCTAGTTAGGTTTGTAGGCATGAAGAGCAGCCGCATCCTGGAGGAGTGAGCGGAGGATCACACAGTGAAGCGGAACAAGTAAGTGCCAACCAGTCCAGCTTGGCTAGGCCCCCTCTTGCCTTCCTGGCAGTAATGTCTGTGACCGGTTAGGGAAGCTGTGTTAACTAGTACGTCCAGTAGTCCAATCTTAAGGTGTCAGAACATTTTCTCCATAGCTTCCCCCACCGTAAGACGGAGCATTACACCCTAAATTACTTTATACGGACACAGATAGCTTCCTTTACTTAGTGAGGGACTGTGATCCATATGAAGTCATGCTTCGTAACAGAGAGGAATTCGACACGTCCGGATATACCACAGGCAACCGTTTCAGGATAGAACCCTATAATGAAAACGTTGTCGGTGTTATGAAGGACGAGGCGAATGGAACCTTGATTGCGGAGTTTGCTGGGTTACGGGCAAAAATGTATGCGTTCCGGCTTGAAACCGACCGAACATGTAGACGGGCTAAAGGTTTGGCCGGTTCCATCACCAGGAAACTCACAATTGAAGATTATATCAGTTGCCTCCATGGAGAAACCCCTCGTTACCACATTCAACATAGAATTTCATCAGACCTCCACGTAGTAAATACCGTTCAAATCTCCAAACTGGTTCTGTCTAGAACGGATGATAAGCGGTATATTTTCCCCGACAGGGTAGAGACACTCCCGTGGGGGCACAAATATGTACCTAGTTGAATGTTTGAGTGTTAAATTGTATATATATTGTGTGTGAGTGAAGAGGAAATATACTGTTTATCCGTGTATCTAGTTTGTAAATATATAGTATGTACACTAGTTAGGACTCTGTAAATATTTTTTACATCTACTTACATAAAATCTCAGTTTAATCAATGTTGTAAAATATGCACATAAGTTAGGACGCTGCATAAATAATTTTGTTTCTACTTACATAAAATCTCAGTTCATCAATGTTAGGACGCTGCATAAATATAAAATAGGCTGCTGTTAATATTTTGATTAGAGTCAATAAATTCTTTTTCATGTGTTTATTTTTCATTGGCTGCTGGGGGAGGAGGGGGGGGGTAATTGAAGAAAAAAACACACAATTGTTAGACAAAATAAGTTTATTTATTAAGAAAAATGTATTTTATATTTTAAATAAATCTTTATTATGAATCCATGTGTTATGTGATTTATCAAAACCCAACCATTTCACCAAGATCATATTTTTCCTTCTCTTTATCACTCGTTCAACCAAAAATGTACTTGTAAGTTTTGTTAGTTGTAGTTATTGCTGGTAAAATGCTCCTGCAATATCTTTACCTTGGTAATCTTTAAGTAAATAAGTTATAGGATTTTTTAATTTTACTTTACTGATGGTAAAAAACTTCAGGTGACCAGTTAGGCAAGTAGCCTTTCTCAAACTTTTCTTTAAACCTATTAATTCTGACATGGTCACCAACTTTGAATTTTGTAGTAGTCATCTTAATATGACTGTAAACTGTTGAAAGTAGTGAGTTGTCTTTAACATCGCACGGTTTTGTCTTGATGGTGCTGTGCCACTTATTATTATAATCAGACATTAACTGAGGAAGAAGTTCAATCCACCGATGTGAACCACGTCTACTGAATCCCTGCCACATTGCATTCTTGTTTGTCCTGTTGAGACGCTCAACTATTGCTGCTTTCAGATGGGTGTATGTTGAGTAGTGATTAATACCATAGTTAGTCATGAGTGTCTTAAACTTTGAATTGTAAAACTCACTCCCGTTGTCGGTCTGTAAATTTTTAGGAACACGATCATCAGTTAGTATCCTCTTCATAGCGTCGGTAACCACACTAGCTGTCTTGTTCTTGAGAGGTAGAGCCCATGCATACTTTGAATAAGTATCGATCACCATCAGTATATACT
Source organism: Vandiemenella viatica (assembly GCA_031002005.1). NCBI lineage: Eukaryota > Metazoa > Arthropoda > Insecta > Orthoptera > Morabidae > Vandiemenella > Vandiemenella viatica. The sequence goes on along the minus strand of CM061921.1, from coordinate 93,839,629 downwards.
TGTAGCCACTGTTTTTACGTGAGTATGGAATCATTTCAACAATATCAGCTTACCACAGATCGTCAAGTCCTTTGATTATCACACGCCGTATTGGGAAATTCCTTCTTGCCGGTTTATGGAGTTCTGCTACAACTTGATCCATGTTACACGATAATGTCTCTCTCACGAAGTTCTTCAATCAAGGATAAAATTTCGTTGGAGTGCGCCGTATGTCCTGCTGATGCAGATGCGGTGAGTAATTTTAGTCTTTCAACGAGCTCGTTCGGATCATCCCAATACACATATTCCTTCATCGGGAGAAGACCAGAACCCGAATGATGGTCAAGCTTAGAGATTATGTTTTTATATTTACTGGTCTTATTTTTCAAAACTTTGTCGGATGGGTCAAAGTTTACTCTGTGGGCACTAGTGTTGTTTAATATTTCCAAATAGCTTTTCAAGTCTTTGTCAGTATACGGTTTGGGTTTTTTTAAAAAAAAACAACAACCTCATTATTCCTTGTGTTCACTCATATTCATTACCATCTGTTAGAATAACGTCTTCGCCAATAATCACAGGGGAGTTTCCAATCATTAGTGAATCATTCTTCTTTCTGACACCGTACATTGAATCATAATCTCTCTCACGTCGACTGAGCGCCTTCATGAAGTTACTGATCATGCCAGAAGACTGCTGCTGCTGCTGATGTCGCTGAGGTAAGAAAAAAAATTCCATCTTATCCGTCACAGGCCTTAACGAATCCTTGAAAAATTTTTCAGAATCAATTTGACCAGTTTTCAATTCAAGCAACTTGCGTCGAATAGCATTCATGGCTTTTATGATACCACGTTTAGTTGTTGACGTACCAATGTTTAAGCATCGAATGAAGCTCATGCGAGTTTATTGTACTATTTTATACCTGATAGTTAATGCTGCTAAAAATGGTTTTTGGGGTTGGGCATTTGGGAGAAAAATAAGTTGATCACTTTGCTACACAAAGTTTAACCCAGCAGTTTTAATCCAATTCAGTATTACATCAACCCTGCCCGATTTGGCTACTGAGAGGATTACGCCATTGACGGGAATTTCGTAATAGTTAAGACCTGTCTATAGAATGTATGCACGATCTTTAATCAAATCTGTTGCCGCAATAGTTACAACCATGGTAATTACTGTCGATTGTAATTCCTTCAGAAGAATTGCTGAATCGGTAGTTGCCTTGTAAATGTATTGTTTGCATGCAACATCATCATCGTCGATGGGGTCAGCTACATGTTTGAGTATTCTACCTTGACAATCCAAATTACCGTCCTTTGTAAGAAGTATGTATTGGGGTGAGTGCACTAACACTCTCTTGCTCTGTAGCGATGATGTTCTACCAAACTTGTCCATGGTTTTAATGATGACTGGACCTAGTGAGCTTGGCTATTTATTCAAAAATGAATCAAATCCATTGCGGTACCGTCCATGATACATGTCGCTATCCTTGTCAATAATCGCAAATACATGCTTGCTTGTATTCCAGCAGGAACTACACAGGTTTTTAAACTCTTTGAACGGCATGTCAGTATTAACGTGGCCATTGTAAATGTGCCTGAGTTTTATGTCGTCCTGTTTAAATAGCACGATCAAGTTAGCGTTGTCTCTAACTAACTGTTTTGGTATTCGGCTATAAGTCTGATACAAATAGAAAGAATCCACTCACCTATGCCTCCCCATACAAAAGTAATCACGTATGTTATTTTGCTTCTCACATGGAACATCGTCAAACACAAAAACTGAATTTGGTAGAGCTTCAGTAGGCGGGGGTACACTCTGATTATCACTAAATGTCAAATACTTAATTCCGTTAATGGGTTTTAGTATTTCACCTAACAACTGATACTTTGGTTGGTACAACGACTTGGATAACACATACACATTTTCAAATCTAAGTCCGTTGGGGTGTTCCAGCAGGGATAACACGAGATTGGTTGTCCGCAGTTTGATGGTCCACACACTATCGCCCTCACCGTATCAGGAAATAGCGGTCCATTCTTCTTCTTTCGCTTGGAGTTGGTGTCAGCAATATCTGCATTACTCACTGGTAATGTTTCCCGTTGTTTGACGAAACGCATATTGACGGATGGGTCGATTATTGCTCTGGCTATATATAGGCGCGCGAGCATGTAAAAGCAGTTAGTCGATAACAATGCCTCCTACGAAGAAGACGAAGAAGAAGAAGAAGAAGGGTCGTGGTTTCTTAAACAAGATAATCGACAAAATGCCATTTGAAGCACACATCCCAACATACCAGTACTGTTGACCTGTGACAAAACTGGGAAAGCGGCTGAAACTCGGTCAAATGGGGATCAATCCACTGGATGCTGCATGTAGGGAACATGACATTGCATATGCGCAGGGTACTGACAGACGCAATGCAGACCGCGTACTTGCGGAGAACTCTTCAAACAGAATGAGGGCTAAAGATCCAAAGTTCGGTGAACGGGCAGCTGCATTTCTAGTTAACGTCGCTATGCGTGCTAAGTTACAGTTGGGTGCAGGCATTAAAAAGAAGAAGACGAAGAAGGGCGGTTTACTACCTTTTATTTTTATTTTTGCTGTATTTTCGGCTGCCGGAGCCTCGGCCATTGCCAGAGCAGTTAAAAAAGCTAAAGAAGCAAAAAAGCAGTTGTCTGAACAGATACGACACAATGAAACCATGGAGGCAATTGCTATGACGGGTAAATGTCTTTATTTGAAACCGTACCGGAAAGATGGATCGGGATTAAAGAAGAAAAGAAAAGTCGGAGCAGCCAGTGATGGATGATGATATATGTAGACATGTAAGGCATTTGCGAATACCTCATTTTCGTGGCGTCTACATGCGCGATGCATTACCTAAAAAAATTCAGGAACTTGAATGTGGAATTGTTAATTTAGACATTACTCAAAATGCTGGAACACACTGGGTAGCATACATCAATTACAAGGATGGTGTAGTGAAATATTTTGACAGTGTTGGTGACTTACCTCCACCATTGGAATTGCAGCGGTACTTTGCAGGTAACAGAATACTGTACAATGTGCAGAGACACCAGGAATTTGGTACACACATATGTAGATATTTGAGTTTAAAATTCCTGCATCAAAATGTATAACATCAGTCTTGCATGAACCTTGGTCGGGGTAACACACATGTCTGTGACACTCTGCTTGTCCGGCAATAGTTCGGTCTTGAGCTGTGATTACTTTCCGCCGATATATTTGAGCAAAGGCGAGTATACAATCGGCTTAGTTGATTTTCAAACATACAATTCGATTCCGAACATTGTTAAGACAAATAGTAAATTTAATTACTCAAAGAATAAAGTGATAGACATACCTACAGGATCGTAAGATATTGACGATTTGGCAACTTATTTGGCTCGGCACGCAAATAACGAGAAACTAATTATTTGAGCAAACAACAATTCGCTCAAGTGTGAAATAGACTTCACGAAACCAAACTCAATTGGTTCACTGCTCGTATATCAAAGCCTGGATTTCATACCTCAGACTACACTGTGCAGATATTCAAAGTTAACGCGATACGTGTAGAATACAGCATATGTACTGGAAATTACGTCAACGATAAGATGAGGCATACACTACACGAGTTTTTTCCAACAGTGCCACCAGGGTACAAGATTATAGAAGTACCTGCAAACGTCATATATCTCTCCATCACTGTGAAAACGCTTAACAACATTCACATTAGAGTTGTAGACCAGGACGGCAATTTAGTGGATTTCAGAGACGAAACTATTACTCTGAGACTACGTATAAAGAATGGGCGCTCGTTATAATAAGAAGCGTCAGACTCCAACAGTTGTCAGTAGTGAACCGACAGTGAAACGGTTAACAACTGCTAACACACTCTTCCTACAGTCGTTAGGCTATACAGTGAATTAAAATAAATGAGGTGCTTGATATAACTTCCAGTGCGGAATTTGGCGAGTCGGTGACGCGTAAACAGTTTTTGAGTTGTCAGCCGCATACGCCAACAACGTTTAATAATAATGATGAAATTCGGATACCTATTCAGAACCATGATACATATACACTGCCAAGCGAAAGTTACTTGCATATTGAAGGAAGATTTGTCAAATTGGATGGATCAGGAGTTACAAATTCACTTCTCACATCCAATGCATTCGCGTTTCTATTTGAGGAAATTCGGTTAGAACTTAATGGAGTTGAAATAGACAGAAATAGAAATGTAGATATCACAAGCTCATTGAACATATTTATTTCTGCTGGTCCTCAACAAATTGGTATGTTGAAGAACGCAGGATGGGGGCAACGTGATCTTGGAAATGGCTACAAAGATGTATGTATCTTATTGAGTATGCTTTTGGGTTTTTGTGAATACTTTAAAAGGATACTTGCAAATGTAAAACAAGAACTAATACTTATTCGATCTGGGGACGATACAAATTCATACGTGCAAGCCAATCCAAACCCTCAGAAAAGTAAATTTGCCATCAGTAAACTGGCATGGGTGGTACCTCATTTGCAAGTAAGTGAATGAGAAAAACTATCTTTGCTCAAGATTGTAGATAGTGGGAAGCCACTTCGCATTAATTTCAGAAGCTGGGATCTGTTGGAGTACCCGCTGCATCCTATAAGTAAGTCTCAAATTTGGTCTTTGAAAACATCAACGCAACTGGAAATACCTAGGTTCGTGGTTCTGGCCTTTCAAACAAGTAGGAAACGGAATGCCGAATTAAGTGCAGCTATCATTGTCCACTGTAATCTCGCCAATGTCAAAATGTTCCTAAATGACGTTGCATACCCTTACGAGAACATGAATTTGGACTTTAAGAAAAACCGAACAACACTGTTGTATGGCATGTATGCAAGATTCCAACAGCTTACTACTAACGATACCATCCCTCACCGCTAGTAGGCCGAGATGATTTTATTGCCACTACTCCTATAGCTGTAATTGACTGTTCACATCAAAATGAATAAAAAAAAACAGGACCTGTGGATATTCGTATGAAGTTTGATAGCACTGACAATTTTCCAGCCTATACCGCCGCATATTGTCTAATCCTTCACGACCGTGTAGTGGAATACATACCGCTAACAAGTGTTGTGCGTAAACTCACATAAAAAGCTGTAGCACCATCCAACGACCCTCATTATCATGACGACCATCTTCCTGGATGCGCAAGGATTCAAGACAAGAGAAGGAACGTTTATCTTTAAAGAAGTTGCCGTGTGTATAGTACAATCAGACAACATTATTGCTACACATTGCATCTCTGTAAACTCACCAAGACGTGGAGGTAACGACCCAACAGTGAGATGGTTGATACATAATTACCATGGAATACCTTAGAATGCTACTGGTGTTACATTAAGTAGACTATGTACTATTTTACATGCAATCACCAATACAGATGACGCAAACATATATGTTGAAGGACTGGAGAAGGCTCGATGGTTTCAGAAGATTATCAGGAAGAAAATATGCTACAATATAGAAGATTTAGGATGTCCACCTCTACGAGAATTCAGGAAGAATAATTTGATTAAACTTTGTAACGGACATTTATTTTGTAATTCTATATGTACTGTTGAAAATGTATATTTAATTGCCCAATGGTGGGTGAAATAAAAAGAAATCAAATCAAATACAATGTATTTTTATTTATACTTTTTATACATGTATTTATTACCAAACATTTTTTTCATATGGATGTACACATCAGTTCTTGCACTTATTGTCCACAGGCATTATTTATGGTCCACAAACATCATACCCAGGATTGTAATTCTTAATTACAATGTTATTAATGTCGGGTAATACAAGCAAATTTTTACATGCAATAAGTTCATATTTTAGTAGATTATAATCCAATGACGAACTTGGTGTCACTTGAGCCACATAAACATCGTTAATGTACATATCAACCAGTTTTTTGTACTGTGGCCATATTAAAGTCTCGTAGCACTTTACTTGACAAAATGTCCACAAATTCTATGTAGTATCTTGCAACTCGGTATCCCCACCTCTTCTTGACTGCCAAGGTGCTGGACACTGCAGGCTGCGCGTCGATGATGTTCTTCCAAGTTGAATCTCCGAAATAGACGCCGCTGGCAGGATCGGCATTTGGGGCGAAGTATACTGTTTTCGCCCAGGCAACCGTACGGCAGGAGACGGTTTGCTCACCAAGTGGAATGTCGGCCTGGTCGCTCGCTGTGTCACAAATCTGACACAACGTCCAGTACTTGAGTCAGCACGACCCATTCTTTATACGTTAGTATAACCTTGGTGCGGTATCCAACTTTTTCGAGCACTACTACTGGCTAAAATTCGTGTTTGGACGATAAACCTATTGTCAAACGCTTTGAGTCACCGGCGTTTAGCTGATAAACAGCCGAGAACAACAGTACTGGGCGAGACATGTCTGAACACTGAGGTCAGCAGGCCGGTTGGGGGCAGTCCAGCTTGCTGGAACGGTGGTGGGGAGTGAGCCTGTTCAAACCTGCCGAGAGAGAGAGAGCACCATTCACTGCCAATTTTCTTGGCAGTCTATTATGGCGTTCTTGTCTTTAGACATTTGCTCATTATTCAATCGATGGGACAATGCGTCACTTTAGGCATGTCGTTTTGGTTGGCGTGTTTTGTTTAAGTTTGGTTTTGGCGTTTTTTTACTGTTGCATAACCAGTGCTAATGGTCTTCTGTGTCGGCTAGCGGGAACTTCGTACCGACCGAGCACGTTGACCAACGGGTTGGAGCTCGTCTCAGCTTTCCGGTAAAACGCCGTGGCTAGCGCCCGGAAGCGGTCTTTGATGGATGGAATGCCTGCCACCTCGTGCAACGCCGCAGTCGGGAAGTGCGATGGCAGGAGTAGGGCGCGCTTCAGCGAACTGTTTTGTATAACTTGTAGCCGGTTGACGCGTTTTTCCACCGCATACCCCCACACTGGGCAGGCATAATCGAGGAGTGGCCTGACCAGTGTAAGGTAAATCTTCACTCCCAGAGCAGGTGGTAGTGCACTGGTGCTGTTCAGCAGGGGGTAAATATCATGTAGTCTTCCGTTGGCCCTCCTGCGTACGTCATTTATATGTGGTTGACAAGTGAGCTTGGTTTCGAGTGTGACCCCAAGGTATTTTAAGGTCGTCTTCCAAGGGATGTCTACTTCGTGGAGGTTCAGCACTGGTTACGTATTTCCATATTTTCTTGTGATAACAATAGCCTGGTTCTCAGCGGCGTTTACTTCGATACGCCATCTGCGAGCCCAGGCTCCGTCTGTTGGAGTATGCCTTGTAGCCTTCTGGTGGCGATGGATCTGCTCCGGCTGCTGCTGATGAAAGCCGTGTCATCAGCGTGGGTGGCCGTCTGCACCAGGTCCGCCGTGAGAAAGTCGGCCGTGTACAGAGAGTAAAGAATTGGTCCCAGTACGGACCGCTGCTAGTACGCGCCTTCGCGTTGACTTTTTCCTGTCAACGGATCAGCTTCACAATCGGCCCCGGGAAGCCTTGCTGGTACAGCTTTAGTAATAGACCCGTGTGCCACACCAAATCGAATGCACGCGCTATGTCAAGTGACACCATGGCACAGTATTCCTTAAGAAAGAAAGCGCGGGTCGCGGACTCCACTATCCGTAACACCTGTTGTGTCGTGGAGTGGCCTTGTCGAAAACCGAACTGATGATTGGGTAGGATGTTATTGGTATTGATGTAGGTGTTAAGCCTTTTCAGTAACAGCCTCTCGAAGATTTTACTGACGGAAGGCAAGAGGCTGATCGGCCGGTAATGTTGGGGAAAGATGGGATCTTTCCCGCTCTTGTGTACCGCCACTACTTCGGCGTGTTTCCAGCGACGTATATATCTCTTCGTTTGCAGGATTCGGTTGAATACACTGGCCAGGTACACCGAGGCCTCGGGTGGCAGGATCTTCAAGTACCGATTCCCAATTCCATCGTGGCCGGGTGCTTAGCCTGACGGCAGACTCGCCAAGCAACTGGACACCTCCGCTGGGGAGATCGGTTCTATCTCCTCGTCAAAATCGTCAGCGTCGAAATATACTCGTAGTCGGCGAAGAGCAACGCGCAGTTCACGGTCATTTACATTTCCTTCAGATGGCCGGAAGTTCCGTTCAAAGCTGTCAGCCAGGGCATTCGCCTTGGCCGCTGGCTTGTAGACGAGCCCGTTCATGCCGTGGAGTGGGGGGATGCGCTGTCTTCTCTTTATGAATTTGCGGGTCTGCGCCCACATGGTTAGATTGTCTGGCTTGAGAGAGGATACGCAGGCATCCCACTCCCGGTTCCGGTGCTCAACCAGAGCCGCATTCTGTAGCCTGTTAAGGAGTCTCTTAGTCACAGGGTTCCTGGTAATTTTCCACTCCTTGGCTATCCGGTTCTTGTGTCGGATAGCCGCAATTAGGTGTGGTGGCAGCTGTTGCGTAGCGACTGGTCTTCGGTTGTGCAGAGGGGTGGACGCAGACTTGGTGTCCTTGACTGTTTCTTCGAAGGCGCGCAGTGACGTATCCACGTCTTCAACTCCCTGGTTGGCAAGAGCGGTGGAGACGAGCTGTCGGCAACTTGCCCAATCAGTGTTGTGGAGATCTGGGTGGTTCTCTTCTGTCTCCTGCCACGGTCCGACATCAACTGCGACTATCACCGGCGAATGGTCGGACGACATCCGGTTGATAGTGGTCGCGTCTATGAACCCAGTGAGGCCTTTGGTGACCACTATGTCTATTACATCTGGCCGATAACCGCTGGCTGGGAAGTGCGTAGGCTCTTCTGGGCCCCACACACACATATTGTGCCTGAGGGCCAGACGTCTCAGTAAGTTTCTAGCAGGGTATTTAATTCGGCTGTTCCATTCGGGGTGCTTTGCATTAAAATCCCCACCCATCAGACTTGCCCATGATCGTCGCCAGCGCGGTGAGGTCAGCTTCCACTATCTGCCAGGTGGGGGGCAGGTAGACTGCCACGACCGTGAATTTTCCGGTAACCGTGGTCACCTCCACTCCGACGGCTTCTATTTGCTGCATTGGCGGTAACATAACTTGGCAGTGCGGAATTCTGCGTTTGATGAAGATTGCAACTCCTCCCCGGAGGTGGGGTGGTCTCGTCTGTAGCAGCAGTAGTTAGCTGCTGAAGCGCGGAGTCCGGGCTTGAGGTGGGATTCGCTGATGAGGCAGACATCTATGTCCTGCTCCCTCAGAAACTGCCGGAACTCGATCATCTGAGAATACATGCCATTGGCATTCCATATGCAGAATTTGAGGTTCTGTATGTGGGGTCCTCTATCCATTGTGGTTCTGACATTTTCACATGGGAGAGGCCGTAGCCGACATCACTGAGGCATGCATACTGCTTGTCATGGTGTCGATTTTTTGCCTCAGGTTGACCATCATATGCATTAAGGTTTTCATCATGGTGGTGAGATGCTCCATGGTGTCAGCAGGTGCTCGTGCAGTCCGCTGCATCCATCGCTGGTTGGGATTTGATCTGGCTGCAGGTTGTCGTGGTTCTTGTGTAGCAGTCTCTGTTGGTTCCTGTAACTCCCCTGGGCTGTCGGGAGGATTTCCACTAGGTGAGACGCCAGCAGTAGCTGCAGCAAACGTGCGGTTGTCTCTGCGGTTGTTGGTTTTCTTCTTAGCAGGTTGCCTCTTGCCCGTTGCTGCAGGCCCTAGTGTGGCTGTCAGTTGCTGCCCTTGGTCTGCTGATTGTTCGTTCTTCTTTTCAAGGGTCTCTGCCGATGAAACTATGCAGCTAGTACGACACACCTGGCGGGGTTGGGGACGGTTAAGTGTTCTAGCAAAAGAACAATAGAATGGGGAGCTGCTGCTTCGCATCTGTGGGAAAGGCAGATGACGGTTAGATGGAGCAGGTGGTCGCTCAAGTGGTCTGACAATACAGCAATAGAACAAAGGACCCCGGAGGGCAGCTGGTGCGACACACCTGGTGTGGTTAGAGGGAGAAGGTGGTCGCTCAAGTGGCCTGACAAAAGAGCAAAAGTAGGGGAGGAGAACAATAGAACAAAGGACCGCGAGGGCAGCTGATGCGAAACACCTGGTGTGGTTAGAGGGAGCATGTGTTCGCTCAAGTGACCTGACAAAATAACAGTAGTAGGCGAGCAGAACAATAGAACACCTGGTGTGGTTAGAGGCTGTAGGTGGTCGCTCAAGTGGCATGACAAAAGAAGAATAGTAGGGGAGGAGAACAATAGACCAATAGAACAAAGGACCGCGAGGGCAGCTGGTGCGACACACTTGGTGTGTTTAGAGGGAGCAGGTGTTCGCTCAAGTGACCTGACAAAATAACAGTAGTAGGCGAGCAGAACAATAGAACACCTGGTGTGGTTAGAGGGAGCAGGTGGTCGCTCAAGTGGCCTGAGAAAAGAACAATAGTAGGGGAGGAAAACAATAGGCCCCAGAGGGCAGCTGGCGCTAGGGTTGGGGAAGGCAGGTGAAGCTGAGGTTAGTGAAGGGGAGGGGTTAGGGAAAAAGGCAGGTGTTCAAACAAGTGGCCTGGCAAAAGATCAATTGTAGGGGGTGAGAACAATAGGTGTCAAAATGAGGGGTGAAACTGAGGTTAGTCAAGTGGCCTGACAAAAGAGCAATAGTAGGGGGAGAGAACAATAGGTGTGAAAATGATTGACAGGTGGGAGGGTGGAGAACAATAGAGGTGAGAAAATGATTGACAGGTGGGAGGGGGAGAGAACAATAGGGGTGAAACTGAGGTTAGCCAAGTGGCCTAATTAGCATAACAATAGAACAATGGTGGTGAAACTGAGGTTTAGTCAAGTGTCATAATTAGCATAACAATAGAACATTAGATGTGAGCCTTTTTTTTTTTTTTTGTAACAGATTAACGTCCCTTTTTAACAACGTGGTCTTTAGAGACGGGAAAGGATGGGGGCAAGGAATGGGAAGGAATTCGGCCATGGCCTTTTGAAGGAAGCATCCCGGCATTCACCTGGAGTGATTTGGGGAAACCATGGAAAACCCAAATCTGGATGCCCGGACGGGGATTCGAACCGCCGTCCTCCGAATGCGAGGCCAGAACGCTATCCGTTACACCACCACGCTCGGTGTGAGCCTTTTGTGTGAGTCTACTCTCTCCATTCCATACTATTTTGGGAATAATTCTTCAAGAGTATACCCGCACTCTAACCCATAAATCTTACAAAAGAAATAAATTCAACAAACAACTAAAAACTCTAAACCGTGCTCATGTCCCGATCGATGATGCTTTGATTAATTGTATTTTCATGTTTTCCACTAGGATGTCTTCGTACGACTGTCGAGATTTGTGATCATACTGTTGCATCCAGATTAAAAATAACGTTTACGGAATTGCCACTGTCCGCCTCGTTTGTTCAGTTGGTTGCGGCACAGTGAATGTGTTCAACTCTGATATGGAGTTCGCTGCTTCGATTCCCAGTAATGAAAGAATTTTTCTTCAACATGCCTTGGCCCGCAGGATAGGAGTGGTGGTGGAACACAATGCAGTCCTGGCTTAAACCCATACCTCTCCGCTGTGGAGTGAGGGCATATGGCACTATTGATGGGAATTCGACCGTGAGGTGGAGTCGATTAGCCTAGCGGCCTCCTTGGCTTCTTTCGGAAGAGTAGGCCTGTATGGCGCTGTACCGGATTTTCCCTCCCTCATCTTCATCTCTCATTTCATACAAGACTATACATTGAACACACACACTATGACAGTTAACCACACCTACAACACCACATATGTACAAACATTTGGGAAAAAATGGGAAACCACCCCAGTTCGTTTTCTCAAGAGAGTTTCCAAGGACAGGTACATGTCTGTCTTAATAGTTCGCCGCCATCTGCTGAGGGCTGGACTGGTAGTACGCCTGCCGTTGCTACGGTTTCCACTGACCAGAAACCACCGACGACTCAAACTGCAATGGCCACTTGACCACCGTTAATTGATGTGCCCAGTGGCAAAATGTAGTGTCTCATACGAGTGTCACTAAGAATTGACCTGCAGTGATGGCCGCATACGTGATACACACTACCACGCTGAATGCAGTCGGGTATACCGCTTTTTTGAGCAGTATAGTGGACAAACGTCGAGTGTAACAGGTGATCCTGCCTCCTACACTGAGGCAAATCGGAACAACAGCAGATTCAACAGCGTGGTTTTAAAGCCTAAGGCACTGCTCCACCCGCTAGCAGCTCTACATACCATACACTGATCAGCCAGAACATTATGACTACCTACCTATTATCGATATAAACCTGTCCAGGTGACAGCAGTGTCACCTGACGTGGAATGGCTGCTAGTCAGACACACGCACGTTGCATGTAGTATCAGTGAGTGTGCTATCCGTGTTTAGAATGGGGAAGATGCGTTATCTATTAGAGTTTGACCGCGGGCAGATTCTAATGGCCCAGAGGATCATCACGAGCATTTCGGAAACTGCAAGACTTGTCGGCTGTTCGAGGAATGCTGTGTCCTCAACAAGTGGCGAAAACAAGATGAAACCACGTCCAAACGTCGCGGGGTTGGGCGGCCACCCTCAATTACAGATGTCTGACGTCGTAGGCTGGGTAGCTGGGTAAAACAGGACAGGCGGTGAACTTTGGCGAAACTAACATCAACTTTAATACTGGACAGAGTGCAAGTGTGTCTGAACACACAGTGCACCGAACACTCGTAAAGATGGCCCTCCGCATCCGACAATACATGCATGTGCAAATATTAACATCACATCATCGGCAACCACGACTGAAATGGGCACGTGACCATCGTAGCTGAATGTTGGCGCAGTGGCAGAGCGTTGCAGGGCCTGATGAATCCTGATACCTTCTACCCTGCCGATGGGAGGGTGCGAATCCGTCGTTTTCCATGGAAATAGCTTCTTGAAACCTGTACTGCGGGACGGAGACATGCTGGTGGCGGCTCAATTATGCTCTTGGAAACATTCACCTAGGCATCCATGGATCAAATGGAGCTCATGCAAGGCACCATGACGGCAAATAAGTATCGCAAACTGATTGCAGACCAAGTACACCCCATCATGTTGATAATGTTTCCAACAGCAGTTGCATTTTTTTCAACAAACACAGTGGCGAGTTGCAATTGATGTACTTCCCCCCCAACTCGCCAGATCTGAACCCGATCGAACACATCTGGGATGCGATTGAACGTGGCGTCAGAGCTCATCACCCCTCTCCCTGGAAGTCACGGGAATTAGGTAACCCACCGAGCGTGTTGGGTGAACGGCTAACGTTCTGGCCTCGCATTCGGGAGGACGCCGGTTCGAATCCCCGTCCGGGCATCCAGATTTGGGTTTTCCATGATTTCCCCAGATCACTCCAGGCGAATGCCGGGATGCTTCCTTCAAAAAGGCCATGGCCGAATTCCTTCCCGTTCCTTGTCCCCCATCCCATCCCGCCTCTAATGACCACGCTGTCGACGAGGCGTAAAGCCCAAACAAAAAAAAAAGGTAACTTTTGTGAGCAGATGTGTTGCCAACTCCCGCCAGTGACCTACCAAGTTCTCATTGCTTCCATGTCAAGACGCGTCGCAGCTGTTATCCGTGCCAAAGGCGGACATGCCGACTATAATGTATAGGGTCATAATGTTCTGGCTGATCCGTGTATTTCAGCAGTAAAATGTTAGGACACATGTGGCTACGAACGTGCAAGCTTTCTTCAAATAATGACTGGTACCACTGCCTTACGGACCTACACATTCGCCCATCGAACATGTGTGAGGTATGGTCCATCGCCAACTCGTTCGTTCTGATTCTCCTGCATCCAATGTCTATGCTTTGTTGTCGTGCCTACAGACTGACAGTGGCATATCCAGGCTCTCTTTGTTTCCATGGCAGGACGTCTAAAGGCTCTGCTTGAAGAACGTGGTGGCTTCATTTCTCAGGCCAAAGTGCGTGTATTGTCATGGCCGTAGTCTGTGGAATAAATCTCATTGTAATCGCATGTCTTTTTCTGATTTTTGCATTTTTTATAATAAATAATGTAAATCCTATTTGACGGTATAATACTCTCTATTGCTGTACCAGAAGCATCACCTCAGTCGAAATTAACACTGAGGCACCAGTCAATGTAAAACTATATGATAAACTTAATTTTTACCCAACAACTGTTAATGCCGCATCTCTTGAACCAAAAACAACGCAATATTCAAATATAAAATTACACTGTAAATCAGCTTCAATTGGTGTACAAACATGAACCACAACGAAATTTGAAACGATACAGGACAGAACCGCTACTCAACGAAAGTACCACGAACTGAAAATGGATAACTTAGACAAAGAAATTTTTTTAAAGTAATCATTAATGCCAGTGATGGATAAAATACTGAAAGACTTCTTACCTCGTTCAACAGCAACACTCATACACTTTTCCTTCACGTTGTGATTACGGAGAAAGATGTTTTATTCGATTACAATGAATACTAAAGAACATAAAGGCTTCTAGAATTTTTTTTAGAAAAAAGTATATTCAAATATACTTACAAGGACTTGAAAAACTATTTTCCAATATTAAATCCCCAAGTGTCCAAAGAATTGTTTCCTACCAGCCCAACTTATTTTTGAACTCTGATTGCAGCACGAAATATGAATTATGATCTATGGTCTGATATTTTCCTCATTAAATAATACGTGTCTTTGGATGACCCTAATGAAATCGTTGGAACACTGAGATTATTTACATCGCCGCCATTCCAGTTAATTTTCTGGTGTATTTCCGGTGTTAACTGGGTGGACTTCCACGAGAATTTTTATGCCTTTGTATCTTTACATTGTACGAGGTAAGAAATTTTTCGCTATAGTATCCGTCACTAGCCTTAATTATTACTTTAAAAACTGTTTAGAGTTTTATTTTCAGTTCGAGTAGCTTTCGTCGAATAGCGTTTCTGGCATGTATGATGTCACGTTGGGTTGTAATTAATATTTTTACACCAAATGAAGCTTATTTGCAACATTTTTATACTGGAATATGCCATTGTTTTTAGTTCAGGGGTGTTGGATGAAAACTAAGTTTATCATGTAATTTTAAATTGACTTGTGCTTAAGTGTTAATGTCGACAGAATTCAGTTTAACGTACGCTCTATCTGGCACAGTAATAGAATGGATTATACAATTTAATTCCAGATCGCGTAACCCCTACACTTTCAGTACAAGTATCATATCAATCTAAATTGTTTTTTATTCTTTATGGCGGTTAAGATTGGTTGAAATGTGGCCTGGCCCAGCAGAATAAATTTTAAAAGCCACACTTATCATTCTTAGCTGCTATATTTTACGTATGGAGGAAAATAGTTGTAGGGGTGTTGCGATCAAGAATTAAACCGAATAGATAAACAATGTTTATATGCACTGCATGCTTTTTTTGTGTGATATTTTTATTTAATTCACGTACTTGTGTGTGTGTAAATTGGCACGCTATTTTGGATGATTTATCTCATTAATAATAGTTTCGTGCTTTGAGTGGTTCACAGTTTTAATCAGTATGTGTGATGTGATAAAGGTCTATATGACAGACATTTATCCACTGTCTAGTTATTGTATTACCAGAAATTGCAACTGGTATGTTTCATTTCTTCCATGTTGTGTCTTTGTAGTAAAGCCATTAATATTTCATTTCTGTCGTGTATTGTCTTTGTATGAGAACCATTTATGTTTCGTATTAATCATTTAACGCCTTTTTAGTGGAACAATTAACTTTGTTCAGTTATTTTATTTTCACACGAGTGATGGAAAAATGTGAATTTAGCTAAATATATAAACAACTGTGTTAGGTTTTATTAAGGATACAATTTTTCTGTTATGGCTGAATGTCGTTGCAGTTTCATATTTTAAGGTAATGTTATGATTTTAATTGGAGGTCTCAAGGCAAGAATAAATTGTATAATTCTAGATCGCCATGCCACTACACTACTTTGCTGTCTGTTCAAGTATGATATCAATCACAACTGTTTTCTAATCTTCCTTGAAGGTTGTGATTAGGTTAACAGGCGTCCTGGACCAGAAAACAGTCGTAAAAGTCATGCATATAATTCTTTGTGAATTGTGTAATTTGAAGTGGGGCAGAAAATATTTTTAGCGGTATCGCGATCTAGAATTAAACCGAATGAATCATCAATATTTGTATATATCGCATTTATTTTTAAAACAAAAATTCATGTTACTCAAAAATAGGTTTGTGGGTAAATCGGCATCATGGAATATGCTTGTTTTCTTTTTCTTAGTTATAATAATTTAACGTTGTGAGTGTTTCATAGTTTTAATCAGTATGTGTGATGTGAACAAGTTCTGTATGATAGGCATTTAACTGCTGTGTAGTTATTTTATTATTAGAAATTGCAATGGAATGTTCCATCTCAACCATGTAGTGTCTTTGTAGGAGAACCATTAACTGTGTTCTGTTGGCTTATTTTCGTATATAATAGTAATTGTTTCATCTTGAATGTATCAGAATGGGCAGAAAATAATATACTTCTTTCGAAAAGGAGAAAAAAAAGAAATGGATCTGCCTCATAGGTTATTGCTTATCCCCAACTCAGGACACATTGCTGGTGTGTAATTCTGATTCACTAATCACTCTGTGTACAGGATTGATAGGTCCTTCCAAACTAGTTCAAAAGGAGTAGAAGGGGGAGGGGAAAGTGAATAGTAGAATGCCTACTAGATCTATTGAAGTAATGTTCCATTTATCTTTGGTGTCTATACTTTTATTAATTGACCTGCCGCATGGTACATGTATTTTGTTTTATTGTTTCATAGTCTACATAGTTATCCTACTGTCAGGTGGTGGAAGACAGACAGAACTATCACAAGTGATCATTGCTGGATATTTTAAAGTCTCATATTTCTACTGGGTAAAAAAAATAACAACTTCTTATTTTGCTTTCCTAGAGAAATCTCTTGTTTATTCAATTTCGAACAGTGTAACTATATGCTGAACTACAGGGGTGTGTTATTAGACATAGTATTTGTCTCCTCCAATGTCACAATAGTACTTTCTCTGTGTTGTTTATTGACACCCAGGATCCTCCATAGAATATTACTGACCCTATTGAAATTTACTAGCCTGAATATCATTGAATTTTTATTCCTGATTTTGATTATTAATTTTTGATCACCGTCTTTCTTTGGCTCTTACAATTTTTGAATTATTTGACTTACCTACCGATACTGACACATTGTTCAAAAGTTATACTGACACTTATGCTTGTGTACACACCACTGTAAAAAAAAAAAAAAAAATTCCGTGCTTGTTCTCTACAGAACTTATTCAATTGGTCACAGAGAAAAGATGATTCCACAAACCCTATTAGCAGACAGTTCATCAAGAGTACTATGTCCTGTGTTCAAGGATAAGAGACCAAGATCGTCTCTTAATAATGCTTCAAAAACTATATTAAAAATTTGGAGCATAGCATTCTTAAGTATTCTAAATTAATCTGTTATTTTATCTGAAACATTAGCAAGACTGAAAGTGTGCCAAAAAAGTTGGTGATCACTACACTTTTTTTCAGCAGTAAATATGTGACTTGTTCACTCAATATTTTTCCTCAGTATTTACACCACCATGGGTGACTATATTCAATATGCAATTGAATAAAAAGTACAGTTTGAATGTACTTTCAGACACTGTTGAAGAGATTTTCATAGCACTGGTTCAACTAGATTGCTCAAAGACTGTAGCAGTCTTCACTGCTGGTATGCATACCAATGTCGCAATAAATGCAGCAACTGCGAGCTAGACTGGTTGCACAATTTCCGAGGCAGTTCCCTGAAAGTAGAGTGCTGATGAGTAGGAGTTAGGGCAATGACCATCTCAGAGATGTCACCTAGACGACCTGGTATAAGTTTATGATTGGCCGAAAGTTGTTACCACTTGAGGAAGAGACCGAGGGTGGGGGTGATGATGATCCTAGGCTCTGTGACGGAGCGAGAGAGAGGACTGCCCGACGCCGACTTGCCCTGCCAAATCAGAGAGGTTTCACTGACGGAGGCATCGTAATTGCTGGGCTAGAGGCAGACAGCACCCGGGACCGACGCCACTGCGGGACTCAGCCATCTCGTCACCCCAGGCCAGCCATGATCGCCGACGGGGCTCCAATAAAGTCAAGTGGGACCGACTGCTTAGGATGGTGATTGCTATATTGGGAGATATAGTAGCCTTAGCTCGCTATTGCTGGCTCCGACACGATTGTGTGGGGAAGCAATAATACATCTGCATACAAATTGTTAGCACCCTTAGAACTAGTAGAGAAGGAAAATAAATATCTTGATATGTGCTATATGTGGTCGAAGATATTTCCTTCCCTGTAGTGACTCGGCCTACGTGTCACCACCAAGGAGAGAGAGAATGTGGACAAGGGTTGCAGGAATAACTCCAGTGGACCCTCGTTTAATCTGCTACTAAGGTTCGCAATATACAGTAGCAGTAGTAGTAGTAGTAGTCCTGTTCAAAAGATTCCAGTTTCCCTGAGAATTTTCACTGGTTTCTTTAGTAAAAGTGAGTGACCTCTCCCGGCTTAACGTTGAAATACAGTATATTTTCTTACATCGTTATTTGTAAGACCTTTAATATCTTCATTTAGCCTTCATCCTATCAAGCCAATATGTACCTGCTCACTTCTGGTATCTCCCTCTCCTCGTTGACGCTTAGTAGTATATGGGATATATTCGTAGGTATTCCACTCACCGTGAAAATGTTTTTCACTTTTTGTAGGTTGCAGTGTAAGAGCACTACTGATCTATATACATAATATGTAATACTGGTCTGTTCTGATATTATTGTACTACAAGCCAATATTGTCAAGTATTGAGGTGGCCTTAATGCTAACAGCAAGGGGATAGCTGATGGCCACAAACGTCTCTTTTAAAGTATATCTTTCAGTAATATGTTGTTCTCGTCACAAAACCGGAATACGCGGAAGATAAAGTTTATAATAATCCAGTTTCAATTGCTGGATAGTGGGACAAACAAGAAACATACAGTCGGCGACTATAAAAGTCAACATAATGAAATTGTAATCATGTTATTTAATTAATACCATTATTTTTATTGCTTGACTTTATTATATATATTTTCATTTAAAAATAAAAAAAATCTGTTATCATATAAAACATCTATCCTAAGATCGTTCAGCTTACGGCCAGCAAATAATTTAACCAATTACGCTCCCAAACTTTTCGTTAAATAAAGGGTCGAGTAACTCTTGAATTACGGAACCACATTTTAATGTAGTTCACTGGGTAGTAGTTCTTTAGGTGACACCAAATAGTTATTAATGCTTTAATTAATTTAGCCAGTTTCTTTACAAGTTCTTAAAAGCTCTGGTAATTTATTTCTTTAAGTCGCAAACGTAAAATGTTCGATCCAGAAATAAGAGCTGTGGAATAAGCAAGTGACTGTCATCGAAGTTAAAAGCTATGGCTATGACATGATTAATTTCATCTAGGTTTAAACATTCCAAGACGCTTCCATACTTAGAATTGAGTGGTATCATTCATAACACTCATTTATAACGTTGTTAACAATCAAAGACAGTCAAAGAGATTCCATTATGAAACTTGATATCCTTATAAGATAAGGCCTTCTAGCTGACTAGGACATTTTTAATTGAATTACTTATCAACACAACAAAGAAACAGTTATAACATGTATTACAGATAACACACAAATCAAACAATAGTCCCCAATGGCCAAAATAACTATCAAGAAATTGTATAAATGAAGGAATGAATACTGGTAAATTAGAGTGAGATTTTTAATAACCGAACTGAAAACTATATTTTAATAGAAAAATTGGTCATCAAAAATATCATTTTTTTTTTTACACCAGCGGTGCACAGTACACTATAGATACTTTTTTTATTATTTAACTAGCTTGTACCCGCGACTTTGTAGGCATGGATTAAGAATTTTTTTTGCCAGAATTGAATATATAAAGTTGTTGGTAACGAAGGATTGGTCCCAAACAACACCGAGTCGGCATAATATGACAGGAAAGCTATCACTATATCATTCTACCGTCGAACCTGTCTCTTGAAGAGAATAAATTTCCAACATATTTCTGTCACCATTCGATAAGGTCTCAAAATTTCGTGACTACAACATTTAATCATACTGAAAAAAATGTCCTGTGCCCTTCATACAGATTTTCTTGTCAAATTTAATCAATATCGATATAGCCATTTAGTCGTCAAAACGTAACAAAAAGGCAGAGACTTACTTCCATATTTATAGTATTATTACTGCTGTTCACACACACACACTGACTGCGAACAACCCCTGAGGGATCACTATAATGTAAAAAAGTGTACACCTACAGCATTGCAAGACTACCTACGATTTGCCTCGCATTGCACCCCTAACTTTGTGATATCTACAGTTTAACATTAAATCCGAATAACCTAAGGCTCAGGCGTGACTCTTACGATCAAAAACAATATTTAAAAATCTTATCCTCCACGGAGATTTGAACCGGAGACCACGACCCAAACATTTGTAAGCTAGCGCTTTAACCACTTTTTTTAAATTATAATTATTATTATTATAGTTGCAGCACTGCATTTAGGTAATTTTGGAAGATCTCCTTGTAATTCTTGAGTTTTTTGATACTTTTGTGGTTTTCTATGATTTTATACTTAAATTCGTCTAGAGTAGGTTTTTTTTCGGTTAGAGCAAATTGTAGGTATTGGCCAAGTATCCAAATAGTGCTGTTCCTTTTAGACTCCGGGTATGGCCACAGTTGAGGTTTTAATAAGTATTCTAATTCTATTGTGTTTGGGCTAGTTCTGTTTATAGTTGCGGTTTATGTCTTTACCCATTTCCATATATTTATTCTTTCACCGCAAATCAGCCGGTGTTGTATTGTATCATTTAAATTGCATTCTGGGCATAAGGGTGTTGGGCTGAGATGAATTTTGTTTAATTTTTCTCTTGTACTTATTGTTCCGGTTGCCACTAGATACCAGAATGACCTAGTTTTTAGGTCTAGAGTTCTGCTGTGTATGTTTAGCCAGATTTTTCCCCATTCCAGTCGTGGGTGCTTGGATTCTATTTCGCTGTTCTTGCGGTTGTTCATTAAAGCTTTGTAGACCTCTTTCGTTTTTCCATTTATGTCTCCGATGTAACTCTTTTCGATATAGTACTTTCGTACGTGTTGTAAAATTTTGTTGATGTAGCTTACATCAACGGGTGCCGCTGTGCTGGGTGGCTTTAATGACAAAAAGAGGGTTTATGTAAGGCTGCTACATTAGTTCTCAAGTATTACCTTTGTGCTTCCTAAGAAGGTGGCTGTACATTTTTTCTGGACGTCTACAACGCCGAGTCCTCCATTGTTGCAAGGCAAGGGGCAGGTGCTGAAAGAACCACTGAGCTGCCTGACCGCTACACAGAATAACATTACAGAGACGTCCATATCCAACGCGTCTGTCTATTGCCGTTCAGTAGTATTTCGAAATTATGAGACAACATCTATTATTTATACAGATAATTTTTCAACCAAATGTAGACAGTATTTTTCTCCTTGTTTCAAAGGATAAGTGTGCAAAGTTTCATCGAGATCGGATGAAAACTGTGGATTTGTATGAAGAACAAACAAACCAACCAACAAACAAACATACATAATTCATCTTTATATATATAGATATAGTGTAACAATGTGTTATTATTAAGCGAATGGCATCAATACAAATCACAATACAGCAAAAAATATTTTTAAAGAACAAACTGTAGTAAACGTCATAAGCTCATATCTAGAATATCAACATAATGGTTTGCAATGTTATTAACCTTGAGGAAAACGCCGAACTGGTCACGGTATGTCTTCAAGGGACACAACTGCATTTTATGGTGAATCGTTTGACGTTGTGTTTCACATTCGCATTTAGGGAATGAAGTCACATTCCTCTTGTAAAGCTGGTCCGCACATCTGCTTTGATTGTTTATTATTATTATTATTATCATTTAGACCATTCCACGTTCTTCTTGGTAGGTCAAAACCAGGTGGACTTTCACATATTCCTTTGAGATCTCTAGAGTATTGATGATTCCTTCTAACCGCTTGTCCAATACTGAGTGATATCAAACTGATTTTGGGGATGCGCCCTGGAGCCAAGTCTATTTGCATTCAGAAACGCAAAGAATGAGTTTATCGGAAATTGCTGGTTGTTTTGGAGTTTCCGATATTCTCTAAAGAGAGCATTGTTTGGTTCAGAACAGTATCGATCTTCTGTGTATGTATACTATTGAGCCATACAGAGCAACAGGATTCAACTGCAGAGTAAACCAGTTCCAAAGCAGATGACTGAAGAGTTGATAATGAACTCCATCTATTCTCGCTTCTGTAAGATGTTGTTCTTAGTACAATGTTTCACAATTGTATTTTTCAAGTGACTTTATAGCTCAAGATTTTATCGGAAATGACTCCTTTGGATATTGTCTACGGTTAAAAACCTTATTGTACTAACTAATTCCTAGCTCTCTTTTAGCCAATTTGTTGTTCGTGTATAAGTATGTAGCTTCCAAGTAACCTGGAATGGGCTGGTGAATCCACAGGATAATGTAGTTTCCAATTTCTGACAACCTCCATTGCGCTACTTTAGTAATGCCAAATATTCAGAATATCAAAAATTAATTGACTTTTGTGAGCTCAGAAATGTATAGGCCGAAGATTAGGGCAACAAGTACTGAACACTGTGGAAGCATGTTCAAATTGATTTACCTGCCTTTGTTGCTACCAATAATTATCTGAAATGTTGTGTTGCGTTGCGTACAATCAATAAGGATCTACATGTTTATGCATGTAATGACGCAGATAAGCTTACAAATCAATTCTTGTCTCCAAACTCTGTTTTACGCTGCTGTAAGATCCAAAAATTCAGTTAATGTTTTAATTTATCTCTGGAAACTATGCTTTGCGTATGTTGTTAACTATAGGACTTGGTCAGTGCAGCTTCTCTTTTGATCGAATCCAGCTTGTTCTCATGGTATTTCATCACAGACTTTTCGAATTATTCTGTGGAATATAGCTCTCTGTAATGATTTATAGACCAAGCATAACAGGTCAATTTAAATTAAAATTACTATTGTTTGAGATGAAGCATGCTGTTACTCTATCAGAATGTATATTGCATTATCCTTGATTGTTGTTACTTTCGGCATACCTATTATTCAGCAGGTCCACAAACATTTTGTCTTAGTATAATAGATGGCAGTTGTATCTCAAAGATCTGAAACATTGTATTACATGTGGGACTCACACAAGTATGAGCAATAGGTAATATGGTGTCAAGACAGTATATATTTCCATGCTATTCTTAGAATAATCTACTTGTTTAATCTCTTTGATGTAAAATACATACATTCCATTGTTAAGTTTTTCCATGCTTTCCAATAAAGGAACGCAGATTAATTTTTCAAGTCAGAATTTCAATAAAAAAATCCTCTTCCATAAACAAAAAGATGATTATGTCTTGGAGAAACATATATAATGTCAAACAGTAAAACATAACGCTTTCAGGAGGGTCTAATATAAACTGTATGTCTGATGAAAGCAATGTTATCATGATGTCAGTCCGTCACAATATGCATATGTCAAGTGTCTTTACCCTTAGTCTACATTAGACTTCCTAATAACTCATGTCTTTAGTCATACAACATTATAGATTTTCCAATGATGTGATCAGGTTTTCTTCGATCTGTCAAAGTTGTGTGCTAATAAATTACGCCACAGAAAGAAAACTAAATTTAAAGAGCCGTTATTATTAAAAATTTCAACTGCAGTCTGATCCCAGATTTTTATTATGGTATTTTCTAGCAGAACACATTTTTAACTACATCTCGGCTACTTCAGCTCTCTATTACATTTGAGCATATTGTTCTGAAGTATTTAAAGTTATGAACAAACTCCATTTTCATAATTAGCAAAATTAAACAAAGAAGGTAAGATTAGACCTTAAAATTTCGTCTTATGTTGCAATCATCTTGATAGTCATATTTATTTGGTTGTAAACAGTTTATTTTTTGTGATCATAATTTTTGTGCTGCGACTTGAGTTATTTCTGCTCTATTATTAACAGTTTTATCCATTGGCAGGGAAATATATGATTCTATAAGTAAAAATTTGAAATATGTCTATGTATATTTGCTTCACTGTCATAGGATTGGAAGTTGTAAGCACAATTTTATAAATTTAGACTGATATGCAATAACTTCTATGACTAATGCAACACCAGGAGTAATGCAACTCTGATGTGTATTTTCTTCATAGCTTTATTTTGCAGCTATGGCTAGTAAGATTTGGAAACTATCATTCTTGTACTGAAGATATTTCGTAATTTCTGAAAAATAGGGCTACCAAATTGATGGTAATATCGCTATGACCACATAAGGATTATTATTTGTAAAGAAGAATTAATAAATATGACCGGTATTAGTGTAGTGATTTTAAAAAACTATAGAACAGCAAATGCAAGGCCTCTGGGCAGGGATTGAAATCTGTGTGAGTCAATCTCAAGAATTGATTGGTTGGCATTGTAATTGTAACATAGGTCTTTTCAAATTTACTATATGAAATATATATTATAATATTATAAGTTTTGTTATTATACACCTAGTTTTAATCATTTAAAATATATATTTGATTAATCTGATGTTTGACTCTAATTTTTCCACTGGAATATGCAACAATAGTGAACTTTAGTATGCATTTCAGACAGAAATAATTTTACAGACTGAATTATATGTTTATGATCTACAATACAGTTAGGAAATTTTTTATATCAGTATCCTCCTATTTTTTGGGTATAATTCCTTAATCCAAAAGAAGTCATATTATTTGCTTTTTATTTTTACTGTTACAGTTATTGATTCAGAAGTGATTGCTTGATACAACTTATTAGACTAATCATACTCTTATTTGATTTACATTTGCCTACAAATATAATGAAGCATCCATAAGGCCTGATCGGATGTTATTGTAACTTCATACACATACACACAACCGGTGGCTATGTAAATGATCAGAGTTGCAATTTTCTGTGACTGATACAATGGTGACCACAATGCATTAGTGTTGTTCTCTGGTCGTATCGTGCATTCTCCAGATTTGTGGGATATTCAGATGTGACAGTGGTCCGATTTTGGAATGCATGAGAACGTTGGAGCAAGCATACTGATGAGTTCTTAAGTAACTAATCTGTTATAAGTAGTTGGTAATATTGTTAATAATCGTATGTACTGTACCACATCCCTGAGACTGTTCTAATATGGAATCAAAGGGAATTTATCTAATCTGGCTAAATTTATAATGATTTTAGATTTGGAAATAAGTAGAGTCAGAGGATCTAAGTTTGGTGGATAAGATCAATGTTCCATCATTTCATACTTCCGAGCTATAACTTTCAGCATTACTATTACTATTACTATTTCTCCGAGATTCACTAATAGTGTGTGGCGGAGGGTACATTGCACCTATCCGGGAAGGTAATGGTTTGGAAGGGATATACAGCATATGGCAGGAGGCGCCCATGGGCTATTGTGAGGAACCATCCCAGCATTCGCATGGAGCGATCTGGGGAAACCATAGAAAAACACAGATCAGGATGGCCGGAGTACTTTATCGAAAGCTACTCCTGTCGGATTTTGTGTTTAGTCGCCCGGTAAATCCTTTCTATTCCACTCCCTAATCGCTCGTGGAAAAAATGAGTACAGAAATGAATCGGTTCTGGCCCTGATTTCTCTTATCTTATTTTCGCGGTCATTCCGGGATATGAATGTTGCTGGTAGCAATATTTGTTTACTGTCATTCCGAAATACGTCAGTCAAGAATTTTTCAATTAGCTTCTGTCGAGAGCAACGCCTTCGTTTCTCTAGGTCTTCCCACCTAACTACTTCAACATCGCACATACGCTTTCCCTCCAACTATATATACCTGTCACGAATCGGGCGGCTCTTCTTTGGACCATCTCTAATGCCTCCATTAATCCCTGTTGATGGGAACCCCATACAGAGCAACAATATTCTAAGTGAGGCCGCACTTGTCACTTGTATGCAATCGATTTAACGTCCGGAGTGCATTGTTTTAAATTACGACCTAGAACTCGAAGCATACGATTTTCTTTCCCAATTACAGTCTCGATATGTTCATTCCATGACAAATTATTACGAATTGTTACCCCTAGGTATTTAGCGGAATCTACCGTTCTAAGCACAGTGCCATTAATAGTATATTCAAAGCTGAATGGTGTCATCTTTTTACTTACATGCATGACTTGGCACTTTTAGCGTTTAACTCCAACTGCCAATCTTGACACCACGCAATTATTTTCATAAAATCGTCTTGTAACAAACCGCAGTCGTCCTGGGTTTTGATTTCACGATAAATAATAGCATCATCGGCAAAATCTTTTCATCCCCCTTATTATGTCGCACAAATCATTATCAATGCATATTTCATCTACATCTACATATATACTCTGCAATTCACAAAATTGTGGGTGGCAGAGGGTGCTCAGCACCAAAGCTAATCTCTTTGCTGTGCATTCCGATCCCTAATGGTACGAGGGAAAAAGGAATTCTTATAAGAATCAGTCCGGCACCTATTTCTCTAATTTTATCTTTCCTGTCCTTCCGACTCAAATAGGTTGGTGGAAGAAGTATTTCACTACACTTATGAGTGAAAGTTGGAGTACGCATGTTTTCCAATAAGTTTAAATGAAACGTGTGTCGTCTATCTACCAGAGACTCCCAACCTAATCTACTAATCAGTTCTGTGACGCTTTCATAATGACTGTAGCAAGCGGTCACGAATCGAGCGGCTCTTCTCTGTACTTTCTCTATACTTTCGATCAATCCCTTACGAAACGGGTCCCAAATGGCACAACAATAATCCAAATGTGGACGCACAAGAGATTTGTACGCTATCTCCTTTGTTTGTTCATTACAATTTTTCAAGATTCTACCTATGAATCGCAGCCTAGAATTTGCTCTACCTACTAAAGAATTAATGTGTATGTCCCATTTCATGTTCCTTTGTACTGTTACTCCCAAATATTTAATAGAATCGACCATATCAATAACTGTATTGTTTAACTCGTATTTCTGAACAATCGGATTCTTTTTGTTAGTTATGCTCATTGTCTTGCACTTTTTACAGTTTAGAGTAAGTTGCCACTCAGCGCACCAAGCCAAAATAACATCCAGATCGCGCTGAATTTCTAAACAATCGGCCAAAGTTCTTACTTCCCTATAAATAACCGCATCATCAGCAAACAATCTAAAAAGGCTTTTCACTTTGTCTCCGAGATCGTTTATAAAAATTAAGAAAAGAAGTGGTCCTATTACACTTCCTTGAGGTACACCCGATGTAACATGTAGATTAGAAGAACTTTCTCCTTCAACGACAACATATTTGAATGCAGGCAAACTTTATCACCTAGCTGATCTCGAAGACTTGATTAGTACTGGAACTTATTTATTTATTGCCTTCTGGGTAATCAGTTAAAGGAATCACTACTGGAAGCGATCTTTTGGCCGATGAAATTAATGTCACTTTTTTGTGCTAAGCCACTGGCTTTTCCCTACCGTTTTGACTGTTGTTTCATTTCTGGCGTGCTGTAGTAGGCTCAAATATATTCATAATAACAAATTTGCGCATAAAATTAGTAGGCCCCTCCTTTAAGAGTAGTGTAACCGTTGTAGAGAAATTAGATTTCGCGTTTATTTTTTGTCGGAGTTTAACAAATGTGATCCCATCGTATACAAAGCTATCTCATTTCCAATTCTTGAAATCAAAATTAACAAACACTTTCTTATGATCTGCATACAATCAGAATTATTTCATATAGTATTAATCGCCCAGCGTGTAAAAGCATTTCGTGAACCTCCTCTCTTCTGTTTTCCTCCGTGGTACCGAGCGTGATGGATGAGCGATAACGTTGTGGCTTCAGCTTAGGTAACGCAGGTTCCAATCCCCGTCAGGCCAACCGCAATTAAGATTCCCCAATTTCGCCCAAATCGCTTTAGGCGAATGACAGGATAGTTCCTTCAAAAGGCCATGACCAAATTCCTTCCCATTCTTTTCACCCAGTCCTATACCACCTCTTATGACCTCGACGGCTAAGAGGCGTAAAGACAGAAAAAAATATTAAGTAGTAACTGTTTTTGGCCATTCTTCATGTAGATCATAGTTATCAGACGTTGTACGACCATGTACAAATTCAGCCATCCATTTCTTCTCTATTTTGAATGCACAATCAGACTTATAAACACTTACGAACTTTGGAAGATTTTTTGTTGGTGATAAATTGTTCAGATCTAAGAATTTTAGGACTGCACAATAACTTACTTTTTCTACTTTAGCTTGATGCATAAAATACGCCTAACTTTAAAAGCCATATAAAGAAGATCACTTAACGGATGAAGTTGACACTTGACGTTCTTTATTGCAGGAATTGTACCAGCATTACCTAAAAATTAGTATTGATAGTAATGCCATCTTTGTCTCAGATGGGGAAGTTTTCAAATTACTCTCAAAAGTAATGGGGGTGTGCCCAACATAAGTATACACTGATCAACTTGTTATGTTGCTACGCAGTAAAATTAATTTTTCTGTAATTATATAATTTTTAATATTTTTGGAAGATATAAAAAAAATGTTTGATTAGGAAAACCAATCACGTTACTTTGTTTATGCCTTTCATGTATTTGCCAAGCAGATGAAGTGTTAATTTATCACAGCTAATTCATTGCAATCACACGTTGGGAAAGTCTCCCGTCTTACATGTAAATATATTGATTTGACCATTCTTTCGGCGACCATAAGTATTTTCTTGTTAGTATTGAATTCATTCCTATTGTTTTCCAAACTAGAAAAATTTTAATTCAATAAGGGACATATCAATTCATTTGTTTATGACTACGAACTGTCGCCTGGTTCACGTGATGCGACACTTACCCGAAGTGGGTCCGTCCTAGAATACTTAATGCCGACTGTAGGTGAAGATGTTTCCAGACGACATCTGTAAACATCAACCTACGAAAATAGCACAGAGACTTAGCGATAACTCAGCTATAATGACGTAGCTCCTGGGAATAATTGAAAAAGATGTGGATAAGTGGCTTTATTGTAAAAACCTGGTTGAATGCAATGATTACAGAATGGATACACTCATAAGTGATAGTACACTGTCAAACAGTTTGAAGGTGTTCCGGCCGTGGGAAAATGTGTATTATCCGATCAAAAGTGGTGGTGGTTGCTTTTCTGAGGCAGCGGAGGGGAGGAATGACTGAATTTGCCCAGTATGATGGCAGATTCATACATTACAGAACTATTTGCCAAAACTACACATCACGGACTGCCCGAATACTTTTCTAAAAATTGGACTCTCTGTTCTAGAGGCGAAGAACGGACGTTTGCCACAGGCTGGAATATCAAGCGGATGTCACAGAGACAGTGCGTGAAAGTCATCTGCTTTCTTTATGTGTGCAGACATGCATCACATATCCCACAGGAAACTGCAGCAGTAAGCCTGGCTTTACCGGAAACAGTCAGGTCACCAAGAGATACTGGCGTAGCACTCACTACACCATTTAGCTAAACTCAGAAAGTAATTTACCTTTTCAATATGTAATACCGGAAGTTTGAATACAGTTATAATCTTTTCGGGCTACTAATCGAGTGAGTCCATCCATATAATACGTCGTTTAAGTGGCAGTGGTCATAGTCTCTGCTGCTATTGTGAGCTGACAGTCACTTGACAATGGCGGCAGAGGCTAGACTAATTACCCTAGAAGATTTAATTCATATCTTTCTTAGTAGTAATAATAACCATGGAAATAAATATCCACTACACAATTTGATTATAGTATTTCCTACTTTATAATATTGTGTATTGCGGTATATCATTTTCTTTGTAATTAATCTCTTTTTATTGACCAGTATTCGTGTTCTAGTGTCAAGCAATTAAGTTATGAATTTTACGATTTTCTAATTAGTTCTCGAATACTGGGCCATTGAGTTTCAGATTGCATCGTGCCCGGTGGGGAAACGCTAATTATCCGGTTTGGTATTTGAGAGAACGCGGGTACAAATTCCTGTCCATCCATCCAGAATTCGGTTTTCCTTCTTTAACTTGATCAAACATAGTTAATGACAGACTAGTTCCTTGAAAAGAAAATGGTGGGACTACTTCACATGGCTGAGTCGCGCCCTTTCCAAGAGAGCATATGAGACTCAAAATTATGAGTATGCATTGAATATTTCTTCCTGTCACTGTAAATCATATCAAAACAATTACACATTCATTTATAAATCACCAGAATTATCTCTAAAATTTGTGTAACAATATCCTTCAGAGATATATTGACCTTTCACCAATATTAATACGTATTTTTCCTTTTCTTGCATAGAAATATCGTGTGATGTCTGGAGAGCAGAGTGGTCGTCAGCGGAGTCATTCAGCGACACGCAGGTTCACCTGTGAATTATGCGGAAAAACATTTCCACTGCTGGGGACCCTAAAGACTCATGTGAGGGTTCATACTGGTGAACGACCATATTCTTGTAAACTTTGTGAAAAATTGTTTACCACGAGTAGTTCGCTTATAAGACATCAGACGACACACACAGGTGCACGACCGTGTCATTGTGAAGTTTGTGGGAAATCCTTCGCTCGGAACGACTTTCTAAAAATTCATCAGAGGCTCCATACAGGTGATCGCCCATTTTCTTGTGATGTCTGTGCAAAATCATTCACAAATTCTGGTCACCTTAGTGTACACAAAAGAAGTCATACGGGTGAACGCCCATTTATATGCACTGTTTGTGGAAAATCTTTTAAACAGTCAGGGGATCTAAAAAACCACGGGATAATACATAGTGGTGAACGCGAATTTTTGTGTGAAGTTTGTGGCAATGATTTTACCACTGCTGGTAATCTGAAACAGCATCAGAGAATTCATTTTGGTGAACACCCGTTTTCTTGCCAAGTTTGTGGAAAATCATTCTTGAGAGCAACATCTCTCAAACAGCATCAGAGGGTTTACCCTAGCCATGGTCCACATTCTTAGTTCATCTGAAATTGTGCTAATCATGTCACTATTGCAAAAGTTTGTAATTGCTGGGTGCTAATTAATTTAACAGTAAGAGTTTGTTTGTGAAAATATATAATGACTATAAAATCACCAGATATAGTGGTGTTGTGCAATAGTATATGATGACTACTTTATTTCTCCCTTATCTAAACTTATATTGCAGACACAAAATAAATATCCAATAACTTTTAATACCATACATAAATTTATGATCGGTATATCTGATTGTTTTTGGTTGTGAATGTTGTGCTAAATATATCGGTCTTTTAATCCTTCATTTTAACCTTATTATTGTTTAGGTAAAATCATAGAAAACAGTTATCTCGCAATGTTGATATATTTATATTTTTGCTTTTGTGAGGATATCATCAATAGTTTGTGTCTTGTACACTAATTATTTATTAAGGTATTGTTTGCATTGTAAAGATGCGGATTTCATAATAGTTAGTAGTTAGTAGTTAAAGCATGCCAATAAAGACATTTTTTCTATTAATGGCGTTGTTATATATCCAAGAATAATCTGCTCTCTATAAGACATCTTGATTGATAATTCTGATATTTATGGCTGCTAGATAAAGGAAATACAGATCTGATAGCAACATAAATCTATCAGGTTTTCATAAACTTGACTGAAGAAAATGTAAGTAATATGTCCTAGATTTATCAGCTATGATAGCCTAGCTTTATGTCAGCTGTCTATTGAGAATTATTATTACCGAGTGTGGTGAGTGAGTGCTAACGCTCTCGCCTCGCATTCGAAAGGACACGGGTTTGATTTCCCTTCCGTCCATCCGGATTTGTGTTTCGCTGGATAATTCCTGAGACATGCATAAACTGAACATATTATATTACGTATAAGTAATGAGTTCAAGAATATAATGCGCTGGATTAGTTATAAGTTGTAAATTACAAAATATTTAAGTACCCTTATATAATGATTCACTTTTTCTTCGAATTTCATACTAATACTAACAGGTTCAAATAAATGATCGTGGCAGGAGTAAATCCACAGGATGAATCACCTCTGAAAAACTATCAGAAGTTTCCTGGTAATTAGGTCCATTAAAATGACATCCACTCGGCGAGAGAACTCCAGGATATTTCAGTATTTCAGCTTTCATTATATCCTCTAATATCCTCTTACTCTCTTCCGTTTCCACAGAATTCTTTATATTCCTCCTTACATCAGCCAAATCATCAGTTGGTTAACATTAATTGCAGTCGGTACCAAATCTTTCCCCAATTCCTTATACTCTTTATCTAGAATGTTAATATCCTCATTTATAATTTTCCTTGTAAATGCCAAATTCCACTTTAGCTTCTCAATTTTCTGCACCATACGATCTTGATTTGTTTCTATTGAAGACAAATTCTCCCTTACTTCTTGAATCCCTTGTTTACATTAATTTACCTCTTGTGTAATGCTCTCATTATCCTTACTGTAACTTTCCTTTACCTCCAAAGTCCTTTCCTGAATTTCATCTTGTAACCCTGATTTAGTAACTACCAATATATTTTCCAAAACATCCTCCACTTCTATCCTAATTACCCCGATTTTAGTATCCAAATTAGAGACTAACTCTGTTTGGTTTTTCTCTATGCTATTAACATGGTCCCAGAGTTCCAAAATTTTCCGTTGCCTAAACAGAGATATGGTTTGACTATTTTTGAATTCCTCAAATTTACCACAAAAATCATTTTCAAATTCAGAAAGCTTCAGTCTGCTTTCCATTCAGCCTGTTCGGACCGGATTCCCCAAAATTCAGTTTCAATTCTTCAAACCTGTTCTCACAGTCAATTTGACTCTGTACAATTTTTTCTTTCAGTTCCCCAACTTATCTTTTGACTCAAATCTTGACTCAAATTTTTGGTGGCTTTTGCCTGGCTGTCAGTATTTTAGTTTAAACCCTCAAGTTCCGATTTTAAATTCTCTGTGGCATCTATCTGACTTTCCACTAATTTTTCGAACATCTGTTGCATGCTCAAACCTTCCATCATAAATTATATCTTTGGTAAGAAATAAAAAAAGCAATACACAAGTAATATTTCCCCAAAAAGAAGAACTTTTCTCCCCCACGAGGCGGCGGCACTGATTGTTTAACGTACCTATAGAGTCCTCTTCTAAAGATATCAGTACCTGCTTGTTTGTTTTCAAATTTCTCGGCGTATGGAAGAAAGGTCGGTCACAGACCCCCTTGTGTTTTTACAGCCAGTCGTCAGTTGACACCCTCCAGAAATTAGGCCAAATGTCATCCCAGCAATTTTTTTTTTTTTTTTTTTTTTTTTTTTTTTTTCGTCCCTCTCTGGCGCAACAAGGTCGTTAGATTCGACACAAGCCACCAGCTGCGGTGTTTCACGTCGTAGCAGGAATCTTAACTGTTCTATTGTGTTGTTCGATCACTGTATTCTGGAACTCAAAGTAAATAATCAGTACATACATTGTTAAATAATCCTGGCAAGAGTCGCCATCTCAAAGAACACGACTTATATATTTAAAACCTTTCTCTAAGAACCACTTATATATTTCCGGAATAAAATATAACAGTCACTCACTTTCAGAAGCTTCTGGTCTGTGCAGTTACCAAAAACTTAAGCTTCTCACCTTGGTTCTTGTTCTCGTGAGTTTACTTGTGCCTACCTGGAAAGCGTAAAATAATTAATAATATCCATTCGATCGTGGCCACTTCAAACCTTCTTCTAAAATGTATAAAAAGTTGGAAGGAAATCTCAAAACTACTAAATCGTAGATTAAATGATTTTTACTTAAGTCTTTAATGAACAGCTTTTCCTTAAATTTTGTTAGACCCACCGAGCGGTATATTATTTAAATTTCTATCAGAAGATTCCTTACACAACAGATTTTTCACCAGGTAAATAATTTCTCCTTCTTCAAAAAACCCAGAAGACAGTTCTGCTACGACCGCAAATAATCTCTTGAATTTCTTAATACTTTTTGTTAACAATCTCTAACCATTTCTTTGTATATCACACAAATTGACCAACATTGGAAATTTACGATTTCAAATTACTAAAGTTCCTATCAATTTTTTGCACACTTGTTACACAATTATAAATTATAAAATCAATACTTGATGGCTGATTCACAACTTCTAAACTGGAACAGAATTTAAAATAGCAGAATAGAAGTAACAATTTTAAATAATTGCCCAACCGCTAAGTGTAGACTAATAATTAATTTCGTTGGTAATATTATTGCTTTCCTAACCTGACACACTTATATAAACTTAGCTCTTGCTAGTTTCCACGAAAACACCTAATTTGAGTGATTATACTAAAATCCTCACTTCCGATTAATAACTGCAATAAAATACCAGACAACTTGCTTACTCCCCGAACAAGACAAAAGACCAACTCAGGCGGTTACCGCAAATAACTAGAAGCACACTCACTGCCACAAAAATTAAAACTTTGCTCTGGATCGAAGGTCCGACTCCGACGGAGACTGGTGATGAAAAAGCGACGCTTGGTGGCTGCCCCTCTGTTTATACTGACGCTTCTTTCTTTTGCAACCCTTACGCAGACTCCGAGGCTTTTGTCGCAACTCTAGCCACTACGCGTGGACCTAATACTACACCACGCTCTTAATTCATAATTTTTTAAATAAAACTCAGACTAATGTCTAAAAATACACTCTTTAAAGCCCTAGGACCGTCACAAACTCTACAGAAATGGGTACACATGTGCTTTTAATAAGCGTGCATTATCACTCTGTAGCTATGCGTGCATTGTTTTATCTTAAATTAATAACGATAATCTCTTTACCATGGACGTTCGCATTCGCGAAAACGATATGGAATTCGTTTGGGGGAAGAGTGTACAGGATATAATACTCTTAGCCATGAAATGTTTGAATATTGGCATCTTAACTCGATACCATTTATTTGCAAATTAATATTACCTCAGAATATTACACTTGGAGACATATGGGTTTTGTAAATGGTGAAGGTGATGGGGAGCATGCTACAATTCCTGATTTCGATATCTTACGCTGTTTACGATCGTGGTAGATTCGCAGCTCCAATTCTGCTTCGATCTCAAATCGTGGTGGCTGGCCGCGCAGGTATTAATGTGGCCCTTGATCGTCGGAAAAAGGTACATGTTGGGGTAGTTCTATTGCAAATAAGTTTTATCCTAGTCGCAGTCACCAGTTCAGGCGCCGCAGCTGTACATTGGGTAAGGAATAGAGTAACAATTGAATCAAGCGAAAGATATGTTACGTATAGTAATATTTTAAAATCGAAAGTAACTCTGTCTGTCTGTTTTTTACGTTTCTTGAGCTAATCGAATCTTGATGAATACTTTTTCTGTGTAAATAGTACATATTTTCATGTAATTTTGATAAAATTACCTAAACTGGGATAGACAGACACTTAAGATGTGTAAGATTATGTAGTACCTCAACGGTCAGCAGGCTGGTAGCTCAATGGTAATGTTTGGGCCGTGGTCGCCGGTTCAAATCCGGATGAACGCAAAGATTTTTTAAGAATTGTTTTTGATCGTGTGGGCCACGCCTGGACGGTCAGTTTTTCTGATTAGATATCCCAAATTTAGGGGTGTAATGCTTGGCAAATAGTACGCGGTCTAACAATGCTGTAGGTTTACACTTTTTTACGCTATATTGATCTCTCAGCCGTTGTTTCTCTCGTAGTCAGTATGTGTGTGCAATCTGTACTAAAAATATTATATATGCGAAAGTACGTCACTGTCTATTTGTTAAATTTTGTCGACTAAATGGCTATACCTACATTGATGAAATTTGACAAAGAATAGGACACAGGACAATTTTTTCGGTATGAATAATAGTTTTAGTCATAAAGTTTTGAGAATTTATCAAATGGTGACAGACAGATGGATTCGTGTGGTAGTCTGTAATGTTAGGTCGGTTGATCAAGAAGTACTTATTGGGCAGCGTTTTAGTGTATGATTTGTTAGTAAATTTCGTTTAGAGACAAAACTTATTGTTTAGTATAACTGTCGATTTTCTCTCCATTGTACTATTAGTTTGGGTCTGCCTCAAAGTTTTTGGAACCAGTTTATTTTGTCTTCTTTTCTGACATGCCTTGCGGTCGTAAACCTGGCCTAAGGTGTAGCTCTAGCAGATCACGAGCAGCTAAAGTTGTTAGAACCTCAGAATCTGATGCTCATGCTGAAGAACAATGAAATGACCAAAGCTAAAATAAAGGTGCCCTCTGTTAACACCACCACCATAACCCTGCACCTTCCTTTGTTTTTCTGTTTTTAAAAATGTTGGAAATTGATTCTCTTCATGAGACATGTTCGACGGTAGAATGGTATAGTGATAGCTTTCCTGTCATATTAAGCCGACTCGGTGTTGTCTGTTACTAACAGCTTTCTATATCAAATTTTGGTACGAAGTCGCGGGTATCAGCTAGTTTTCGTGTATTACTAAATGCTTAAACATGTTATTAAATCTGTCGATTTTGTCGAATTATCTGCTTCACATATTCTGATATTTGCTGCTTCCGTATTTCTTACCTTCGACTGTTCCCTCCATTATCAAATTAACTAATGGTGTATGTCTTAAAATGTTACCACTCATCCTGTCTCTTCTTTCTGTATGACTCTTCCATTAGCTTCTTTCCTCGCCCATTATATCCAAAACATGCTCATTTCGATATATATCTGTCCACTTAATTTTTAGCATCCCTCTGTAGCACCACATTTCAAATGCTTAAATTTTCCTTTTTTCTGATACTCTTTAAGTCCATTCTTCACCACCATAAAGTGCTGTGTTCCATACATAGAGTTTTAAAAAGTTACTTTCTGAGTGTTCGATCAATATTTGAAACTAAATGATTTATTTTCTTCACGAAGACTTTTCGCTAGTGTTGTTCTGCTTTTAACATACTGTAATACATGCTTTAGCCACCAACTGTAATTTTACTTCCTGAGTAAGAGAATTCACTTACTTCTCCTATTGCATCCCTTCCTATTTTTATATTTACTCTACTACTATTGGTATGATTTCTGCTACATTTCATCACTTTTGTCGTGCTTTGGTTTATGTTTTATCCAAAATCTTCCTTCAGTATCTTGTTCATGCGAGTCAGTAACATCTTAACATCCTTACGACAATGTCATCAGCAATGATAGACGAATTTTTACTCATTGAACGCTTCTGCCCTATTAAAAAAAAAAAAAAAAAATCACCTCGTTTATTGCTTCCTATATATATAAAAAGGATATCAATTGGGTAGACTACAACCTTGTCTCATTCCATTTTTAACTGATGCATTTCTCTCATAATCATCTAATTTTATCATAGCCACTTGATTCTTATATAAATTATAAACTATTCGTTCATCTCGATACTTCTTTAAAATCTTATCCCACCTAAAATCATCAGAAACTTCTCTAAATCATCAAACACCATAAAAGAATTTTTGTTTTTCTTGATCTGTCCTTCAAGCGTTCATCTTAATCCCATAATTGCTTCTCTTGTCTTTCCCAAACTCAAACTGATCTTCCACTGTCCTTTCTATTCTTCTAAATATTATCCTCTTCAATAATTTTGAACCATATGATGTTAAGCTTATAGTGTGATAATTCTCATATTTGTCAGGTTTTTTTTCAGAAATATGAAGATAATACTTTTATTAAAATCAGTGGGAACAGCTTTTAATTCGTAACTACTTGAACAAACTTTGGACACTTCACCTTCTAGGCATTTCAAAATTTGTGCAGTGAAAGTAATTAATTTCAACTGCCTAAGTCGATTTCAAATAATCTGTCAAAGCTCTGTCAAATTCTGTCCTTATAAATTTAAACTCTTATGTCAACAATGTCGACATCGCTTTCTTTTTCCATTATGGTGTTGTTTAAATCATCCGCATCATACAATTTCTCTATATATTCCTTCTATCAGTTAGCTTTTTCTGGCGAATACAGAAGAGGCTTCCCAACAACAGCTTTATGTCTATACGTCTTTTCTTAATTTCTCCAAAATTATGTTTGATCTCCCTAAAGGCCACTTCTATTTTACCTACAATTTTTCCTTTTTTACTTCTTTGCTCTTTTCTGACAGACACTTTTTTTTTGAATTCTTGCATTTCCTGTTTACTTGATTTCTAAACAAAATTTACCGCTCTCCTTCTGCTTCATCCTGAGCAATTTTGTGCCTTCTCCTGATCCATCAATTTCTTCTGTGTTTCAATATTTTCAGGCAGCTTGTTTCCTGAAGCCCAGTGTTTCTTTACCAGCTTTGATTGCTTCTTTCTTCAATGGATTCCAATTGTCCTCAGTTGAATCCT
Source organism: Vandiemenella viatica (assembly GCA_031002005.1). Taxonomy (NCBI): domain Eukaryota; kingdom Metazoa; phylum Arthropoda; class Insecta; order Orthoptera; family Morabidae; genus Vandiemenella; species Vandiemenella viatica. The sequence continues at coordinate 93,801,251 of CM061921.1, read as the reverse complement.
TTCAGAGTTATTTCGAAGACCTATGTCTACCTACTATCTCTGCAAATTTTTCTCTCATATTAAGTTGTTTCAAATTGTTCACTTCCAGTCTGTTCTACTTGTATTGCTTCTATATTGTCTTGAATTTCATCCAGCAATTTGTAACTATCAGATTGTGTCAGCTCTTAGTTATGTTTTACAGCTCTAGAACTTTGACTATGAAATAATCTAGCAGATAGCTACCTGTATTCCTTAGACTTTTCCACGTGTGTGTTCTTCGTGCATGATTCATATAAAGTGTGTTAGATGCGACAAGTTTGTATTATTAATAAAATTCTAACAATATGTTTCTCGACTTAATCCGTTCTCCTAAACCAAAACTTCTTACAGCCCCTCTTTTCCTTCTCCTACTACTGCATTCAAGTCACCCATCTTTATTATATTTGCCTCCCGTTTCATATATTGCATTAATGCTTCAATTTCATCATATTTTTTTTTCTATTCCATCATCATATTTGTGCGACGTTGTACTTGTACTAATGAGGTTGGAGCATACTTAATTTCTATCCTTATAAAAATAGTCCTCTCAGTGAACAATTCATGGTAACTCATTTGTTTCCCTACTCTATTAATGTTATAAATCACATGCCAGTAACTCCACTGAAAGCTTCTACATTAATTTTCTGTGTTTCTAAGACCAGAAACTCTTTGCGTCCTTTCACTTAATCTCACTAATCCCAACGTTATCTAACTTAGGCAGTTCCGTCTCCTTTTTTAAGTTTTCCAATCTACCTGCCCTGTTCATAATTCTTTCCACGTCTCGATTCTTAGAACGTTTGCTCTAATTTTGATGACTCCTCCTTGAGCAGTATCCACCAGAAGATCCTATTTCCGGACTATTTTACCTCCGAAATATTTTGCCCAGTAAGAAACCATCATTCTTTATGTAATTTGAGAGCATTACAAGGCCTCGGGATACCCTTTGGATCTTCAATGAAGACGCTTTCCGTTGCCTTTTCCATCCCCATGCCGTTAATCATTTCTTATTCATCCGTTTTTAGAGGCTGTTTCCAACCACCAGGGCAAAAAGTGTTATCCCCGCTATTCCACCCTTTTTTCAGGAGGCCGTTGGTGAACAGTGGGTGAATCCTTATACCGTGAATCATTCAGCTGCCAGAACCTCTCGCGTGCTAACGGGGTACACCACGTTAAGGAGAGGTTGATATTTGGTTGGAGGAGGAAAATATAATCTCCCCCAAGCCCTCACACCCCAACACCTGATCTAGAAACTACGTAGTGCAACAACTTGAAGTGAGATAAGATGAATAGACAGCAACATCTGATACCAACATTTTTACTTTGCATAAACTATGTGAGGTAACTATTAACTCTTCTCCAAAGGCTTACATCCCCATCGTCATCTTACTTGGAACATGGTTTCAGTAGAGATGTTAGGATATTTTTTGTGATGAATTTTAAATCAAATAAATAAAGTAATAATGCAAATGATATGACCGAAGGAAAATTAAGGGGAGCATTTTGTTATTGGAGAACGGCGCGTATATCCTGATTGCAATGTCCTTACACACCCACCTGATATGTTCACATAATAGATAGACTCTGTTTTTTAATGTTTATTTCTTTACTTAGAGATAACTGGTTCTTACGCCCATTCAAAGTCTCTCCTTCATGTTAACACATACTGAAAGTTCCAGAATTTTTTTCACTTCATAAAGTATTCCAAATGGGCTTCTTTTGAAACGTCTTCAGTGCCTGTGACGAATTTGTCTTAATGTAATCAGTGGTGACAAACGGCATCCTTCCAGCTTTGATTTTAAATCTAGGAATGAGAATAATTAAAGTGAGCCAGATCTAGAAAACTTGAAGGCTAGCAAGGACAGCCATCTGATTTCTGACAAGTAAATTGTAAACTGACAAGGTATAAACCGGCACATAGCCACGGTGTAGGAAGCATAACTTGAATTTCCTCTACACTGGTCGCTTTTGGCGATTTCTGTAGCACAAACTGCGTAAAACCCCTTAATGGAACTGAAGATTAATTGTTCATCAAACAATGGACGCACCACGCTTCTACACTCAGCAGAATAGCACATCTTTGATTTTCTAAACATTAATTTGATCACTTAAAGTTCAGGGCCTGCTGTAACAGATTTGTTTTTCATACAAGGGAGAGTGAAATGAAAACCTTAGTTTAAAATAAAAATTATGTGTTGTGCACACATACAAGTCAACTTTATTATTGTTCGATATAGTCTCCTCCACGCTCAATGCATGATAGCCAACGCTTCCGAATTGCCTAAATTCCCGTATAATAAGAGACGACACAACCACTCATGCACCGCCTGGCGCATCCTTTCATCGGATTGAAATTTCTTCCCAGAAATTTCTTCTTTTAGGGATCCAATCATATGGAAATGTATGAGTGTGGTTGATGAGACAGACTTTCAAACCGCACGTCTGTGATTGTCGCAACCGCTTAACGAACCATATGGGGCCGTGCATTGTCATGTTGCAGAAGAACACTGTCGATAGCAATCCACGTCGTTTTGTTCTAGTGACAGACCGACGATGAATTTTTAGGTGATCTGTGTATTTGTTACTGGTAACAGTGGTCCTTCGCCGAGTGTAGTGCTCCAAGAGAAGCCTTGTTCGTCAGTATAACCTTCCCTGCGGATGACTGTATTCGAAACTTCTTTGGTTTTGGTGATGTCGAATGGCGCCATGCTTTGCTTGCTCCCTTCAGGCTAATGGTAATGCACCCAGGTTTCGTCTCCAGTAATGATTCGATGAAGCATCACCATCGCGTTCAAGATGCCGCAGAAGTTACTCACACGCATCAACACACGGCTGCTTCAATTCCGGAGTCAACTACAGGGACAATCATCGTGCATACACCCTATGCAACCTGAGCACATCATGCATAATGTGATGTGATGAACAGTAGATGTAATACCTGTTTTCAAGCCAGAAACCGGGAAAACCCATGACGTCACGAAGTGAGCAACCAATCAGCGTTCAAAATCGTATGACGTCACAAGATGGCGGACCGCTAGTTCCTTGACCGGCCGCCCAGATGGCAGCACCGGTCGGGCTAGCGCTGGACCGTTAGTTTATTTGGTGGCCGCTAGATGGCAGCATCTCCTTAATTTCTTTGGGCGCAGACATTCCACACCGCCCACCCAACCCCTGAGGCAATGGCTATTTCTGTTCTGGAATGCGGACGTCAGACAAGTTAGGTTGTCGTGTATCGTGGCGACAAAACTATGGATTCGTCTATCACTTTAGTTCCTAGTGGCCATTCCACAATGAGACGTGTGTTGCGTATACCAATTCCACGTTTACCGAGTAACTTAAATATAATTAAAGTCTTATCTTCGAGGGGTTTAAATGGATCCATTGGTTTAAGTAGACAATGGACAATTAGTACATCCATTAATCGGGAAATCGAGTATGATGGTCTCCATGATGTCCCGAATCCACTTCCTCTCAGATGTATACTGTTTGAAACAGATGTTTAGCTAGCTACAGGAGAGGGTGTTGACGTCACTGCCGGAGTATAAAAACCATCACACCAGCCAGCTAACCCTCAGTCCCCGGCAAGCGATCGTCAAGTCCAGTTCACTATGGCTAGTGAGGTTCTCCTGTTTTCAACATGCTACAAGTTAAACAGCAGTGACACCAAGCGTATCACTGTTGGTTTGTCAACTGAACTGGAATTTAATCCAGTAGTTGTACTCGAAAAAGTTGGGTACAATAAAGTCACTCTCACACATAATGAGTGGGATGTACTGAGACAGATGGTCTATACAATTGGTGGCTTTTACAACAACACTGAACATCTGCAAACCAGTGTCTCGCTCGGCAACCACACCATCTCTTCCCGAGTAGTGGCTGGAGCGAAAACTATATGGTTTTACAACAATGCTGTGCCTGCCTATGGTGTGTTTCTCGGCGAATCAATATGGGACAACATGGTCGATGCCCTGCCAGCAGTGACCGGCGCCATCAACACTATGAAGCCCTGGAGTTATCAAGTTACCAAGTACTACAACGAGTTTGTGAATACGTTATCAGTGAAAGTGATTCGTGACTTCCCCCGTTGTTCTGTGAATGGTCTGATAGATTTGCATTTTGATAGTGTACATGTCAATGAAGTGTCATACAGCCCCTGTTCAACACTAGTCTATGAACGTTTAAAGTTAGAAATTAAAGCATATAAAAAACTGTTAGTGTATGACTATGTTAAACGCAAAGTTGAGCAAGATTTAAAAGGAACTGATGTATTTAGCAGAGGCGGTGATGACGTATGCGGTAATAATTAGTGTCCTTCAGTCCGCTGCGTTATGTCGTCCAGTAATGTACTTCGCGTCTGTGTACCAGCTGAACGCCGGAGATTCCAAGAGGCTGACTTCCGGTTTGTCACCGCAACGTGATTTCGAGCCTGTTGTGGTACTTGAGAGGGTAGGCTACAGAAAAATCATCATTTCATCCCAAGAATGGGACACCCTCGTCATGGAGTCGGACGCAGTCTCCAAAATGCTCACCGGCAGCGGCGAGACCAGCATCCCACTCGGTGAGAATGCTGTATCCTGCCTGACGGTGTAGGGGGTGAAAATGTTATGTTTTCACAACAGCACTGATCCTACCAGCGGCATTTTCCTCGCCAAGTCTACATGGCAGAACCTCATCGACGTGCAGCCTGCAGTGACCGCATCCTTGTCCGCCAGGAAAAAGTGGAGCTACAATGCATCAGTATACTACAAGGTATTTGTGAATGAGTTGGCGGATAAAGTGATGAGTGACTACTACAAATGTACGGCTTCGGTGACAAAGTTAATCGATGTACACATCGGCGGCGTTCACCCTAGTCATGTGTCTTACAGTTCTACAATTGACTATATGCAACTAAAAAATGAAATCATTGCATACAAAAATTTAATTGTACTTGATGATGTCAAAAAAATTGTAACCAGAGAATTTCAATGTGAGTAAATAAAATCATTTTAACAGATTTTTCTTTTATCATTTCACCTATCCTAATTAAATAATAAGATAGTATATACATTTTTTTAAATCTTTTTTATTTCGCCCACCAATTGGCGATTAAAAATACATTTTCAATTGCACACATATTATTACAAAATACATGTAAGTTACAAAGTTTTCTCAAATTATTTTTCTTGAGTTCTCGCAGTGGTGGACATCCTAAATCTTCTATATTGTAGCATACTTTCTTCCTGATAATTTTCTGTAGCCATCGAGCTTTCTCCAGTCCTTTAACGTAAATGATTGAATCATCCTCATTGGTTATTGCATGTAGTATAGAGCACATCTTGCTGAAGGAAACGCCATCAGAATCCCAAGGTATTCCAAGGTAATTATGTGTTAGCCATCTAACTGATGGTTCATTACCTCCACGCGATGGTGATGATACAGAAATACAATGTGTAGAGATAATTTTGTCAGACCGTGTTACACACACAGCAACTTCTTTGAAAATAAACCCACCATACTTCTTCGTGAATCCCTGTGCGTCCAGGAAGATGGTCGGCATGGTAATGGTTGACAAGACTCGCTGCTACTTGATTTTATGTCAGCTTACGCACGACACTTGTTAGAGGTACGTATGATCGTGCAAGATCAGGCAGTATGCAGCGGTTGTAGGCAGGTAAATTCTCACTGCTATCAAACTCGACACAAATGTCTACAGGCCCTGTTTTAACAGGCTCATTTTGATGTGAACAGTCAATTACGGCGATAGTTTCTATAAAGCCTTCACGTTTTAGTAGCGGTAAAGGATGGTCTCGTTCGTAGTAAGACTGTTGGAATCTTGCATATATATCATACAACAATGTGGTTCGGTTTTTCTTAAAGTCCAAATTCATGTTCTCATATGGATACGCCACATCATTTAGGAACACTTTGACATTGGCAAGATTGCAGTCGTCAAAGATGGCTGCACTTATTTTCCGCATTCCGTTTCCTGTTTTGTTTGAAATCCCAGAACCACGAACCTAGGTTTCTCCAATTGTGTTGATGTTTTCTAAGACCAAATTTGAGTCTTGCTGATTGGAAGCAACGGGTACTCCAACAGATCCCAGCTTCTGAAATTAATGCGAAGTGGTTTCCCACTGTCTACAATCTTAAGCAGCGCTAGCTTTTGTCTTTCACCTATTTGCAAATGAGGCATCACCCATGCCAACTTGCTGATGGTGAATTTACTTTCCTGAGGATTTGGGTTGGCTTGTACATATGAATTTGTATCATCCCTAGCTCGAATCAATATTAGTTCTTGTTTTACATTTGCAAGTATCTTTTTAAAGTCTTCGCAAAAACCCAAGAGCATACTCAACGGTATGCATTCATCAAAGTAACCATTTCCAAGATCGCGTTGCCCCCATCCTGCATTGATCAACACACCCAGTTGTGGGGGGATTGCAGAAATAAGCGTTTTCAATGTGCTTGTGATACCAACGTTTCTATTTCGGTCAATTTCAACTCCATTAAGTTCATATCGAATTTCCTCAAACAGAAAAGCGAATGCATTGGATGTGGTGATTGAATTTGTAGCTCCTGAACCATCTGACTTGATGAATCTTCCTTCCATATGCAAGTAGCTTTCGCATGGTAGTGTATATGTATCTTGGTTCTGAATCGGTATTCGGATTTCATCATTGTTATTAAATGTGGCTGGCGTATGCGGCTGGTGACTCATATATTGTTTGCGCGTCACCGACTCGTCAAACTCCACACTGGAAGTTATGTCTAGCACATCATCCATGACTTTTAACTGTGTAGCCTAACGACTGTAGGAAGAGCACGTTCTCAGGTGTTAATCGTTTCACTGTTGGTTCACGACTGACAGCTTTGCGTGGGTGACGCTTCTTGTTATAACGAGCGCCCATTCTTTTTTATATCTAGTCTGAGAGTGATGGTTTCTCCTCTAAAATCCACTAAATTACCGTCTTGATCGACAACTCTAACGTTGATATTACTGAGAGTTTTTACTGTGATGGGTAGATATATGACATTAGCGGGTACTTCCACAATCTTGTACCCTGGCGGGACTGTTGGAAAAAACTCGTGTAGTGTATGTCCCTGCTTATCGTTGACGTAATTGCCTATATATATGCTGCACTCAATTCTTATAGCGTTAATTTTGAAGATCTGCACAGTGTAGTCTGATGTATGAAATCCAGGCTTTAATATACGTTTCGAAAATCCGAGCAGAGATCCAATTGAGTTTGGTTTAGAGAAGTCAATTTCCACCGGTGTTTCTGTCTCGCACTTGAGCGAATTGTTGTTTGCTCTAATTACTAGCTTGTCGTTTTTAGTGTGTCGAACCAAATAATTAGCCAAATCGTCAATATCGTAAGATCATGTGGGTATGACTATCACTTTATTCTTCGAGTAATGAAATTTACAATTTGATTCGTCTATATTTGGAATCGAATTGTAAGTCTGAAAGTCAACCAAACCGACTGTGTAATCACCTTGGCTCAAATCTATTGGTGGAAGTAATCACAGCCCAAGACTTAACTGGTGTCTGACAAGCAGAGTGTTACAGACATGTGTTATCCTGTTCAAGGTTCGTTCAAGACTGATGTTATACGTTTTCATACAGGAATTTTAAACACAAATGTCCACATACATGTGTGCCAAAATTCTGGTGTTGCTGCACATTGTAAAGTATTCTGTTCCCTGCAAAGTATCGCTGCAGTTCCAAAGGAGGAGGTAAGTCACCGAAACTGTCAAAGTATTTAACTACACCATCTTTGTACTTGATGTAAGCAACCCAATGTGTTCTTGCACTTTCAGCACTATCCAAGTTCACAATTCCACACTCACGTTCACGAATTTTTTTGGGCAATGTGTCACGCATGAAAACACCACGAAAATAGGGATATGCGAAAAAGCTTTACATGCTTACGTATGTCATCGTCCGTCAGCGGCTGAACCGACTTTTTTTTAATCCAGACCCGTCTTTTCGGTATGGCTTCAAATATAAACCTTTACCCCTCATTGCAAGTGTCTCATCGTTTTGTTGTGTCGTTTCTCCTCAGCCAACTGCTTATTCGCCTCTTTCGCTGCTTTAACTGCTTTGACGACATTAGCCATTCCGCCTGCTAAAGCACCAGCAGCTGACAAGCCAGCAAATAATGGTATTAATGGAAGAATACCACCCTTCTTTTTTTTTTCTTCGGTTTCTTTTTCTTAACACCTCCGCCAAACTTTAACTTGGCGCGCATGGCCCTGTTAACCAAGAATGCCGCTGCACGTTCACCAAACTTTGCATCTTTAGCCTTCATTCTATCCGCAGCCCTCTCGACGAATATCCGATCTGCTTCAGCTCTATCTGCCCCCTGTGCATAAGCAATATCGTGCTCCCTGCAGGCTGCATCTAGTGGGTTGATACCCTTCTGCCCAAGTGCCAACCGTTTTTTCCAGTTTAGTACCGGGACCACAAAACTGGTATGTAGGTATATGCGCCTCAAAAGGCATCTTGTCGATGAGCTTGTTTAAAAAGCCACGACCCTTCTTCTTCTTCCTCGTAGGAGGCATTGTTACCAACTAACATACTTTACTTGTTCGCGTGCCTATATATACCCGGAGAAACCACCTAACCTTGTCAATATGAAGTTTGTCAAACAGCGAGACACATTGCCCGTGAGTAATGTTGATTCTGTCGGCAACAATACTAGACGGAAGAAGAACGGACCTCTGTTCCCGGAGACAGTGAGGGCAATAGTGTGTGGCCCATCAAATTGTGGGAAAACCAATCTTGTGCTCTCGCTGCTGGAACACCCCAATGGTCTTAGATTTGAAAATGTATATGTGTTTTCAAAGTCGTTGTACCAGCCAAAGTATCAATTACTAGGGAAAATTTTTGAACCCATTAAATAAATTCAGTATTTGACATTTAGTGATAATCAAAGTGTACCTCCTCCAAGTGAAGCTCTACCTAATTCTGTGTTTGTGTTTGATGTTGTTTCGTGTGAGAAGCAGAATAATATACGAGATTACTTTTGCATGGGCAGGCCTCAGATCAGTCGATTCTTTTTACTTGTGTCAGACATATAGCCGTATACCGAAACAGTTGGTTACAGACAATGCTAACTTGATCGTAATCTTTAAACAGGACGATATGAATCTCAAACACATTTACAACGACCACGTCAACACCGACATGACGGTCAAGAGGTTTAAGAACCAATGTGGGTACTGCTGGAATGATTGTAAACATGGATTTTTGGTTATTGACAAAGACTGTGACATGTACCATGGAAGATATCGCAACGGATTTGATTCATTTTGAATAAATAGCTGCGCACACTGTCTTCTGACATCATTACAACCATGGACAAGTTTGGGAGAACTTCAACGACACAGAATAAGAGAGTGTTTGTGTACCCACCAGAGAACATACTTCTTGCGAAGGATGGTAATTTGGATTGCCAGGGTAAAGTACTCAAACGTGTAGCTGACCCATCGATGATGACGATGTGGTAACAAAACGATTAGCTAACAAAGCTATTAATGATGGTTTAATGTTTTTAAAATCGATGGAAATGACTATGGTTGAAACTATAATTGCAACAGGTGACTTTCAAGATAATGCGTACATACTAGATACGGGTCGAAATTATCGTGAAATCCAAGTCAATGGTATGATCCTTTCAGTAGACAAACCAAAAAGGGTTGACGTAAAATTAAATTGGGCATACGTTAACTATCAAGGAGGAGTACTCCATGTGAATCGAGGCGATAAAATTAGTTTTTTTCCCAGCATATGAGCTCCACGAGCCGTTTATAGCACATGTGACTTTAAAAATAAAATAATACAGTAACCTGTAATAAGCTTCATTCGATGTGTAAACATGGACCCAACAACAACAACTAAACGTGGTATAATAAAGGCCCGAATGTAATTCGACGCAAGTTACTCGAGCTGAAGACGGGCCAGATTGACTCTGAGAGATTCTTCAAGGATTCATTAAGACCTGTGACAGATACTATGGAAAGAGTTTTCTTACCTCAGCGACATATACAGCAGCAGTCTCCTCTCTTGATCAAAGATATCTTGAAGTCACTTGGTCGAAGTGAGCGAGATTATGATTCTGTGTATGGTGTTCGAAGGAAGAATGATTCACTAATGATTGGAAACTCACCTGTTACTATTGATGAAAATGTGATTGTAATCGATGGTGATTAATATGAAAGAACTAGAGGATTAATGGAGTTGTTGTTTTTGAAAAACCCAAAACAGTATACTGCCAAGGACTTGAAAAGCTACTTTGAAATATTAAACAACACGAGTGCCCACAGAGTAAAATTTAGTCCATCTGGTAAAATTCTGAAACCTGCTACCAATATTAAGTATAAAACCATAATCTCTAAAATTGTCAGTCAGTCTGGTTCTGGTCTTGTTCCCATGAAGGAATATGTGTATTGGGACGATCTAAATGAACTCGTTGAAAGATTGAAGTTACTTACCGCATCGACATCAGCAGGACATACGGCACACTCCAACGAAATTTTATCAGTAGTTGAAGAACTTCGTGAAAGAGACATTATATTGTAACATGGATCAAGTTGTGGCAGAACTCCATCGACCAGCTAGAAGAAATATCCCAAGACGTCATGTAGTAATCAAAGGACTCGATGATCTGTGGCAAGCTGATATTGTGGAAATGATCCCATACTCTCGTAAAAATAGTGGCTACAAGTATATACTGATGGTGATTGATACTTATTCAAAGTATGCATGGGCAGTACTCCTCAAGAACAAGACAGCTAGTGTGGTTGCTGATGCTATGAAGAGATTCCTAAGTGCAGGTCGTGTACCTAAAAACTTACAACCTGACAACGGAAAAGAGTTTTACAATTCCAACTTCAAGAATCTCATGACTAGCTATGGTATTAATCACTACTCAACATATACCCATCTTAAAGCATCAATAGTTGAACGATTAAACAGAACTATTAAGAATGCAATGTGGCAAGAATTCAGCAGATGTGGTTTACATAGGTGGATTGAACTTCTTCCTCAGTTAATGTCAAATTATAACAACAAGTGGCATAGCACCATCAAAATGAAACCTTGTGATGTAAAGGACAACTCTTTACTTTCTACAGTGTACTTCCATGTGAAGACTACCACACCAGCAAAATTCATAGTTAGTGACCATGTTAGGATTAGTAGGTTTAAAGGAAAGTTTGACAAAGGCTACCTGCCAAACTGGTCAACTGAAGTGTTTACCATCAGAAAAGTGAAATTATCAAATCCTATAACTTATTTACTTAAAGATTATCAGGGTAAAGAAATTGCAGGAGCATTTTACCAGCAAGAATTACAATTAACAAAACATCCAAGTACCTTTCTTGTTGCACGAGTAATAAGGAAAAGGAAGAATATGGCATTAGTGAAGCGGTTAGGTTTTGATAAATCACATAACACATGGATAAATGTAAAAGATTTATATAAATTATGATTCTTCAATAAACATCAGTACAACGTATATTTGTTGATTTTTTCTCTCCTCATCCATTGATTGCTAAGAGACTATTTTTTACAATTTTCTTTGACAATATTTTTTTAACAATATAGAGGAGATCATTTTACAGTGTATGACTAATACTAAATACAGTGCACTGACAAAACCCCAGAGAAAATATGACATTATTTACATTAGAAAACTTCATCAACAGCTATTTACAACTCATGATCAGGCATTACACAACTTCATCAATTGATATTTACACGCCATGATCGATATTAGACAACTTTATCAATTTCAATTTACACGTCATGATCGACATTAGACAACTTTTTCAATTGCTATTTAGACATTAGACAACTTCATCAATTGCTATTTACACGTCATGATAGACAGATGATCAAAACTACTATTTACATCCCACCCTCCAGTGCACTGTAATATATATACACGGGATAAACGCTATATTTAATCTTCATTCACACATATATTTACAAAATAGTTACTCTCATTCATTCTGGTACAGACTTGTGCCCCCAAGGTAGGGTTCCAATCCCGTCGGGGTAAATATAGCGCTTATCATCCAATCTAGACAGACCCAGCTTGGATACTTCAACAGTAGTAATTCTATGGAGGTTTGATTGAAATTGTTGTTGGGTATGAAACTTAGATGGAGCGCCATGCTAACAGTCAATGTAATCCGCTATTGAAAGTTTTTTGGTGACGGTGCGTGCCAGACCTTTGGCCCGTCTTGAGGTCTGATTGGATTTTAGTCGGAACGCGTACATTTTCGACCTAAGACCCGCGAATTCTACAATCAGGAAACCATTCGCCTCATCCTTCATAACCCCAACTACCTTTTCGTTATAGGGGTCTATACCGTAACGATTGCTGGGTTTATAACCAGATGTGTCGAATTCCTCTCTGTTGCGTTTCATCACTTCATATGGATCACAGCCGTTCACCAAATAGATAAAACTGTCTGTGTCCATATAAAGTAACTTGGGGCGTATAAACTGTGGAATGGCGAATTCATAGTGAAATCGGTACATCCGCAGTTTAGACAGATCGAGAATGCACATCCCGACGTAGAGCGGCTTGTTGAAAAGTATCCGCACTTTCGCCATCTCCGGAGCCACAAAGTCTTTCTCGAAAATTGTCATACGCCTAAAGTGTGGTGAAGCCACATGCTTGCGGGCACCGCGGCGGCCCGGCCGACCTGTACACAATTTCACGTTGCGGTGTTTTCTAAGGTTCTCCATGGTTTTTCCGAAAAATGAATCGTTCATAAGTTTGAAAAAGTCTCTCTCAAATTCTGATTTGGCTGACTGACGGGAACGCGTGTTGAGAGAGATGTATTCTTTCAACCACGGTGACTGGTCGAAAGAAATTACCCGGTGTACCGTGCCCAACTTCATCCCCAAGCCTACACATTGCCGGAGGACTCGGTAATGGAGAAAGTACCGAACCTTATCCTCCAACGTAGACATCAGCTTGGGGAAAGTAGATCCAGGGGCGGCTTTGTGGTCTGGACATGGCGGTAGGTCTGCTAGATTGTCGTGTATATCCTGGGGAATCGTCAAGTCTACCTCTAAAACGAAACCCCTAGGTGAGTCGGCTGCTACGCTCATGAAGTCTATGCTAGCAATCTGCTCGGCCAATAACCATCGAAACCCTCCAGAGGGTTGATACTCTGACATGGCCCAGCCGTACAAATTGTTTACATCAAAATACATGATGAAATTTTCAGGTGCGTCGTGGTTGTACTCCGCCATGTACCGGTTATTTGCCTTGGCGTACCTATGGACGCACTGACAAATACCACCACGAATTCCAAGTTCGAAAAAGAGAAGCATGTCGATATCTGTCAGAAGATCCAGCTCGACACGCGTTCTCTTTAACATGGCCTGCCACGAAAGGCCTGGAGCTGTGAAACAGTGGGCGGGGTCCAGGGTGTACTTGTCCAAACATACAGCCCTAAATGTTTCAAACAGATCCGCAAGTAGCCGTACATTTGTCCCCATGTACAGACTTGCGTATTCTTCTAAATTCTTGATCTGGAAAACCCGCCACACTTATGTCGCGTGTTCGTAGTCGGCGTCCGAAATATCAGACTCTGACAGCGAACTATAAAATTAAGACTTGGGAGGGAGAGTGGCCTCTTTGAGTTTATCCCACGAATCCATGTATTCGTAAGGGAAGACTCCTTTTCGCCTTACCAGTTGGAACTGCTCTGGGTCCGTGAAATGCTTACTGCTAATGTGCATGTCACGCTCCTCAAGGGTTCCAACCAGATTATCTAACGAGGACTGCATGAAACGGTACGAGTCCAGGAACCGCAATGTGATTGACGTACCTTTAATCTTTTTAGAAAACGAAATATAACGTTCAGTGTTGATGGGCAGGACATCCATCCCATCTTCATCGAGCTGTGCTAAGGCCCTAACAATGAAGTTCGCATCATACCCAGACAAATTATGGAAAAAGACGGGTATGTACCTTTGATTCTTGTACTGTAAATTACCGTTATTGTGTGCAGCCCCTCAAAATGCACCTGTGATGTGGCAATGATCGCGAACCTTAACGGCCCCCGGTTCAAAGCCGTCACCACAGATGTGGCATACCGTGGCATTGGTAAATTTTGCCTCATTATCAGCCGACATTACAAGAGGTGTGACCGCCTTGTAAATTTCATCAACGTCATGGGCCAGATTCACGAGTTGTTCCACCAGCCACGTCTCAGGATTTTTACCCGAGAATGAGTCGAATCGGTTCAGCTGAGGGTCGTATGCGCAAACGACCTGGTATGCCGCAGCAAAAGGGATGTGTTCCTGGACTGATGTGGAGTAAGAGGCGTTGGTGCCGGGTCTGCACGTATCAAAGCGTTTCAACAAACATTCAAAGTCCGCGTAAACGACGAATGGTACACGCTGTTGGTGTACAAATTCCTTAAAGTTTAAGGTTTTGTTTTCGTCGTCGGGTAGGTCGACTCTTACAGCGCCAACCCTTGCGCAATCAACCTCATGGCGCTCCAAGAGATCTTTGCTCCAGAAATGCTGCAGGCATCTATCACAAATGTGTGCCTCATGTTGATGGTTCGATATTGATGGCCTGAATAACCGCGACAAGTTCTTGATCCAGCAGTAGTGAAACTTATCTTCACCCTCTGTAATCAACAACATGTTTATATGGAAATCGCGTTTCACTGCAGCATGATGGAGGGGACCTACAACTCTATGTTTTCTACCTTCTGGTTCCAAGCCGTAGACATTGATCGAATATTCAGGATTTTGCCTCTCAAATTTAGAAATGTCTGACAATTTTACAGGGAAGTCTATGCCTGCAAAATCTAAAACGTACTTGGAACGTGCTTTAATATAATGATTTACTCTTTGCGCGTGAACTTTCACTTGTTCGTGAAATGCCAGGATCGTCCAAAGAAAACAACAATCATCACTGTTATCAACGTTGATAATTGCCTTCTTTGCTTGAATATCGGATGGCAGTGCTATGAATGAAGAGCCCCAATACAGCGGTTCGAATTTAGCTACATGGATGTCGAGGGAGTTAATTTGATCGAGGTTTTTACCACTATCCCGGTCCTGGAATTCACTAAATCTGTTCTTGATATCTTGAAACACATAGACTTCATACCACTCTTCCAGGAAAGCGCTTAATGTGAGTTCGCGCATCTTGGGCATAAAACAAATACGGCTGATTGTTCTTCTGATTTTGGAAAAGGCAATCCAACCCCACCTGGAATTTTATAGCCGGTGTTTAAGGATTGCGAATAATCGCGGAAATTTGATCATTAAAAATTTTGAAACATGCTCTAATATAATTACCAGGATCTTTAAAATTTTCGGTATTTACAACAGTGATGTGAAGTAACCTATTCCCGTAAGCACTTGCCCTGGTAGTTGGCTTTAAGCGCGTAGCATCCGGCTTACCTGTTTTTTCCCCACCCTCATTAACGCCGGACCCGGTCGCTTGAGTATTGGGCAGCCACTGGGAGGATGGTTCGTCTGTCGCCCAGAGAGCTTCAATTGGCGATGGAGTAGCAATCAGCTCGTCCTCCAATGGTCTTCCCACGCGCTGATGCTGGGCTGCGGCTCGTCCACGATGGTTGGGATGCCCCACAATGCTTCCAGTTCCGGCGGCGATATACATCTGCAACAAAAAAATAGTCAGATTTTTTTTCATAGTTAAAAATTTAAGAGATATAATAATAAAAAAAAAGTAGAATAAATATCTTACCTGTCACTTTCATCCTTTTCGATGGTCCATTGTCATTATCCGTGGTCAAATTCCTTTTTTTTTTTTGACGGGGTCCCGCTGGCTCCGAGGAATCATGGTGACCTATAACTAAATAAATTTAGTAAGACACGAAAAAGATAAGATTTACAAAGAGGAAAAATTATTTAAACACTTACCAACAAAGATGCCCCCCAGACTGATTGGTATTATCATGTTCAGGACAATCTGTGGAAAAAAAAAATCAGCTTTTACTGCACAGCCAAAAGGTTTAAAGTAATTCAGTTAAGAAAATAATTTTTTTAACTTACAATTGGCAAAATACCTCGCCAGCTCAGATGATGCATTAACATCGCTAGCTGGAGCACTCACAGGCTCCACGGGTAGTTCTACAACAGAAAAAATAAAAAAATTTTAGAGTTGGTTACAGAAAAAAAGAATTTTAGTCTCAAATAAGAATATATCTACAGTACTTACCCCTTGCAAAATCATTGCCGAAAAAATTACTTTCAGCCAGATACTCACTAGCTGAGGCACTCACAGGCTCCACTGGTGGATCTACAACAGAAAAAGAAGTAAAATTTTAGTTGGTTACAGGAAAAAAATTTTGTTACAAATAAGAATATATTTATACTACCGTACTTATCCCTTACAAAATCATTGCCGGAAAAATTACTTTCAGCCAGATACTCACTAGCTGAGGCACTCACAGGCTCCACTTTTGGACCTGCAAGAGAAAAAAAATTAAAATTTTAGTTGGTTACAGAAAAAAAAATTAGTATCAAATAAGAATATATCTATACTACCGTATTTACCGCTTGCAAAATCATTGCCGGAAAAATTACTTTCAGCCAGATACTCACTAGCTGAGGCACTCACAGACTCTACTGGTAGTTCTACAACAGAAAAAAAATTAAAATTTTAGTTGGTTACAGAAAAAAAAATAGTATCAAGCAAGAAATATCTAAATTCACTTACCACTGGCAAAAGCATTTTCATCGAAGCATGCCATCAGTTCTGGAGTGGAGATCATTTGCTGACCTGCAACAGAAAAATAAAAATTAGTGTCAAACACAAACAAACACACGAGGGTAAAAAAAATTGCATCCAGTCAGATACTCACTAGCTGAAGCACTCACAGGATCCACTGGTGGACCTACAACAGAAAAAATAAAATTTTGTAGTATCAATCACACGCACGAGAAATAAAAAAATTACTTACAGTCAAATACATACCTCCAGCAAATGCATATCGCAACACCAGCTCTGGAGTTGCGACAACTCGTGGTTCTGCAATAGAAAAAAATTATAGTATGAAACATGGGAATATGTACTGCAAAAATATATTAATTTCATTCAAGAAACTTACCACTCGCTAAATCTTCACTAAATAGTGACGATATCTCCGGTAGATCTGAAACAGAGAAGAAAAGAAAAATTAGTTTGAATAGTTTAAATTAATACAACTAATAATAAAAGGAAATTCACTTACAGTTTGCGAAGAAATTATCCACATCTGCGGCGGAGAGCACCGGCAGTTCTAGAAAAAAAGAAATAGTAGGTATCACTGGTATACAAACACACATGATAATTTATTATTTAAAGTCACTTAACATTACCTGAAGCAGACTGAGAATGTTCCATGGTGTAGCGACGATCTAAGCGCAACCTGCAACTGAAGGACAATGAGGCTTGGTCCATGTGGTGGTAGCTATTTATACCAGCGGGGTGTCGCAATCATGGCGCGCGCAAACAGCTTTCTTAACGGCACGCCACACATTTCGCAACGGCTAATGGATAGCAAACATAGATAACAGTCGAGTGGAAATTTGTGTAGGTGTTTAAACAGGGTACACATTTCGCAAACGGCTAATGGAGCGCACATTCCAGAACAGGGTTGAGAAATAGTTGAAGGCGACCGCACCTGTGTAAACACGCCCCGGGGGGCGGAATTCCCCAGCTAGCTTTCTCTCCTGGGGGAGTGGAATGTCTGCGCCCAAAGAAATTATGCCCTTGGAGATGCTGCCATCTGGCGGCCGGTCGAAGAACTATCGTATGCGCAAGCCCGGCCGGTGCTGCCCCCTTAGCGGAGGAGGAACGAACTAACGATCGGCCATCTTGTGACGTGAACGCTGATTGGTCCATTAGAATTTCCCGCCATGCAACTGTGACGTCACGCGGACGAGTGGAGTCTCTTCCGGGACCGGCTTAAGATCTTTTGTCCCAGAGTCGGCCTTAGTCCTACTACTAATGTCCTCTATCTGCATAAAGTCATCTCTGGTATTACAGATTAATCTGAGATTGTTTGCTATGTGTTCTTTCGTTGCCCTTCTGGCACGAGGTTGAGAGTGCTATTTGGTCGACGACTTCTGCGAACACATTATGAGGCGAGCAGATCATTGGAACGCAAACGGAAAATAGCAAATAGTCCTCAACTTATTACTTTTTCTTTCAGTGACAGCAATGACAGAGTCGATATTTTCAAGAGACAACTCGTACATGAATCGATTTTCTAAAGTACTTCCATCTCCCCCTATTATTAGTTTCTGTTTTATCTGTAGCTGTACGTTCAGTCTTACTTTCAGTTTGTAGGTGTCTAGCAGCTTTCTCTAAGGTAATTATTTTCTTTTTTCTGTAATTTTATTCAATAATTGTTTCTTTCTGCCCTTTCTTGTTTTCAATGTAAATATTTGAACCTAAATGGTTACAATTGTGCTTTGTGGTAGCTTAGTGGTTAAGTCGCTAGCTTTGAAAACTTTTACTGCTCTGGTCCTGGATTCGAATCCCGGCAAGCGCAGGAATTTCGAAAGTTGTGTTTGATCATATGGGCTCCGCCAGGACGCTCCGTGGTTCGGATTACACGTTAAACTGTAGGACCCAGAGGAAAGGAACTGGCCGTTCTACCTCTGACACAATAGCTTAGTATGCCTCCTTAGGGAGGATCCAACCAACCCTCAGGTTGTGGACTAAGTTAAGTTTTTAAAGTGATAATTATTTATGCTTTAATTTATCAAATCAAATTTCTATGTTAAATGTTGGAATAAATAAAAAAAAATGCTGTAATGAAAATATAATGTTTCGACAGTTTGCTGCCTGTATTTGTAAGCCTGCTGATCGCCTTGACTGATCTGCCTCACTGTCTCATGTTTGTGGATGTAAGCGGAGCTCTGGACCTTACTCCTTACGCACCAATCCTAATCGCGAATTTCTGTGAATAATGGAAAGTCGCGTCCTATTTTAAGGTAAATAAAATATTACATACAGATGATTAAACTCTTTGCTAATTAAATTAGATGTTCTAACTGACATGCCAGAATATATTGAAAAATCACACTTCTCTAATTCATTGAATCAAAGTCTTCATGAAATTATTTTCCATCAAAATGTAAAAGGAATATTTCGTAAAATCCCTTAAATTACCTTATGTCTAGAAGAGATTAAAAATTCCAGAAATTTCAATGCAGATGTTTGGAATATCATTTGCCTGACACAGGAATAACTCAGCTATCTATCCCTAAGAATAAATTAAGCTTTCATTACTGTAGATGTAATATGGAGAAAGGGGAATATGTCATTAATATGAGAAATAATATTCAGTATAGCAGTGAAGTTGTAAGTATGTATTATATAGAAATATACTTCGAATACTGGAAAATGGAAAAGAACAGCTGATGGTTATCGAAACCTACAGGGCCCCGACACAAAATTTCAGTCTATTTAATTACAGGTAGAGTCATTGCTGTTATGTTTTACAAATAATGCTGTATGAAGATTTCATTGTTGACTTATTCAATCAAAGCTGTAGGAGACTATACATAGAAGACTTGGTAGATGATGGATAATCTATCTTGGGAAAGCCACGTATAAATAGTGACTTCCCGCAGGGAACGTAACCGTGATTAATTAATTGGTGAGCGATTTCTCTCCACTCCCGCCGACCACAGACACCCGAAATTCGGCAGCAGCGATTCGGCCAGTAATAGCGCAAAAAAACAGAGATCCACTCACCTTGTGATTGTAGCGTCGATTTGCATGTTAATGCTAGAACGTGACACCAGCTATTATTTGCAGCAAGATGCAACCAGGATGCACCGAAATCTGAGTTGTAAAACACTCTTTCCTCCGAAACTTGTGGCAGAACTCGCCGACAGTCAAATAAATAGCTTAATTCGCTATGATGATTTGTACGCGAGCTTAATCGTCGCGGACGTGAGCGTAACATCAATAGTCACTCATAAAAACAAGAAAAGTCCCACATATATAATTTCCTTGTGGAACAAGGCACGCAAATATTGCATAGGCCAGTGGATATCTGAATTACGCCAACTGACCTTTATTCCGCCGCGAACATAGATGCCCGCGGCCGACGGAAAGAAAAATAAGAAATCGCTCAACCACTTGGTGTTAGTCTTTTAACATAACAACCTTTGTAAATTTCCCCACAAGAATCAAAACAATAGCTGGACTGCAACTGATTATTTTGTTTGTTAATATATGTCCGTACAGAGATTATACCACACTTTTAGTTATAAATGGTATCTCTGATCATTATTCCTAGCTATTCTGTAGGAAGTCTAGAAGCACTGTAATTTCGAAAAAATCTGGTATACTGAACTCTGGTCAGATTTTTTTTTTAACGCCTCGTCGACGGCTAACGTCATTAGAGAGGGGATGGGACTGTGGACAAGGTACGGGAACGAATTCGGCCATGGTCTTTTTGAAAGAAGCATCCCAGCATTCGCCTGGAGTGTTTTGGGGAAACCATGGAAAAACAAGATCTGGAATCCCGTATTGGTATTTGAACCCGCTTCCCGAATGCGAGGCCAGAACGTTAACCGTTCACCCACAACGCTCGGTCATTTATAACTAATTTCCGCGATTGAGTTTTTGGTTATGTTAAATTTGGCTAATGCGCATGCGTCTGTATGAGATACAAGTCAAAGGTGAAATAAGCAAATACAAAATGGAAGACCGACTTGTAGGAGATACTGCGATATAAGGCAAAAGTATGAGCAGTTGGTAAGAGGAAAAGTGCTGCGACTTATCAATTATACAAATCGCTATAATGTTCAGGCACAATTATTCAAGTGTGAACGTAGCTTAACAAACAATTTCGTAAGGAAAGGATTGCAAAGAGTATTGGAATATACAGCAAACGAAAAGGGATCTTTACATAAAAGTAAGAGAACCAGATAATACACTTAAAGCACACTATAACCTTTATTCTAAAATACTAACGAATTTAATCAGGAAGGCCATGAACATGTATGTATTAGACAAAATGGAGAATTTCAACAATAAAATGAAAACTAAATGTAATATAATAAATGTAATACTGGAATATCTGTCACTCGAAAGACAAAAAATAAAACTAAATGGATTTGTGCGTAGGGAAGTAGGGGAACTAGTAGTATTTAACATATATTTTACTTCGGTTGTAGATAAAAGAAACTGCTGTTATAAAACCATTATTTAAAAAGAAGCAGCTACATGAATATCTTTACTTCCAGGATTTTCAAAGATTTATGAAAAACTCATGAGTCGTAGAGTAATAAAATATGTTACACTATAAAATTCACACTACTTCAAAGCATGGATAAAAAGAGTAATCCAGAGAAATGTCCAAATTGTGATTTTTAAATAACACATTTGAGGAAATGAATAGTAACATGTGCCCTGTAGGAATTTTTTGTGACCTTGTAAAAGCATTTGACTGTGGTAATTATGAATTAATTTAGAAAATAAATGGAATACTGTGGTATTTATGGAATTGCGTGTAGATGATTTAATTAATAGATGGAAAACGAAATGCAAAAAGGCTCGGTTTTTTTATCTTAAAAACAGTAAATTTTCTTCATCAGAATGGGAGAAAATACATGTTGGCATTCCACAAGGCTTTGTTCTAGGATCATACATGTTTTTATCATACATCATTTATCTTCCTAGAAACCTATCACACAATGCGAAGAATTTTTAATTTGGAGATGACTGTAACCTGACTGTTAAAAAAAACAATTATCAATCTAGAATTTAAGGCACATAAATTAAGTAGCAAACTGGCTTAGGGCAAACTTTTTAAATTAAATTTTTATTAAGCAAAATATATTTAAAACAATAAATGATGTGCTTTAGGATTCACATATAAATACACGGATTATATGAAAATGCTGCTGCACAATCTTTGAAATAAAGTAAAATTACTTGGGATTCAAATACATGATAAGCTAAGTTGCAAAGAATATGTCGCATGACACCTAAAAAGAGTTAAGTAGAGGAACTTTTGCAATAATAACACTTTCTCCAACTGCTGATCTAGAATTAACGAAACATGTGTGCACCTTTTATTTTCATTCAGTCATGTCGTATGACGTAATTTTCTAGGGATACCCTGCACAAATTATAATTATATTCATAGCATAGAATTATTTATTTATTTTATTTCCCATATGCACCATTTTATACGGTTAACAGCATTAAACAAATACAGTTATCACAGCTACAGGGTGACGTTGAGGTTGTCTATCCATTCGGTTATTTCTCCAGTAATAGAATGGATTATACAATTTAATTCCAGATCGCATAACCCCTACACTTTCAGTACAAGTATCACATCAATCTAAATTGTTTTTTCTTCTTTATGGCGGTTAAGATTAGGTTGAAATGTGGCCTGGACCAGCAGAATAAATTTCAAAAGACATGCATATAATTCTTAGCTGCTATATTTTACGTATGGAGGAAAATAGTTGTAGGGGTGTTGCGATCAAGAATTAAACCGAATAAATAAACAATGTTTATATGCACTGCATTTTATGTGTTTGTGTGTGATTTTTATAAATTTAATTCACGTAATTGTGTGTGTGTAAATTGGCACGCTATTTTTGTATCATTTATCTCAGTCATTATAATTTCGTGCTTTGAGTGGTTCACAGTTTTAATCAGTATATGTGATGTGATAAAGATCTGTATGACAGACATTTAACCCCTGTGTAGTTATTGTAATACCAGAAATTGCAACTGGAATGTTTCATCTCTTCCATGTTGTGTCTTTGTAGTAAAGCGACTAATATTTCATCTCTGTCGTGTATTGTCTTTGTATGAGACCATTTATATCTTTTTAGTGAAACAATTAACTATTTTCAGTTACTTTATTTTCACACGAGTGATAGAAGAATGTGTCTTTAGATAATTATATAAGCAACTGTGTTAATGTTTATAAAAGTTATAATTTTTCTGTTATGGCTGAATGTCGTTCCAGTTTCATGTTTTAAGGTAATGTTATAATTTTAATTAGAGGTCTCAAGGCAAGAATAAATTGTTTAATTCTAGATCGCCATGCCACTACACTACTTTGTCGTCTGTTCAAGTATCATATCAATCTAAACTGTTTTCTATTCTTCTTGAAGGTTGTGGTTAGGTTGACAGGCGTCCTCTACCAGAAAACAGTCGTAACAGTCACGCATATAATTCTTTGTGAATTTTGTTATTTTAAGTGTGGCGGAAAATATTTGTAGGCGTATTGCGATCTAGAATTAAACCGAATGAATCATCAATATTTGTATATATCACATGTATTTTTGAAACAAAAATTTGGTGGGAAATCGGCATCATGGAATATGCTTGTTTGATTTTTGTTTATCTTAGTTATAATAATATAATGTTGTGAGTGGTTCATAGTTTTAATCAGTATGCGTGATGTGAACGAGTTTTGTATGATAGGCATTTAACTGCTGTGTACTTATTTTATTATTAGAAATTGCAAATGGGGTGTTCCATCTCTGCCATGTAGTTTTTTTGTAGGAGAACCATTAACTGTGTTCTGTTGGCTTATGGGGAAGATTGTTACGTAGCTGAACGTCGGAATTACTGTTTTGAATTTTGAACTTGCTTTCAGTGTTATGGGTGAATGTCGTCACAATTTCAGGTATAAGTTAATGTTATAGTTTTGATTAAAGGTCTCTAGGCAGGAAAAAATTGTTTGATTCTAAATCACGATGTATATCTAAATTGTTAGGTTTCCTTCCTGGCGGTTATGGTTAGGTTGAAACGCGTCCTGGACCAGAAATTTTATTTTGTAGAAGACAGAACCTGTTATATTTGATATTGTGTGATGGATACATCCTAATGTGAAACCTTAAGCTTGTCTGTTTTTGGTAAGCTAATTAAAGATTACAGTAACATCGATTTATAATCACTTAAATTGCCAAATATCCTGTCTTAGACATTTCAGATATCTTATTCCTTATTTAACTCTTCAGAGCAGCTAGCTTGTAACAAACCTTTCTAAACATTTATTCATATCCTTCTTGATTCTAGCTCTTAGTCTGAATACAATGGCACCCATTAAAAATCAAAATGTTTGTCCGAGTTGCCCGAAACCAATTGTCAGTAAAGGAGTGGAATATAATAGTAATTGTTTCATCCTGAATGTACCAGAATGAGCAGAAAATAATATACTTCTTTCGAAAAGGTGAAAACAAAGGAAAAGGACCTGCCTCATAGGTGATTGTTTATCCCCAACTCAGGACACATTGCTGGTGTGTAACCTGGATTCACTAATCACTCTGTGTACAGGATTGATAGGTCCTTCCAAACTAGTTCAAAAGAGAGTGGAAGGGGGAGGGGTAAGTGAATAGTAGAATGCCTTCTAGATCTATTGAAGTAATCTGCCATTTATCTTTGGTGTCTATACTTTTATTAATTGACCTGTCGCATGGTACATGTATTTTGTTTCAATGTTTTCATAGTCTATGTAGTTATCCTACAAACAAAATACATGTACCATGTGGTGAAAGGCAGACAGAACTATGACATGTGATCCTTGTTGGTGATTTTAAACTCTCATATGTCTTCTGGGTAAAATAAGAACAACATTTCTTATTTTGCTTTCCTAGAGAAAGAGTGTAATCATATGCGGAACTAAAGAAGTCTGTTAGTAGACATAGTATTTGCCTCGTCCAATGTCACAATAATACTTTCTCTATGTTCTTTATTGACATCCAGTATCCATTATAGAATATTACTGACCCTGTTGAAATTTTCTAGCCTGATTATCTTTGCACTTTTATTCCTGACTTTGCAAGATGTAATCTATTATAAATTTTTGATCACCGTCTTTCAAAAACTATATTAAACATGTGCAGCATAGCAATCTTAAAAATTCTAAATTAATCTGTTACTTTATTTGAAACATTAGCAAGATTGAAAGTGTGCCAGATAAGTTGATGATTACTACACCTTGTTTCAGCAGTAAATATGTGACCTGTTCAGAAAATATTTTTCTTCAGGATTTACACCACCATAGGTGCCTATTTTCAATATGCAATTCAAGACAAAATACAGTTTGAACGTATTTTCAGTCACTGTTGAAGATATTTTCAAAGCACTGATTGAGCTAGACTATCAAAGAGTGTAGCTGTCTTCACTACTGGTACGCATACCAGTGTCGCAATAAAGGCAGCAACCGCAAGCTAGACAGGTTGCACAATTTCCGAGACAGTGCCCTGAAAGTAGAGTGCTGATGAGTAGGGGTTAGGGCAATGACCGTCTCAAAGAAGTCACCTAGACAACCTGGTAACTGGTTATGTTTGGCCGAAAGTTGTCCCCACTTGAGGAAGACACCCAGGGTAGGGGGTGATGGTAAGACACTAGGCTGTGGGATGGAGCTAGGGAGAGGAATGTTCGCCGTCGACACACCCCGTCAAGTCGTCTTTAGAGGGGTGCCGCTGATGGAGGCATCGTCATCGCTGGGCTAGAGGCAGACAGCATCAGGGACCGACGCCACTGGGGGTCGCAGCCATCTCGTCACCCTAGTTCAGCCATGATCGCTGGAACCGCTGCCAGATCGACGACGGAACTCCAATAAAGTCAGGTGGGGCCGACTGCTTAGGATGGTCATTGCTGTATTGGGAGATATAGTAGCCTTATCTCGCTGTTGCTGGCCAATACAGGACTGTGTGGGGAAGCAGTAATACATCTGCATGCAAACTGTCCGAACCCTTAGAACTAGTGGAGGAAAATAAATGTCTTGATATGTGCTTTTTGTAGTCGAGGTTTTTTCATTTCCTGTGGTGATCTGGCCTACGAGTCACCACCAAGGAGAGAGAGAATGTGAACACGGGTTGCAGGAATAACTCCAGTAGATGCTCGTTTAATCGGCCACCCGGGTTCGCAATATTTCCCATTAGAGGGAAGCTGTAAAAATAAATAGTTCTGTTGAAAAGAGTCTTGGACTACCATCTGTTTCCCTTAGGATTTTCACTGGTTTCTTTAGAATAAAGGTGTACCTTTCCCGGCTTAACGTTGTAATACAACACGTTTTCTTTCATCGTTATTTTTAAATCTTTGATATGTTCACTCAGCCTTCAAGCCAATACATACGTGCTCACTTCTGGTATCTCCCTCTCCTCGTTGATGCTTATTTGCATATGGGATATATTCTTAGGTATTCTACTCACCGTGAAAATATTTTTCACTTTTTGTAGGCGGCAAAAATAATCATTTACCTCTTGGATGCAATATAAGAGCGTTACTGATCTATATGCATAATACGTAATACTGCTCTGTTCTGATATTATTGTACTACAAGCCACTATTGTCAAGTATTGAGGTGGCCTTACTGCTATCAGCAAGGGAATAGCTGATGGCCAGAGACGTCTCTTTTGAAGTATATCTTTCAGTAATATGTTGGTCTCATCACAAACTACAATACGTGGAAGATAAAGTTTATAATAATCCAGTTTCAATTGCTGGATAGTGGGACAAACAAGAAACATACAGTCGGCGACTATAAAAGTCAACATAATGAAATTGTAATCATGTTATTTAGTTAATACCATTATTTTTATTGCTTGAATTTATTATATATATTTTCATTTTTCAAAAACAAAAAACTGTTATCATATAAAACATCTATCCTAAGATCGTTCAGCTTACGGCCAGCAATTAATTCTAACCAATTAACGCTCCAAAACTTTTCGTTAAATAAAGGTTCGAGTAACTCTTGAATTAGGGAACCACATTTTAATACAGTTCACTAATTATTACTTCATTAGGTGACACCAAATAGCCTTTAATGCTTTAATTAATTTAGTCAGTTTCTTTACATGTTCTTAAAAGCTCTGGTAATTTATTTTTTTAAGTCGCAATCGTAAAATGTTCGTTTCAGAAATAAAATCTCTGGAATAAGCAAGTGACTGTCATCGAAGTTAAAAGCACGCCTGCATATATGACATGATTAATTTCCTCAAAGTATGAACATTCCAAGACTCTTTCATACTTAGAATTGAGTGGTATCAGTTATAACACTTCTTTAAAACGTTATTAGCAATCAAAGACATTCAAAGAGATTCCGTTATGAAACTTGATATCCTCATAAGATAAGGCCTTATAGCTAACTAAGATACTTGTAATTGAATTACTTATCAACACATCAACATAGCAGTTATAACGTGTTTTACAGATGGCACAGAAATCACACAATAGTTCCCAATTGCCAAAATAATTTCAAGAAATTGTAAAAATTGAGGAAGGGATACTGTAAATTACAGTGTATTTTTTGATAACCGTATTGAAAACTATATTTTAGTCGCGAAATTGGTCAACAGAAATATCATTTCTTTACACCAGCAGTACCAAGTACACTATAGACACATTTTTATTATTTAATGTAGTGTAACAATGTGTTATTATTAAGCGAATGACATCAATACAAACCACAATACAGCATAAAATAATTTAAAAAGAACAAACTGTAGTGAATGCCACAAGCTCATATCTAGAATACAAACATAATGGTTTGCAATGTTATTTACAGTCAGGAAATTGCCGAATTGGTAGGGATATGTCTTCAAGGAACACACTTGGAGTATGTGGTGGATCGTTTGACGTTGTGTTTCACATCCAAATTGAGGGGATGAAGTCACATTCCTCTTGCATAGCTGGTCCGCACATCTGCCTTTCTTTAAAAAAAATACCAGTTCACGTTTTTCTTGGTAGGTCAAAACCAGGCGGACTTTCAAAGATTCCTTTGAGATCTCTAGAATGTTGATGATTCCTTCTATTCGCTTCTTTAATACTGAGTGATATCAAACTGATTTTCGGGAAGCGTCCTAGAACAAAGTCTGTTTGCATTCTTGATACGCAGAGAATGAGTGTATCGGAATCTGCTGGATGTTTCGCAGTTTCCGATATTCGCTAATGAGCGCATTGTTTGGTTCAGAACAGTATCAATCTTCTGTGTATGTATACTATTGACCCATACAGAGAAACAGTATTCAACTGCAGAGTAAACCAGTTCCAAAGCAGATAATGAAATGGTTGTTTTTGATGATGAACCCCACGTATTCTCACTTTTGTAAGAAGTTGTTCCTAGTACAGCGATACATAATTTTATTCATTAAGTGGCTTTATAGCTCAGCATTTTATCCGAAATGACTCCTTTGGATATTTGCTATCGTTAAAAACCTTGGTGTTATAACAAATTTGTAGTTCTCTTTTATCCAATGTTGTTCATGTAAAGGTATGTAGCTTCCATATAACTTTGAATGGGATGGAGAATTCACAGGGGAAAGTTGTTTCCCATTTCTGACATCCTCCACTGTGCTGTATTGGCAATGCCAAATAATCAGGATATCTAAAATTGAGTAACATTTTTGTGATCACAGTAATGTATAGACCGAAGATTGGGCAACAACTACTGCTACTTGTGGGAGCATATTCAAACTGATTTGTCTGCTTTGGTTGCTACCAATATTTATCTGAAATACTGTGTTGTGTAGCATACAGTCAATAAGGTTCAACAGTTTTAGGCATGTAATGTCGCAGATAGAATTACAAATCGATTCTTGTCTACAAAGTGTTATACGCTGCTGTTATCTGTAGTACTTGGTCAGTGCAGCTTCTCTTTGGATGAAATCCAGCTTGTTCTAGTGCAAATTTCATTCTAGATTGGATTATTTTGTTGAATATAGCTCTCTGTATTGATTTATAGACCAAGCATAACAGATCAATTTAAATAAAGGTTAGTATTTTTTAGAGTAAACATACTGTTACTTTGTCATAATATATATTGCCTCATCTTGATTGTTGTTATTTAGAGGTAAACCTCTATTGGGCGGATCATTAAAACATAACCATTTTGTCTTAGTATAATACATGGCAGTTGTATCTCAAAGATCTAAAACATTGTATTACATGTGGGACACACACAATTATGAGTAACAGGTAATATAGTGTCCCGCCTATAATGACCGTAGCCTCAAGTGTCAAGACAGTGTATAAATTTCCATACCATTCCTAGAATAATCTACTGGTTTAATGTCTTTGATGTAAAATACATGCTTTGTTGGTTCATTCATTTGGTTATTTCTTTTTGCTAGTCAGGATTTCAATTTTTTTTTTTAAATAATAATTGTTTTCTGCCATAAACAAAATGATGATTCTGTATTGTAGAAACATGTAAAAAGTCAAACAGTAACATATAACGCTTTCAGTAGGGTCTAATATAAACTGTATCACTATGTCTGATGAAAGCAATGTTAGCATGATGTCAGTCCGTCATAATTTTCACATGTCAAGTGTCTTTATCTTTAGTCTACATTAGACTTGTTAATAACACATGTGTTTAGTCATGCCCCCATATGTGAACACAACTTTATAGATTTTCCAACG
Organism: Vandiemenella viatica; assembly: GCA_031002005.1. Lineage (NCBI taxonomy): Eukaryota > Metazoa > Arthropoda > Insecta > Orthoptera > Morabidae > Vandiemenella > Vandiemenella viatica. Next base: position 93,771,831 of record CM061921.1, on the reverse strand, counting down.
ATCTGATCAGCTGTGTGCTCATAAATTACGTCACAGAAAGAAAACTATATTTAAAGAGCCATTTTTATTTGAAATTTCAACTGTAGTCTGACCACAGTTTTTTATTATGGTGCTTTCTAACAGAACACATTTTCAACCACATCTCGGCTATTTCAGCTCTCTATTATACATGTTCATATTGTGCTGAAGTATTTAAAGTTATGGACAAACTCAAATTTCATAAATACATCAGCAAAACGAAACAAAGAAGGTAAGATTAGACCTTATAATTTTCGTCTTATGTTGGAATCATCTTGATAGTCATTTTTATTTAGTGTTAAACAGTTTATTTTTGTGATCAGAATTTCTGTAGTGCGGCTTGAGTTATGACTGCTTTATAATTAATAGTTTTATCCACTAACAAGGAAATATATGAACCTATAGGTAAAAATTTGATATATATTTATGTGCAGATGTCTCACTATTATGGGATTAGAAGTTTTTAGGCGATATTTTATTAATTTAGACTGATATGTAATACCTTCTAGGACTAATAGAACACCAGGTGTAATGCAACTATGATGTATATTTTCATCATAGGTTTATTTTGCAGCTATGACTATTACTGAAAATTAGGGCTACCAAATTGAAGGCAATATCATCACAGCCACAAAAGGATTATTATTTATAAGGATGAATTAATACATATGATTAATATAGCGATTTTAAGAAACTGTAGAACAGCAAAAGCAAGGCCACTGGACTGGAATTGAAATACATTTTCTCTCTGAGTCAAGTCTCAAGAATTGATTGTTTGGCAGTATTTTTTTGTAATGTAGGTCTTTTCGAACTTAATATATAAAAACATATATTTTAATACCATAAGTTTTATTATTATACACCAAGTTTAATCTTTTAAAATAGATATATGTCTAACCTGATATTTGACTTTAATTTTTTCACTGGAATCTACATTAATAGCGTACTTTAGTAAGCATTTCCAGAGTTACAATTCTCTGCGAGTGATACAATGGCCACCAGAAAGCATTAGTGTTGTTCGTTGATCTTATCGTGCTATCTCCAGATTTATGTGACGGTGACCCTATGTTGGACAGCATAAGATCGTGGCGGCAGGCATACTAATAAGTTCTTAAGTGACTGATATGTTATAAGTAATTGGTAACATTATTCATTTGTTAATAATCGCATGTATTGTCCCCCAGGCTGTTCTCATATGGAATCATAAAAAACTTTTACTAAGTTAGCTTAATTTATAATGATTTTAGATTTGGAAAGAAGTAGAGACAGAGGAGCTAAGTTTGATGAATAGTTAGTACTTCGGATCTATCACTTTCTCGCATTATCAAAGAATATTTGAATGGAGGAAACTTTATAACTCAGTTGGTCTCGAAGACTTGCTTAGTATTTTACAGTTATTGATTTATTGTCTTCTGGGTTATCAATAAAAAGAGTTATTACTGGCAGCGACCATTTGGCAGATGAATTTTATGTCACTTTGTGCTAACCAACTGGCATTTACCTACTGTTTTGACTGTTGTTTCCTTTCTAGCGTGCTGTAGTAGGCCCGAAAATATGTATAGTAATAAATTTGTGCATAAAATTGTTATGCCCCTTCTTTTAGATCGGTGCAACCATTGTAGAGAAATTAGAATTCGCGCTTATTTTTCGTCGGAGTTTATCAAATGTGAGACCATATTGTACAAAGCTATCTCATTTCTAAGTCTTGATATCAAAATTATAAAACACTTTGTTATGATCTGTATACAATCTGAATTATTTCAAACACCATTAATCGCCAACCGCGTAATAGCATTTTGTGAACCTCCTCTCTTCTGTTTACCTCCGAGGTACCGAGCGGGATGAGAGAGCGGTAACGTAGTGACCTCGGATTAAGGAGGACGCAGATTCGAATCCCGTCCGACCAACCAGAATTAGGTTTTCCCTAATTTCCCGAAATCACTCCAGGCGAATGTCGGGATAGTTCCTTCAAAAGGCCACGACCAAATTATTTCCCATTCCTTTCACTCAGTCCTGTGCCACCTGTATTGACCTCGACGTCGATGAGGCGTAAAACAAGAAGAAAAAAATTTTGGGTTCTAACTATTTTTGGCCGTTCTTCGTGTAGATCATAGTTATTAGAGGTTGTATGACCTCGTATTAATTCTGCCACATATTTTCTTCACTTCTTTTTAATGCACAATCAGATACATAATCACTCACTAACTTTGAATGAATTCCTGTTGGTGATAAATTGTTCAAATATAAGAATTTTAGGATAGCACAATAATCCAGTTATTCTATTTCAGCTTGATGCATAAAATATGTATAACTTATAAAGTTGTATAAAGAAAATTACTTAATTGATCAATTTGATACTTGACGTTCTTTATTGCATGAATTGTAACAGCATTACTTAAAAACCAGCTTTGATCGCAATGCCATCTTTGTCTCAGGTGGGGAAGTTTTCAAATAACTCTCAAAGGTAACGGGGCAAGAGCCCAACATAAATATACACTGATCCAGTTGTGAGATTACTACCCAGTAAAATTAATTTTTATGATATTATATAGCTGACACGGAAATAGTGTTGGAAGATATAAAATGTTGTCCAATTAGGAAAAACCAAGAACGTTAATGTGTTAATAACTTTCATGTATTTGCCAAGCAGATGAAGAGTTAAATTATTACAGTTAATTTATTACAGTTAATTTATTGCAAACATACGCTGGGAAAGTCTCCGGTGTCACATGTTAATATACTGATTTAACCATTCCTTTGGCAACCAGAAGTATTTTCTTGTTAGTATTTAATTCATTCATATTGTTGTGTAAACTAGCAGAAAGTTAATTCAGTAAAGGACATGCCAATTTATTTTTTATGACTCCTAACTGTCGCCTGGTTCACAGAATTTGATGCGACACTTTCCCGAAATGGGTTCTTCCTAGAACATAATTGAAACACACTTAAGTGGTAGGAAACTATCACATAGGTTGAAGGTGTTCCGGCCGTGGGAAAATGTGGATCAACCGATCCAAGGCGATAGTGGTTGCTTTTCTGAAACAACGGATGGGAGAAGTGACTGAATTTACCAAGTATGATGGTGGTATTCGTAAATTAAAGAACTGTTCTCCAAAACTCACATCAACGACTGCCGTGGTTAATATTGTTAAAAAAAAAAAAAAAAAAAAAAAAAAAAAAAAAAAAAAAAAATCCCACATGAAACTGCAACAGTTAGGCTGGCTTTGACGGAATAAGTAAGGTCACCTAGCGATACCGGCGTAACGTTACAACGTTTAGGTAGCTCAACTCAGAAACCAATTTACCTTTCTTAATACGCAATACTGAAGGGTTTCTCAGCGTTGAATACAGTTAAAATCATCTCGGAGTACTAACCGAGTTAACCATCGATGTAACACGTCGTTTAAGTGGCAATGGTCATAGTCTCTGCTGCCAATGTCAAATTACAGTCACTTGATAATAGCGGCAGAGAATATACTAGTTACCCGAGAAGATCTTATTCATATCCTTCTTAATGCTAACTAGTTAAAAGCAAGGCTTTGTGGTGGCTCGCGTAGTTTTGTTAAAAAGGATATTAGATACAAATAAAGAAATTAAATAATAATCATAAGGATTTTAACATTTAAACTTCATGTACTATCATCGCACTCCGTGATTTTATTTTGTTGAAAAAAAATTAGGCACGTTTATAATAAGATGCAATCCTTAAATATTTGTTGTTGTTGTTGGGGTTTAAGGGCGCTTCGACGGCGTGGTCATTAGCGCCCCTTAAATATTTAAAGTGTCAATTTATTTAATTTGTTTTTAAACAGATACAAAGTTTCTTATTCAAGTTTCTTCCTGTTTTCTTATTTTAACATACTCGAACTTTTAATATTATTGATTCTGTAATAAGAAAATCTTATATTTAATGCTATGCTTTCTAAAGTTTTTACTCTCTATAACCCAATATGTGTTAAACCAACAGAAGTTTCTTTTTCTTCAATCTCTACAGCAAACGCATTCAATGTTAAATCTTGAGCTTTATGAATAGTGATTGCAGAAGCTAATTGTAATGAAATTTTTTTTCTTGTACAAGTGATTTTATGTTTTTTTTACAAAATTTAGCTGTCGGTGGAATCGGAACACAACCACTATTTTCATAAGTTGAATGAAAATAATTTTCAAAACGAACCATTAAGACTTATGGCATTACATATAAATGCTAATAAAAATAACAAAAATTATTACAATTTTTTGCAAAAATGATGTTTGAAGACACATCTACAGATGACTGAATTATTAGGGTGAGCTAATTTATGTTCAATTCACGCCTAGACGTACAGTAGTATCTTTTAAAACGTTCACCGCAAAAATCAAAAAAATGTCGGCTAGTTTCGCTCGCCCTAATAAGATCAGTGAAAGATTATGACTTACAAAGCTTGTGGACACATACGTCCAGATTGGAAAGTGTTTTATGGACCATAATTGATGAATGCTATTATATTGGTTTTCCAGCACAGGAATAGTAATAAAGGAACGGAAATGTCTGCAATATACGTGCTTTCATTAGGTATGAATTCATTGTGAGAAATATTTCTTCGTTTTTATGGTCCGAAAAGGAATGTTCTAATTAATATTTAAGGTAATTATATACAATCCGTATTTATTTTCATAGCAACATTTTCGTACCTTACTTCCATCATACGTAATTACATTACAGAATGGATAATGTTTACCTGAAAAAAAAATCAAAGAATAGAATTCTGGACTGCGTATCCAACTCGCGTCCTATGTAAATGAAGAATCATAGAACGTGTGTAATACCAACAACGAACACAAGGGAAAATGCACCAGATGACCGAAATGTCATCACACTAATTCAACTACTTTTTTTTTTTGCTGTCGTCAGTCTTTAGACTGGTTTGATGCAATCCTCCATCCCTTCCTATCCTGTGCTAACCTCTTCATTTGTACATACCCCTTACAATCCACATCCTCAATTATCTGCTTCATATATTCTAATCTCTGTCTACCTCTGCAGTTCTTACCTTCAACTGTTCCCTCCACTAACAAATTAACCAATCCTGCATGTCTCAAAATATGACCTACCAGCCTGTCTCTTCTTCCTGTAAGCTTCTTCCATAAACTTCTTTTCTCACCCATCATTTCTAAAACTCGTTCATTTCTTACTTTGTCTGTCCACCTAATTTTCAGCATTCTTCTGTAGCACCACATTTCAAATGCTTCAAGTTTCTTTCTTTCCGGTATTCCTAAAGTCCATGTTTCGCTACCGTAAAGTGCTGTGCTCCACACATAGAGTTTTAAGAAGTTCTTTCTAATTCCTAGATCAATATTTGAAACTAAAAGGTTTCTCTTTTTCATGAAGGCTCTTTTTGCTAGTGCTATTCTGCTTTTAACATCATTCCTGCTTCAGGCCATCGGTTGTAATTTTGCTTCCCAAGTAAAAGAACACACTCACTTCTCCTATTGCATCAGATCCTATTTTATATTTAATCTGCTAATATTGGTGTCATTTCTGCTACATTTCATCACTTTTGTTTTACATTGATTTATATTCAGTCCAAAATCTTCCTTCAGTATTTTGTTCATGCCATTCAATAACTTCTCAATATCCTCAGCCCTCTCTGCTAATAAGACAATGTCGTCAGCAAATCGCAGCATACTGATTTTTTCTCCCTGTAAACTTATGTCACATGGAAATTTTTCTTTGACTTTCTTCATTGCTTCTTCTACATACAAGTTGAATATTAACGGGGATAGACTACAACCTTGTCTCACACCCTTTTTAACTGATGCATGTCTCTCGTGATTCTCTACTTTTATCACAGCCACTTGATTCTTATACAGTTTATAGAGGATTCTCCTATCTCGATACTTTAGACCTGACTTCTTTAAAATTTTGAACATCTTGTCCCACCTAACATTATCAAAAGCTTTTTCTAAATCAACAAATGCCATAAAAGTATCTTTGTTTTTCTTGATCCGCCCTTCGAGTATTAATCTTAAAGACAGAATTGCTTCCCTTGTACCGCAATTTTTCCTAAACCCAAACTGATCTTCACCTACTCTCTCTTCTACTACCCTTTCCATCCTTCTGTATATTATTCTTGTCAGTAATTTTGAAGCATGTGATGTTACACTAATTGTGCGATAATTCTCACATTTGTGCGCTTGTGCTTTCTTTGGAAGTGTGAAGATGATATTTTTATTAAAATCCGTTGGAATTTCTCCTGTTTCATAACTTTTTGATATCAGCTTGAATAATCTTTCGATTCCTTCCTCTCCTAGAGATTTAAGAAGTTCTGCAGGGATCTCATCAATTCCAACTGCCTTATTTGCTTTCAAGTCATTCAGAGCTTTATAAAATTCTGTCCTCAAAACAGGATCTTCTAAGTCATCCATGTCGACATCGCCTTCCTTTTCCAATACACTATTGTTCAAGTCGTCCCCAACATACAGTTTCTCAATGTATTCCTTCCATCTGTTAGCTCTATCTTCTGACCTTAAAAGAGGTTTCCCATCGGCAGCTTTAATGTTCATACCTCTTTTCTTCATTTCTCCAAAATTCTGTTTGATCTTTCTATATGCAACATCTACTTTTCCTGCAACCATTTCCTTTTCTACTTCTTCACACTTTTCTTGTAGCCATTTTTCTTTTGCTATTTTGCATTTCCTATTTATTTGATTTCTAAATTGCCTGTACTGCTCTTTTCCTGCTTCATCCTGAGTATTTTTGTACCTTCTCCTCTGATCGATCAGCTGCAAAATTTCTTCTGTGATCCAAGGTTTTCGTGCAGCTTGTTCCCTAAAGCCTAAGGTTTCTTTGCCAGCTTTAATTATTTCGGTCTTTAATGCATTCCATTCGTCCTCGGTTGAGCTCCTTTCACAGTTAATTCTTAGACCTAAGTCTACCATTTCTGCAAATTTTTCTCTTGTGCTAGATTGTTTCAGTTTATTCACTTCCAGTCTGTTCTGCTTATGCTGCTTCCTTATTCGCTTGAATTTCAGCCTGCACTTCATTACTATCAAATTATGGTCCGAGTCTATGTCTGCTCCTGTGTACGCTTTACAGTCTAGAACTTGATTCCTGAATCTCTGTTTGACCATGATATAATCTAACTGATATCTGCCTGTATCCCCAGGACGTTTCCAGGTGTATATTCTTCTTGCATGGTTCTTAAACAGTGTGTTCGCCACTACTAGCTTATATCTTTCACAAAATTCTAGCAACCTGCTTCCTCGCTCATTTCTTTCTCCTAGACCAAAACTTCCTACAGTATTTCCCTCTTTTCCTTCTCCCACTATTGCATTCCAATCACCCATGATTATTAGATTTTCCTCCTCTTTTACATATTGGATTAATTCTTCAATTTCCGTGTATATTTTTTCTATTTCTTCGTCATCTTCCTGTGACGTTGGCATATATACTTGTACTAATGTGGTTGGGACGGGCTTAGTTTCTAACCTCATCAAAATAATCCTGTCACTAAATTGTTCATAATAACTAACCCGTTTCCCTACTTTCTTCTTCATTACAAATCCTACACCAGTGACTCCATTGACAGCTTGTGTGCTAATTATCCTGTGTTCCCCAGACCAGAAATCCTGTGCGTCCTTCCATTTAATCTCACTAATCCCAACAACATCTAACTTAAGTTGTTCCATCTCCCTTTTTAAGTTTTCTAACCTACCTGCCCTATTCAGACTTCTAACATTCCACGCTCCGACTCGTAGAATGTTTCTATCCATTCTGATGACTCCTCCCTGAGCAGTCCCCACCCGGAGATCCGATTGGGGGACTATTTTACCTTCGGAATATTTTACCCAGGAAGAAGCCATCATGATATATGTAATTTGAGAGGATTACATGTCCTCGGGATACCCTTTGGGTCTTTAATGCAGTGGTTTCCCGTTGCCTTCTGCATCCCCATGCCGTTGATCATTTCTGATTCATCCGCCTTAGGGGCCGTTTCCAACCCCAAGGGCAAGAGGGTGCCCTGAACCGCTCCCCGCTCTTCCGCCCTCTTTTCAGAGGCCGTTGGCAAGCAGTGGGTGACTCCTTATACCGGGAATCTTTCAGTCGCCAGAGCCTCGTCCGTGCAAACAGGGTGCACCACGTGAAGGAGAGGTTGACATTTGGTTGGAAAAGACTAGTATATTCTCTCCCAAACCCTTACACCCCTTCAACTACTTACAAAAATTTAATCTCATTTCTGTTCAGAAATTTGAGGTTTTCATATGCCTTCACCTTCAAACATTTGTACACTAGATACGGAATAGGTAACCTAATTGTAATGCGTATTTACTGTTAGCTAAACGAAATTCTCTACAAAATGATCTATAAGATTTCTTGTAGGAAATATTCAGATTCCGTACAGTCAACTAAACTGACTGTGGACGCCTATTCTGTTTCCAGTAGACAAATTTTTCTGGAAGGCGATTGCTTGAAGTGTGGTTAGGACAGGAAATATACATGTGCATTGCTGCTCCTACGGTACAAATTTTATTCCTAAAAGTTATGAGCAGCAGTGGCAGATAAAGATGGAAGCCACTGTGCTTGCACTACAAAAAGTCAGTAGACTTGTCTGAAAGCTAAATAGTTAAGAATATATTGCATGCATATAATATAGAAGCTGCTCCTGTTAAAGAAAATCGCCAAATAAAAATATTCAGCTGTTCTCACTTACCTCTATCCAAATCGTTTCGTAAAACCCGTCATTCCACTATTTCAAAAAGCTATAACACAATTCGAAAGCAATAACACGGAATAACGCCCCTTCTTTCAAATTGAAGCACGCAGTTGACTGGCTGTAGTTAATTGTATAGCATTTTTATATAGTGTGACTCCAGCAACGACTCGGCGTAATAAACTTTAAGGAATTCGGCCAAGGCCCTTTTGAAGGAAGCATCCCAGCATTTGCCTGGAGTGTTTTGGTGAAACCGAAAATCTGTATGCCTGGACGGGGATTCGAACCCGCGTCCTCGAGAATGCGAGTCCATAGCGTTAACCGACAAGTAATTCGTGGTGAGAGGTGAGCAATACAGAAAATTACGGAATATTTTTATGAAGATAAGGTGATGAAAACTACTTTCTTTTAGTCACTTCACCGACAGAAATTAGTCGATATCAGTGGCTCGGTGATCTTGGAGACGTAGCCATTAACTCTGAAATGCAGACCGTGTTTTTGAAGCGAATTCCGGATGATGCATTGTAAGACCTCTCGTCTTATAAAAATTTTTATGGTTCTTGTGTTTGGCTTCATTGAACTACCGACCTGCATGCATTTTTGTTTTGTTTCAGTAACGTGGAAACATATTTCTCCCGTTAAACAGTACTCAAAATCTCCATCTAGGGTGTGCTTTAATTTTGACTGTCATTAGCTTTGCACAGTTTATCATTAAAATTATACTTTTATTTAAATAACTGATTAAGGGAGGCAGCGGGATTTCTTTGTATAATTACAAAACCGTTACATCTACATTTATACAAGTCACAGATTAATTTACAAAGATCATTGAACAACCATAGATAATCTTTAACACAAAAAAAAATAATTTTTATTTCTCTTTCTGTAGCATAAGTGACTCTGGAAGAATATTCATCATAAAATGTTCTTGGTGTGTACTTCTTTTTTTTTCAAATGTTTCTATGATTTACATCATTTGAATATTTCTCAAAGAAAAATAAATAATTTGGAGACTTTGTTTCAAAACAACTAATACAATATCAATTAGCAATGATCTTACGCTCAGCAACACAGGGCCTTAACACGCACGGCTAAACTGACGTTATTAGCCAGTGGTCTACCTTAGTGGAATAACTCATTTAGGCACAATTTTTTTACACTTTTTAGTCCCCAATTTCTCTTAAACAGAGGCCCACCAGGCACAACTGCTCTAGGGTGAGAAACCACAGGTGATGTACTATTTACCAGACTTGCTCGTCCTACTATAGCAATGTGACGGGACGTCATTTATTATAATATTTTAATACCGAAATCATGTAAGTTTTCGAAGTTTCACTGCAGCCAGACGTCGAGTAAGCACGTCCTGTTGTTCGACTTTCTGCCGATCGACAGTTCGGATTACAAGCTACACGTGCAGTGCTGAGCATGCAAGCCAATACTTTTCCAGCAAGCTATAATATATTGATCACTCTCACTTCTTGACTGATGATCTACAAGATCTAGGCCTCGGAGATAGATATTCGCTGCACCAACCTCACCATTCTCTGTTAGTTGTGAACTGTAGGGCTAAGTTTAATCACTAGGGTCAGTATTGCGGGTTACGGGATACCTCTGAATTTGTACAACATCGACTGTAGTTGATTTATAGTCCAGTGCAATTAAATGGGGTTTCCAGAGACATTGTTTTATTCCAAGTAGCTCGTAGCTGGCCGCTCCCTCTCCTAATTACAAGTTACCCCCGATGCTCATGTTTATTTGCTAGCGCAAGAGAAGAAGAGGATAGCCTCAAGAGAGAAGAAGTCAAGAACAGAAGATACGAAGAAAGTCGGCGCAAGTCATATGGCATCGCAGGTTAACCATTTAGAACCCACGTGTCAGTCATCCTGGCACACCCTTTCAATAGGCATAGCACGATCCTATATAAATACATATAGGGTCAGCCACAGCAATATCCAAACTGAAGACCTCTCCTTGACAGCATTCACCAACAAAAATAATTAAATATTTTATTTTGCAAAAATAATGATTGATTGTAGATCTAGAATTGTCCTTGAATTAGTATGTTCAATTTCACGTCCTTAGGTGCTGCAGTTTTTTCAAAAAGTGGTCCACAATGTGTGCACGATTCGTCGCCTACTGTAATAATAACTACATAAATACATAACCGCTACACAATTTGATTATATTATTGGAAACTTCATAATGTTGTGAATTGCAATGTATCAGTTTATTTGTAGATTAGCTCTTGTGATTCACTAGTAATCGTGTTTTAGTGCCAAGGAATTAAGTTATGAATTTTACGATTTTGTATTTGAATCTCGAGTACTGGGCCATTTAGTTTCATACTGTATAGTGCCCGCTGGGGAAACGCTAATTATCCGGTCTGGCATTTGAGAGAACGCGGGTTCAAATTCCTGTTCATCAAACTAGAATCAAGTTTTTGTGCTTTCACTAAATGAACCATAGTGAATGCCAGAAAAGTTCCTTCTAAAGAAAATGGAGGAACTGCTTCACATTTCTGGAGTCGCACCCTTTCAAAACACCCTATAAGACTGAAAATCATCAGTGTATATTACATACAAATATAGAATATTTCTTCCTGATACTGCAAAAAAAAAAAAAAAAAACGGAACAATTATAAATTAGTTTATAAATCACATTATTAACTCTAAAAATTGTGTATCAATATTCATCAGTGATACAACAATCTTTCACCAATATTAATATGGATTTTTTCTTTTCTTTCCTAGAAGATATTTCGACTGTGAAAGTGAACATCCACCACAGAAGCCTATAGCTGAACAAGTACAGAACTGCTGAGAGGATTCAGAAGTCCATGATTTATAGCTGCAGTATTAGTACAGTTTTCTAAAATTGATAAGTGATATTTCTGTCAGACACATAGCTGTATGTAAAGTATTTGCAACGGCATTTATTCCGTCATGGTAACGGAAATGGAATATTAATCCCTAATTTGTTCACGAACATTGACGAAAACCTTCTACGATGTCCGGGCAGAGTAATTATCATCAGAGGATTCATTCACGCATATGTCAATTTGGTTGTGAAATATGTGGAAAAACATTTTCACTGCTAGATAATCTCAAAAGCCATCAGAGGACTCATGACAGTAAAAATCCTTTTCCTTGTGAAGATTGTGAAAAAGTCTTTTCGACGCGTGGGTCCCTCTCCAGACATCATAAGACCCATATAGGTGCACGCCCATTTTGCTGTGAGGTTTGTAAGAATTCATTTACTAGGGAAGAAACTTTAAGAATTCACCAGCGGACACATTCGGGTGATCGCCCATATTCTTGCAAATTTTGTGAAAAAACTTTCACAAACTCTGGTCATCTGAAACTACACACGAAAAGCCACTCAGGTGAACGTCCTTATGTATGTGATGTATGTAATAAATCGTTTGCACTGATAGGGAATTTTAATAACCATAAGAAAACTCATAGTGGTGAACGCGCATTTTTATGCGAAGTTTGTGGAAATAACTACACAACTCTAGGAAATCTAAAAACACACCAGATGATTCATTCAAGTGAACGGCCATTTTCTTGTGAAGTTTGTGGAAAAAGTTTTATAAGAGCTAAATCTTTCAGGCTACACCAGAGGGCTCATCCGAACCTAGAGCCAAATTCTTAGGTTTTCTGAAGAGAAATCAGGTAAGAAATTTGTATTAAATTCTATTTTCTAATTAGTTCTAGGTAAAATATTTTACTTTCTTCGATATCTTGAGAGGAATTATAAGAGACCTATCTCTTTGAACGTAACATCCGGTATGTGGTATGTTTACCATAAAAATCACTTCTATGTAATTGTGAAATTTGTGGAAATCGTGATATCCGTTAATGGTTTTTTTGGTATTCTTTGATAAGATATTCAGTTTTTGTTAACTTTTTTAAAAATCTCTTTCAGAACTAGACAAATGAATAATACTTCATTCAATTATAAAAAAAAATCTTTTTTACTTGTTGAAAGTTTAGTATAAATGTTTAAAAAGTAATCTTGTTTTTTATGATAAATGATCGTTATTGCTTATATTTATTTGGCCATAAGCTATTATTTTATTAATCTCTTTAGATAAAGATTAGGAATTAATTTAAAAGATTTTTGTTTTTGCTTGAAATTGTTGACAATAATGTGAAATAGTGTTAATTATGTCACCACATAAATTACAAAAGATTATGATAGCTGGGTGCTAATTAATCTAACAATATTTTAAAAGATTGTTTTTTAAAGTATATAATGTCCTTACAATCACCAAAAATGGTGGTTTTGCTGCAGTAGTATATCGTAGCTGCTTATCTAAACTTATACTGCAGATAGAATATTAATATCTCATAACTTTTAATACTATACATAAATTTAAGTTCGCTGATCTAATTATTTTTGGTTGTGAGTGTAATGCTCAAAATTACAGTCTTTTAATCGCTTTATTTTAACCATATTACTGTTTAGGTAAAATCATAGGAAATAGTTATCACAATATTGATAAATTTTTACTTTTTCTTTTGTGAGGATATCATCAGTAGTTAGTGTCTTGTACACCAAATCTTTAACAAAAATTTCATTCCTGTAATCAGTCTGAGCTGGTGTGATAAAATCCTCCTCCCTTCCTACCATGTGATAACATTTTCATCTCAACATACCCGTTGCAACCCACGTCCTCAAATACCTGCTTCATATATTCTAATCTCTGTCTTCCTATGTAGTTCTTACCTTCAACAGTTCCCTCATCTACCAAGTTAACCAATTCTGCATATCTCAAAATATGACCTACCATCCTGTCTCTTCTTTCTCTAAGACTCTTCAACAAACATCTATCCTCGCCAATCATTTCCAAAACACGTTCGATTCTTACTTTGTCCGTTAATTTTCAGCATCCTTCTATAGCACCACATGTCAAATTCTTATATTTTCCTTCTTTCTGGTATTCCTAAAGTCCATGCTTTGCTGTCATAAAGTGCTGTGCCCCACGCATACAGTTTTAAAATGTTCTTTCTGAGTCCTAGATCAATATTTAAAACTAAAAGATTTTCTATTTTCATGAAGGATCTTTTCGCTAGTGCTATTCTGGTTTTAACATAATTCCTGCTTCGACCATTTTATTTCCTAAGTGGCAAAATTTACTAACTTTTTCTATCGCATTCGCCCCTTTTTATATATTTAATCTACTATTATTGGTATCATTTCTACTACATTTAATCAATTTTCTCTTTTTTTGACTTATATTTAGTCCAAAATCTAGGTTTACTATTTTGTTCATTATATTCAGTAACTTCTCAATATACTTAACTTGTTCTAAGGCAGTATCATCAGCAAATCGTATCATACTGTTTTTTTTTTCCTTGAACAGATGTGCCAGATTCTAATCGTTCTTTTACTACCTTTATTGCTTCTTCTGCATACTAGTTCAATATTTATGGGGATAGATTACAATCTTGTCACACACCTTTTTTTAAAGATTCATGCCTCCCATGATACTCTACTATTAAAATAGCCTCTAGATTCTTATAAAGATTATATGGTGTTCTTCCGTCTCGGTATTTTAGACCTGAGGTATTTAAAATTTTGAACATCTTGTCCTACCTAACATTATCAAAAGCTTTTTCTAAATCAACAAACTCCATGAAGGTATGTTTGTTTCTCTTGATCCGCCATTCAAGAATTAATCTTAACGTCAGAATCGCTTCTCTTGTACCGCGGTTGTTCCTAAACCCAAACTGAGATTCGCCTACTATCCCTTCTAGTATCCATTCTTCTGTATATTATTATGGTAAGTAATTTTGCACTATGTGATGTTAGACTTATAGTTCTATAATTATCACATCTATCAGCTTGTGTCTACTTCAGAAGTGTGAAGATTTTCATCAAAATTAGTGGAAATCTCTACTGTTTTATAAGTATTGTTATTTATAGTCATATTTGTATTTCAAAAATGTGTCTGTCGTAATTGGAATAAATGGTATTTATATCATGTCAATGAAGAGACTTTTTGTAGTAATGGGGTTGTTATATATCCCAGACTATTCTGCTCTCCATTATACATCTTGAGTGATTATTTTGTTATTTATGCCTGGTAGATAGAGAAGGTACAGATCTGAGAGTAACAGAAATCCATCAGGTTGTTATTAACTTGATTGAAGAAAATGTTAGTAGAATGGCTTAAATTTATCAGGTATGATATCCTCGCTTTATGTCAGGTCTCTATTGAGTTTTTTTTATTACCGAGTATAGTGAGTGAGCGGTAACGCTCTCGCCTCGGATTCGACAGGACGCGGATTCGATATCCCATCCGTCCATCTGGATTTGTGTTTTCCATGGTTTCCCCAAATCACTTCAGGCGATACCAGAATCGTTTCTTTCCCACCCTTAATGACATCAATGATGCCTATCGCCGTAACCAAATAAAGGTTTGTTATTGTTTCGACAATTTCTGTAGAAAGGTTTTAATACCACAGTAAAATGAAATGGAACTTCTCTGTAATATTTAGTCACTAATATAGTTAGAAACACTGTCCATAATTACAATCTGCAGCATTATTGAGTACTTACCACGTGTTTCAAAAACCTGATGTTAGTTTTGTTGCTCCAAATTAGACTGAGGGTTATTTTTTTTTTTAAATCGTTCAGTGGTCATCTTTCGAAGATTTGCTTTTTTAACTATATACTCACCTTGCATGATGAATATGACACAACTTTCAACTTTTTCACTATCGTGAAATACTTAACAAAGCTTCGAATAAACTAGTCATCGAGTGGCTATACTTCCATATAAGTAGTATGTTCAATTCCTTCTAGTTCTCAATCACAAGACTGCTTTATATAATATGTGATACATAACTTTTAACCCACATACACACACACACACACATATATATATATATATATATATATATATATATATATATATATGGAATACAATAAAATACTCCAATCGGGCTTCTTTATGAAGTAACTACTTGCTAGACGACACTATGCTATACCACTTTGTTCAGTTCTTGAGTAACTCACTCTGCTGCCACAGGATGCTATTATACAAACATTTATGTTTAGATTTGCAACCAGTAGTTACATCAAAATGTCACAGTCTTTACTTTTTTACAAATGTATAGTTACCAAATTAGCTAAATCTTTCTGGCATTTATCCTCATCCCTCTAAGGATGTGTGAAATATTATTATTTTCCCTATCACAAGAAATTTACTAGCAAACAATTATTTCTCCTGGTAAGGAATACAGCAGTTTTCAGATGAATAGTCTTAAACCTTGTTCACCAGCAGAAAGGAAGCTGGGCTGTGTCTGTGGGCATATGTTCAGTTATTCGCACGAATAACTTTTCCTTAATTACAACATATTTTCACAAAGAGGTGAATCAAAATTGGGTTCACTCATTAGAACAGATAGTAATTATTTTTTTCATCCCTGAAGCTCTTCCTAACGTGTCTAAACTCATAAAATCATGGTACATGAAGAATTTTCACACTTTGGATGCCTAATCTAGAGATGGCATTGATAAACATTAAACAAATTATAGAAACGCGTCCTGACAGTTCCAGATTCCGACTGGATAATTCTTGAGATATGCATAAAATGAATATATTATCCTATAAGTAGTAAGGCCAAGAATATAATGGGCTGGATTAGTTATAACTAGTAACGTTACAAAATAGTCAAGTCCCCTTAGCTAATGATTCTCACTTCTGTTAAAATTTCATACTAATACTACTGGGTCCAAATAAGTGATCGTGTATGGAGTAACGTCTCCTGCAAGTTCGCTGGTGAGCGATGAGTCTAATATAGTACAGACAAAGCTGATTACAGTCGCTGCAGGAGAAAGTCTGTTTAGGCTTTAGTGGAAGTGCATCTTGATTTTTCCTTCATCCTCGAGATGATCTATGACATTTTCGGATGGTACATCCTGGTTAATAGTAAGCCTCCAGGCATTCCGATCATAGGCTATTGTAGGTTGCAGAGTATGGTTAATGTGGTAGGTATTGAAAGATTTCTTTAGTAAGACAAGGTACTTCAACGTTCCCCTTCCACAGTGATCAGTGGCAAGTTCGCCATAGAATACAAGTTTTGAGAAGCGGTGCCCTTCGATCCTGGAAACAGGATCTGCACAGTGTAAGTTCTGACACTACAATATTCCACCATATATAATTGTAATTTAAATGAATTAGACGTTCTCGTTGGGTTATGTTTGAGCTTAATGTCGAAGTGTTTTCCTTATCTTCTGTGTGGCTACAAAGTTTATGTTACTTAAATATAACTTCCTGTGTGCAGTTGCTGATCCTTTATTGGGTAGTGTAAATTATTTTTTTTTTCCCTAAAGATTACAAAAATATTTTTAAATGCTATAAAAGTTTCTCATATGTCTGTAAAGTGAAATTTAGGTAATCCGTGTATATTTTACTTAACTCCTTCACTTCTTGAGTAAGTATAAAATTGAAAGATGTTTCTACTGCACTAGATTAATCTTTGTATTAACCGATATGGACTCTGAAGTGAACTACACTTAATGGTTTCTTGAGGTTTATTACTCTTACACAAAACAACTGGTAAACAATAAACAATGTGGGTACAGTTATCGGATGACCGTCGAGAAATTTAGCCTGGTCCTGATCCGGGGTAGAGAGAGACGGCTTCTACTTCTCGCGAACTTCCGGTGGTCTTCTGTAGTTGACGCTGGTTCCGTGGTCAGGCCGGAACTGCCGGTGGAGCTGTCGGCTACGCTTATATAGGCGGCCTGGCGCAGGAATTCCGTTGTGTGGTAGTACGGCGACCTCTGTAAGAAAAAGTCCCACTTAGCCTCTAGATGATTCTATTTATTTTCCTGGTTTGTTTTGATGCTTCTGCGCCTGTTTGGAGTCGTATATGTATCCCGGCATACAGGCGCGTTGTGTGTGAGGTCTGCCTGGCAGGGGCCTTACTGGCAGACTGAACATACCTCCCTCCGGGGGGGGGGGGGGAAGCGATGTCTGCGACGTCTGCGAGGTCGTCTGCCGCGGCGCCCTGGAGCAGACTATGAAGGCTACCTCCGGGGGAGTACGGAGCTGTTCCCCTGGCGATGCGTGCCGACCTGCGTCGTGGTGCAGGTTGTGATGGAGGTACCTGTGGAGCTAACGGCATCGGTTCGTCGGCGTCGATGGCCGGGGGCTGTACGGGGGGCGCTGAAGATGGACCCGCAGGTGGTCGAGAGGCTGCGGCTGAAGGGTGTCGGAGCGACCAACAGGTTGTGGCGTCGGTGGTGGCGCTGTAACTGTCTCTGAGCAACGGTTAGACGGCAGGAGTGGTGGAGGGGGCGGGGAAGGAGAGGAAGAAGTGGATGGCCGTGCCGTGGTGGAAGAGGACGGTGCCGTGGGGTAGCGGGGACGTAGTTGGTTTCGATGGCGTCGCACTACCCGGCCATCTAGGCTGACGTCGAACAGTTGGCGGCCCCGGGGCCGCTGGATGACCCCCGGAAGCCAACCGGCCCGGGAGCCAAACCCGCGGGCCCAGACTAGGGAGCCCGGGGTGAAACGGAATGGGCCCGAAGGTACCTGTACTTTGGGAGGGGGTAAGAGGAGATGAAGGAGAGTGCGAGGTTGGCGGCCATGCAGCAATTCCGCCGGGCTTTTAGCCCCCACTGGAGTGGCTCGATAGGAACTGAGGAAGAGTGTCAATGCCTCTTCGAGTTTGTGACTTGTGGTGTATTTGGTCATTTGGGTTTTGAATGTTCTGACTAGCCGTTCCGCCTCCCCGTTAGATTGGGGGTGGAAGGGCGGGGTGAGGAGGTGTTGGATATTGTTGGCGGTACAGAAGGATAGGAATTCCCGACTTCGAAATTGCGGTCCGTTATCTGTGACGATGGCGTATGGTAATCCTTCGATGGAAAAGATTTTCGTGAGGGCTGAAATGGTAACCTCTGTGGTGATTGTGGAGCAACGGACGACATATGGGAAGTGGGAAAAGGCATCCGTCACTAAGAGCCACTGGTGGCCTAGGAATGGGCCAGCGAAGTCGAGGTGAATGCGTTCCCAGGGTCCGGACGGTGCCGGCCAGGAAAGGAACTTTTGAGGGGGGCGGGGCAGTTGTCGGGCACAGATGGTACAGCGCCGCACCATCTTCGTGACATCCGTGGTAAGGCCGATCCAGAATACATGGCGTCTGGCAAGGGATTTGGTGCGGGCGATTCCCCAGTGTCCTTGGTGGAGAGTTTGGAGGATTGTCGGCTGTAGGGATCTCGGAACGACGACCCTCGGGGTGAAATTTGGTTCTGTGCGGAGAAGCACTCCTTCTACTACTGAGAGCTGGTGGCGGATGGAGTAGTAGAAGTGGAGGTCTTGATGATGGCGTGGAGGGGAACGTGTTTGCCAACCGTGTTGGATGTGGTGTCTGATGACACGGAGGAGGGGGTCCTCCACTGTGGCTGCAGCGACTTTTGAGGCCGTGACTGGAAATGTCTTCAGTGCTTCTTGTATGTCATCGTCGATCTGGAACACAAGAAGTTCCGAATTGTCGAAGGCAAGGTCTGGTCCCTGCGGTAGTCTGGATAAGGCGTCTGCATTGGCATGCCTGGAGGTGGTACGGAAATGCATGGTATATCTGAACTGGGACAGGAATAGTGCCCAACGCTGGATGCGGTGGGATGTTTTGGTAGGCAGACGTGTGGACGGATCAAATAGTGATAGGAGTGGCTTGTGGTCGGTAATGAGGTGAAAAGAAATCCCATATAAAAGGGAATAGAATTTGGAGCAGGCGAAAACAATAGCTAGCGCCTCTTTCTCGATTTGAGAATATTTAAGCTGGGCAGCCGATAGGGCTTTGGAGATGTAAGCTACGGGGCGTTCCGTGCCATCTGGTAATTTATGAGACAGAACTGCCCCCACACCGTAATCGGATGCATCTGTGGCAAGTATCAAGGGGAGGTTTGGAGTATATGGCATGAGGCATGCTGCGGACTTGAGCTGCTGTTTAAGGGTGTGGAATGCGGTCTCGCAAGCTGGGGTCCAACGGAACGGAATATTCTTGCGACAGAGGTGGTACAGGGGTGCTGCCACTTGTGCTGCTGAGGGTATAAATTTTCTGTAGTATGAAATTTTGCCTAAAAAAGATTTCAACTGATGTAGATCCTGAGGCCGAGGTAAGTTGGAAATAGCGTCCACATAGGAAAATGCTGGGGAAATGCCTTCCTGAGCGATGATGTGACCCAGGTAGGAAATGGATTGTTGAAAAAATTGACACTTGGAAAGGTTGCATTTCAGACCTGCTGCACGGAGGCGGAGGAAGAGTAGGCGGAGGTTGGTCATGTGTGCGGCAGCGGAGGGTCCCGTGACGACTATGTCGTCGAGATAATTGATGCATCCCGGAATATCCTGGAGAAGTTGTTCGAGATACCGTTGAAAAATCGCTGGAGCACTGGCCAAGCCGAACATGAGCCGGTTGTGTTGGAAGAGGCCAGAGGGCGTGTTGATGACTGTGTATTGTCGGGACTGGATATCCAAAGGGATTTGAAGGTATGCTTCTGCCAGGTCAATTTTTGTAAAGTAGGTAGAGGTCGTCCGGTCTCGGAAGTGGATAGTCGTCTACCAGCAGATGCGGGTTGACTGTGGTTTTAAAGTCACCACAGAGACGTAAGCGGCGTCCTGGCTTCTGAACTATGACCAGCGGCCGTGGCCCAGGGGCTGAACCGCACCGGCTGGAGGATCCCTTCGTCTTGGAGACGTTGAAGTTCTTCCTGAAGTGGTTGTTGAAGCGCTACGGGTACCTGGCGTGCCCGGAGTATCGAGGCCGTACGTCCGGCCGGAGTTGGAGTGATGCTTCGAAGTCTTTGCACAGCCGACGCCTGGTGAGAACAGGTCATGAAACTCGGTGCAAAGGGCGTCCACTTCAGGAAAAGGAACATGCTGAGATACGAGGTGTATGTTATCCTCGATTGAAAATCCGAATAAGCGGAAAGCGTCCAGTCCAAATAAGTCTGCTGTGAGAGAACTGTTAACTACTAAAAAGGGGACTGAACGATGTTACAGACTTATACATGACGTTTGCTGTGAATTGTCCCAGGAGTGCTATTTCCTGTTTGTTGTATGTCAGGAGGCGCTTGGGGGCCGGCGAGAGGGGGGCGAGCCAATTTGCACATAAGTAGTATAATTAAGCAATGAGACTGCTGCTCCTGTGTCGACTTATAGGCACAGAGGCTTGCCATTGACCGTAACGTCGATAAAAAGTTTGGATGCTGTGGAAGTGTCTACCTGATTGATATCCATAGGTGCGCCGCTCAACCCGTCTTGGTAAGACCCTGGGCGGCGAAAGCCGGGATTGGCATTGGTGGTTTTGGTGCGGCAGACGGACGCCAGGTGTCCCTCCTTGCCGCAACGTGAGCATTGAGCCCAACGATCCGGACAATTTTCCCTCTCATGTGCTGAATAACAGGCGGGGCAGGAGGGCAGGCGGAGCGGGCTGCGGCGTCGGCGCTGCGGGATCCGCTGCCTGCTGCCGAGACTTGGTGGCCCTGGCCGGAACGGGTCCGGTTCGATGTTCTTCTGAGGAAGCGGTCCCCGGTTGTGGTGTCGGGAAGAGCGCGACTGGGAGCTCTGGATGGCGGCGACGTCCTCCGTGTCCTCTACGTCGGTTCGGATTGCGGCCACATCCGCCCAGGACTCCAGGCGGCGATCTGCGGCCGTAGATATTTCGAATTTGTAGGCAAGTTCGATGACCTGCTCCAGGGATGGGTCATCTAACTTGAGGGCGTCATGCCGGAGTGCGGCATCTGGTGCAGCCTGTATGATGTGATCACACACCATGTCGTCGGCGTAGGATTCGTGGGAACGACGAGTTTGAAACTTACATTTTCTGCTAAGGCCTTGGAGTTCGGCCGCCCACTGGCGATACGTCTGATCGGGCTTCTTCCGGCATTGATAGAATTCGACGCGGGCCGCGACGACATGGTACCGGCGTCTGTAGTATGCATTCAGTGTCGTACAGATGGTCGTGAAGGTGAGGGTGTCGGGGTCTTGTGGCTGAAGTTTGGTGAGCAAGACATACATCTTCGATTGGTTCCAGGAAAGGAAATATGCACGCTGGTCTTCTTCTTTGGATATGTGATGAATTGCGAAGTGTTGTTTTATGCGCTTCTCGTAGGTCTCCCATTCTTCGACGTCGTCGTTGAATGCTGGGAACGGAGGCGGGGCCGTGGGTTGGCGGAGATTCCTGACTTCCGCAATCAGTTGTCTCTGAGATTCGAAGAGAACTGATGTAGAAGTCCTTGGAGGAACTGTTGCCATTCCGTAGGTGCTGCTGGCGTAGCCATGATGGTCGAGAGTTCTTATCCCAACCTTGTCGCCACTGAAGTGAACTACACTTAATGGTTCCTTGAGGTTTATTACTATGTACACAAAACACTGGTAAACAATAACAAATGTGGTACAGTTAGCGGATGACCGTCGAGAAATTTAGCCTGGTCCTGATCCGGGGTAGAGAGAGACGGCTTCTACTTCTCGCGAACTTCCGGTGGTCTTCTGTAGTTGAAGCTGGTTCCGCGGTCAGGCCGGAACTGGCGGTGGAGCGGCCGGCTACGCTTATATAGGCGGCCTGGCGCAGGAATTCCGTTGTGTGGTAGTACGGCGACCTCTGTAAGAAATAGTCCCACTTAGCTTCTAGATGATTCTATTTGTTTTCCTGGTTTGTTTTGATGTCTCTGCGCCTGTTTGGAGTCGTATATGTGTCCCGGCGTGCAGGCGCGTTGTGTGTGAGGTCTGCCTGGCAGGGGCCTTTACTGGCAGACTGAACAGGTTGAATATACATTACCGACACAATGCCGATAAGTGTAATAATAATCCTCCGAACAGCAAAAAAAGTGATTTATCGTATTAAAGAAAATATAACAAACACTGGTCGCCAAGAACGGACTAGTCAATAAGGATTGGAATCCCGAAGGACATTTCATTTGCGAGGTTGTATGTGAATACCATGGCTTTGGTTGTTGATGGCGATGGACTTGTCACTCAGTACGGGCAATTTTTCACAACTTGCTCAACCAGAGTTAGACCTTCTTTTCTTTTCACTCTTTCCTGTACCCGACATCGCTATAAACAGAAAGCACACATGTACTCTGCCACAAAGATCGGGTGGTACACTGACAATCTGTTTACCACAGCACAAGAAATCCGTAAGCGGCGGACTTTGCACTCCAGCGAAGTAAATAGGGAAAGAGGGGGGGGGGGGTTAGGCGTGGCGTGATTTGATCCAGATACTTCATCCCGCATATGATCCCAGAGTATCTTACTGCTGCTGCGGTCTTCACCCGAAGATTGGTTTGAAACCACGCTAGAGCTAGTTGATAGGTATGGTGACCAGTTCCTTTCAACGGCCTGATAAATTTGTATTGTGTTTGTGTTGATGATTGTGTATATGGATATTAACGAAAAGAGAGAGTGATAGTCGGTGGCCTCTCATTCAGACCCACTTCTTATGGAAAAGCTTAATATCACCATCCGACTACGAGTCACCATCGACAGTGTCTTATGCTCTCATTCCAAACGCAGTGAGAAGAGGTTAGAGTTTTGTGCTGAGGGCATTGGTCTGGTGATTGGGAATCGTGTACCACCACATCTACCAGCTATCTCCTGCTAGGAGCCAGACACCACCGTGGCGTTGCCAGGGGCCGGGATAAGCATACCTTAACTTGGGGGTTATCGCTAGGAGGCGCTGAGAAATAACCTTCAGAGTATTGTGATGGTTACGTAAGGAGACAGACCCCGAGCTGAGGCCACAGACGGCGTCACGTCATCGCGTTTCTGCTACCAATGGAACAGATACACTAGCACTTCAGAGGGCGAATTTTTTATGTTACTATTCAGTAAAACACGACAATATCTGAATTTGTTAAAAGCAAACAGATTTTTTTTTTATTTCGTTATAACAGTTCATTACATTTAGGCTACAGTCATTGACAGGAATGGAAAGGAAACAAAGGCATTCCTGCATCCAGGGGCTTCTAAAAATCGGATGATTGGACCAAAAACGAAGCTCGGAGCTCCTGAACGAGAAACCCGAATATTACGGCCCACACACTACGTTTGATAAAATACATAGAAACCAGAATAATTTGACAGTCGAGTGTGTTTATCTATATATGTAAAAGTAAACCCGTGTACATTTAACCGAGAACGCGCGAAAAACTACTAAGCAGATTTCGGTGTGGTTTTCTCCAATTAGAAGCTTAGGATCAGATTAAAAATACGCGGCATATATTTTGTTTCTACTTTCCCGGCGGCGGAACAGTAAATGAATTTTGGTCATGCTGAATACGAAGAGGAAACTACGGAAATTAATAACTACGAAGCTTCGACAGAGCACTTCGTTGCCGTTGAAGTTATCTCAAGCAACAAAGGTACAATCTCTCGACTAATTACAGTAACCAATGCATAACTGCTGAGTTAGCCTTTAGTGTTACAGGAAAATGATTTTGAATATTTGATATTCAACTGTGAACTGTAAGAGATTTTAATTTTGAGTTTCCAGAGCCAGACCAAGCAGCATAATGTGACATATCCAAGATTTGAAGTCTGAATCCTATGTTTGTTACTACAAACGGCCCATCAGTTCCCAGATTACACCAAATTATTCGTAAAAATAATAATATATATGTTTAAGTTCAGAAAAGATTTTATTTTCTTGTGCAAGCGTCAAATGAGGTACCGTCTGAAGACATATTTCAGATTTAGCTCTGAATCCAAGCTTTCAAATAGTTGAAAACCCCTTTGACATCTGTACTTTTTTGCGTAATATCCGGAGGAAAGAGACACATTCCAGATAAAGATTCAAGTATGGCGCATGTATTAATGCGCGGACACAAATTTCGATTTTCGAGCAACAAAATTAGCGGATTTTGTGGTTAGGTCGAAACGCAGCCTGGACCAGAACAACTAACATTTGTATCATAACATCCAACCCACACTGTTCTGTGTACGATGCAAATGAATTGGTTAATTCATGAAATGGACGAAACTTGGTACGCATGTTCTCACTGGACGACTGAAAATACTGTAGGGGTAAACCAACCCCAATCCTCCCCCTCAGGTAAGTGGGGATAATTAGTTTAATTCCTGAAATGGCTGGTGCCAATTTCATGAAACTTACACAAATGTTTATCGTCGGATTAAAAAAAATAGTGTAGGGATAATTGAACATCAATCCTTCCCTTTCTGGGTGTAGTGCGAGTGAATCTAATTCCGAAAAAAGCTGGTGCGCAGCATTGATTAAGCTTGGTACACATGTTTCTCAATGGGTGGCTAAAAATGGTGCAGGGCTAAGTCAACGCTCACTAGAACGGGCAACATAGAGCCCTCTGCTCAGTGGTGGATTCAGGGGAGAGGGGCTCCAAAAAGCATCTAGGTCCATCCCCGACATCGTAATTTTGGAGACTTTTTTTATTTTTTTAATGGGTGTAATCTGAAATAAAATCGTGGGATGAGAACTACAACTACGTAATTACAATTCGACAAAATATGGCTAATTGAAAAGAAAAAATCCATTACGTTAGATCCATAGCATACTACAACTAGGTAACTGTTGTAGACAATTCACAGGTGCTACTTAGAATTTACAAAACCAGATAAGTTGATCATCAGAAAAAAAAAAAATCCATTCTATAACAGAGCAAGTTCACATATCTAGTTATTGAAGATGCAAGATGGGAGCAACATTTAGGCAAGTCAACATGTCCAGTTATCGTTTATCTTCGGTACTAGGGTAAAAAATTTAAAGCCTGTAAGATTATGTTCTTTAATACTCTGTTTTTCACTTTTGTTGAGAATTACTTCGAAAAAGACATAGATACTTCTGATTAAATAAAATTTAATCAAGTCTTCAAATTCTCCAAAAACCGTGAAAAAACATTACTTCGAGTCTTCATCGAAACAGCTGAATTGTAGTTACCTAGTTGTAGTTTTTTTACAGTTTAACGTCCCCTTTTAACAACGTGGTCTTTAGAGACGGGAAAGGATGGGGGCAAGGAATGGGAAGGAATTCGGCCATGGCCTTTTGAAGGAAGCATCCCGGCATTCACCTGGAGTGATTTGGGGAAACCATGGAAAACCCAAATCTGGATGCCCGGACGGGGATTCGAACGAAAAAAAAAAAAAACCAAAATCCTGGATCCGATTCTGACTCAAACAAAAGTTACAGTGGGATTACGGAAAGCAAGAACAACAAAGTAGAACTTGGTTAATGTGAACCTGTAATGAGTGTTAGCACTGGTATACTGGTTTGGTAGACAGACGCTATATTTAAATTTCGTCACACCTGTGCGAAGTGAAAGTCAACAGGTGTGCATTACCGACAGACCGCGAGAGGTTATACAGAGGTCGCTGTAGTGACAAACTCGTCAGCAGCTGTCGCGACTTAACATAATCCGGTAAGCCCAGCATGTAGAGGGGGCCTCCGGGTAAAACTGAAATAAACAAACGGGATAGCTGGCGAATTACCGCCTGCGAAAGTGAGCATCAGGATAACTGACGATGAAGACACCGCCAACTGAAATGTGTGTGGCTTTACGCCTCGTCGACGTCGAAGTTATTAGAGAAGATAAAGGACTGGGAGCAAGCAACGGGAAGGAATTCAGCCATGGTCCTTTGAAGGAACCATTCCGGCATTCCCTGCAGCGATTTAGGAAAACGGTGGAAAATCCAAATCTGGATGCCCGGACGGAGATTCGAACCCGCGTCCTACCGAATGCGAGGCCAAAACGTTATCTCTCACCCACCACGCTCGGTCGTGATGGGGTCACGCAACGAGCCCATCGCCGATATCCTTACCGTTCCTCGAGCTATACTCTCCTGGCTCTAATAGTTTCGTCGTCTACGAGACAGGGTCATTAACTTGTAAGTCACCTTCGCGTGTTGATGGTCCGTACTCAGGCAATGTTTAAGTTCAATTCACTAAAAAAAAAAGTAGTCAAAACCTTTTTAATTAAAATCAATAATAAGTTATTTTAAGATTATTTGTTTGAGACGTTGCCTTTCAAATCGTTTATATAAATCAAACACATCCCCCCCCCCAAAAAAAAAAAAAAATAAAAAAAAAAAAAAAATAAGTTGAATGAATAGGAATAGGTCTTGGAAATTTGTCGAATAATTTTCAAAAAAGAACATTTCATGACATTTACTTAAGGGGATTCACGATATTCTATATCGAACGATAAATATAAGTTTTTGTTTGAAAACAAATTAGCTGCTTAAGTATCAGTTTTGAGAAAATACTCATTTAGTTATTTGACGAAACCAAAAACTGAAGAAAGATAGTTATAGTTCTGCTGTAAACGTTGGAAGGCTACATATTACTGCAAATTTTGAAAGGATTTTCGGATCATTACTTTAGGAAATAAAGAGTTAATTCGATTTTTTTTGAAATTGCTTTGCCCCAAATTTTTGCAAGTTGTGAAAAAAAAATAAAAAAAAAAAAAAAAATACAAATCCAAACATTACTA
>CM061921.1:93616826-93743643 GCA_031002005.1 Vandiemenella viatica | reverse complement strand
TTTCTTCTTGCGTCTTTCTTCCACGCTGGCTGCAGTATTCGATTGTTTTGTGAAAGTTGGTTGAAAAGGATAGATTGCAGCCGAATGGGCTGTCATCTCCTTCTTCTTTTTCTTTGCCTTCTTCACCTTGCCAGCTGTAGCATTTGACAGTTGCTGAACAGGCACGCTGAGTTTTGTACCACTAGTGCACTGTTCGTTCCTCGGTAACTTTGCTTTCCCCGTTACGGGCGGAGAAGTACGTCTCTTGGGATGACGAGCATCTGCTGGTTCGTAGGCAGGCCTGGTCGTCATCAGATTAATCCTTACAGATCCGTCGGCGGCCGTTCTCTTCTTCAATGGGAGTTGCGTGGTCGTCTCCAGTATAGATCCGTCCTTGTCCATGGCCAAGTCCGGTGCGCGTTGCCAGGTCGTCGTCGTAGTGGTGGCTGCCGTACAGTTTGTCGCCGTGTCTAAGTCCGTTTCCGTTAGCCGGGTCGTCGATGGGGCCGTAGCTGCCGCCGGCAAAGCCGAGTGCACTGAGGCACTCGACCCGCCTGGCGCGGCAGCGCGGCGAGCGCTTTCCTCTTCGTCCATACGCTGGTTCAGCGGTCAGGCCGGAACGAGAACTGAGGAACTGAACTGCCGGTGGAGCTGTCGGCTACGCTTATATAGGCGGCCTGGCGCAGGAATTCCGTTGTGTGGTAGTACGGCGACCTCTGTAAGAAAAAGTCCCACTTAGCCTCTAGATGATTCTATTTATTTTCCTGGTTTGTTTTGATGCCTCTGCGCCTGTTTGGAGTCGTATATGTATCCCGGCGTGCAGGCGCGTTGTGTGTGAGGTCTGCCTGGCAGGGGCCTTTACTGGCAGACTGAACAGACTCAACTACACAGACGAAAAAAAAAATCCCAACACCAAGAAAAAATTATTGTAGAGTAATGAAATTTGGACAATGCATTTGTCAAGTTAACATGTTTAATTGATTAAATTTTCAAGATCACAGGTTAATTTAAGCTCAAGAAAATGCATTTCAAATGTGAAATACTGTTAAATTAATAGCCGGTGTAACCTCCAGAATTTTGAATGCAAGCCTGCAAACGTGAATGCATTGTGTCATACAGGTTTCGAATGTCACTTTGTGGTATGGAGTTCCATGCTTGTTGTACTTGTGCTGTCAATACTGGGACGGTCAGTGCTGGCTGTGGATGATGCTGGAGTTGTCGTCCAATGATATCCCATACGTGTTCAATTGGAGACAGATCTGGTGATCTCGCAGGCCAAGGTAACATGTCGACACTCTGTAGAGCACGTTGCGAGACAACAGCGGTATGAGGGCGAGCGTTATCCTGTTGAAAAACTCCCCCTTGAATGCTGTTCATGAATGGCAGCACTACAGGTTGAATTACCAGACTGACGTACAAATTTGCAGTCAGTGTGTTTGGTATAACCACAAGAGTGCTCCTGCTGTCATAGGAAATTGCTCCCCAGACCATGACTCCAGCCCTGTAGCGTGCATTCCACTGACTACAAGCCATCGCCGTTTGCGACTCCAGTGGTGTCAAGCCAGAGCTCATTGGAGGACGGAGTGGAGATCTGTTGTGTTTTCTGATGAAAGCAGGTTCTGCCTTGGTGCCAGTGATGGCCGAGTGTTGGTCAGAAGGAGGCCAGGGGAACGCCTGCAACCAAACTGTCTGCGGCCTAGACACACTGGACCTACACCTGGAGTCATGGTCTGGGGAGCAATTTCCTATGACAGCAGGAGCACTCTTGTGGTTATACCAAACACACTGACTGCAAATTTGTACGTCAGTCTGGTAATTCAACCTGTAGTGCTGCCATTCATGAACAGCATTCAAGGGGGAGTTTTTCAACAGGATAACGCTCGCCCTCATACCGCTGTTGTCTCGCAACGTGCTCTACAGAGTGTCGACATGTTACCTTGGCCTGCGAGATCACCAGATCTGTCTCCAATTGAACACGTATGGGATATCATTGGACGACAACTCCAGCATCATCCACAGCCAGCACTGACCGTCCCAGTATTGACAGCACAAGTACAACAAGCATGGAACTCCATACCACAAAGTGACATTCGAAACCTGTATGACACAATGCATTCACGTTTGCAGGCTTGCATTCAAAATTCTGGAGGTTACACCGGCTATTAATTTAACAGTATTTCACATTTGAAATGCATTTTCTTGAGCTTAAATTAACCTGTAATCTTGAAAATTTAATCAATTAAACATGTTAACTTGACAAATGCATTGTCCAAATTTCATTACTCTACAATAATTTTTTCTTGGTGTTGGGATTTTTTTTTCCGTCTGTGTATATTGGGAGCAGTTATAACAAAACTTTATCTCATTTAAATCAGACCGTTCATCAAGCGTTGCTAGATATACCTTCCGAGATATCTGTAAATGATATGCTGAATTGCCTCTAGTCTTTCACCGTCCCTTTACGGACTTGAATTTAAAACCATGGCGTCCGTTAAACCTCTTTCTTCTCCAAATTTCATTGATATGATGATTATTGGTTTCAAGTGGTGACTGCAATTCTTCAGAAATGGGTATGTGTGTGTTTTTAATAAGCGTGCATTATCACTCTGAATCTATGTGTGACTTGTTTCACTATCTTAAATTAGTAACGATAATCCCTTTTCCATAGACGTTTGCATTCGCCATAAAGATTTGAAATTTATTCCAGGGAACTTTGTAAAGGATATAATACGTTTAGCCATATAATGTTTGAATATTGTCACCTTACCTCGATACCATTGATTTGTAAATAGATATTACTTCAGAATATACCACGTGAACTGGGTTTGGTAAATGGTGAAGGTAATGGGGTAAATGCAACAATTGCTGGTATCGATACCTTGGGTTGGTTGCGACCATGGTAGATTCGCAGTTTCAATTCTGCTTCGATCTAAAATGATGGTGACTGGCCGCAGGTTCTAATGTGACCCTTGATTGTTGGAAAAATGTACATGAGGCCGTTTTCAAGCAGTGGGTGAATCCTTATACTGTGAATCATACAGCTGCCGGAACCTCGCTCATGCAAGCGGGGTGCACCTCGCGAAGAAGAGGTTGACATTTGGTTGGAAGAGTCTAATATAGCCACTACCAAACCCTTACACCCCAACACTTGATCTAGAAACTATGTACTGCAACGAGTGAGATTAGTGAAAAGACAGCAACGTCAGAGAGCAACATTTTTACTTTGCTTAAATACGGGTGTGAGATAACTGTTACCTCTTTATCAAAATGTTTATATCCCGATGATCATCTCACATAAAACATTGTTTCAATAGAGATGTGAGGATATTTCTGCTGAATTTTTAATCAAATAATTAAAGGAATAGTGCAAATGATATGATTGAAGGAAAATTAAGGCAAGCATTTTGCTATTAGGGAAGTGCGCTTATATCCTGATGGCAGTTTCCTTACACATCTACCAGGCATGTTCACATAATACATAGAATTTGTTTTTTAACGTTCATTTCTTTATTTAGAGATGACTGACACTTGTAACCATTCAAAGTACTCCCCTTTCTGTTCACACATACTGTATGTTCCAGCAATTTTTTCACTTCATAAAGTGTTCCAAAGAAGCTTCTTTTGAAACGTCTTCAAAGTCTGTGACGAATTTGTCTTAGTGTCATCAGTGATGTCAAACGGCATCCTTACAGCTCTGATTTTAAATCTGAGAATAATAATAATTAAAGTGAGCCAGATCTAGAGAACCTGAAGGCTACGAAGGATAGCCATCTGATTTTTGGCATGTAAATTGTTAACTGACAAGGCTGCGTAAGCAGGCACATTGCCACGGTGAAGGAAGCATGAATTGAATTTCCTCTACTCTGTTCTCTTTTTGCGATTTATTAAACAGAAACTGCGCAAAAGCACTTAATGGAACTAAAGATTGATTGTTTGGCTAACTGAAAAAAAAATTAAAACCCACAGCTCCACTGAAACAAAAAAAAAGTCATTAAGTACCATCATGGCACTGGATTGGTACTATCGTGTTTTCAACGTCATACCCATATGGCCAAACCTCATCCTCTTTTATGATCCGTTGTGTGAATGTTTCATCAATGTTTGCTGTTCAGTAAGTTGCAGGTAAACGTCCACTCGATGATCCTGCTCCTCTTCGGTCATCAAATAATGGACGAACCACGGTCCCACGCTCTGCAGGGTAGCACATCTTTGATTTTCTAAACATTAATTTGATCAAGCTTCTTTTGAAACGTCTTCAAAGTCTGTGACGAATTTGTCTTAGCGTCATCAGTGATGACAAATGGCATCCTTACAGCTCTGATTTTAAATCTGGGAATAATAATAATTAAAGTGAGCCAGATCTACAGAACCTGAAGGCTACGAAGGATAGCCATCTGATTTTTGGCATGTAAATTGTAAACTGACAAGGCTGCGTAAGCAGGCACATTGCCACGGTGAAGGAAGCAGGGCCAGTTGGTACAGATTTGTTTTTAATACGAGGAACAGTCAAATGAAATCCTTAAGTTTTAAAAAATTTATGTATTGTGCACAAATACAAGTAACCTGTATCATTTATCGATATAGTCTCCTCCACGCTCAATGCATGATAGCCAACGCTTCTGAAGTGCCTGAATTCCCGTATAAAAAAATTATTTTGGGAGACGACACAGCCACTCGTGAACCGCCTGGCGCACTCCTTCATTGGATTAAAATTCCTTTCCAGGAAGTTCTTCCTTTAGGGATCCAATCATCTTGAAATTATTGGGGTTAGGTAGGGCCGCTTATTGTTATGTTGCAGAAGAACACCTGTCGATAGCAGTCCACGTCATTTTGTTATAATGGCAGGCCGACAATGATGGTCTGTGTATGTGTAATCCCTTGCAGCGTGTAGTGCTCCAAGAGGGGCCTTCGTCAGCCTAACCTTCCCTGCGGATGGCTGAATTCGAAAATTCTTTGTTTTTGGTGATGTCAAATGGCGCCATGCTTTGCTCGCTCCCTTCGTTTCAGACTAATAGTAATGGACGCAGGTTTCGTCCCCAGTAATGATTCGATGAAGCATTACCGTCGCGTTCAAGATGCCGCAGAATTTCCTCACACGCATCAAAAAGCCGCTGCTTCAATTCTGGGGTCAGCTACCGGGACTCTCATCGTGCATACACCTTATGCAACCAGAGCACATCATGCATAACGTGATGAACCATGACTAATTTCTAAAGCTGTAACTATGTCATCCAATGCCACTCTGCGGTTTTCCAATTCGATTACTCCAACTACTTTTTTTTAAAAAAAATTGTGTAACGTCTCTTAACAGCGAGGTCTTTAGAGACGGGAAAGGATGGGGGGGCAAGGATTGGGAAGAAATTCGGCCATGGCCTTTTGAAGGAAGCATCCCGGCATTTGCCTGGAGTGGTTTGGGAAACCATGGAAAACCCAAATCTGGAAGCCCGGACGCGGATTCGAACCACCGTCCTCCCTAATGCGAGGCCAGATCCCACTACTGCTGTAATCTCTGGAATCACGACATGATGTGCCTGGCCCGGGCGCGGAGCAACAGCTACAGACGTCACACCATTTGAGAACTTCTTACACCGTTCATACACTTGCTGCTGTTCCAGACAGGCATCCCCGTACTGTATCTTCATTCCGCAATAAATGTCTATACCTTTGCAAAAATCTAATGGCCGAACGCTGTTCTTCTCTGGAGCACTTTGCACAGCACAGCGTTATCTGTTGGCTTACGCCATGTTGTTGATGCGGTTCCAGGTTTAGAACCTTCTACTGCTATCGGAATATTCTTTCTTTGAAGTGGCTATATGGTTTAGTCATGAATTGGTTTATTGTTGATTGGTGTTTCGTTGTTGGCATGGCACGAGGGTAGTGATCATCTGTGTGAGCAGCGTCACCACCACCGTCAGCAGGTCACTGGGTCCGGGATGGCAGGCGTGGTAGTGGTCTACTGGTTGACCTTCCTGTTGGCCCGACGGCTGCCGTCTGGAGCCAGCTGCTTTTGTGTGTGTGTGTGTCTGCCTCAACGGCGTGTTTGTGAACGTCCTGCTACCTGAGTAGCTCTACTTTACGTGTCACAGTGTTTGGTATGGGTTCGTTTTTGGGACTCTTTTTATTACTTTTTGAGGGGAAAACATGACTGCTGTTCGTCAAAGACGACCTTATGTGAAAAACCCATACAGTTTTCTTATGGTCATATCAGTTCTACTCTCGCTGATATATGGTGCTTAGTGGCACTTTGTAGGTGTGCCAATGCCTTGGTGCGGTAGGTATGTCGTTGACCACTATTTTGAAGAGTACTGGGGCCAGGACAGAGCCCCGCGGTATTCCGGTTGGGATGGGGTAGGTTGATGAGTTTTGGCCCTCAAGTGATACAAAAAACCTTCTGTTGTGCTGGTAGCTCCCGATCAACTGAATGTAGCAGTGCCGGATGCCGCCTGTGTTCTCAGTTTGATGATGAGGTTGGCATGCCATACCTTTCATATGCCTTCTCTATGTCTAGGAACACAGCCGCGGT
Organism: Vandiemenella viatica; assembly: GCA_031002005.1. Taxonomy (NCBI): domain Eukaryota; kingdom Metazoa; phylum Arthropoda; class Insecta; order Orthoptera; family Morabidae; genus Vandiemenella; species Vandiemenella viatica. The sequence continues at coordinate 93,737,141 of CM061921.1, read as the reverse complement.
CACCTTTTGTAGTTAAATCTCCGGGAAACATCTTCAGTCAATCGGAGGAGCTGGCTTGTGCTTCCTACCCTACTCTGGAAGCCAAACTGATCTTTGCGGATTGTCCTTTCCGCGTCCAGGGTGTTATTTATCCGCTTGAAAAGTGCTCTCTCCAGTACTTTGGAGGCGGAGGGGAGTAGTCTGATGGGCCTGTAATTGGATGGAAGTTGCTGGTCTTTCCCTCGTTTGGGAATGGCCGTGACCCTGGAGAGTTTCCATGCATCCGGAAAGTATCTTTGGAGGAGTCAGGCATTGCATATCCTGGTGAGGAGCACGACCCTTTTCCTTGGCAGGTTCTTCAGGTGCGAGTTTGAAATCCTGTCGGAACCTGGGGCTTTGTTGTTAGCCACTTTCTTAATGATGCTTCGGATTTCGCCCAGTGTCGTCAACTCTGGCTCATCCTCCGGATGTGCTTCCATGATGTTCTGAGCCGTGTTTTCAGTGTCCTCGACTACGCGTGCTTCAACTGCCTTCAGGTTGTACTCATCCTCCCTGTATTGGCTGGCAAAGTACTCAGCCAGCACCTCTGCCTTGGCCACTGGAAGAAAGCACGGTCCTGTTGACCCGGTGATTGCAGTGTTGGGGTCCCTTTTGGGCTTTGACGGCGCGCACAAGTTGCCAAGCGTCTCTGTTGTTTAACATTAAGTTCTTCATTGTATTCTCCCATCTTTCTTATTTGAATTCTGTCATTCGGCCCCCCAGATCTGCGCTAAGTTGCTTGTATCGTCTTTTGTCATGGGGATCTCTGAACCACTGCCATAGTTTTCTTGCCGTGTTCTTAAGGTATCGTATGTTCTCAATCTTTGTTGGTAGCTCGTCGGTGTAGGGTGGGTAGATGGTTGTAGTTGATGCTCTCCTGTTGGCTTCCAGCACAACCTGGTTGGAATGTTTTATTGCCTCCTCAATATCTTCTTTTGTTATTAGGTTTACTGTGGTTATGGCTTGGTTGTGAGCTGTTCTGCGGAATTGGTTCCCATTTACTTCTTTGGACCGTATCTCGCTCGTGTGTGGTAGGACCCAGTTCTTTATTTGGAGTAGCACACTTTGGTGGTCGGAAGACAAGTCATTGACGACTTCATGTTTAATCCGACGTGGGATGTCCTTCACGACGGCCACGTCAAGGACATCCGGTTGTGGGGGATGTGCGTTGGTGCTTTGGGGCCTAACACTTGGATGTTGCGCCTCTCTGCTAGCGCTAGTAGGAGTTCCCCTTTGTTGTTGTTTACCCTTGAGTTCCAAGCGTTGTGCTTAGAGTTCAAGTCGCCGCAAATATCACCATTCTGCCTGTTCCTAGAAGGACGTCTAGGTCCTGTTCGTATAGTGTCCGGTTTGGTGCGAGGTACGCCGACACCAATGTAATGAGGCCATCTACAGAGTGGATTTTTATGGCTGTGGCCTCCATGTCGATCAGTTGCGGTGATTGGACGTGTTCATGGGTCAGCTTTTTGTTTATGACTATAGCTGTCCCTCTCCCCATTGTCTTTGCCTGTCATTCTACATCCACATCTACATCCATACTCTGCAAGTCACAAATATTGTGGGTGGCAGAGGGTGTTAAGCACCAATCCTAAACCCGCGCATTCCAATCCCGAATAGCACGAGGGAAGATGGAATACATAAAAGCATCCGTACGGCATCTTATTTCTCGAATGTTATCCCTCCGGTCATTACGACCTAAATAGCTTGGGGGAAGAAGTATTTCATTGGACTTGAAATTTAAATTTTTTCGCATATTCTCAATAAATTCGAACGAAAGCTACGTCGTCTGTCTTCCAAACTATCCCAACCCAATCTATGTATCAATTCTGTGACGCTTTCATAAGCGCTGTAGCAATTTTAATAATATGTTATATGAAGTTGTTTCTGTTACTTTCGGCAAATGGCTGTCACTGTATTTGTAGGTGCTCGCAATTTGAAAAGGGGCATATTTTGAGTACGGATGGTCATATTCACAAACCTTATTAGAGCTAACTTTACTGAACAAGTGTTCTTCACTTCCTCAGAGCCACTGGTATATAAATACTTCCTCGAAACGTTTGTCCGATCGGTTACTTCCTTCTTGCACCTGAACTGTAATTTCCTTGATCCCGCACGAAGAATTTCTTCTTACATAATGGCCACGCATGGTTTTAAAGAGATTAAATCCTATACACTCATCTGAAATTAATTACCCTTCCCTGTGTACTAAAAAGCTTGACTACAGTCCGCCTACTTTCCAATTTTTTTATCCTTACACATATTTTAGAACTCGACATGTTACTAGTTGGCACCAAACAAAGAACATTTTTTGTGAGATGAGATGGACCCATGATATATTTTTGAAGACGACCAGTTGCCTTTCGGTTCAATAAAATTATCTTTAAATTTTTAATGGCTTTCCTCCCGATAGAAATTCATCCAAATAAGCCGTTTTGTGTGATTATCCTGTGTACTGACGTATTTCCAAGTGCTTCTTGTTCATACAATTGAAAGACGACACAAGATATACTACAACAACTACTTTAACACCCATGTCCCTGACCGAAATCGCACCAGTGACCGAGAGTTCCAGTAACGCTCAAGCCATCCCATTCGGAAGGACAGGGGTTCAAACCTTCATGCATCCGTCCGTATTACGGTATTGCGTGATTAACCGAAATCACTCGGCGTTTGCCGGGATGACTCCGTGACATGACCATGACTGAATTCCTTTCCGAAACATGCCCCTGTCCTTTTTCATCTACAGTGATTTCTACGTCGACCAGCCCTAAAACAACACCGAAGTAGAGACTTTCTACATGTGGAAATAGCACTCTAATCCCTTCGCTGCCATGTTCGGCCGTTGAATAAGATAAATCCAACAAGGAAAAGGTCCAAACACACCACAGAGATGTAATTATTTTTATTTGGGAAATTACATTTTGCTTCTAGTTTTACATCTCATCGACGTCATTAGAGGCAGGAAAGGACTAGGAGGCAAGTAATGGGGGAGGAATTTGGCGATGGTCTTTTGAAGGAACCATCTCGGCATTCGCCTGGAGTGATTTGGGGAAACCATCTATAACGCTTACTTGGATGGCCAGATGGGGATTCGAACCCACGATCTCCCGAAAACCGGATTAGATTGTGACCACATATACAACGCGTTGATTTTTTGTTTTTATTTTTTTCGACTTCTTCATTTCTTCGATGCCAATGTGATGTGAACCCTAATATCCTGATAGTATTGGAAACTGGGATCGGGTTATTTCAGCCACGGCTTTTTGAAGGAACTTTTCCTGAGTTCTGCTGGAGAGATTTACGGAAACCATGGACTACTGAAATTGGATGCCAAACGGGGTTTGAATTTTCGTCCTCCCGAATGCCAGACAACAGTTTTACCTATAACCCATCGGGCTTGGATGGTAGGAAGTAATGCTTGACCGAAAATTTTATAGAAGTATCAGTGTTAGTTAGAAACAAAGAGAGTTATGAAATTTTTGCTGCTTCTATTTTCCAGATTTAAAATGTGGAGCCGCTAATTCACAATGCAGACGGATTTGTATATATATTTACTGTTATTAATTATTATTATTACTAATAAAACTGTTGCTACTGCGATCAAGTTAAGCTTATCTTCTAAATATGTTATGGTGAAAACAAAATTAAGGTGTTAATATTCCGAACCATTTAATTTTTTATTTGTATTTCGTGACTTATTTTATCATTAGAGTTGTTTAGTAAATGATCTTTCTACTTACCCTCAACCTTTACGTGTATTTGTCACACCCAATTCTATAACGCTGCAGCGCTAGAAATTGTAACTAATTCCATTAAAGCTTTATTATTGGTTTTCCGTGCGTAATTTAGCAATTCTTTTCGGTGTTCTTCATATAATTGCGTTTGCTAGCGAATTGTCAACTGTTTAATCGAGGGGAAAAAAAATACACAAAAATGGTTATCAAAATTACGAAAAAGGTTTTATCATTCCTCTATAATCAAGCTATTTGGTTACTTCAATAATTATTATTACTAAAATGGTGATATTCGTGGTTATTTTAATTGTAGAACTCCGAACTTAGCCTCTAAGCGTCTGCGTGTTTCTTGCTGCTCGGGCTCATTTATTTTAGTCTTGGGTAAAGTGCTGGGTATGAGAGGTCTATTTGGTCATGAATTTAGTGTACCACCTACTAGTTATGCTGTCCCATGCGGCATTCGTGTCTAGAACGAAGCATAATCGAAAGGCGAGAGGTCTCGCGAATTGTGTCACCGACTGTACTCTTTCGTAGAATCTTTCCGTTTGCTTGTAGATTTCTACATAAATTGGGCTTATGTGTGCTTGTTCGTGGATTAGGTCTGTCGGTGCATACCTTGGAGCCCGCAGTATTACCCGTAGGCACCGGTTCTGCAGTTTCTGTAGGTGGTCGATATTTGTCTTGGATGCTGTACCCCACACCTGGCATCCATATGGGATGAATGGGAGGATTATTGATTTGTAGATGCAGAGTTTTGTTTTTGTGGCGAGTTCCGAACTGTAGTGTATCGGAAATAATTTGGCTAGTATAGCATGTCCTTGCCTTCTCTTGTCTAGTATGTGCTTCCGGAACAATAGTTTCTTGTCCATCGTGACTCCAAGGTACTTCGTATCTTCCGACCATTCTACTTCCTGTCCCATGATTGTTAGCTTTCTGTTTAGTTCAGGCCTTTTCCGGGTGAAGTATATGGCTGCACATTTTGTTGGGTTGATCTTTACCTTATTCTGTCAGCACCATTTTTCTAATTTGTCTAGCCCATGTTATAGGTGGTTGATGTTTAGTTCATCGTTCCTGCCAGATGCGTAGATTGTCGTGTCGTCGGCGAATTGCGCTATATTGACATGTTGCGATGTAGGTATGTCGTTGACGACTACTTTGAAGAGCACTGGTGCCAAAACACAGCCCTGAGGAATTCCGGTCGGGATGGGGTAGGTTGATGAAGTTTGGCCCTCAACTGATACATAGAACCTTCTGTTCTGCAGGTAGCTTCCGATCAACTGAATGTAGCAGTGTCGGACGGACGTCTTTGTTCGTAGTTTGGTGATGAGGTTGGCATTCCATACCTTGTCATATGCCTTCTCTATGTCTGGTAACACAGCCGACGTCGACCTTTTGTAGTTAAATCCCCGGGAAACAGATTCAGTCAATCGGAGGAGCTGGCTTGTGCTTCCTACCCTACTTTGGAAGCCAAACTGTTCTTTGCGGATTGTCCTTTCAGCGTCCAGGGTGTAATTTATCCGCTTGAGCAGTGCTCTTTCCAGTACTTTGGAGGCGGAGGGGAGTAGGCTGATGGGCTGGTTATTTGATGGAAGTCGCTGGTCTTTTCCTCGCTAGGGAATGGCCGTGACCTTGGCGACTTTCCATGCATTTGGAAAATATCATTGGAAGAGGCAGGCATTGCATATCCTTGTGAGGAGCACGATCCCTTTCCTCGGCAAGTTTTTCAGGTGCGAGTTTGAGATATTGTCGGCACCTGGGGCTTTGTTGTTAGCCAATTTCTTAATGATGTTCCGAATTTCGCCTGGTGTCGTCAACTCTGGCACATACTCTGGTTGTGTTTCCATAATGTTCCGGGCTGTGTTCTCGATGTCCTCGGCTATTCGTGCTTCAGCCGCCTTCAGGTCGTACTCAACCTACCTGTATTGGCTGGCAAAGTACTCCGCCAGCACCTCTGCCTTGGCCACTGGGAGAAAGCGCGGTCCTGTTGGCCCGGTGATTGCAGTGTTGGGGTCCCTTGGGGCTTTGACAGCGCTCACAAGTTGCCAAGCGTCCCTGTTGTTTAGTATTAGGTTTTGCATTTTGTTCTCCCATCTTTCTGATTTGTACTCTGACAGTCGGCCCCTCAGCTCTGAGGTAATCTGTTTGTACCGTCTTTTGTCATGGTGATCTCTGAACCGTTGCCACAGTTTCCTTGCCGTGTTCTTGAGGTATCTGATGTTCTCGATCTCTGGTGGTAGCTCGTCGGTGTGGGATGGATGGATGATTGTAGTGGACGCTCTCCTATCGGCTTCCAGCATCACCTGGTTGAAATGCTTAATTGCCTCCTCAATGTCTTCATTTGTTGTTAGCTGTACTGTGGTTGAAGCTTGGTTGTGAACTGTTCTGCGGAATTAATTCCAATCCACTTCTTTGGATCGCTTCTCGCTCGTGTGTGGTAGTACCCAGTTCTTTATTTGGAGTAATACAGGATGATGGTCGGATGATAGGTCGTTAACGACATCAAGTTTAATCCGGCGTGGGATGTCCTTCACTACGGCCACGTCAAGGACATCCGGTTGGTGATGGCGGTTGTGGGGGATGTGCGTTGGTGCTTTGGGGCCTAGCACTTGAATGTTGCGCCTCTCTGCTAGTGCTAGGAGGCGTTCCCCTTTGTTGATGTTGACCCCTAAATTCCAAGCGTTATGCTTTGAGTTCAAGTCGCCACCAATTATCACCATTCTGCCGGTTCCGAGGAGTGCATCTATGTCCTGATCGTGTAGTGTCCGGTTTGGTGCTAGGTATGCTGACACCAATATTATGTGGCCGTCTGCAGAGTGGATTTTTACAGCTGTGGCCTCCATGTCGATTAGTTGTGGTGTTTGGATATGCTCGTGGGTCAACTTTTTATTTATGATTACAGCTGTCCCTCCTCCCCGCTGTCCCAGCCTGTCATTCCGGTAGATTGTTTGTCCTGAAATTTTGAAATTGTCATTTGGTTTAAGGTAGGTCTCCGTCAGCAGTACTATATCCAGTTTTAAGCGTTGGCTGAAATCCTGGAGCTCTATTTATTTTTATTACTTATGTTGTTCGCGTTCCAAATTGCAATTTTTAGGTCTTTTACATTCCCTCTTAGTCTCACCATTATTTTAGCAGGGACATGACTCCTTTCAACAGTGCAAAAAGTTTGACGCTGTCGTCCTTGGCCTTTTGGATGCGATGTAGTGTTTTGATCATTTTTCTCATAAATGATTTTTCACTGAATAGGTTTTCTGATTCATGGGTATTTTCTTCGCGTCTACCGTGGCTCCTTTCTAACGTCTGCAGTGGCTCCTGTGCTTTTTTTGTTCCTTTGTTCCGTTTTCCACGTTAGCATTGGTTTGGGTTGTTTCCCTTTGGTTTTTGCCGGCGGTGGTATTTGCATAGGTTTACTCTTGATTGGTAGTCTTCTGCTTGGTGTTCTTCTGGTTGCTGGTCTTTTGGTTGTTGGTTTTCTGGTTGGCGGTCTTTTGGTTGGTGTATTGTTGGTTGTTCCTTGGCTCCTGGCCCTTTTGCGGTTGTTTTTTCTCTGCATTCTTTGGGTTGTCTTGCTGTTTGGTTTGGTTGGTCTTGGATGGTCTGGGCGGATGTTGCGCTACTTGGAAGGTGCGACAGCTGCGCCATGACGCAAGATGGTCACCTACGCAGTTTGCACATTTTGCCTTCTCAGTTGCTGGTAGCTTCCACTCTTTACTATCGTGCAGCCCTGCGCAATTAACGCAGTGACTAGGCAAGTGGCAGAAGTTGTTTGTATGTCCCAGCCTCTGGCATCTAACGCACTGTGGCGGGCCATTCCGTTGTTTGTACCGTTCCACGGTGATTCTGGAATATGTACCGCTGATTATATATCTGTTCTGATTCTGTGCCTGGGATCAGTGACACCGAGAACGTTGACATTGGAATTAGTTCTCGTGTTTCTGTATCCCTTTTCTTGAACTGGCGTACACTTTGGACTTTATAGCCTTTCGTTAATAGTTCAGATTTTATTTCTTCTTCAGTTATGGTTGTAGTTAGGCCATTAATGACCACTTTCATTGGTCTCTGGTCTGGCATTTGGTGACTGTAATATGGTACATTTTTCTTCTTGAAGAAGTTTGTCAGTAGTTCATAGTATTCTTTGTTTTCAGTGAGGAATTTGGATATTCCTTCTTTTTGATTGTTGGATATTTTTAGTCCCCTAGTCATTTGTCTTGTCAGAATGCTGATGGTCTGGGTGAAGTCGTTTGGTGTTGTCACTATTACAGGAGGCATGCGCTCCTTCGCTGGCGGTGCAGGAACGTCAGGTAGTGGGTGAGTTTCCTCCGCGTTTGTTGATCCTTCTGCTTCTTCTGCCTCTGATGCTAGGGCATTGAATCGGTTTTTGGTCGGTATGCTTCCATTGTTTTCGCGTGTTTGGTTGAAGATTTGGGGCTTTCCTCTTTGCTTCTCCGCCTTTTGTTGTTTGGCAGAGGTGGAAAGTCCTCCTGGTGCTTGGATTTTGTTCCATGTGGGGCGAATTCCATTTATTCAGCCCCATCGTGATCACGTCCTGTTGTCTCGTCGTCACTTTGCTCGTTGTAGTTTTCAGCTTCGCTGCTTGAAGCGTATTCCATACCAGCGTCCCTAAGGCTGGCTTGGAGAGCGTGGGCTGTCAGTAGCCCCATGCTGGTTGTTGTCTAATTCCTCCATATCTCTGTCTCGGTTCCTTCCTTTGCGGTGGCCCATGACTCTTCTTCCCTATGGGGAGTGTTGCTTTCGCCTTACGTTATCACCGTTAGGTTTCCGGCGAGGAGCAACCCTACTTCGTTCACTCGGGGGTCCCACTCCAGCAGGAGTGGGCCGTGGAGTGGTAATACCCTAACACACAGAGGGATATATATTCAGACGGCCGTTGATATCGCAGGAGCGTACTCCTAAAACGCGGGCGCTCGGCGACAAGCCGACAGCGCGCAGGCAAGGTATAACTGACGCAGCACAGCTGCGCCCTGGTGGCGCTACGCGGAGTTGAGCGGAGGATGCGCGCGTCGCTCACACACGTCTTCACTCGGTGCGCTCTCCCACTCGAATGAGGGAGCCAGCTGCTGCTGGCGGTTGGTGTTGGCGGCGCGCAGCGGGCCGCATGTGGAGCTCGCGCGCAATCTTGGCCGCCGTTCTCTGGTTGTGAGAAGTCTGGCTGGAGCTCGCCTCCTGCTTGATATTCTTGGGTCCCACCGCAGATTTTGGGCGATGCTTCTCCCGAAGCTGCATCTTCTTTTCGCAGCCAGCAAAGCAGGCTGCGTGCTTTCTGCCGCAGTTGCAGCAGATTGCCTCTTCCCTGGCTGTTGTACAGTTGGCCGCTCGGTGGTCAGACCCACAACTAAAACACCTGCGCTGACTCTTACAGTCCCTCGCCTCATGTCCGTGGTTCTTAAAACACTGGCGAGGCGCGGGCGGAGAGGGCTTCTTCCTGGCCACACTCTTGACCCACTCTCTCGACAGCGCCCTAATAGCCACAGGCGGCGGCTGGCTTGCAGGCTGCGCTGCTCCCTGCCGCAGCTGGTGCCTATGTCGCTCAGCAGGCTGGTTGCCTATATCATGCCCGAAGGACAGGAGGCCAAGATGGTAAGGCCTCCGTCAGCCGGCCAGCAGAATAGTGACTGCTCTGTGACCAGCAGGAGCTGCACGTACAGGTTAACCCAGTTGCTTGTGTGTGACACCAGCACTGGTTGGACAGGTCCTTCGTCCATGATAGGAGCTGACTCTTCCTCCTGGGAGCGTATAGGTGACGGCGTAACTGCGATGTTTTCCACTGCATCGTCTCGGGTTGGGCTGGCTGGCGTTGGCAGCTCCGGAACTTTCAAGCCAGGTGCTTCATTTTCTGCTGTCGGCCGCTTCTCCCCTGTAGGGGCAGGACTTTTATTTCCCGCGACCTGCCAGTTCTCGGTCGCTGCCGATTGTTGCTTCCTACGCATCCTCTTCCTTCTTCCGTTCATTCTACGGAAGAATTTCTTTGGGCAGAAATCCTTCGGGAAGACCAATGGCGTGTTTGCAACCGCTTCAGGACACTTGTGTCCTTCAGCTGCAGTATCATCTCAGATCTTCGTGACGCTGTCGTCTCCCTCGAAAGAGAGCATCAGTGCTGAGAAGATGTCTATGTATTTTTCTGGTAGTGATCAGGCGTACTTCCGTCCGGCGTGTACTACCCCAAGCGTCCAAGAGACAGGACTGCAATTGTAATAAGTCTCTTTGAACTGTTTTGGGTCATACTTAGTGCGCTTCAGCTCAATGCGGTGCAAGAACCCGTCTTGTTCGCGACGCCCCACAAGGTAGAGATCATCACTTTCCGCAGCATCGTCGACCGCCTTCAAATCAGCGTCACTGTTGACATACTGAAGTGGCTCACTACGACGCTCGGGACGACTAGCACACTGGCCAGTTCCCGGAGCACGTTGCTAGTGGAACGGCCATATTTATACCGTTCCTGGGCTGGTGCTTACGTATCATCCCCTGTTGGGCGGACAAACTTACAGACCACTAGAGCGCACATTCGATTTTATATTACACTTTCAATATTTCTATTTGACTCTTCCTCGTAGAATTGGAAACAGTTTTGAAACAAATAAACAATTCGTTACACTGCTCCCAACTTACTGTATTACATCCGCGAGCTCCCTACAAATGCTGATTTTTTCTCCCAGAATTTATTTTCACATTTTATCGTCGTGCAATGTGGAACGAGTGGTTACTCACTCTACATAATTATTGTTTCAGGTTCGCCCTTGACGCCCTCGGAGATTCGGTGCGGACTCTGTCTGTGAATGTACACCAAGGAAACTATTGCTACACTGATCTATTTTACCGGAAAGGTATTCATCTACTCAAGAGCTATAATTTTGTGGAAGAGATGGGGAAAACCTCTGGGCTTAGAGGTTTCCCTACTGGCAGTAATACGAGAGTTGTCCGTAAAATTTGGTTCCAAGTGAATTTTCACGATGAAAAACATGTTTATTTGATATGAATTATACATTTTTGGAAATTTTAGAATTTGTCCTATTTTTCGACATAATCGCCGTTGAGGCCAATGCATTTTTGCATGCGGTGTACCATCTTCTTTATACCGAGTCTCCAAGAAGGTAGCTTAAAATCTCTACTATCAGATCCTTTCTGGTTCTGAATTGAGTCCCAACCAGGTGTTTTTTCAATTCAGGGAAGAGATCGTAATCACTTGAGGCTATGTCCGGGCTTTACGGTGTGTGTGTGACAATATCCCATCCAAATTGGTTGAGAAGATATGTTGTTACACGGGCGGTTTTCGGACGAGCCTTGTCGTTATGAAAACGGCGCAGATTCTTCAAGGTCGCACAGTAGAGGTCAGCTATGATTGTTGTACTAGCATGCATGAATTGACACAGCAATAACCCCTTCCTGTCCCAAAACACGCTCGTCAACACTATGCTGGTAGACAGCGTTTGCTTGAACTTCCGCATCCACGGCTTTGGCTACTCTGGATTTTTTCACTGACAGGATTGTTCCTTCCGGCGTCGTGTAGTGTATCCTGGTCTCTTCCCCACTTATAATTGAATCCAAGAATTCTTCGCCATTTTCATAGGCTTGAAGAAATTCTTGGGCTGCTTCAACACGTTGCCGTTCATGGTCTTGCATAAGCATTCTTGGGATCCATCTTGCACAAAACTTGGTGTACCCTAAATGGTCTGTAAAAATTTTGTCAGTGGTAATCTTGCTGACATCAGGGATCATTCCACGAGCTCCCGAATCGTTATCCTTCGACCTTTCATCATTTCTTCTTACACTTTCGCAATCGTTTCGTCAGAAACCAATGGCCGTCTGGAACGCTGTTCGCCATGGACATCATAATCCGTCTTTGAATTTTCTGCACCATTTGCGAATGTGTTATATGCTCGTGCATTTTTCTCGTCCCTCGGCGCAGTGTTTTTTGCACACACACACAAAAAAATACGAATTACAGGGCGTAATTCGCACCTGGTGGGCGAAGCGAGTGGGAGTTCCAACTCCTAATTCTGCTCAGCCAATACTGAGAGCCGCAGACAGTCCTCCAGGTTGGGGATTCGGAAAGGGGGAACCAAACGACACGTCAGTATTGCCGGATCGCGACTGCAGCGTCTTGGGAACATTATTTTACGGATAACGCTCGTAGTTCTCAACCCTATGCATTTGAAATGGTACGCTGTTCTGCGTTACTGGTTTCTGTATCAAGTGTGTCTCCCACGCAGTGAAAAACTGCATCGGTCACTTGGGCAGAAGTTCTTACATGCTGCTCGATCGGTGTACAGCTTCGCGATTAGGCTCACACTACCTGGTGGCGAGTCTCTATTATCGCGTCACGTCTGGGATCTCAATGGATTGGGTCGGGGCCTCTGTGCCTAAGCTTGAGGCGCAAAGATTTGAATATAAGTGACAACAAATTGCTCCCGCCACTGGAATAGGTGAACTTACTACAGTTGCTTCCATAAGTCGCACATAGCAAATTTCGCCCCTGTAACTGAAACAGTTTGCGCAGAAAGTGCAAGAAAATGGTAACTGAAGGAGATATGAACATTCGGAAAGTAAAGAAGTGATGTTGCTCTTGAGATTATGACAAATGCAGTGCTGCCAAGTGCACGTCGCATAAATGCTCAGCTGTTCTGAAATTAAAAAAGTTCTAATTTTTTTCTTAACAGATATCTTTTGCTCTATCTGAATTTTTCTTTGATGTGGAGAGCTCAAGGTATGATCCGCCAAGACTTGGTTTAGCACTGCCCAGCGTAAATAGTGTTATAATTTTCCCACTTAATGTATTTTTTTAATAAAAAATAGAATAATTATTTTTTTAAGATCAAGTTGTGCACATTTCTTGATTGTAAATTAAATATTTGAAACTCTCTATGTTTGACAATTGTTTTCATTTAGATTTGTTTTGTTTTTAGAAATAAATTAATCTACACTCTAAACTAAATACTTTCCCCCAGTGAGAAACAGTCGTTGGATAGACAAGAACGATAAATTAAAGGGAAGATAATTTGGATTAAATATAAATATGACAACAGTGCCACCTTTATAATAAGCAGAATTTAACTGACAAGCAAGAAGCGAATGCTGGAAAGCATATAATACAAGGATGTGTACTACCACCACTATTATTTAATATCTACGGTATATTGAAGAAGCTGTAAAGGTATTCTTAGCTACCAACAATCATGTCATATAAATTTTTGGTAAGTTCAAACAGTGCCTTACGATTTGCAGATAGCGTAGAACCTTTATTTGCGAATGAAAGATATATGAGATATATGCAAAAAGCACTATATTATATGAATGGTTTATTAAAAGAGAGGAGAGGCAAGATAATAAACAAAAAGAAGACAAGCATAATTACGTGCACTAAGGCTGGCAAACAAATTGCCACTGTGTTAATAGATGGAGAAAAACTGGACCTAAAAAATAAATAATACTGTATAATAATTCCGTGTGGTCGTAATGACCTGCAGTCATGTTTTATATTGGTTGCACATTCTGCCTTTGTCGTAGCCACCTTAACCTAACGTGGTAGTGCTACCAGGTTGAAGGGACCTACAGTTTAACGCGGAATCCGAAACACGGAAGCGATCTGGTGTACTTCACCTTACACAGACAGCTGTGCCAGAGGTGAAGACACGAGGGGTAAGGGCCAATGAAAATCCCCGCCAAGACAAGGATTCAATCCGGGGATCTTTCGATCCGCAGTCAGACACGTTAACCAATGAGCCACTGACAACTCAGTAAAGAAATCAAAATATCTGGAAGCCGGCAGGCTTGCTTTAAGGGAAGTGCATCTGTTTTATATATATACTGTATATATCACATTACATATAACACTTATTAACTAAGGATACTGAATTAATTACCAGGTTGTTGAACAAATCTGGACAACTTAGGCGCCATAAGTTATTATTCAGACAGTGAATTTAATAATAATTTTTATTCTTAACCTTTTCTGTGTATTTTGTTTCATAGCAGGGGAGTGCAAGTGCACTCCCTTCCCGGTACCCATGTCTGGAAATATGATCACTGCTAACTGTATAAGAGAAATAAATACCCGAATGCACAGGTAAAGAAAGCTTTAACATTTAATCTGATAATCACAGATGTCCGAAAGCACTTCGTGAAAAGCTTTGTGTGGATCCTGCGAAAAGTAGAAGTACTTAAATCATGGCATTTAACATGTGGTGCTGCTGTCATCGACTCATAAGAATACCTTGAACTTATAAACCCACCAACGATTACGTTCCTGAAAACTCAAACTATTACTACTTGAACCTGGTGACCAAAGAAAACAACTGCTTTCGAGTTATGCATTGTACAGTACCTACCAACCTAACAGTAAATTATTCTGGTCAGTAATTTTAAACCATATGATGCTGGAATTAAGGTGTATATTTCCCAAACCAGATATACTGTACATCCTTCCACTTAATTTCACTAATCACAACTTATGTCATTCCACACTCCTTGTCTAGTCTACCTGCCTCATTCAGACTCCTACATCTTGATGACTTTTTATTTATTTGAATGGTCGTTGACTTACGCAAATTTGACCAGCTAATGGTAATACATTTCTTTACATTGAGTTTCTACATATCTGGTACTACCATGCTCATATTAATCCGAACGACCTGAATTGCACATCGCTAAAGTTCCTCCTGGGAATTATTCAACCCATTATACACAACTGGACAGTCCTATACCCAGTAGGTGGTACACTCACGCGACTATGAAAACTTGTCACTTACTCGACCCACAAAAAACGAAATACTTTTCAGTTTATTCGTTTCATAAACTTGATTAGTGATTACAGTAAGGCAATAAATGTATTACACAGACATGAAATGAGTTAATTTGTACTTTTCAATACATTTGAGAGTTATTTAGTGTCAATAACTAGTAAAAAAGTCACCTCTTTCAAACAAAATGTTAGTTTTGAACAAGACGTAAGACACAAAACATTTTATGTATTACATTCGTCTTCAAGAACATAAAATAACAAGTAATTTAATACAAAAATTATGTTTGCGCTGGATTAAAATTTTTGGAAACGATACTGTCATTAAAAGCAGCTGTCTGCTACATGGCACATACTAAATTTACAAAATTAATTACTTTAGTATTAATTTAACGAATCTGTTTGCCATAGCGTTCTGTTATCCGGTTCTACTGATAAGTCTATTTTTGGACCAACAAAACGTAAAAAACATAAAGAATTATTAAATAAATGTTGCCGACAGCATTACATGGAATCAGAATGATATGAGTTGGGAAAAAAGTTTATGGATGTATTTTAGCGAAAGAAAACTGATTTTCTCTCACTACAACTAAGAAAAACTCCTTCAAACACTGAACATTCCTACTTCATTTTAAAAAATAAGAAAAAATTAGCTATATAAAAGTAATTTAGAGTCCAGCTTTTTCATACGTGAATATGGCAAAATATTACACATTTCACTTTCGTATTCGACTGCTGTTGTAAAGGTGGAAGGTATATCAAAAAATGATGGACTGGGAGCTTCCGTAATTAACAATATTGTGCGGCTATTGGTGGTCACGAGAGGAGTTAATGATATATATCATATATTATGTTCTATTTGTGGCATCAAGTTATTCTTGTAGGCCAACCTCATATTCCGATCTAATGCTAATATTACTCCTACTCTTGCCGCAGGTAGATTGTAAATAATTCTCACTGAAGTAAAAAAAAAAAAAAAAACTACAATTGGGAGCAAAAGATAAAAAAAACTAAACATCAATAGTGCATGGATGAAAGTTTACAAGTTGATTCTAACTCCTAGTTTAATGATGTACAGCTATCATTTTTTTCTCCTTTTTTTAACGTGTAGGTGTTGTTTATGGAATTTAATGCTTCAAGGAAGTAAAAAGGACAGTTCTGCGACACGGAAAAAATGTTGTCGAACGAGTAGTTATGAGCTGGTAAGTCTCTAACGCTGTGGGTCGCTCAGATTGGCCGGTGCCGAGTAGGAAGATTAGTGGCTAGGAAGCGCCCAGTCTCGCGGAAGAAAGGTACGCGGTTCGAGTCGGGCTTCGGGCACGAGTGGTTTAATGAAGTGTTACGTTCTCTTCGTGTTGCCCGTACATCGGAAGACTAACAGCACATGATCTCTGATTGGGAAGTTAAAATAAGAGATTTGTTGCCTGAATAGATTAAATAATCCAAATTCCTTTTCGTCATTATTTTTTCAGTAGAGTCTTTAATATATCTTTTGTAATGACACGGAAAATATTTGCTGTGTAAGAACAAATTTAGGTCTCACTATTTAAGTAGGATCGCTTCCACGTTCGCTAAAGTTCTGGGAACTCTCGATGGCTAGACCGTGAATTTAAAATGGTTACTACCTAACTTCGTTGCAAATAGTTATGAATCACCTACTACGCTGGGATTTTCATTCATGTATTTGGTTTGAAAGTATAGCTCTGAATTTTTTTATGATAATAGAACCATAAAAACACAGAATAATTCCATGGAAGGTATAACTCAGTCTTTTAACTGAGGAATGATTGGAAATGCTTTGATACAATTTCAAACTCGTCTGCTTGACAGTTGTTGACTGTAATGCAATGCAGACCTCTTTGTATCTGTAGATTTTGATATACTGAATCCTGTGTGTGGTGAATTAAAAACCGAATTAATTTCATAACCATGGAATTTGTAAAACTTTTAAACTTTTCATAAAAATCAGCTTGTAAATGTTTGTAATTTCAGTGATCATCTGTTTTATATTTATTTGAAAAAGATTTGTTTTCCACTGTCTCAGAAGATCGAAATTTAGTCATATTAACCAATAAACATTTGGGAAAAAGAGGAGCGCTTGTATACGAATCTTACGTTCAATTCATCCAGAGAAAACTTTTGTCAGATACCAAATTACAAAAAGATTTCGTCCCAAGATAAAAATATAATGGTAAAAGAACTGGTTAAAACACTGATTCTTGCTTTATTTGAAGTTTTGGATAGAAAAAGAAATATTATGTAATCCAGTAAAGATTACGTGCCAGGTGGAGCAATAAACTATAATACAGTTTTATAATGTATCACTCTTACTCTCCACAAGTGGTGTGTGAAACGGAAATTGTGATCAAAAGCAGATATTTTGTTGTTTACATAGAGCATTAAACCGCTCAGTGTTTCCTCGTCCGAAATTCGTTTCCTGCGACGATATTCTAGCTGCCTTAATAGCTCACAGTGTCTAATCTCATGGAACTGTGTGTTTGTTATGATACTACTAGCCTCGTACCCGCGACTTCGTACGCGTGGATTAAGAATTTTTTTGCCAGAATTAAATATAGAAAATTGTAGGTAACGAAGGATTGGTCCCAAAGAATATCGAGTCGGCATAATATGACAGGAAAGCTATCACTATATCATTCTACCGTCGAACCTGCCTCTTGAAGAGAATCAATTTCCAACATATTTCTGTCACTATTCGATAAGATCTCAAAATTTCGTGACTACAACTGTTAATCATACTGGAAAAAATATCCTGTGCCCTTCATACACATTTCCTTATAAAATTTCATCACAACGATATAGCCATTTAGTCGTCAAAACGTAACAAAAAGACAGGGACTTACTTCCGTATTTACAATAATATTACTGTGGTTCACACTCACACACTGACTGTGAACAACACCTGAGGGATCATTATAACGTAAAAAAGTGTACACCTACAACATTGCAAGACTACCTACGATTTGCCTCGCATTGCGCCCCTAAATTTCTAATATCTACAGTTTAACATTCAATCCGAATAACCTACGACCCAGGCCTGACTCTTACCATGAAAAACAATTTTTAAAAATCTGATCCCCGACGGAGATTTCAACCAGAGATCACGACGTTCGTAAGAAAGCTCTTTAACCACTGAGCTTCCAGCTCACTACACGGAAACACGGTATGAAGACGTGCATATCCAACGTGTCTGTCTATCGCCGTATTTCCAAGTTATGAGAATCAATTTCCAACATATTTCTGTCACCATTCGATAAGGTCTCAAAATTACGTGACTACAACTGTTAATCACACTGCAAACAATATCCTGTGCCCTTCATACAGATTTACTTATAAAATTCCATCACAACGATATAGCCAATTGGGAGTCATAACGTATCAAAAAGACAGAGACTTACATCCCTAATTATAATAATATTACTGTGGTTCACACTTACACACTGACTGCGAACAAAACCTGAGGGATCATTATAACGTAAAAGAGCATACACCTACAAGATTGCAAGAATACCTACGATTTGCCTCGCATTGCACCCCTAACTTTCTAATATCTACGGTTTAACATTCAATCCGAATAACCTATGGCCCAGGGCTGACTCTTACGATGAAAATTTTTTTAAAAAATCTTATCCCCGACGGAGATTCGAACCGAAGACCATAACGTTCGTAGGCCAGCGCTTTAGCCACTCAGCTGCCACGCCACTACGCGGAAACTCGGTACGGAGTCGTTCACATCCAAAGTGTCTTTCAACCGCCATATATCCAAGTTATGAGACAAATGTGTTATTTATACAGGTAATTTTTCAACCAAATGTAGACAGTATTTTTCTCCTTGTTTCAAAGGATAAGTGTGCAAAGTTTCATCGAGAACGTATAAAAACTGTGGATTTGTATGAAGACCAAACAAACCAACAAAAGAAAAAAACCAAACAAACAAATTTACATTCATCTTTATATATAAAGATTACTGTGGTTCACACTTACACACTGACTGCGAACAAAACCTGAGGGATCATTATAACGTAAAAGAGTATACACCTACAACATTGCAAGAATACCTACGTTTTGCCTCGCATTGCACCCCTAACTTTCTAATATCTACGATTTAACATTCAATCCGAATAACCTACGGCCCAGGCCTGACTCTTACGATGAAAAACAATTTTTAAAAATCTTATCCCCGACGGACATTCGAACCGGAGAACATGACGTTCGTAAACCAGCGCTTTAGCAACTTTTTTTTTTTTTTTTTGGCTTTCGGCGGCTAAGGCCATTCAGCCAGCTCAATGTGATCATTATTTTAGCTTCCAGTGAACAATTAGTCATCCAGTGTACATCGTATCTTTCTATGTATGGACACTACAGGACGGACAGGACATTCACACCGACACACAACACTTAACACCCATGCCCGCGGCCGGATTCGAACCGGCGGCCTTCGGCACGCGGAGCTAGCACTTCAGCCCCTACGCTACCGAGGCCGGTCGCCACTGAGCTGCCAGGCCACTACGCGGAAACTCGGTACGGAGTCGTCCACATCCAAAGTGTCTGTCTACCGCCATATTTCGAAGTTATGAGACAAATGTGTTATTTATACAGGTAATTTTTCAACCAAATGTAGACAGTATTTTTCTCCTTGTTTCAAAGGATAAGTGTGCAAAGTTTCATCGAGAACGGATAAAAACTGTGGATTAGTATGAAGACCAAACAAACCAACAAAAGAAAAAAACCAAACAAACAAACATACATTCATCTTTATATATAAAGATTACTGTGGTTCACACTTCCACACTGACTGCGAACAAAACCTGAGGGATCATTATAACGTAAAAGAGTATACACCTACAACATTGCAAGAATACCTACGATTTGCCTCGCATTGCACCCCTAACTTTCTAATATCTACGGTTTAACATTCAATCCGAATAACCTACGGCCCAGGCCTGACTCTTACGATGAAAAACAATTTTTAAAAATCTTATCCTCGACGGAGATTCGAACCGGAGACCATCACGTTCATAAGCCAGCGCTTTAGCCCCTGAGCTGCCAGGCGACTACGCGGAAACTCGGTACGGAGTCGTCCACATCCAAAGTGTCTGTCTACCGCCATATTTCGAAGTTATGAGACTAATGTGTTATTTATACAGATAATTTTTCAACCAAATGTAGACAGTATTTTTCTCCTTGTTTCAAAGGATAAGTGTGCAAAGTTTCATCGAGAACGGATAAAAACTGTGGATTTGTATGAAGACCAAACAAACCAACAAAAGAAAAAAACCAAACAAACAAACATACATTCATCTTTATATATAAAGATTACCATGTAGCGCTTGATAGTGCTATCGTTATCTATCAGCTGACACGTAATTTTTTTAAGTTTTCTATTAACAAAACATTACGAAAAAATAAGTGTCACTATTTCTTTCTGTTATGATATTTATCTTGAGACACAAATTTTCAAAAATTTAGAAACTGATACAGTTTTGTTTAGAATAAATGAAACGTAGGATATTTATAAAACCACTCTTCTTTCTCATAGTCCTCGTGGATGTTATGACGTCTATATACTGGCTAACGTTTTTCCACAACTATGAGGAAATAAACCTTTTACTTTACACTATGGCGAAATGAATGATCGCGAACAATTTATACTTTAAGACTAGATTATTACAAATTTCAGTATCCACAACATGATTGTATTTACTTTAGCGTCAATTCAGCACACATTGAGTTAATATGTCAATACATACAGATACCAGCAGTTTTAAATTAAATCTTGATTGTGTTACTGTTCATCAAACAAATAGGCAAAGTTCTTCAGTAGTCAAGTCACATTCACGATCCAGCCAAAAAAGTTTCGGGTTAAAAAATAAATAAAAAAAACTAATTTCTTCCAGGCCTTTGCAATAATAATAACTTTACAGAAAAATAACAATGAATTTGGATTTCTCAATAGCTACAGGCAGAAATCTGTAATTTTAACGTCTCAATAGGTGTATAATACGTTTTTACTGTCTCAGTGTACGGGTAACACAAGAAAAACATAACGCATCGTTTAACCACTTTTTCCCGCGGCGCGACTCGAACCGTGGAACCACGAGACAACGCACTAGCTTCCGGGATCTGCATCCGCGAATATGAGCCACTTACTACCCCATCGCGTCAGGCTTACCAGAGACGGAAGATGAGGTGGCTATAACGCATAAACAGCATGGCATTATCTTTCGTCGTTCCTGAAAGTTATTGTTTATTTCCCGGAATTTTACATTAATTAATAGCTGAACGAATTGGGTGAAGGGTAAATTTCATCAGTGGCACTAGACAGTAGTCAATTCACACTCACGATCTGGCTATCAAAAATTCTGTTTAAACAAAAAATCTCGAAATTACTCAACGGAATGAGGAATTGCCATTTCTAAAATATCGTTGCCGAATTCGTTTACGTTTTTAGAATACTAACCTCTTCCGTGCCTTTGAAATAATAGTGACTTTATTGAAGAATAACAACGAATTTTGATTTCACAATAGATATAGGCAGAAATTTGTAATTTCAACTTCCCAATAGGTGTAAAATATGTTTTCACTGTCCCAGTGTACGGGTAACGCAAGAAAAACATAACGCATCATTTAACCACTTTTGCCCTCGGCTGACACGAACCGTGGAACCGTAGGACATCGCACCTCGTAGCTTCCGGGATCAGCATATCCGAACCTGAGCCAATTACAGCACCATAGCGTCAGGCTTACCAGAGACGGAAGCTGTGGTAGGAGAAACTAATAACGAGCCAGGCATTATCTTTCCTCGTTCCTGGAATTTACTATTTATTTCTTGGAATTTTAAATTTAGGAAATAAAATTAAAGAAACTTTTCATCAATGGTAATATGCGTCAGAATTAACTTTTAAAATTTCTGCACTTCTTTAATAATGTATATTCTTTTTGTGCTACGGTTAACGATTTTGCCCCTTACCACAAACCGAATTTTTTACGGACTCCCGGAGATAACGGTCAACGCGATAGGACAGGTAAGATAACTCCATGCTACGAATAATTCCCAGTTGCGGTTATGCATCGATTATATCATTAGTCGGAGCAGCATGTTTTTAAATACGGAAGCTTTGAATTTTATGTTCTTCCTTGATGAGAATTTTTTTCGTAAGAACAGCCACTTTCCATTTCATTTCTCATTTGCTTCCCAATACCACAGGCTAGAAATTATCGTTGTCGCACAGTAAGGACATTAGCTAAAAAAAACTTTTTCGCACAATAGACACATTAGTTTGATTTAGTTCCTTGATTATTTTAAACCGTTATCATTACGTATTACATCAATGATCAATCGCCCGACTTTGTTATGAGCACTAGAAAAAATGGGGAATGTTGAGTGACAGAAATCTTTACGGAGAAGTTAAATTTAATAGAAAAGTGTCTTTCAAATCCTACTCACACATGCTGCGTTGACAGTGTCTCACGTCAGCCAGAACAATAATGTTATGATTCTTTTCTATTGTTCCACGATAAGTATGTTCAAGAAACGACAGAACTAAAAGAATTGCCTTTACAGGCAAAAGACCACTGCCAAAATTATTAAATCCGAAATCTTGTTACGTGTTATATATTTGACTGAACTCTTAGATAAGTCTGTACTGTTTTCAAAAATTATAATACACAGCAAACGTTGAATATTAACGTAAATTTCGAGTCATTTTAAGTTGTTGTAGACGGGTATAAAATATGCATTTTGTTGTTATCCAGTACTTTCTAAAAACCAGCATTTTGTTTGAGATTGGTAACTTTCGTGTTATGTGTGAACACTTAATAACTGTAAAATGTCTTTAAAACAGTAAATGAAACGTATTCGATGTTCCTATAACTCTTTTATTGCCGAAATGTAATCACTATTTCGGTTTATGAAACCAAAAAGCGGAAATGTATTTCGTTTTATGGGAGGTGGATGTGGCTCAATTTTAATAGTCGTGAGACTGTACCACCTCCTGGGTATAGTGCTGTCTTCGTAGATGTGTATAATGGGTTGAATAAGTCCCAGGAGGAAATGTAGCGATGTGCAATTCAGGTCGTTCGGATTAATATGAGCATGGTAGTACCAAGCAATTGTGTCAGAGGCGAGAAGACAAATTCCTTTCTTCAGGGGTCTGCAGTTTAAAATGCAATCAGAACCACGAAACGTCCCGGCGTAGCTCATACAATCAAATACAAATCCTCATAATTCCTGCTCCCCAAGGGATTTGAACCCGCGAACGGAGAGAGAACTTTCGTAAGTAATCGCATAATCGCTGAGCTACCAGATCGCCTTGCTTTGAAGTATGCGTGTGCTAATTGCTACCAAAATCGGTTAAAAACTGTGGTTTTGTGTGAAAAATGGCGACAGAAATTAAGGTGAAGGGGGAAAGGAGGAGAGGTTTTAGCTTTCTGTAAATCAAACGTAAACAGTATTTTTCTATTTGTTGTAAAGTATACGTGTGTTAAGTTCCATCAAAATCTGATAAAAACTGTGTATATGTATAAAGATTTTGAGCAAAGCGTCCAACGAGCATATCACACGCGCAACAGGTGGTGAGACGGTTTCAGTGACGTAACGAACTCACAGATTTATCCCCGTCCAAACATCGAGTAACGCACCTATAGAAGTTTTCGCTTAAAAAATGAGATAGCTTTTTTAATTATATTGTTTAAAATCCTGACTATTTGGAGTCAGAAGTAAGGGTATGAGATTGGAGTGGCTGAGCCTGGAGGGTTAGTAGTTAATGTGCTAGCCAGGTATGATGGAGGACGTGGGTTTGAGTCCCGGCCAGATCATTCTGATTTGGGTTTTACATTGTTTCTCGAAATCACTCAATGTAAAAGCCGGGATTGTGCCTTCAAACGGCATAGCCGAATTCCTTCCCATTTCTTACCCCCACTTCTCTCTCATCTCTTATAACCTCAACGTTGATGAGCAGTAAAGACCGAATAAAAAAAGAGATAAAGAGATAGTAGAGGACGAACTCCGCTACTCATCGTCTTCCACAGTATTGTAATGGTAACAGTATGACTACAACTTTGCAAATTTCGCTTAATACCCCTTGCATTTTTTTTTTTTTTTTTTTTTTTTTTTTTTTTTTTTTTTTGTAACTGCTTTACGTCTCTTTTTAACATCGAGGTCTTTAGAGACGGGAAAGGATGGGGGGCAAGGATGGGGGCAAGGAATGGGAAGGAATTCGGCCATGGCCTTTTGAAGGATGCATCCCGGCATTTGCCTGGAGTGATTTGGGGAAACCATGGAAAACCCAAATCTGGATGCCCGGACGGGGATTCGAACCGCCGTCCTCCCGAATGCGAGGCGAGAACGCTAACCGTTACACCACCCTGCTCGGTAATACCCCTTGCAGGTAATCACTCAGTAATCACGTCCAGTAGATTTGGGAAGAGAGAGCATTTGCAACTTCAGCTAAGGGGAAAAAATAAAAAAAATACTGCGTCCTATTCGCACTTGAACCATGGCCATTCCATCTCTGTATCAATAAATTTATTAGAACTTCCATCAGTATTCTGACGATTGAATTTTCTCTAGGGCTAATAAAATTTCCGTGTAAAACTTGAATGAAAGTTGTTGCATATTTTCTATGAACAGTCTGATTAAAAATTAGTTTATAGTGACCGAGCTTAGTTGGTGAGCCTCGCATTCAGGAATTTCGTTAGAATGCCCGTCCGACCATCCGATTTCGGTTTTCCATGGTTTCCCCAAATCACTCTAGGCGGATACTGGGATGCTCCCTTTAAAACGCCATGGCTGAATTCCCTCCCTTTCTTTGCCCCCCATCCTTTCCCGCCTCTAATGACCTCGACGTTGACGAAGCGTAAAGCAAAAAAACAACAACAAAAAAACAAAAATTACTGCGCCCTATTCGCACATGAACCATGACCATCCAATCTTTATATTAATAAATTTATTAGAGCTTCCATCAATATTCTGACGATTGACTTACACTTACACTGCACTTTTAGTGAATTTCTGAGTAATAATAATAATAAATAAATTATAATAATTGAATGTACCGTGAAAGTATGTTAATTAATTTAGAAACAAGACTAAATTTAACAATAATAGTTATAAAACTATTTTTATTTCATATTCCAAGTTTTCATAACGCTGTATAACACAGGGGTATTTCTGTCTACATTAATCACGATTTAATATGCATATAATCGTATAGTTCATACGGCTATATTTATTCCATATACCTGAAGGATGCTAATACCGTATTAAAAAACGTATCTACTGTTCTACACGTACGTAAAGTAGCACACATAAGCAATAAAAATTTTGCACACATCAAATATCTGCTCACTGTGCCTTCCAAACTCCAATAATTTCTCTCCTCCTAAATATTACGTATATTCACCTTAATATTATTATAATACGAATTACAGTTCTCACTTGAGAGTTGTAATTTTCGCTGGAGTTATTAAAATCTGTGTGTGAAACTTGAATGAAAGTTGTTTTATAATTTTCTATGAACAGTCTGCTTATAAATTAGTTTATAGTGATCGATAGTTATTTAAAAAATCCTCTTCAGAAGATCCAACGCACACAGAGTTCATAACATCACTAGCAATTTTACTACCAATTGTCGACCCAACTGTTCGGGTCAAAATATTATATGCTTCTTTCTAAACCTCTGCAAGAAAGTTCTACTTACATTCTGCCAATTCATCTCCAACAATTTAATCTCGCTTTCCGTAGCGGTAACTTTAATAAAGTTATGCCTCTGACTGTGTTCACTCTTCTGAATGAATTAACATCGCTTTCTAGAGCAACAACGAATAAAAGAATAATTTTAAATCTTTTATAGTTATTTTTACACAATCTTATTATTTTCACTTTATTTCCACACGGACTTAGTTTTCTGGAGTGAGAAAGAGCAATTTAAATTTGTATTAAGTCTGTGTTGAATCGCATTAAATCACTGAAGAACTTAGCTAACTGTCGACACCATACTATAACTCGTCGAAATTTTCAAAGATAACAGTGGCTCTAGTACAACATTTTGAGGCTTCAAGATTCCTAACAGACTTGTTGACGAAAGAAATTAATATTTGGCTTTTCTTTGCTTATGGCTTTACGCATAGTCGACGTCGATGTTATTAGTGGCGGGAATGGATGAGGGCACGGAACGGGAAGGAATTCGGCCATGGCCTTTTAAAGGAAGCATCCCGGCATTAACCTGGAGTAATTTGTGGAAACCATGGAAAACTCAAATCTGGATGCCCGGATGGGGATTCGAACCCACGTCCTCCCGAATGCGAGGCCAGAAAGTTAACCGTTCGCCCACCACGCTCTGAAATGTTTTGCCACACTTCACCCATTTAACTGACTTTCTATATTTTAGTGACCAGCCCTCACTTCCTACAGCTTCAGAATTACACACGATTTAAGTGAATACCCAATTACATTCTTCGCTACCTATAAAGACATAGGTCCGCTCGTTCAGAATACTTCTGAAGTGATCATCCACTCTCGTTGACCGCCAAAGCCTAAAGGTCGCCGTTTAGATGCTGACCCCTGTTTATACGTATTATCAAATTTATCAACCTGAAGCAAATTGACAACATAGCTGTGGCAGGCAGTTCTTGCATAGTAATGCACTGGTGTAACAATTTCCCCTAACAGTATTTTCAGGCCTTGATTCATGCGACAATGCTCCAAAAACATCTCAAATAAGGCCCTAAAATAAGCCCTAGTAACCTTACGGTCTCTTCTTATATGAAACATGGGAATTGATTAGCACCCCAATACAAAATCAATGGTGTAAAGCATCAGGGAGTGTCGATACCTATTTATTTGTATACTAAAGTATCTCTTTTGTAAAACTTTGATTTAGTTATAATTTTCAAAATTGATTTTTAAGTGGAGTTAGCTACCCGAACTGGACACTTAGTATTAGCATGGTTAGGCATCCCACCTCTAATGAGCTCCACGTCGAACAGGCGTAAATCACACAAACACACACACACACACACACAAAAGTGAATAGGATTTGCGGACTGTGCAGAGTGAAATCTTTGAGAGAATAGAAATTTAGTAATCTTCGCTTAGCTGCTAATAGGAACAGCTAGACGCAATCTGCTGCAAGTTTATAATTTTTCTTTTTGTAAGGTTGTCACCACGAGGGGGTTAAGTGTAAAGCACAAAATTAAAGATTGAGTCCACAGCTTCACCATCTAGATTTCTTATTTTGATGACGCCAGGTACTATTGCCAGTAGATGTGTTAGCATTTTGAATGAACTGCAGAGAACAAAAGATACCACCTATAGACGATTTTTCGTATACAATGTAAAATAATAAGAAATTGTTCTAAAAAATCAGTTTTTTAGAATTTTACTGTGAAATTTTTATTTTTTCAGTCATTATACGAACCATTCTTAGTTATAAACAATATAAACAATTATAAATATCGAACGAATTACACCAATAGTCGGTTAGGAAGGGAAGAAAATAAACATTGTAAGTTCATAAAAGTATATTTTTATGATTGTAAATAAGTTAAAAGGCGGGGAGGAAGAGAAGTGGTAGTAACATATTAACCCCTACCACCCAGTGAGTGTCAGTGGCCTCATAGTACAGCATTTAGATGAAATAGGTGATAAGGAAACAAGAAATTAAATATCCAGAACGTACTCAAAGGAAAGGAAATCGTCTACGACCAGAAAGTGATTGTTTTATATTGTGTAAACTAATTTCTCTGGTTTTACTGAGTGCAAACTGCTCCGGAAAGAATCGTCAGAATGAAAACAAACTCACCTTTTTTGTTCACGAAATGTTAGAATATACAATAATACAGATATGTTACAGAGCTGAAAGCAGAAAAAGACAATATTCTCTAAGATATTAATACTTTGAAGGTAAATGGAAGGACATGTAAGATATGTGGTGTGGAGAATACAAGCTTATTAACACACAGCTCCCAAGCTACCATCATTGGCAGTATAGTCGAAGATAGAAGAAATTAAGCATAAATATATCAACCTTGATAGTAAAAGTATGCCAAATTCTGACGAAGACTACCATCGAACAGGGAAAATATATTGTCAAACGTGAAGCTACTGAACTATGTGAAGTGCTTTGAAACTACATTCGCCATGTTCCATTCGAAAGCAACTGTAACAGAGAGAAAAGAATAGAAAGTTTAGTTACTTATTCAAGTATTTCTTGCTAGACATGTGATCCGAATTCGTTAGGAGAAAGAATGAAAATAGTAAGCGATAATTTTGTTAAAATGAATCTGGTCAAAGAATTCGGATACTTTCAAGACGGTACAGTGAGCCAATACATCCATTTATGGCTTTAGTTGACTTGGACTTAGGCTTTAACTATATTAAAAGTGACCATAGTGTTTAAATGTTGGCTTTAAAATACTCAACCTATTTAAAAATTTGGAAACTATGCAAAGAATCATGATAGACAATCAACAATTCAGGGAACTGTGATTAAAGACTGTTATCTACCAGCATTGATTTTCAGCTTTTATTCATCTATTCTGCTTGTTTTTAACGCCTTCTCAACGTCGTGGACAATAGATACGGGAAAGAAATAGGGAAAGCAACTGCAAGGAATTCGGGCAGATGGAAGCATCCTGGAATTTTCCAGGAATGATTTGAGGGAACCATGGCAAACCGAAATTTGGATGTCCGGACACAGATTCAAACCTGTGTCCTCACGAACGTCAGGCCAGAGCAATACCACTCAAAAAATCACGTTCGGTGCTTTTATTCATAAGGAACAAGCAAACAAGAAATTTATGTTCTGTAATAACGATTTATGGTGAAAGAATCTTCATGCCATAATTTTCTGTAAATACGATTGTATTAGCACATAATTGGGAGGATGCAAAGAAAACACTAAATGGCATGGCCGGATTGTTGAATGAAATACACCTACTAAAAAAAAAAAAAAAAAGAAGAAGAAACTAAATCAAGTAAACTATGTGATGTGTAATGTCACGATAACAGCGTAAATAATAAAATGTTAATAGCTACTTCAGAATAACAATAAAAAAAGATTCTGTTAGCTAGGAAATCCAATGGATGAATAAACTGTGACATTGCAAGAAGATTTGCACTTGCAGAAAGGGCCTTACTAATGTTAACAATGCTGTATAACTCTGGAAGAATTTTGGTTTACATATATAAAATTACACTTTATGGTATTGAAGGTTCAGAAAACTGAAGCATTTTTATTATAATGGTAAAGAAGCATTTTTAATATAATGGTAAAGAAGTTTTATAAAAAAAATATGTGGATCTGTAAGTATGACATAAGATTGTTTTTAAAACGACGAGAGAAGAAAGAAGTGTGTGCAGAATCTTAAAAAATAGGAGGTAGGATACTCAGTCACATTTTAAAACGTTAATGATTACTTTTAACATAGGGAACGGACGATAGGAATAATAGTAGGATAAGCTAAGAGGCATGTATCTAGGACAGTTGTTTGTGAAGGGTATGTGAAGTGAGATTAATTGACAGTAGGAAGAGATGCATAGTTTTTTTTTAAAAAAAAAAAAAAAAAAAACCATCGAGAGACACATAATAAAAAGTTACACAGGAGTTTGTGAAAATATTATTGATTTTTTTCACGTTTTACAAAGGTATGTAGTAGTTAATGGTGCAGACTTTCGATAATGCTTTCATTTACGAAGCAACAGTATTCACGATCACTCTATCCACTATTCAACAAGGTGCAATGTAGTGCATAAACAAATAAAAAGGCAGTCTATCTAATCCTGCGATTATTAATACCCAACAGCTTACTGGTTTCCTCACCATAACCTGTCACAGGGTACACAGTAGTTCAACGATATTACAATTACTAAACTCCCTTCTGTAGTTGAACGAATTTATTATTCTGTTATTCATATCACATATGTTTTAATTTATCCTACTTCTACATTACCGAGTTTTCATATCAATTTTTGGTTTTTCATGGTTCATGAAATTTTCACGTTGATACAGTTAAATAACCATTATCAGTTGTTTTACTTGTGACAATATCCTTTACAGTTAATTTAAGGAGCAACAATCTGATAGAAATCCACCGGAAAATACTTATACCTTACATCTACTATAAATTACCTTATCTAATATTAGCAAACACTTCGAAATACTAAGTAAACCAATGAATTAGTTCTCCACTGCAAACAATCCAACACATTTAACCGCGATTAAGAAAAAATTTCATATACAGAAATGGTCAGTTTATTAGATTAAACACCTGAAAACTTTTATTTAATATATTATCAATTAAATTCATATGCGAATGTATACCGAAGCTGTGTCAATGGTCTGTGAATTTTTTGAAATGGTTTATTGGATTATAAGTCTCATAGACTGGCTAAGAAAGTCCAAGAAAATGACCCAGTTCCTTAGGGACACTGCCTGAAAATAGCGTAGACATTAAACAAATAGAGAAATTCTTGACCATTATTAACAGAAAAATTCAATAACACCACAATTACAACTAATATGGGACATATCGAAACTTTGAAGAAGATTGAGCATCATGGCAATTACATAAGCAAAAGCTGCCAAACACAAACTGAAAGTATCCCTAACAGAGTTAAACTACAACAAGGGTTCAATTTTCATTCCTAAAAACAAAATATATTAACTTTTAAGCATTAGTGAAATAATTCTAATTGATGTTGTGAGTTACACGATTGATTTTTAACCCTTGAGGTTTGTTAATTGCATGTAGTAATTATTCCAATGGAAACAGTATTTGAATCGGACATATAACCATGGAGTGATATTTTGTGAATCATCTTATTACTCCCTGGGTAGCATGAAATAAAATAAAGAAAGTTCTTTAACTTTACTTGAAATTTTAATTGTTATTGTAACCAGAAATTGGTAAGTTGTTAGGAAGGAATATGAGCTCGTAATAACATGGAAAGAAGGCCGATATAAGAAATGAAAAAATACAACTTTATGTATCTAGTTTCTCACAGAAACGTTTTGTCCCAAGAAAATAAAATTCTTATGTTGTTGTCAACTTACTAAATTAGTGAGTACTTCATAGAAGAGAAATTACCTTCTTACTGAAAACCATTAGTATAAATAAGCACACAGAACTAATAAACGCAGCTATAACACAGTTAAAGAGCCTTAGAAAACTCTAGTGGTTTGAAATGGAGCTATTAAACTATTATGACTGTATATGGATTTCGAAATGCGATCTGATTTCAACATTTTTATTAAGTTTCATTCGTATGCAAGAGGTATCATCCAGAATAATATGTTTCCAAATAAATGTTTAAATATGTGGAACGATGTTTAGTCGTTACAAACTCAAGTAATATTAAAATTTTCTTCTTAATGCTCTTCTGGACTCTTATTACATTATGCCCTGGAAAAAAATATGAGCAGCACAAGAAGAGTTATCACCACGAATCTTTTAAAAGGACTGCGTGGGGAACTGAAATTAAATTACTAAAATGAGAGCATTACTTGTCGAGTGAGACTGATGCAAAAGCAACAGACAAGATCTCGTCTTTGGCACACGCGAATTCTTCATCTGAACACTGCTGAATACATCACATAATTGAAGTGCTTTCATTGTCCCATACGCCCCATGATTCAATATTTTAAATAAGTGAACAAAAGATGAACCTTTATAACTTAAGACTTCACTATATATTTTATAATTACCAGCCCGAATATGTAATCAAAGTTTATATAACTTCTCTAAAGTTGATTTGCTCACTTATAATTAAATTTCATGATCAAACATGATGGAGATACCTCAGTTGTCATTGGACTAAGGTAACTACGTATGTTATCCCATATAAAAAAAAAAATATTTCAAGACAAACGTATAAATTACGGTTCAGGCTAGAGGAATTGTTGTGGCGAACAAATGACAACTCATGCGGCCAGATTTTGTAAATATGAAATATTTTGAAGCTTTTACATACTTTTAGAGTCGTAAAATCACAAAAAATAGCGTAAACGTCCAGTAGACACAGGAATATAACTACTGTACTATTTCATAGCTAATCAAATATTCAGCAAATAATTAATAGACCACAATACATAGTCAAGAGATATTATGGGCTACGGGCAAGATAAAATAATTTAGAATAACATAGAGTCTAGAGTTAAGGAAGTAAAAGAGATAAAACTGTCTAGAAGTGGTCATTTTACAAGAAATTCAAATAAAAAAGGAACTGTGAAATTTTGGTTGAGGAAAAACCGTGAAGGAAATCCGACTGATTACGAATGGAACACTTCAAATATAGCGGTAATTAAAGTAGATTATTGGGTAATTTGTAACTGATACAAAAGAAACATGAAGGAAATAGACTATGATTGTTATATTTCAAAAATAATGTAAAGGAGAAATGCAAAAAGGCCAAAAAAATGGCTGCAAGCGAAGTTTGAAGCAACAATTGTAAGTAAAGTCGAAGAAGGATACAAATGAATCAAATTGAGTTTTGGGTAAATGAGAATAACGTATATTAACATCAAGTGGATGGAAGGACTAAAGAAACAAACTACTGTAATGGACGCAGTTTGAACTGTGGCATGCTAGAAAAAAGAGGATGGTACTGATATTAATGACGTAAGGAATCCTATTTTACGTACCTGACTTGACAGGATTTGAAAGACTTAAAATTTAACACCCGATTAAAAACTGATAAGATATCTTAAAATACGCTAATTCTCTTGGAAAATAGTGAATTAAAAGTATAACTAAAGCTTATATTGAAAACTTATCAATCAGGATAGGTACTGATACCGTGTGTTTCCATAAAAGCAATGGCTTCACGCCTTCTGACAGAGTACAAGCCAATAAAAATTAAACTATCGTACTGTCATAATTTTCATCTCAAATGAGTAAAAAAGATAGTTAATACAATATAATGAGGCACTGGATTGTGTGAAGATCAATTTGAAAACGTGTGTGTGGTGTAGACCTGAAAGAAAATTGAGATTGTTCAACAAACGTCACTGGTCACTTTTTAGGACATTAAGGATTGGGTAAAACTTAATGTCCAATAGAACCACATCCGGTGTTATGATTATTATTGGAAAAACTGAAAAGAAATTATATTTGTGGCAATAATCGACATAGACTTTTTAAACATATTAAATTGAGTATAACATTTAATATCAGGCTTAAAATACACAAGAGACCGGTATGTAACCAATTTAAGAATCTGGAGACTATAATCAATGCAGAGAATTATGAGAGACAAATATGAGAGGAGTCTGTTATGTATCTGTACTGATTTTCTGCTTTTATTCTAAAGGAACAAACAAGAAATAAAAGAAATTTCTGTTTCGGCGTAACGTTTGTGGTGAAATAATCTTCATGCCACAATTTGCTGAAGATATGGTCGTATTTGCTGATAAATTTAAGGATGCGGAGAAAACGCTAAAAGGCAGGTACAAAAAGCAAGTAAAATACATGAAGTGTAGCAGTAATGTTGATTATAATTGTATTCAAAATATAATAATAGTAACAGCTTCATAACAATTAACAAGACGTATCTGTTATCTAAAAAATTAAATGACCAAGTAAATTATGGACTCTGTATTAATTTTATAATGTTTTAACTAATCTTCTGAGCTACAACATTGATTTTTAACTTTTGATGTTCGTTAAGTAATTATTCCAATGGCTGCAGTATATGAAGAGGATATGTAATCGTGGAATGACGTTTTGAGAAGCATCTTTGTCTTATTTGAATAGCATAAAACACAAGAAAAGTTGTTTACAATTAATTGAAGTTTTAATTTTTATTGTAACAATAACCTCGTAATCATTTTTAAAAGTTTTTTTTTAAAGGAATCTGAGCTCGTAAAGAACAGTAGGATTTTTAATTGTAAGCTGGGCTCTGTAATGCAGACTTCGTTCCTTGGACAGCAGCCATTCTTATTAGCTTTTCACCGTAAACAGGTGGTAAAATAGTAATGGAACAATCTAGTATTCGTACTCAGTA
This sequence comes from Vandiemenella viatica, assembly GCA_031002005.1. NCBI lineage: Eukaryota > Metazoa > Arthropoda > Insecta > Orthoptera > Morabidae > Vandiemenella > Vandiemenella viatica. The sequence goes on along the minus strand of CM061921.1, from coordinate 93,703,618 downwards.
CTGTAAAATGCAATTACAAGTGAACTATGTACTCGGCGGTGATCAGTCACGTTGGCGACCTCGTGAATTTTCAAGTAATAAGCTGCAGTGTTGCTATAGGGAGGAGTTATGCAATATTCATAACGCAAGCCGTGAGCGCCTCAGAAGAAACTATTTCCTCAGGATCTGATCCCGACTGATTGGCGTTGGGATCCCAACGTTCAAAGGGATCAGAGCGGCCATTAAGCAACAAGGACACCGCTAAGTGACTTTTGGTTGCATAAGTCATAGATATTTCGAGTACAAGAAGAGATCAACATCGTTATCCCACTATCGAATGAAAGTAATTCCGACAGTGGAAGTATCAAAGAAAAATCTCTTGTGATTGGCGAGCAGTTTTATGAAATATGTCTGGCCATATCCGATGCGATTAATACATAGCTCTGCCGCATGTCGCCAGAGGAACAAATTCTTCACTTCACTTATCGTGTTGGCAATTCGCTCTTTTTAGATTCAACGAGTTAGAGAAAGTAAAATTGACTTTTGATTGCATGGAAGTAATACTCGCTTCCTTCCCCAACATGGAAAGGTGAATTTAACTTAGTTCTAGAGAACGAAATACTAATTTCTTACCTGGAGTTGAGAAACGCATCACTGAGGTCCCACAATTGGAACGGATACATCTGGCCGACGTTTGTTAATGGAGACTAAAATTCGGTCCCGGATTCTATTGCTAACAATTCTGCGACGTGGCAACACATGCCATGTAATCAGTCATTGAAATGAATGTTAGCAGCGACCCGAAGCGTCACTCCATGTACGAAACTTGTGATGTCAACGTTGGGTTAAGTAAGTGAATACTTCAATTGAACAATGGAACAGTAAACATCATTTTGAAGTAACTATTTTTGTGTTCTACAGCACATACTCACCTAGTAATTATTCCAAATAAACTCCTAAAACTATCTGGACAATTAACGAACGATTAATTTAATCATCGTTAGTAAATGCTACGTTTTGTTCTAAATATTTTCGGCATTAGTAAGTTATTTATCCGGTTTGACAATGACAAGTACCACAGCTGCGAGCACAGTTCATTCACTTCAATCTTAAGACATATTAATTAAATAGTAATAATTGCAAAGATTTTATCTACAAGCTATTCCTCCCGGAGCCGTCTCATAATTGACTAGCGATACCCATCACTTTATCCGACGTAATGAAACCTCAATCGTCGGCAAAAGAAAAGTGTCCCATTCCCTTATGCATGAAATTGAAGCATTACGACACTCTTCTAGGATGCGATGGCTTTAGGAGAAATGAACCCTCTGAATGCACCGAGCGTGGTGGTGTAACGGATAGCATTCTGGCCTCGCATTCGGGAGGACGGCGGTTCGAATCCCTGTGCGGGCACCCAGATTTGGGTTATCCATGGTTTCCCAAATCACTCCAGGCAAATGCTGGGATGCTTCCTTAAAAAGGTCATAGCCGAATTCCTTCCCATTCCTTGCCCCCATCCTTTCCCGTCTCTAAAGACCTCGCTGTTAGAAAGACGTAAAGCAGTTAAAAAAAAAAAAAAAAAAAAAAAGTTGAATGCAGGCCTACGGCTCAGTTAATAATCGAATACCCAGTAATGGAATAGACCAGTGGATTAAACCAAATTTCGCAAGAACAGACCACACCAAATGCAACCCCATTCTCTGTAAGTGGGGACTTTTTTTTTAACTGCTTAACGTCTCTTAACAGCGAGGTCTTTAGAGACGGGAAAGGATGGGGGGGGGGGCAAGGAATTGGAAGGAATTCGGCCATGGCCCTTTGAAGGAAGCATCCCGGCATTTGCCTGGAGTGATTTGGGAAACCATGGAAAACCCAAATCCGGATGCCCGGACGGGGATTCGAACCGCCGTCCTCCCGAATGCGAGGCCAGAACGCTAACCGTTACACCACCACTCTCGGTCCATCGTTCTTGTCCTTGCGTATATCTGTATGTATCACATTAGTTGCTTAGCCATACAATAAATAAATAAATAATCGAATTTATGCTACTTCTCTTCCCAGCCTCCCCAATCTCTTCACTCCCACCCTTCACCCCCGAAAAAAGAATTCTCTTCCGTAGCTTCCTTAGTATATTAATTCTTAATTCCTCATCAAGGAAACAATCATTCCCACCACAAATTCAGACAAATTGATTCGATTATAGACTGAACAAGGACTCGTAGAGATTGAAGACCAAATGCACACCTTCGCTGTCGGAAACAATCATTCCCACCATAAATTCAGACAAATTGATTCGATTATAGACTGAACAAGTACTCATAGAGATTGAAGACCAAATGCATACCTTCGCTGTCTTCCGTCATCATTTCTACTAACCAATGCGAAGATCATGGGCGTTTCCAGTGGTTCGCATTTCACATTGAGTGACCAATAAACTGTTAGGATTTCTCCGTTCGTTAGTTTTTTAGTGTAGCAACAGCCACCCAGAAGCCGGCGGTCACCCACGCAGTGTGGACGAACCAATGATATCACCTGGAGAGATGGACAGGCCAGGTGGGGGCGGCGCAGGCGCGGGGGGCGGCAGCGGAGGCGGCTGGTGGCGGCGGCAGCAGCGAGTAGTCGTCGCTCCACAGCCGGCCGGGCAGGACGCATCTGGGTGAGTCAGCTTCGCTCGCCAAGCCTATCGATTCCACGAACTCGACCGTCAGCTAGGCGGAGTACGAACATCGCGCAGTCGTATTGCGGGCCCGAGCCACGCTTACTCTATTTACTACGCGATGCGCTCGCTGCACCCGCCAATACCACCGCTCCTTGTTGCTAATGCGATCCTCCTTACTATGAGATTGCTTTAGAAGCGATAATTCCAGTAGATGTGCATTTTTATTATTATTACTATATGAGTGCGAGAGAGCAATAGTGTTACGCTAGTCCCAATGACAATGAATAGCACAATTAGTTCTTAAAGTTTCCGATCCGGTGTGTTCTGATAACAGAAACCGTTACTAAAACGTGTTTAAAAATTTCACCCAGCCATAAAATACCAATTTGTGACTTTCTTAATACATAATCATCGAATTACCGACCTTTCGTAACTAATTTCTAGGAGACGATATGCACGTTTTGAAAAGAAAAATTGTAAAATTAAAGTTAATATTCGTCCAAGAAAACTGATTCGATGTGTTTCTTTGCAGAGATTTTACTTGAATCTATTGCGTTATTTTTATATACTATAGTAGTTGATATTTAATCTCTTCTTTGTTTCTAATAAAAAGAGGGACTTCCACATAACATACAGAGAAGTACGAAAATGTATTCCTCAGAATTTATCGGTTATATTAACTTCTCGATTCATTGTGTTCAGAAAAAGTTGAGAATAGGCAGCAAAACACATTCCGAACGCAGTTTACCTGTGTGAAAATAAGTTGTATTTGGCGATAAACCAGCTTTGTTCAAGTCAAACAGGTGATAAATTTTCTGTTTTATGTCACTTAATGTTTATTATGATATTCTAAACTCCCTACTTTAATAAAATTATTTTCAACCTTATCTTCCATTTACAGAATATGAACTGAATACTTCAAAACGGAAGTAGCTATCTTTGCTTGCTTTGCGAGGCTGAAAATAAGTAAGAACCCTCAAACTCGTAGTAATATTCCAAAAGTGAATGAAGTCTATTCAATCTCAGCTTGCATTTAAATTTCTCTGACCAGTGATAAAAAAACTTAACTCGCACATTAGAGAACTCCGGGAGGAGAAAAAAATACTTCCGCATGGTCGAACGTGTTTAATCGTGGAAAGAGATGTATCCAGGCAATATATAACTCCACTAAGTGACTGGCTTGGCACTTATTGCAATAGATAAACAGTAGATTTGATTTTTACTACCAAAACGGTTTCTGATCGATGTTTATTCGTAAAACTTTCACTCAAATGTCAATGTATGAGTTTTATGTATAGGAAATATAAAGAATAATTGATCGTTTCCGTTTCATAAAGATGTATGCTTAACTGAAGTAAGTAGGTGGCTTTAAATGGCAGTTTCGAAAGATTAAAAAATTTTGAGTGTTGTAGAGATATGTATATAGATCAGTCACATGTCTCTTTACTCTAGATCACCAAGTTCTTAGCTTTAGCTCCAATAGCAACAGTTGTTGTTGTTTTGTCTGAGATTTGTTGATATGATTTTCCTCCACCTGTTTAGTATAAATGAAATGATGTTATCTTCAAAGCAGTGACCGTTTGAATAAAGGTGATGAAGATGATGAAATATAAAAAAAAATTGTGCAAGCAGTTTATGCATTATTCAAAACATCAGGTGAAATTCTTTTCACTTGTTATATCAAATCAGTGTTGAATCTTAGCTTGATAAAACGTCTCAGATACATAACTGCAATTCCTTTTAGTATAAATTTACAACAGTATTCACAAATCTAACGATCCTCAGATTTTATTTTCAGGAACCAGGGTGTGGTTGCAAACACATACTATTAGATATATGCTCGTGCATCCACGAAATCCTTGATTTTCTAAGTAAATTACAATATATTATTGGTGTGCTATATAACAGCAAAATTATGTAGTGTGATATGATAATGCTTTAAGTTATTGTTAAAATTTGACTTAGTTAGCAAACACAAAGAAGGAGATCACGTTTTACTGCAGTAAGTAATTTCGTTTTGATGTAAAAAATTTCTTTCAGGTGCAGCATTTAACACGATAATAATTGTCAAGTAAACACAAACCATAAAAAAACTCGTGTAAGCAGCTATTAAGAAACGCTTCATTATAAGAAATCAGCATCATTAAAGTACTGGAATTCATGGTGTTACAGCAAAACTTATTTTAATTTCCTAATGCGATATTTGAAATTATTTCAGACTTCTTGCAGGTATAAAAATTTCTGAATTATTACACAAGACTCAACAATAGCTAACACTGAATAAACATCTGTCAAATTGATAACGCATGAAAGTAATGAAAATATAAATAAGATAGTATTATATTTCGTTAAAGACTAAAGAAATTTAGAAAATGCCTTAGATACTGCAAGATGTGTCACATATCAGGCTGCATCTGAAATATACTACAACGAATCAAAAATTCAAGGTAAGTCCGATGGGTGCGGGGTAACGTTGGGATCTATCACCAAGGAGGTAACAGGTTCGATTACTGATCTGGTTTCCAAAATTCATTCCATGAAAATACAAGGAGTGCTCATTCATAAAAATTACTATCGACAGTAGTAAGAATGGGTTCTTTTTCCGCCAGTTTGTGTCGCTGGCCGGAAGTGGTTTCTATGGGAACATGGGTTCGTGCGGGTTACACAGCTCTACTTAGACCTAACGCATAACTGACCAATGCCCACAGGGGACTTTTAACCTCACGTTAAGTACCGCTGTTGGACTCAATTCCAGTTTAAGACCCTCATCTGAAATTACAAATCACAAAGGAATTAGAATTAAATTTTCACATACCTGCCTATTACTGTTTGTAGAGGATCAGGATGTGTTATAAAATCTATTTCAAACAGTGAAACAATAAAGTAAACCTTCACGTATTGCAAAAGTAGTTTTGTGGAGATTAACTTTCAAACATGAACTGATAGTTGTTAATGATAACAGCATTGGGCATGTAGGCATAGTATGACTAACACAAAACATTTTTTTTTATATTTTTTTTTTGGCTTCACGCCTCGTCGACATCGAGGTCATTAAGACAGTAAAGGACTGGGGACAAGGAACGGGAAGATATTTGGCCATGGCCTTTTTGTTGGAACCATTCCGGAATTCGCCTGGTGTGATTTGGGGAAAAAATGGAAACCACAAATATGGATGGCAAGATCGGGATTCAAACCCGCGTCCTCCAGAATGTGAGGCCAGAACGTTACCGATCACCCACCAAGTTCGGTACACAAAACGATTCCTAATTACATTATTTTAATGTTCAGTGCATGTTTTCCACAAATTTAATCTTTGCACCATCTACAGGCGCCACATTTTGTCTTTACAGAAACCAAATTTTAATTTAACCTGATAATGGAAGCAAAAAAAAAAAATCCTGCTGCTATAATAATAATAATTGCGTGTGGTCGTAATGACCTGGGGTCAGGGTTTCTATTGGCTGCGCATTCCGCCCCTGTCGTAGCCGCCTTAACCTAACCCGGCAATCCTACCGGGTACAGGGGACAGACACACTAACTTGGAATCCGAAGCAAGGAAGTTTTCTGGGCGTACTTCCTATTGCTCAGCAAGTTGTGCCAGAGGTTAAGTTCGGTTTAAGAGCCTGTGAAAATCTCCACCAATACCGGGATTCGAACCGGGGACTTTCCGATCCCCAGTCGGACACCAGACCGCTCATGCTGCTGCTGATTACATTGTTGATTGTTGCATTTATCCTGTGGGATACATTTAAGTATCGAACTTTTAAGTTCATTTGCTTCCACAATATCAGTTGTAAATTCCTTGGATTCTTCTGATTGATGTCTCTGAATGTTAACTGCAGTTTCAGTTTTTCCAACCAGCAAATTTTCAGAAACTTCTAACCACTCGTCTCTCCCATAAATTTCCTCCAACAAACAGCAAGATATCGCTTGCTAAAGCGACTGCTTTTATCTCAGCGAGAGTTGCAATTCTGTTCAGAACGTGTTCGAAACCAGGGTTCCATAAATTTTGGAACGTAGAGTGGGCACATCGTTTTTTAAGATGTTTTGAAACTGGTGAACCTAAACTGTGAAGTACTAGCTAGTTCTTAAACGACAGAATAGGTTTTCATGCACTCGGCCGCTGAATACATGTCGGAATCTAATGATGGCTTTTCATTTTTGACATATGCATCGCTTTCGGCTACTGGTGCTAGCTCAATTTTTTTCACTATACAAGCAATTTTCTAAACATATCATTCCTCACACGTTTATCAAACAATAACAATGGTATACCCATAATCATTCACCTATACTAAATGCTTGTTTCATAATCATGGTAGTAATTTTGTTATTTTATGTTTTTTTGCAAGTAATAATTATGTTATTTATACACATTTGTATTAGTAAAGATGTTTATAAATTGTAATCAACATTACTGGATGTATGCATTGTTTTCAATTTTCACCCAACGTTGATGTACTGTGATTTCAGATTTAAATGATATAAAATTCGTTCCGTATTTTGTGTCTGAACGACAGAACATAAATAAGTTATATGGCGTCTAAGCCATTTTAAATCTTTAGCTAATGCGCACTGTCATGATTATATGAGACGCGAAATGTTGGCATATCGTTGCATGTGCATTACCGGAGGAAATATTTTTTTATTGCTATCCGCAGAAACGGTTTTTTCAAGTATGGTCACAGATGGCTGTGTAATGCTTGGTCAGTTTCATCACTAAATGCTGCTCTATCCAAATAAAATTACTCAGAACAATGCCTTAAGTCCCTCGTTTGGACATGCATCTGGGTTAGAAGAACTCAGGTCTGTCACCCGTTTGGAAAAACCACTTGTTCGAAAATTCTGTTTTTGATTCAATCACATTGTGGACTTGTGTTCCAACCTCGGGTATGTATTTTGGTTATTTCAAAATTATAAGGACATCGGTTCAACTCTTGATTGGTTGAAAAGGGTCATCAATGCGTGAATAGTGCCAAACTGTTGCGGTGAGCCAAGGGATGGGAAGTCCCCAGTTCAAAGCCCAACGCGCTCCTGTCGGAATGATTACAATACTAATTAGGATGAACGAAGTACTATATAGCATTGGATCGTGGAAGCCTGAGGTATTTGAGGAATGGATAACATATTTGGTGTGGATCACTACCTAAACAGATTTTATTGGTTTCCAATTAACCACATTAAATATTATAAGTACCGGTACTTGGCAATCGCAAACAAATAAAATTACGTCTACCACCTACACAACTAATCTCATATTGTAGCTATCTTACAAACAGGCATATAACTACGAACAAAATCCTGATATGCTATAAACGAAACGAGTAACATGGATGTCATGCGAATACATTTCAAATCCCCGTACGGCTATACAGACTTGGGTTTCCCGTGGTTTCCCCAAATCACTCCAGGTGAATTCCGGGATGGTTACTACAAAAGGCCACGGCAGAATTCGTTCCTTGCCCCCAGTCCTCTGCCCCCCTCTAATTACCTCGACGTCGATGAGGAGTAAAGACAAAAACTAAATCAAAAAAGAAGAAGAAGAAGAAAGGTTAGCAGATCTACAAACAATCTAATCACTCATTCCCGCGATAACTTCGAGACAAACTTTCCCGATTGCAATGGCTCCAAACCACTAAACCACTTCTTATACTTCACCACTGCTCATGGATTCCACTATTAGACAGGTTTTCATAGCAACTAGTTTATTGTTCTATGATTGACTAGTCGCGTTTTCATGTAACGTAAATATATTTTGACGCTTCAAACCCATATACTTCACAAATTTCAAGTACCGGAAATGAGGTGAGGTTAGCAGAGGTACCAAGTAAAAATTCCGTACTTCCTAAGCATTTTCAACAGTAGTAATAAAGTCACTAGCCGAATTTGCTATATTCCTACAGATGATAAAATTGTCTGGTGCGTGGTGATTTAAATCTTCCAATCACATATTCTCAGAAGAATTTACTCTCCTTCCCTGGGCGAACCGCAACGACCAGCTACAATACAGAATTCTCTGTATCATTCAGATAATTACAACATTCGTATGGTCCTATTGATCAGGTGACAGAGTTGAACTTCGAAGTTTTTGCTATAGATGAAGGATACGTTAAATGCGTAAAAGAAATTCAAGGCCGTACCACGTAATGATCACTGCTGTATCAAGTATATTACTTAACATTAATAGTGATGTTCTGACATGTTAAAATCTAATGCATATGTACTAGTTGGTTAAACTTTTGTAATTTACGCAAAATAATGATTTTTTTAACACTTCCCAATCTCACCATTAATTTTTAACTGCACATGGTGTAGCATTTTTTTTACTGATGTACGCCTCGTCGACAGCTAAGGTCATTAGAGGCGAGATGGGACTGGGTACAAGGAACGGGAAGGAATTCGGCCATGGCGTTTTTGATGGAAGCATCCCGGCATTCGCCTGAAGTGATTTGGGGAAACCATGGAAAACCCAAATCTGGATTCGAACCCGCGTCCTCCCGAATACGAGGCCAGAACGTTAACCGTTCACCCACCCTGTTCGGTATGTTGTAGCAGTAATAATTGTGTGATAATAGCGTTGTACGTCTTTGAACTTTCTGTAGGCATTTAACATTCCTTTTATAAATTGCAATAACAATCTTTATGTGTGTAAAGTAAGCAATAAAAGATACGAGGTTGGGATTACACGTTGAACTACAGCTCTAATAACAGCAGAGGCGGATTGCCCGACAACTTTCAACTCTACATTAAGACCATGCGACTGTAGTTACTATCCGAATGAAGCCGGGAATTTCACCCAGACAGAGAGTAAATTCTTTTGAGAAAATGTGGCTGCAAGATTACACACACCACCCCTCAGACAATTTATCTTCTGTAGGAACATAACAAATGGGGCTCGTGAATTTATCACTAGAGTTTGCGAATGCTGAGGAGGTTCATAATTTCTGCTTGAAATTTCCTCTAGCCTTGCCCAAAATTCCGTCCTTGAAGTTTTTCATTTCGGCAGGTACACAGGTTTGAAACGTCAACACATAATTATATTACATGAAAACGCAGGCGTTCAGTCTCAGAAAAAAAACTAGTTGGTATAGCAAACTATCTAATAGTAGAGTCCGTGAATCATGGTGAAGCATAAGATGTGGACTGGAGCGCAGCAATCGGGGTGGTCGATCTCGAAGTTATCGTTGTGGTGTGTGATTAGACTGTTTTGGTGACCGAGCGTGGTGGGTGAGCGGTTAACGCTCGGGCCTCGTATTCAGGAGGACAATGGTTTGAACCCCCGTCCGGGCATCTTGATTTGGGATTTCCATGGTTTTCACAAATCACTCTAGGCGAATGCCGGGATGCTTTCTTCAAAATGTGATGGCCGAATTCCTTCCCGTTCCTTGCACTCAGTCCTTTCCCGCCTCTAATGACCTCGACGTTGACGAGGCGTAAAGCCATAAGAAAAAAAAATCTACAGACAATAACAGCAGTTACCAACTATATTGCATGTTCAGACGAGGGAATTAACATTGAAAATAGTCCAACGGTGGTAATCACGGTAAGGTTAAACAGTTCCCCCTGCTGGCACCATGCGTTAGTACTTTGGAATGATAATAGCAGTTGTAAGTGTAAATGACAATTAATTCTACCTATGGAATGAAGACGTCTAAATGGTAAACGTTGTTTAATAGTTCACTCGAAGTTACATAATACAGAAAACCGCTACAAGATGAACTCCGAGTTAGCGTAGATTCTGACTAATTTCCCATTAGTGACATGCTGGCAGTCTAAGTCAACTTTAGACAGCGGCTGAAGTTGTTACTTAACCCATGACTGTCGCTGTCATAAGATAGAGTATTGGTTGAGTAACAAAAGGAAGCCTATTATTGACGTCAGAGATCGGCATTTCGTACTCAGAATGTCAGTGCTTTGAAGAACAAACAACCTTTGCCGACACTGCAAGACGTCTAAATGGTAAGCCAGCTAATAGTTCCCAACAAGATGCATAACACAGACAATACGTTACTGCTACAGAGATGAATTTTAAGCTAGCATCGATTCTGCCTAAGTTCCCATAACGATATGCTGACAGGCCAAGCCAACTTATAACAGCGACTGCAGATGCTATTTAACCCATGAGTCGCTATAACGAGTTAGAGTATTGGATGTGTAACTCAAAGGAAGACTTTCACTGACGTCAGTGATCGGCATTTCGTACTCAGCATATCAGCGCTTTGGTGGTCAAACAACCTCTGCCGAAACTGTAACTCCTGCCTATCAAGTTGCCTCGATGTATAACGTAATATTCGCCCAAAACTCCCATTATCTATACTAATAATATAGATGCGAAAGTAACTCTGTCTCCCGTCTGTCTGTATGTTTGTTGCGTTCTCAGGGCTAAACGGCTAATCCGATTGTGATTAAATTTGACAAGGAGATGCTATTTGCCTTTAGTAAGGACATAGGATACTATTTTCTGTATAGATAATAGATATTGTCATGAAATTATGAAAAACTAACTGGACTGTGATAGACAGAAGCATAGCCTGTACACATCTCTGTAATTATTTCGAATAGAGTTGGTAGTGCCGTGGATACGGTGCTGGCTTGCTATAGTTTATCGTGTGGTTTCCGGTTCAAATCTCGCTGGGAGCAAAAACTTTTAAGAATTATTTTTTATCGTATGAGCCAAGCTTGGAAGTTCCGTCGTAAGGATTCCATAAATTCAGGGGTGGAATGTGTGGCAAATCATAGGCGGCCGAACAGTGCCATAAGCGTTTACTTTAATTACGCTATACTGGTACCGCAGGCTTTGTTTCTCTCGCAGACAGTTTATATGTGATCTACACCAATAATGTTATAAATCCAAACTTAAGGGTCTGTCTTTTTGTTACGTCTCGCCGACTAAATGGCTATACCGATATTGATGGAATTTGACAAGGAAATACTTTGTATCTTTATGAGGGACACGGGATACATTTTCCGGTATGAATAACAGTTTTAGTCATGAAGTTTTGATAACTTATAGATTGGTGACAGGTAAACGAAACGGGTGAAAGTCTGTAATGTTAAATCGGTTGCTCCGGCTGTGCTTCTGCCGCAGTCAGTTAGTGTATGATCTGTTAGTAAACTTCATTTACACACAAATTATTCAGTATAGATGTTGATTTGTGCTGCACTGTACTACGAGTACTTTCTGTCTGCCTAAAAGTTCCTGGTATCAGTTTATTTTGTCTTCGTTTTTTATATGCCTCGCAGGCGTAAACCAGATCTAAGATGTAGCTCTAGAAGAACACGAGCAACTAAAGTTATTAGAACCCAAGAATCTCATGCTAATGCTACAAATTGATATTGTTCTCAGTTAAACTCATCCTCCCCTTTCCAATCTCCCCGCACCTTCGTATTTTTCTGTATTTAAACATGTTGGAAACCGATTCTCTTCATGAGACAGGTTCGACGGTAGAGTGGTATAGCGATGGCTTTCCGGCCACATTATACCAACTCGGTGTTGTTTCGTACAAATCTTACGTAACTAACAGCTTTCAATATCCAGTTCTAGCAATGAAATTTTAAGTCCATGCGTACAAAGTCGCGGGTAACAGCTAGTTTCCAATAAAAATAAAAAAGTCGATTCCAACCTTAACACCTGTTGCGGATAAGATATTGCTGTTAGTTGGGGGAAATAAGAGCTAGAAAGAGAGACAAATGCAAGAACTTTCTGAGACAAGTATAAAGAAATGAAACTCCAAATACCATTCAATAACAAGAACTCAATTAATTTTAATAGAAGGAACATTCATACGTAGCCCCACCATAACATCCACCAGAAGAATACAAGCAATTTGCAGGTGATATTGCTTAAGTAAATGAACTTAAATAGTCTCGTCTTAAGTGTATAGGCCTACCACACAACAAATCAACATTGAATACTATAATCAGCTTCGAGAATTTTTGTTTCTTAACGTGGTTACTATAACGACAAACAGTTAGAAGTTAGCGCAAAGGTCGAATTTGTGGAAAAATATAGAAAATATTACAAGAATTATGTGAGGAATCGTCTTGTGTCTGTCAGCAGCTAGTCGAACTATGCCTTCTTCCACACTGTTATTACAACTATCTATGCGGATCTGATCCGCCATTTTCCCCCAGAGGCAATTTCCACGTAAACATTTTATATCATTTGAATTTTTACTTTAAAATCGTTCACTGTTTGAAACAGATTTTATAGCACTCACCGGGTCATCTACGGACACACCGAGTGTGGTGGGTGAACGGTTAGCGTTCTGACCTCGCATTCGGGAGGACGGCGGTTCAAATCCCCATCCGGGCATTCAGAATTGGGTTTTCTATTGTTGCCCCAAATCACTCCAGGCGAATTCCGGAATGCTTCCTTCATAAGGTGATGACCGAATTTTTTCCAGTTCCTTGCACTCAGTTCTTTCCCGCCCCTAATTACCTCGACGTCGACGAGGAGGGAAGCCATAAGAAAAAAAATCTACGAACAGCAGTTGCCAACTATATTGTATGTTCAGACTAGGGACTTAACATTGAAAATAGTCCAACGGTGGTAATCATGGTGAGGTTAAACAGTTCCCCTGCTGCTGTCGGATACTACGCGAGAGTTCTGAGTGAACCTATGTAACAAGCTCCTGATTATGAAACCTGCGTGAACAATTTCCTAGAACCGTCCTTCCGAAAGCGATAAGAACTGGTGATCGAGGAACCTTTTTTTTTATTTGCTTAACGTCTCTCTAACAGCGAGGTCTTTAGAGACGGGAAAGGATGGGGGACAAGGAATGGGAAGGAATTCGGCCATGGCCTTTCGAAGGAAGCATCCCGGCATTTGCCTGGAGTGATTTGGGAAACCATGGAAAACCCAAATCTGGATGCCCGGACGGGGATTCGAACCGCCGTCCTCCCGAAACGAGGAACCCTTTCAAACTGCTGTCGACTTCTTCCCCGTTCTTTGCCAGCAATTGCATCCAGATTACAATTAAATGTTAATGGTTCTAACGCCATATAATAATGAAAAAACACGATATTTCGACAGCTAGCTCCACTGTTTTCTTCAGTTGTAAAAGCTTTGTGTACTAGTCTGATAATCGATAGCTACAGAATAGTGCACATAGTTCTAGACCTGAAGACGACAGCGGATCTAGCCGTCGTAATATCGTGTTTCTTCGATACATTCTGGCTGTAGTTTATACCTATGAAGATACCATTGCAATTTTAGCGCGGATAAGTCTCCGATATTTTCTAAATTATTCTGATAGTCATTGTAATCAAGTTACTAGTTTCCTTATTTTTTAGGTAAGTAAATAATGTGTCTGATTTGGGGGAGAACATCTTAAACCCCAATACCATTCGAAGTATTTCAGTTTCGGTTACACCACCTGTTAGGCATTTCTGAAGGATTCTGATAGGCTGTCAAGTTTACTATTGACTAATAAAAAGAAATGATGATTTTTCTTCCGTCGATATGAATTTAGTAAAACGTAGTTGTTTATTAGCTCAGGGGTTAAGGCGTCTGACTGGAGATCGTAAAGTTCCTGGTTCGAATCCCTGTCTCGGAGATGGTTTTGAAAGGCCCTTATCCTTACCTTCACCATTGATACAGTTCACTTTGTAATGTGAAGTACGCCAGAACGCTTCAGTGGTTCGGATTCCATCTTATGCTATAGGTCCCATTTTCCCGGCAGGATCACTGGATTTGGTTAGGGTAGCCACAACAGGGGTGCATGCTCGGCAAATTGAAACTCTGTCAAATCAGCGACCGAAATACCCTTTGTAGTCTCCACGCCAATAATGCCATACGCGTTATTATTATTGTTATAAGTTCAACATGGTGATTCTCCTGTGTACTTCAGCGCGCTGAAACCTTGCTAACTATATCGAAGAGTTACAACGGGACCTTGCACGAGCCCAATTCCCCGCGTACCAGCCGTCCGGACTGCGGTTTTTAGGCGGTTTTCCGCATCCATTAAGGCAAATGCTTGGACGATCCCCAAACTCCACCTCATCAACCACACATTTCACAAACAGAAAATACACTTCATACGCACAACATAGTTATTCATTTCGCAGACAGATGGCAACACTTCCTTTGTTAATAAGTAGTATGACCTGGCAGTAGATATAAAATTCTTGGCGTCAGCAAGGGTACGCAGCCGTAAAAATCAAAGAACCAATCTTGGCCAGGCAAATGATGAGTTAAAAAACTCAAAGGTAGCCGACCCGTAATGTTGGAAAAAGATGGGGAAGAAGATGTTCAACATGGCGCGAGAGTAATATTAAAACCTAGACTCTATTAGGGACTTCGGTCAACACATGATATTTTTAAGTCACTTCAGGACCAGCCGTAATGTGTAGGTTTCTAAAATCTAGTCATTTTCAACAATATAGTTCGGATGTGAAAGCTGGTTGTTATTTGAGAAACTGATCGATTCATGATTTCCATTTGATATTGGGGGTGAGTAATTGAGTGGTGCAGTAGCATTACCGAACACGAAATTTGCTGTGCGAATCCTCATTTGCTGAAATCGATTTGTTTTTAAAATTATTTTCTCCTAATTATAAGCACTTGAATAAAAATGAGTTGTTGTTTCTAATTTTTTCGTAAGGAACGATCAAAAACATTCTAGAAAGCAATGAAACATCTACATCCACAAAACTATTCTCTCTCATTTCATGGAATGTCATGCGATTCCTTATGAAAAACGTACTCATGAAATATATAACCATTCGGATTTGTAGTTTCAAAGAATACTTATTTCATAAATACTTTTTTTTTTAATTTCTTGAGGTATCGTGGTTATTCATGCCACTGAATTACCGTGCCAATTGGCATCTTTCGAAATTCATCAAACAGTATTCCTAAATCAGAAGTCCTAAGGAGCATCCTGCATTTATCGATGAAAAAATTACTCGATTTTAATTAAAACTAGATGCTCCAGGTTCGAAAATGATGCGTCACGATAACCTTTGGTTATGATTTTTTTATCCGGATATCAAGGAATGATGAAGTAAGTTCCTTTACACGATTACTTTCTATTGTTACTTGACTGCAATGCTGAATTTTACTAAAATCAATGGGAGACAAGTATTGGTCTCCCCTTCAGAAATCGGATTCTTTTCAGCGGCGTTTTCAACCTAAGACACAGCCAAATATAGGCATTAGCCATTTAGGAGGAATAGGTTTACAAACTTAATCACGTACTGATGTAAGACTGCGTAGACTTCCTCAGTCGTCAAAGTTTTCTTGTTTGTCCGAGTGTAACCAAGTCAATTTTTTGAAACCTAAAGTTTCTGCCATAATTCTGCATCTCTGATCAGAGGACTCCATCGATGAGAGCCACAGAATGATGTCTGAAACGTTATGTTTCATAAAATTTACTTGGTTCCACTCAGACAACCAAGATAACAAGTAATGTTGCACTTTCGCTCGAAATGAATTCAAGAGTTAAATCGGAGTAAAATAAATATCTTATATTCATTCACATACAGGCTGACTACCAGCCGCCTCACTCTATACGGCTACAGAAAGTGATGGATGAGCAGATAGATCCCTACACCTCTTACCGGAGGAAACCTGCACTACATCATTTATCTCCACGAGAAAAATAAAATCCTATATTTTGAATAGGCCTTGTATATTTTGGTTTAGATTCCCTTCATTCAAACTATTAGCACAGTGGATTGTTTGACTTTTCTTTGTCGTATGTCTCCTTTGGCCGGGAGATCCACTTTGTAGTAGTTTGGCCGCCTAGTGCAGTCTTAACCGCCAGCGACTTCCGCCCCTGCCTTGAGCAGACAGTTTTGGAGGAAGTGAAGAGTTTCCATCTTTCTGCGAAGCATGTAACTATGTTCTACATCTGAGAACTTTTTTTAAAAAAATGTGTAGTTTATGAGGCGAAGATTGTGGACCGCCCAAGCATTCGACTTGATGACTGCTGAAAACAGCCTAAAACCTCAATCAGATGGCGGGTACGCGGGGGATTTTGCTCGTGTCCGATCCAGCTTGTCGATGACGTGGTTAGAACCGTCATACTGCGAGAGGCATACGAGGAAATCATATCAGTTAGCTAGCAAAAATAATGTTTAGGAAATTTAAAACCGATGTTTAAAGAAAGGAAAAACAGACAACGTTATAGTAACCTGACATATCTTTGATGCTATCTAATCCAGTCGAAATTTTTTTATTCGTTTCTAAGTTATTCTATGCAATAAGCAAAAGAAATTGATATTGAAAATATTTTTTGAGCCTACTTTAGTTTCAGGCGACCTAGACAGATTAAATGTGCCTCTGAAAATCTAAGATTTCGAACAGTGAAAACCCACTCTAAATCTGTTCAGTAGCTTTTTCACGATTTTGTGATAAACAGACACAGATTTACAAAACAGTATAAACATGGATAAATAATTATTGTAAAAATGTAGACATTACAGATAAGAAATTGCAGAAGAAGCCATAAATCAGGGTGATTTCAGAAAGAGTGACTAGCCTCCATTTAAATCATGAATTCCATGAGGGTTAGTTGTCATTTCTGTAAGCGGACTGGCGTAAACGAGAATACTGCATTATTAACACCAGTTAACTGGACCTCTGCGAATGCCAGTACAAGGCCGTAAAAAGCTTCCCCTCTCCAGCGGGGCCAGATTCCGAGTTTTGCCACGATCTCAAACGATGCAGCACCAGTACATAAGACAAATATAGGCCTACATATTAAATTCGTTTCTTGCAATAATTCGTTATAATCTGAGCGATACAAAGTTTTCATTAGTGATTACGTTCAGAGTTCATGAGATCAATAATCAGAGAACACTTGTCCATATATTCTATCACTTTGAGTGATCTCTCTAACTATAATCGAGACGTTATCATCAAGATTATGTTATTGCCACAAGAGTCAACGCTAACAAGTGTTTTAAATACATAATGAACCTACAGTTTACTTCCATTTCAGTAATTTTCTGCAGAATTTCGAAGATTCGGACCTGTAATTTTATTACTTCTAAGCCGAAATCCTTCCAGTGGAACCTGCTTAGACTTCTAAAACCTTTAACTGGTTTTATGGTTTGACTCCTTAACCCCTTAAGAAACGTTAAAATAAACTGTCAATCTGAAATGAATATATATTTAATTCCAAATACGTTTTTACACAGTATTTCATCCAAAGTGGATTCTCTGTAATGTGACAGATTGTATTTTCACCGTAATAATTCAGACTGTGAAGTATGAAAGAGCGTCATAGGGGAAAAACTTACATATTTCTTAAATCAGGTTCGTTCAGGTGCGCTATCATCCTACCAATAAAGTAAAATTTCACATATTTTGACAACTATTACCTTTTTTTTGTATCAATGATAAGTTACATAAAACTGTTTCAAAATAAGAATTTGCGGAATATTCCGTGGTCATCTGTTTCGTCTTTACAAAATTATATAAATGTATCACCATCTATAAAGTGGGCATTCCACTGATGTTCGAGTCAGTACACAAAATTGGTTTTAATATTTTCCTTGACTGAATTTTTACGTAATTAATATCAATATATTCCCGATCTGAAACAAACTTTTTTCACACTTCTTGTTTATAATAATAAAACATAAGAACAAACAAACTTGCTCGGTAGAGAATGCGAGAAATGAGGTAGCTAAAGAAATTTTAGGTTTTTCCAGAATATATGGTTTCTATCGTGCATCAGAATTCTCTTATATTTCTCTTCTATTTCTGTTCACTTAGTTAAATTTACTCCTAGTACGAAATAATTACATCATCAATTACTTCCATTCAAAGACTGAGTTAATTATATTGTGATGAATATTTTTTTAGGCAAGAAATTTTATCTCGTTGTCCTAGGTTGTTCAGGCATTGTGATGGTATACGGCAGAAACGAGATTATATGCTTCGATAAACGATGGTGCAAAAAAAAATTCCCTTCCGAGGTTTGGCGGGCAGAGGAAAGGAGGGTATGCTCGTTTCTTGATTACAACATTATGTACCAACGTCTTTAGATGAATCCGAAAACTGTATGGCATGAGAACATATGACACTGCTGTTGGTGATTCGTTCCTTGGTTGGGGACGCTATACTTGAGAGCCCCTCACGATGTGTTTCGAAACAGTAGGCTTGAATAGGCTAGTAACTGGTTTTTATCTGGTCCCAATTTTTATCTTTTAACATGATAAACACACTACATTTAACAGCAGTAATATTCACACTTACAATACTTCGACACACGGAGGAAAGTAACAGGCCACCCTACATTCGTATCTGGAGTGGCCAGGTGGCTCAGTGGTTAATGCGTATGACTGGAGATCGAAAGGTCTCCGGTTCGAATCCAAGACTCGGCGGGGATTTCATAGGTCCTTAAGGCGACCTTTAGTTCTCGTACAGCTTGCTGTGTAATGTGAAATACCCGAGAACGCTTCCGTGGTTCTTTCTACTGTAGGTCTACTATACCAGGCAGGATTACCGGACTAGGCGCGGATTATGCAGCCGGTAAAAAACTCTGTCACCAGGTCATAACGTTCAGCCGATATTACTTTATCTTCGTAGCTGGGCTAATTCCTATATGATTCTGATAATAATTTGTGGTCACGTTTATTTGAATTTCTCCCGCTAATTAAGTGCATGAGATTGTGTATATGTCGGTTTCCTAAAGAACATTCACATTTGCACTGTCAGACAATTATTTAATAGGCCAACGTTTATATAATTGGATCAAAACAAAAAACCTGAGTATATGCTGTCGTTTATTCAAAGTACCTCCTTCCTTCATTAATACATCTCTTTTGTTAGGGCTTTATGGATTGTCATTAGTGTAATCATTAGATCCTGGACATGGTTGTTAACAGTGAACGGAAATGAAATCGGCAATGGCCATTATTAAAGATGCGTCACAACGTTCGCCTGTAGTTAATTTCGGAAGTCATGGAAAACATAAACCCTATTTGATGGATTGGGAATCGAATCTTGGATCTCTCAAATGCCAGGTTGAAACTTTATCGCTCATCCCGTATGCTACGTCCAGTACGAGGAAATGACGAAATGCAGCAAATACTAATACTACACATTTACGTCTTCTTCTGCAGTACACTGATGGCTCCATATCACATCCCTTTGTATCACTTAACATTTTCAAAGAGGCGCCCTTTTAATCGTAACGTTAGCTTGGGAAAAGAAAATAATCTGATGAGTCAAGTTAGGGGAACAAGGAGAACTGAAAAGCACGCACTGTCGCATACGCCGAGCAGAGAATAGGCATCTTTTAATTATCTTTTTTTTTTTTTTTTTTTTTGCTTACGTCTTTACGCCTCGTCGACGTCGAGGTAATTAGAGGCGGGATGAGACTGGAGACAAGGAAGGGAAAGGAATTCAGCCATGGCATTCTGAAGGAAGCATCCCGGCATTCACCTGGAGTTATTTGGGGATACCATGGAAAATCCAAATCTGGATGCCCGGACGGGGATTCGAACCGGCGTCCCCCCGAATGCGAGGCCAGAGCGTTAACCGTTCACCCACAATGCTAGGTAGAATTGACAACATACACGCTGTGGGTCCATCATCATTATCGATCAGGTCTACTGCTCGCTTAGTTTTAATGCAAAACTTAGATAACTGACGTCAGGTAATAGTATCAGAAAAGATTAAAAGCTAGTAACCTGAACGGTATATATTATAGAACTCGTGGAAGCAGAGAACATACATACTATGACCTCAAAAAAATGCTTTAACTGTAGCGTTGTGCTTTGAACTGTCTCCATTTGGTAAATAAACAGTGAAATCTCAAAGGGAACGATAAGCGATTATGTTCTAATACACAGAGAGAATTCGATAAGGATAAAAGTCACATACTAACTGCAGAGAAGTTCTAAGATGTTTTTGTCTTCACAATTCCAAAATGACTCTCTGTGAGTATCATTTAAAACTGCGCATCGTGTTCGTAGATGGGAGACTGCCTGTGATTGGCTGAAAAGCAACGTATAGTTTTGCGTGAAACAATTATCATTGGCTGAACGTTATGACCTGGTAATCCTGCCTGGTATAGTAGACCTACAGATATTACTTTATCTTCGTAGCTGGGCTAATTCCTATATGATTCTGATAATAATTTGTGGTCACGTTTATTTGAATTTACTTCGTTCTAGCTCCTTCCGGGCTCGGAGAGGGAAAAACTGCTGTCCTCTTGTATTAAAGGCGGCCCTACTGTTGTGTAGATAACAGATTGTCGTCTTCGTGTGCGTGTCGCTTTGAATTGTCCATGACTTAGAAAAGAGCTCCTTCACTGTTAATATTACTAATTACTTTCATTAAAAATGAAACTTAATGTGACGGAACCAATAGCACAACATTGCACATTATTTGCTTTAAATATTGCGGTGTTGCACGGTTTATTTAAGGTGCTGCCACAATGCATCGGGGAGGTACAACGGAACCTGGCACGAACCCAGTTCCCCGTCGGCCGTCCTGACTGCGGTTTTTAGGCGGTTTCTCGCAATCATTTAGGTGAATGGTGACACGGTTCCAACCTCCGCCTCTTAAACTACACATTTCACAAACAAAAATACACTTATTATACAAAACACAAGTTGTAGCGGAGAAAGTCCAAATATGGGCTACCACTTTTACCTGGTCACTCAATACGGACAATTTTGATGTCACTTGCTTCTATAAACAATCATGAAGGCGATATTAGGGTTCAAAACGTTAATAACCAATTTTAATTTTCCAAAATCAAAGGATAAAAAAAAATGTAAAATGACTGATTTTCAAGAGGTGGTCCAAATATGGGCTACTTGTATAAAAAGGGAAATTTATCTCCTGAGATCACCAAATTTTGTTCAAAAACTTTATTAACTTGACATTCTCTCTTTCTTTTTTACTTGCAGTAATTACAAATATATTTCATTTTCCATTCTAGCACATTCAATCTCTGCCCAACCTTCACATTTGTAGAACTGAATCCACTCTTCGCCTCTGCCATCATCTGAAAAGAGTCCATCACAGAAAATGTATGCTGCATTGTCACTACGTTTATCCCCCATAAAAATCGCCAACTCGTCATCGACATAGTCGTCGTCAGTGGGAGGGACCCTATGGTATTCTTCTGAGTCCAATTTTTCGCTTTTTGGTTTGGCTTGGCAATTTTGGATTCTTTTTCTTTGCTGAGGCACCTGATTACACTATCACAATTATCTGACAGTTGTTCAAGTCTGTACGCTCCAAACCTTTCTTCAACCATTCGCTGTAAGGAGATCCAGTCATGAAGCAAGTCGTGGTGCACTTGCCGCTACGATTGCTTTTTCTATGCAGTGGTGGGTATCGAAGGTACCTCTTATGGACTAACACTTTTGGAGGTTGAAGCTTGAGAAATTGGTCGTTGATCCGGGGTGCTGTAATCTTCGGTTTACTTGTCAAGAGTTAGCCCGTTATTGGACCACCAATGGTAGCCCGTCGTTTTTAGACCATGCAGTACTTCAAATTGATGGTCTCGGCAGCCATTACAAAAAAAAACATATCAAACAGGACAAGTGTCCTGCATGAAGCTCTGGTCATGTACTTAAAGATAAGGTGGAAGCCATTTATTTTACCGAATAAGTAAGAAAGAGATAAATTAATGATGACATACCTTGAACAGTTCTGAGTTTTTTAAAAGCAAGTTTTCCGGTAAAACAATTTACGTCAACGCACGTGCGTCAAGGAGCAAGTTAAGTTGTTCACTACTCTTCTCTGACCACTTGATGTACCTTATGGTGCTATTCTCGTTCTCGCGTAAAGCCCACTTCCCCCACTTTCAGCATGTAGCCCGTATTTATAACCTAGCCCGTCTTTGGACCTTCTAATCTACGTTTTGCAGGCAGATAACAGCACAAACAATCCTAAATGGTGTGTAATTATTGTAACAGACTGTCTATGTGGCAACTTAATACGCTTCTCCTTGTTATAAATATTCGCTGTCGTCATATAGTCCATACCCATTGTGAGATCCATCGTCCAAGTGTCCGTGCACTGATACAGTCCTTCCAGCAACCGAGTTAATACATCCAGAGAAAGTCCAGTCTTGCTACCACATTTGTCAAACTATCCAATGTGCTTTCCGCGGTATTTTTCATAATCGAATTGTCTATTCCAAGTCCATGACTAGCGTCAAGGACGACTTACCAAAATCCATATCTGACGGCTTGTAAACAAATTTCCCCTCTTCCAACACATTAGCCAGTGATAAGGGTGGAGGGTGCAGCATCATATTGTGTTGTGCGTCTCCCCCCTTATATTCTTTGAAGTAATGGTGAACAGAGATACGATTAACTAAAATAACTAATTAAGCAAATCAGCAAATATGCCTTATGATGGTATTGCTTCTGGAAAGATGGAATCAGCTGCCACAAGATTATTCGTATAGGTATCTACGAAGGTCACATTGTCTCCAAAAGGACTTTTAGATCTCTTTACTCCAGGAAGAATCATTTGTTACAATTAATCCGATATTTGTGCAAAAAATACACGACCAAGACAGATAATCAGAACTTACATCATTGCTTCTGTTACCTTTAGAAATGGTCCGCTAAATAAGATATAATGAAATGCTTTGCACATACACAAAGCAATGTAATACCAACTTTTAGTCCACTTACTAGCTTGTATGTTTCTAATCGATAATAAGTGCTAAATGTAAGATTCTTGTTCTTATTACTCCAATATCGGAAGGAAGTACTAAAACGGGGTGTGGTGTTTCCCTAATTAAAGATTATTATATTTAGTCGTTTATTTATTATTACTTTGCATCTCATTAATTATTAGACTTATTTATAGATGAAAGAGGTGTTTAATATTGATTTTAAAGGTGTATGTAAATCTAAAAAGATACTGTAACCTGAAAATTTATTATATAGAAATACATGAACGACAGATAGTAGGTGCACTTACTTTTAAATGCAAAAGCATTAAAAAAAAAAAAAACTTAGAAAAACTAGACCTCCGTCCTACATTAACGGTCGCTAAATTATATCAATCACTATCTTAAAGTTGAATGAAAAACATGTGCGACTTTTTGCTCAATTTAAAGTTCGTAATAACAGCATGCGACTTTGCTCTGTGTTGGTTTGGTGGAGAGACTCTTAAACATTTGTATCTCTCCGCTGAAGGCGTTTTTGGGTTCCTGAGAGTACCATACGAGTGCAAACAGTTTACGATCTGTTACTGTACAGTGGCAGTAACGGTAGACACTAGCAGATAACAGTGATATGTTCTCAGGCACAGCTTCACCTGAGAAAATATATGATTCCAGCCACTACTGTCTAAAAATCCTAACCGAGGTTGGTGGTGTAACGGTTAGCGTTCTGGCCTCGCATTCGGGAGGACGGCGGTTCGAATCCCCGTCCGGGCATCCAGATTTGGGTTTTCCATGGTTTCCCAAATCACTCCAGGCAAATTCCGGGATGCTTCCTTTAAAAGGCCATGGCCGAATTCCTTCCCATTCATTGCCCCCCCCCCCCCCCCATCCTTTCCCGTCTCTAAAGACCTCGCTGTTAAGAGACGTTAAGCAGTTTTTAAAAAATAAAAATACCTAACTCCCTTTTCACTTTAAAACTTAAGTATTGACAGCTTATTGAAGCTACCAACTCGTGTCCTTCACGGCTCCAGATATGAAGACCTCCATGCAATTCTTGCATCCTCCAGTATCCACCAATTAAAGGGTGACTTGGTTTGGTATATCCTCCAATCGGCCCTATCGTGTAAAAATGATAAACAAATAGCAACATTTTAAACAATTTTTCAGTTAGCTAACTCACATATTCTCTCACAGGCGCTCTGAAATTTTCCATTATCCATTGTGATTGGCTGATTGAATCGAATAGCTTTGGTAAGGTTCGTTTTAGTTCGAGAAGTAGATCTTACGTGGGAAACTAGTTTCCATACTTGACAGTTCGAGACGAAATTCCCTACAATATCCTAAGGGATTCCAGCTTTCTGTTGTATCTGTCCCTGCTGCGTCCAGAGGAAATATTTCAACACAAACTGACTGCAAATTTAAACCGCTATATACAGCGCATTGATTTTTTTTAATTGCATTGCCAATCTCAGTCTTTTAAGAAATGTTCAACTGAGTGGCTATGAATCAAGGTATTTTTTTCGGGCTTGGCACCTTGTCAACGTCGAGTTCATTAGAGCTGGGAGGGGATTGGAGGCAAGAAATGGGAAGGATTGAGCAATGGATTATTTTTATTTTTGAAAGAACCATTCCGCCACACACATGGAGTGATTTCAGGAATCAATGGAAAACCTAAGTCAGGATGGATGGATGGGGATTTGAACCTACGTTCCCCCTAATGGCAAGCCAAAATTTTACCACTTACCCATTGGACTCGCTAATAAAGAAATAATCTCCAGCACAAAGTCCAATGTATAAGAAAAAAGTAAATGAAAACTGTATAAAAATTGTATCACCTGACGTCTAAATGTGAGATAATCATTGTCATCCCGATGCAGGTCGGCCTTTTCCGGGCAATAAGTACGTGATAGTGCCAATTTTGTAGTCATCCTAACCATGCTTTTCAAATCAAACATATCATGTTTGTACAGAGCAGAATGTCAGTTCAGTTATAGATGTGGAATTTCGAGAAACGAAACTATCTTCAAACATTGACGTTCCTCCAGTAGCGACTCAACATCGAGAGCTACTGTTGAATTGTACCCATTTTAATTCTGCGTAGTAACAATTGTTAGCTGTGTTAGGTCTGCATTAATGAAGTAGCTTCATAACCTGAGGCTTGTAATATTGCGGACGCAAATTGTTTGCATCCTGAGATTTCCAAGTAAATTATAACACTCCAGCACTGTTGAGGATTTCCAAGTAACGGACTACCAGGTCAGCTCTCGAATCATTAGGACCGCTGCTTATATGTAACACAGCAAGTCCATGTCCAGAATTCTCGGTAGCAAAAGCAGACAATGGATTTGCTGGGGAGGCTACACATTCCAGAACTGGTGAAACAAGCATCCAGATTTACAGCGTTCTATATAGAGGCTTACAGGCATTTCGCATCACAATAAAGACTCACTACACGTTAGTGTATATGTTACGCTCAAACAAAAAATGTGAGTTGTTATGTGTGGAGACATGTCAGTCCCGCTTCGGGCATAATTCAAAAAATTCGCGAAAGTAAGTTATTCTCACTGGTTTCCAGAAATGTCTTAGTATAGTGCAACACAGTTCTGCCCCAAATTCGCTCAGCCATTGAAAATATGATAATGAATTTCTTAGATGAATACAGCATTATAAGGGCCATAAGTAAAAAAAAAAAATGCTTTCGAAGATATAATCTTCTTTACACCAAAAGAAAACCACAGAAAGCGAGAGTTATGTTTTCTCACAGAGAATAATCAACTTTTAACATTCCTGTTGGCTCTCTGACCGTAATATTTTTTCATGCAGATTTTCACGAAGTTATAAAAGCTGCAAGAAGTGAAGTTCCGATAAAGTGAAAAAAGTCATAGAACCTTCGGTGTGACTGAAACCTGAAATGATTAGTGCGTCTAGTATTGGTAATAAAAGGAAATCCCATAACTTCAAGATCATTTCTATATTTTATTTTAAATCTGTGGGCGAGAAAAAGAGTCAAGTGCTTCCCTACAAGCGATAAAGGAAACACTGAAATTAAAATCATAGGTACTTCTATTCAACAAAGGTGATAATTATCAGATATTAACAAATAGGAATGACGCTGAAACCGTAAAAAATAAAGAATAATATACTTTAAACAATATCAACTGAAACTATAGTTATGATAACAAGCTTTAGTCATGCAAACACTTACAAGAATCATGTTCCACTTTTTCAGATGATCTCTGCACCAAAGTAACTTCTCGTTCAGCAGAGAGCCTTCCAATTCTCTTTGCCGAGTTCTGAGTTGTGTTATAGCTCCTCCCCTATTATTACATGATAAGAACAGAAAACTGCATCCTGTACAGTCGCAGAAAAATCAGTCGGCAGATTCAAACCTCACTGAGACAGTAAAAAATGCACAAATTTCCTTCTTAATGCGGGTTTTACTTATATACTGTTTTAAAGATATGCAATCAGAGCTTAATCGTGGTATCCAGGGAACAAATTCTAAACCTCTGGATCGTTACGACCATTTTTCGCACGTTGTGAACTGAGTACGAATGGGTATTTTATACTAAGAGCCAAGACATTCTTTCACATGATTTTAGAACTAGAAATTTATTAGGGTAGACCATCGAAAGTAACAGTGAATATTTCTTAGAAATAATATAAAATACCAGTTATTTCCAATAAATTATGATAACTTTCTTGACAAAACAATCTTTTGATTTGTTTACGGACATGTAAACTCCATATCAGTGCAGTTTTAGATCAATTACAGACCTTAAGTACGACAAAATTTGATTTAAAAAATGCACTGTGGGTGCTATGCTAAAACAGTCTCTTCTTTCATATCCTACAAGAAAAATTATATCTTTCTGTAATAAACAGGTTCTTTAGTTTCAAATTCAAATTATATTTTACATTTTGTATATCTTTTACCACTGTATAAAGTTAATTTTTTGGCCGGCAGTGGACTTGTTATATTTGATTCGTAAATCAGATGACGTGAAGAATGAAGCTGCAGCAGTCTGGAGGAGGCAACGAATACGAATCGATTCCACATGAGAAGAACATTGGATAATAAATCACAAGGATACGTGGAAGCGGTATACAGCTGCAGTAACATCACACATGATTGCTATCACCCAATAGACTCCAGCCAGATACGCGCCGCTGAGGTCCAACTTGAAATTAAAACGAATTTTGATAAGAGCAGGAATAACACACGCGTGGCTGATGCAAAAAATATTGCGTATCGATTTGCTCTCATATTGACTGTAATTACATCTTAGCGGTATAACGAATTAAATTTTAATTACTTCTATACCGCATTTTAAAATGCCATACAATATAACAACTGTTGGTGTGCCAGATTTAAGAGTTACCAGTGCTTGGAAAATAAAAATTTTCTCTGATAGTAAAGTGTATGTACAAACGGGTGGTTTACGAACGCTTAAGTCCATTTTGCAGTGAAATATCTTACAGAACACAAAATTCGTTAAAGAGGGCTCGAATGTAACCATATTTATTTAAAGTGTTATTCCATTGTTATGAGGCTGGAATTTTGATAGATGCTATAATTTTCATTTCCTTAACGACAAATCCCTCCTAACCACTTAATTATTGAAATAGACATTATCGAAGATTGTACAAGCATTGTTATATTTTAAAATATGATATTTTAGCTCATCACTATTTTGTTTGCTTTTAACTATTCGGAACATTTTCGTATATTTATCCACTTCACACGGTTTTTTTATTGCGATTTGGTGTCGATTAAATATACATTCAGAATTAATCCTATAACAAAACTGTAGCTACATAAACTTACAGCACAAAGAATATAAATGAAATCAACGCTATTATTTGCAATAATATCTTTAGAAATGTTACGGTTTGTAAAGAGAAATAATTTAATATACGACTGGACAGATAAACATATGTATTACAAATATACGAGGGATTAAATTTATAAAATTTTGATAGGCAAAGGCAGAAAGACGTAGAAATAAACATTTCAGACTAAAAGGCATTTGTAGAAACGTAAAAAAAAAATGCAGTTCGTATCTACTATATTATTAATGAATGAATTACAACATGCATTTAGTTTTGTGATGTAAGGTTTCTCCTGAAACAGAAATTAACCAGTAGTTCCAAACACATTGTACAAACAACCATTAAGTTTTGTCATGGTATCCGAAACACATTTGAGGCCTTACCGACGAGTGAGCAGAAGAGTATACCTTCTATGGACTGAACGATGCGAATGTTGGTTTGCATGACACTTTCGAAATGCGTATAGGATGTAGGACAATGGACTCAGAATGGTTTATACCACACGGAGACCATCCTCTTCAACAGGTTTCTTCTTTTTTTTTTTTTTAAAAAAAAAAAACACACTTTGGTAACACAGATCTCCAGATCTCATTAATTTTATCAAGGTTATGGGAATCTATTTTTTTCCATCGACTGAGTGCATATCAGGAAACAAAGAAAAAAATAATTGTTTATTTTTTGAAAGAGTAAAAATATGTATTGATACTAGCCATAAGATTAATTTATCAATTGTTTCTTTGATTCATGGAAAACAGTGACAGACTGACAAATAGAACCACAACCTCACTACTATCGTTGATTTAATTATTTACGTCATGGAAGAAAATGAGGCGGGTTTCCATATGAAGAATTATTGGGACGGGACTTACTGTCTTCACAACTTGTGGACTTAACGGAGTGTTCCATTAATTAATTAATGCGCTTCTTGATCAGATTTCCATTAAAACTCTAAAAATAGCTAATTCAGTCACAGGAATGTTTACCGCCACTGAATTAATATAGCTATTGTGAATGGAAAATGATGCATAACTTTATTATGTATTGGGATACATATTGGGACTTTACAACCAGTCGAAGTCTTTTGTGTGGTACAGACGATAAAGCCCAGTACCGGGTATTGTCTGTTTTTACACATTGTAAGCATTATGCTAGAATATTTTCAGGTAATCTGCACGCGTAATGCATGACTTTTTGAAGCGGAACATAGGAAGAATAAATCTGATGCCCAGATTTCAAACCATACCAGCCATTACCACGCTTGTCCAGTATGGAGGTGCATAATTTCATTCTACCAACCCGCTGGGAACTAGAACCGATTGAGTAACCTCGTGCCATTTTGCAGAAATCCAGAGATGCTACACATACGTGATCCGCAGAGTAGACCGAGGTTGGTGGGTGAGCGGTTAACGCTCTGGCCTCGCATTCTGGAGGATGCCGGTTCCAATCCCCGTCCGAGCATCTACATTTGGGTTTTCCATAGTTTCACCAGGCAGATGCCTGGATGCTTTCTTCAAACGGCCATGGCGAATTCCTTCCCGTTCCTTGTCCATTTGCAGCAAAACCTTCAATGGCAGGAGCGCACTAAAGAAAAAAAGGATATCCTTTTAGAAAACTTATTCATTTTTTTAAAGCTATTCAGCGATGAAGAAATTCGTGTAGGATCTTTTTGCTATTAGTTAAAAGTTCGGACAGACAAAAAGTTTTATCAGCAACATGACGGTCTTGCTGTTTTACGAGCTACTAACAGTGAGTAGTTTCGCCTCGGAGAACTGCAGGTATTTATGAAAAGTCTTGAATAGGGAATGGCAAAATCTTACTAAAATTTTATGAATTAATTGTAATCAGAGTAGCAGTGTTCAAATTCTGTCCGACAACCAAACAGGAAACATTGTTATCAGTAATCAGCCCATGAACCTGTCTTCCAAATTCAGACATGACTCACTTATAAATTACATTTAAAATTGACACATATCGCTTAAATTGACACAATGGTATTGGGTGACATCTTCCGTAACTATCACGCCGTTTCAGCACATTGCACTAATACGTACTTAGTGACGCTAAATACAACATTACTGTATGGCTGAAACTTACAAGCTTACTCCACGTATTGTGCATAAATTATCATAAAGCGTAATTTACTTATTTCTACCATAGCGTGCAAGGATTTATGATCTAGGAGCATATCCTTTGTTAGCTGGTTTAGCCACACACTATCTGACATTTTCTCTTTTTCTTTTCAAGCCTTCTCTCCTTGGCGATTGTTGCAGTGATTTTTATTGCTGACGCTACTCGAGCCAATGAACTAGTACACTGGCAAAATAAGTACCTAAGATTCTGCAGGCCAGGTATCAATTGACCCACTATCCTTCTCTGTATCAGCAAACTGTACAGTGTCTACCTTTTCCCCCTCATACTTCAATTTATCCTTTCTGAATGGAGAGGACGGATGTTTATTTGTTAATTTATTTCATCGTCGTATCACCTCAGTAGTGCATGATAATGGAACATTATTCTGTATTTACATTTTTAAAAGTCTCCAACGACTTATTAAGAACTTATGCGTGTACAGCACTCTGGTTATTAGATCAGTATGAGAATACACGTGCATCTGACCATACGCATCTTCACATTCAACCTCATGCTGTGGTTGGTAAGCAGTTTCTGTGGACTTGTAGAGGCATCACGAGCCATCACAGTGCGAACATTGCACTCCTGCGCAGAAACCAATTGTCTGTTGAGGATGATCTGTAAATACGTGGTTGCACTATACGGCATTAATTATGCATTAATATTGCTCTGATTACTCGTGGTAATGAAATTGGTCTCCATCTGTAGTGCGCCACCTACGCTGGCGCTGTTCGCCCTCTTAGGAATTAACTCCACTTCGACGCTCCACGCTAAACGCTCGATACTATCTGCATATCGGATTTTGTTTAAGCGCTCGCCGTTGCCGACTGTTTCTTCCTTCGCATCTCCCAGACTTCATTTAGTGCTGCCTCTGGATTGGAAAGTTTAGTCGAAATTTCTAACACCATTCCTATCACTAACTTGGTGCTAATGATAAGTAATGTCATATCGTCGTCCGTCAAATAGCTCTCCCCAGCTTTGCCCTCAGAACATTTGGTCTCGCGCCCGCGTCAGTGATTCCGTTATTCTTTGATCTGTCATTCTGTCATGTGAATATTCAACAGCAACAACGGTGATGATGATACACTGCCATGTCTCATATATAAATTACCTGGAATCTTCATTACGAATTTTCACAGGTACTTTCTGCCTCTAACGAAGATACGGAATGAATCTGATATCACTGTTGTCCAAACCAGTTTTTCCGCAATAATTTAATTAGTTTCTCGTGTTACACATTACCAGATGCCTAATCACTAAACTTGTGGAAATATCCTTATACATATCATACCTGAAGAATGAACTGCGTATGGAACAGAGTATCCCTCAAGGCAAATCAAGCCAATCTGTATTTCGCACTTCTTCACACTTGACATGCAAAACTGTAAGGATAATATTCAGGAACAGCTTCAGAAAAGTGACTTACGAGATTGTATGTTCTTCACAGTCGATGGGCGCATTCCTCTCGATTGTAAAGTTTAGTCGAAATTTCTACTCCATTCCTGTCACTAATTTCACGCCTATGACAAGTGTTTTCACATCATCGGGTTCATCATCGCTCGTAAAATATCTCTGCCCATCTTTGCCCTCAGAACATTTGGTCTCGCGTCAAAGTCACTGATGTCATTATGCTCCGATCTGTGATCCCAGAAATGTTCCTTCTTATAGTCTTCCCATTTTCTGAAGTCAAAATATTGGAGACTAGAGGAATTATACAAATATAAAGTCGCAATATGCACGATAACAAACCCTCAATAAACTGGCACTCAGCATAGATAATAATACACAGGGCCTACTTTTTAACTAAAGTGCACATTATAGTGAGTCTTAAAGCAAAAACAACAATCTTAGAATCTTAACGAGGCAGTAGAAAAAGCTACGTACAGTAGCGAAGATACACAAACATAGGTGAGACAGACGTCATACTTATAGCTACAGATATCTTTATATATAAAGATGAATGTATGTTTGTTGGTTTGTTGTTCTTTTTACAAATCCACAGTTTTCATCCGATCTTGATGAAACTTTGCACACGTATTCTTTAAAACAAGGAGAAAAATAGTCTACATTTGATTGAAAAATTATCTGTATAAATAACACATGTGGTCTCATAACATCGAAATACGGCGATAGAGAGACACGTTGGATATGGACGTCTCCGTACCGTGTTTCCGTGTAGTCGACTGGTAGCTCAGTGGTTAAAGCGCTTGCTTACGAACGTCGTAGTTTCCGTTCAAATCTCCGTGGAGGCTAAAATTTTTAAAAATTGTTTTTCATCGTAAGAGTCAGGCCTGGGCCGTAGGTATTCGGATTGAATGTTAAACTGTAGATATTAGAAAGCTAGGGGTGCAATGCGAGGCAAATCGTAGGTAGTCTTGCAATTTTAGTAGTCTTTTACGTTATAATGATCCTCAGGTGTTGTTCGCAGTCAGTGTGTGAGTGTGAACCACAGTAATATTATTATAAATACGGAAGTAAGTCTCTGTCTTTTTTGACGACTAAATGGCTATATCGTTGTGATGGAATTTTATAACGAAATCTGTATGAAGGGCACAGGATATTTTTTCCAGTATGATTAACAGTTGTAGTCACGAAATTTTGAGACCTTATCGAATGGTGACAGAAATATGTTGGAAATTCATTCTCTTCAAGAGACAGGTTCGACGGTACAATGATATAGTGTTAGCTTCCTGTCATATTATTCCGACTCGATATTGTTTGGACCAATCCTTCGTTATCAATAACTTTCTATATTTAATCTTGCAAAAAAATTCTTAATCCACGCGTACGAAGTCGCGGTACGAGTTAGTACTAAATAATAATAATTCCGTGTGGTCGTAATGACCTGGTGACATTCCGCCCCTGTCTTAGCCGCCTTACCTTAACCTAAACCCGTTAGTGCTACAGGTTAACGCGAAATCCCTAACACGCAAGCGTTCTGGCGTACTTCAAATCACACAGCATGCTATGCAAAGGTGAAGGTCGTGTTCAGGGATTCGAACCGAAAACCTTCCGTTCCCCAGTTAGACACCTTAACCACTGAGTCAACACACTGCAATAGAGACGATGTTACACTGCAATAGATACTATGTTACAATCAGCATGTCAGTGAAGTGAAATCATAAGATTTTAACTATCCAAAATTCGCCCAACGCGCTTAAAGAAGTTTTCACTTCAAATACTAAAAACCTACTTTTGTCCACAACCCGAAGGTTGGTCTAATCTTCCGAAAGGAGATGTTACAAGCTATTGTGTCAGAAGCAGGATGGCTAATTCCTATCCTCAGGGGCCTACATTTCGACGCGGAATCAGAACGACGGAACGTTCCGGCGTAGCTCATATAATCAAATACTACTCCTAAAAATTCCTGCTCACCACATGAATTGAACCTGAGACCGGAGAGAGAGTGCCTTAACCGCCTTGTTTGGAAATATATATGTGCTAAGTACAATCAAAATCGTTTAAAAACTTGTGTTTGTATGAACAACTTTGATAGAAATTAACGTGTGGGAGGAAAGGAGGAGAGGGTTTAATTTTTTTTAAATCAAACGTAAACAATGATTTTCTATTTGTTTAAAGTATATGTACCCAAATTTCCATCAAAATGGGATAAAAACAATGTATTTTTATGAAGAAAATTGGTCAAAAAACATTCATTTTTAAATATTAGATACAAGTATAATTTATATTTCACTGCTGTCCAAGCGCAACACGTGATACTTATAGCTACAGATGTACTGCTAGCATAAACATGTTGGTAAAGCTAACTAATAAGATTTTACCCAACCAAAAAGAGTCAATTGCGCATATCATACGCGAAACACGTCATAGCATGTCGATGACGGGAAGTCACTCATAGATTTACCCCTTCCAAACATTGCCTATATATAAAAAAAAAGAAACTGATGTGTGGTTCAGTGAGTCAGAACTAAGTTAGAGTTATTATATCGGCATGATGTTCAGCGTGTGTCGGCGGCTGAAGCTGAAGTCAGCGATCGTTCGGACCACGGCGTCTTGGCTACCCGGAACATCTGTCGCACAGGTGGCCT
Organism: Vandiemenella viatica; assembly: GCA_031002005.1. Lineage (NCBI taxonomy): Eukaryota > Metazoa > Arthropoda > Insecta > Orthoptera > Morabidae > Vandiemenella > Vandiemenella viatica. The sequence goes on along the minus strand of CM061921.1, from coordinate 93,669,371 downwards.
CCATGCGCCTGCACACTTGCTGCCACATATACGAGTACATAATCAGCTTAGCGCAGTCCGTCCTGTACTGCAAATCATTCGCTATTCGAAAGTCACCTGTTTTCGCACAGAATAACAGGCTTATCTCTTCAAGCACCCGCACGTAAATCTCTGGCTGTTGGTAGTCTCCTTTTCACTGTGGAATATCGGTAATGCCCGAAGATATACTACTCTCGCAAAAACACAACAGTTTGCAGTTCTACAAATTAGCTATTTTTTTACTTATGGCTTTACGCCTCGTCGACGTCGAGGTCATTAAAGGCGGGATGGGACAGGGAACAAGGAACGGGGAGGAATTCGGCCATGACCTTTTGAAGGAAGCATCCCGGCGTTCGCCAGGAGTGATTTGGGGAAACCATGGAAAACCCAAATCTGGCTGCCCGTTCGGGTATTCGAACCGGCGTACTCCCGAATTCGAAGCCAAAGAGTTAACCGCTCACACACCACGCTCGGTCCCAAATTATCTATTGAATGTTAACTCTAATACTGCGTCACTACATTACCTTTCCACAACCTTGATCGGAATGCTTATATCTTTTAATTAGTTTTTATAATTGCGTGCTTATTGTGGGAAAAGCTTACAGTAGTTTGTGGGTTTTTTTCCTGATCCTCAGATGCTTCACATCAAATTTTAGAACCATTCACCTGTCCCTTACAGTTCATTAAACCAATTCCTATTCATTTGGCATCATTCTCGGATACAGATGTGTTAAAAATTTTGGCTACGATATATCACCTGGTTAATCCAAGCCAATTCATGGCTTTAAATTTTAATGTTTCGTACCATTAGCACCGTTCTTCTTTAGTTACTATTATACCATTCATTGTAATAAATGCTGAAGATATTTCGTGACGCGAAATATAAGTAAAACTATAATTGGGACGTATGATAACTTTTGAATTTGGCTTGGAATTGGTTCCTAATACAGCCAAAACCTGAAATTAATATTAGCTCTTTTAAACAACACTCATGGATTCAAGGTTATTCTATAATACCAGAATATGAGCTTCAACAAAGCATACCGTGTGTGGTGGGTGAGCGATTAACGCTCTGGTCTCGCATTCGGGAGGACGCCGGTTCGAATCCCCGTCCTGGCATCCCGAATTTTGTTTTCCATGGTTTCCCCGAATCACTCCAGGCGAATGCCGAGATGCTTCCTTCATAAGGCCATGGCCGAATTCCTTCCAGTTCCTGGACCCCAGTCCTTCCCTCCTCTAATGACGTCGACGAGGCGTAAAGCCATAAGCAAAAAAAAAATAAAAATAAAAAAATTCCAACAATACGTACAACTATGCAGCAGAAAACTTCGTGACGGATGTATACTGCTTATACTAAAGCTCATAAATTCAAACATTACTTGAAACTTCTGAATCGTATTTTCTAATCCGTAATACAAACCGAAAGCTTCCAACTTAACGATTGGTCGACTTGTCCAAATAGTGTGAATAGAAGCTACTATACAGTATTCTACAACTGGGGAAATACATATTCGCCTAACTGATCAAACAGGCTAAAGATCTTTTTCCCGAATCCGCGTTTAAAACTCGATTTAATGGAAGTTCAGAATAAACGGGTATCTCGCTTAATGGTAAATCTGAAACTCAGTTTATATCCCTGCTCAACTGCTCCTATAGACACTCTCATAAATCAGAGAATAGGTCGAAAATACCCGATTGTAATGACAACAACCCACTAAGTCGAAATATTTCCGTTGCTTTCGGTTTTTAAGTTACAACTGACAGGTACTTTTACTAAACGTACCGTTACCTAATTGTAGTGATCACGGGAATTTCTGAATTAGTTCCCGCGCGTCGGGAAACCGCGGCTGAGATAACAGTTGTAGGGACACGAGAATAAAACGCAGCTTAGCGAAGCAGCACTGGGGAAATGGATATGCAGATTGAGGGTAGCGCTGCGCCGGTATAAATAACCCCTCGGGGAGGAGGAATTAGTGCCCCACCACCCGCAATTTCTGAATAACAACGACTTGCGTTCTCCAGTTGTCACAACTAACAACTAAACGGTAACTACGACACCGCCAGTCGTTCCATACCATGTGAATTCCTCCCAATACAATACTGTAGAAAAACATTTTCCTTCCTACAACATTCCTTCATGTTCAGTGATTCTCTAAGTGTCTCTTGTGACTATTTCTATTAAAAAATTGTATACTTTATTCCTTTCGGCTACATAATTTCTGTTGTCAGCGTATTCAGTAGTAATAAAATTATATCAACGAAATTTATCACAAAATCTTATTGTTTTTATATAAATAGACATATTTTTCATTTTTTAAACAATTAATATATAATGTTTCGTTAATGAGTATTTATAAGTTGTACTTGGTAGTGAAGCATGGACTTTTTGAATACCTGAAAGAAGAAAAATTGAAGCATTTGAAATATGTTGCGATAAAAGTGGACAGATAATGTACGAAATGAGCGTGTTTTGGACATGATGGGTGAGGAAAGAAGTTTGTGGAAGAGTCTAACAGAGAGAAGAGACAGGATGGTGGGTCATATTTTGAGACATGCAGGATTGGTTAATTTGTTAGTGGAGGGAACAGTCGAAGGCAAGAATTTTAAAGGAAAACAGAGATCAGAATATATGAAGCAGATAATTGAGGACTTTCGTTGTAAGGGGTTCCTTTAGTTTTCATCTTCTGCAATCATTTATGACGTATCAGTCAATGGCGGGATTTTACTTTAGGGAGACCGGCATTTGGAGAAGTATAATACAAGAACTCATCTCATGGGCTATCTTCCTGATTTTATGCAGTGCCATGACGCTTGCATAGTATTTTGAGCAACGCACAACGACGGATGCCGTTTAGGCATTTTGTACTGCAGGTATACGTTGTCTTGCAACAAGAATTATTATTCAATGCGTTAAGAGAAAATATTAATATATTTCGTGACGACCTTCTTCCTTTCAAGGTTTTGTGAACTAGATTGATCTGTTGGATTATTTATTGATCATACCACTGTTACGTCAATTATTATTATTATTATTTTTACGCCTTGTGTACTTTGAGATCATTAGAGGCGGAAAGGACAGGGGTCAAGAAAAAGGGCGGAATAGGAAATAGGAAAGAATTCGTCCATGGCCTTTTGAAGGAACCATCGCAACATTCACCTGGAGTGATTTCTGGAAACCATGGAAAATAGAAATCTGGAAACCCGCGTCCTCCCAAATGCGACGCATCAGATAGTAATTTTAATTTCATATGTTAATTTGACACTGTTTGTAAGCTGCTACACTATATTGAAATTTCCACGATTAAGAAATTTGTTTTTGTGGATGTCATTTCACCGCGTATTTTTTTTTTAAATATATATATAGGTGCCATAATATTGTATTATTAAATTCACATTTTTTAAGTTTCGATTCTCTTTTAGACCCAACAATATTCCTATGATTTACGGAAATTATTGATATAAGATGCTTCAGTTAAGGTTTGCAACACATAATTGCATACCATATTTCTTCCTGGTTCTCAAATAAAATGACGCGAACCTACAATGACAAGAGAAATCAATGTCTCATATGAATTCATTACCCTTAACCACGATTGTGTGGGTTGGGAAAAGTATCACTAGTGACTCGATATCGCGGAAGCACTGTCACTGGGGAAGATAATTTCTCAGTACCGAGTTCCATTGTTGTTTTTGCGAGTTCTCACACAACGTAGACGCCTGAGTGTCATTTGATAGAGCCCCTCGTTCACTCCCTTCATAGAAAACTCAGATTACGGTTTGCTGAAATAAAATCAGGTGAGTTAAGAGAATAGTTTCCATATGAATACTACTGTCAAATAGATTTCTAATGCTCCATAACACTCACTAAACATAATATCGAGAGTGGTGTGTAGGCGGTAACACTCTGATCTCCCTTACGATAGGACGCGGGTTCGAATCTCCGTCCGGCCATCCAGATTTGGGTTTTCCATGGTTTCCCCCATTCACACCAGGCACATGTCGGGATGGATCCTTTAAAAGGGCATAACGGAATTCCTTCCAGTTCCTTGCCCATAGTCCTTTTCCACATCTAATGACCTCGATGTTGTTGAGGCGTAAAGTCAGAAGCAAAAAGAATAGCTCTAATGACTGAAAATGAGAACACCACATTGTTTCATCGAGGGTTGTATGTGAGCATTTGGGAGGACGTGACTTCGTATCTCCGTCCTGAATTCGGTATTCCATGGTTTCCCGAAATCACTACAGCGAATTCCGGGATGGTTCCTTGAAAATTCTATGGCCGAATTCCTTCCCTTTCCTTGCCCCCAGTCCACACCCGCGTACAGTGACCTCGACTTAAATGAGGATTAAAACCATGAAAAATGAAATAAAAAACGTACTGTTTTTTCTTTGTAACAAAGAGAATTCACGATGTAATATTATCTCGGTATGGTGCCCCACTGTCATATAATGGCTGGAAAACAAGAAGACTTAATACCCAGCGTTAATTTTTATTTAAAGAGCTGTTTCTTACGAGGTATCCAAATACTGTTACAGAACAGCAACTTTGAAATATAGGAGTGGAAGTTAGTTTTCAGTATCAAAGAAAACAGTGAAAACAAGGTTTACAAATGAAATAAAAGTTTTGTCCTTTTATCATGTCATGCTTTCATTAGTGAAAGAAACTTTGCAGCTTATAAGCTGGTAGCATATTATACGGAAATAAAAGGAAATGAACTAATTGGGGTGCATTCCTCTGAAGGTCTTTCACATTACAGCTGTATCTGTTTGCTTCTACTGCCATCAATTACGAACCTAATTTGATTTTTTCTCTCCTCTTCGCTGAAATTAACTTTAATTGCCTGCTAATAGATGCTACGGTTCTAACTTTAAGGGGCAAAAGATACATGTGAAAGACCTCTATTTTCATTTATCTTGGAAAATATCTCTCTCAGGGGCTCTTACGTGATGAAGAGGGTATTGAAGCTACGAGAAGATCCTTACAGCTAAATACCTCCTTTACATTCACAATTAATCTTCCGAATGTCATCTTAGACGATTCCTTGTCCATCCCCTCCTGTCTTGCGCTGCGCTAACCTCTTCGTCTCAACCCACGCCCTCAATTATCTACTTCATATGTTATAATCTCTCTCTTCCTGTACAATTCTTACCTTCGACTCCACTAACAAATTAACCCATTTCCAAAACTCTTTCATTTTGTATTTTATCTGTCCACTTAATTTTCAGCATCCTTCTATAGCACCACATTTCCATGCTTCAATTTTCCTTCTTTCTGGTATTCCTAATGTCCATGCTTCGCAAGCATAAAGAGCTGTGCTCCACACATAGAGCTTTAAAAAGCTCTTTGTAAGTCCTAGATCAATATTTGAAACTAAAATGTTCCTCTGTTTCACGCTCTTTTTGCAACTGCTGTTCCGCTTTTAACATCATTCCTACTTCGGCATCATTTGTACTTTGCATGTAACATAATTCACTTACTTCTTCTATCGTATCGATCCTATTTGTATGTTTAATCTACTGTTATCTTTATCATTTCTGCTACATTTCATCTTTTTTCTTTCTTTGATTTATGTTTAGTGCAAACTCTTCCTTCGGTATTTATAGGAGGGAGATGCAAGCGTATGTAGAATAAAAAAAACACTGAAAGTGTGGCTTTCGCGCCAAAAACGCAACAGTTTTAAGCATCCGAAGCCTTTGCCATTTTTTTAAAGAAGTCAGATTTTTACATTTTTTACTGTTTTTAACTTTCGTATACTTTTAGCTGCAATAACGCTAAACGAAGAGGAGCTCATTGAGAAAACCAAAAGAAGAGGAACTTTTGGTGTTTCGTCAGGTCCGCAAACACTTAATTTCAATTGCAGCCATTGTGTTATCACACATTTTAATGCTGAAAAAACTGCAAGTGACCACACTGAGTTCACTCTTCGATGACACAAAGTAAAAGTCATTATACTTGTTTTCACACACACTACTTACCTCCTTATCCGAAATTTCTACCCGCCCGATCGTGAGATAAAAACCTAGGACAACTACGCTTTGTTACAAGACGATGTTATGAAAATAATCGCGTGGTGTAAATACTGGCAGCTGGAGTGAAATCCTAAAGAATGTTAAGAGATGCAGATAAGTAAAAAGATGGCACCATTTAGCTCTGAATATTAATTAGTGCGCTGTCCTTAGAACGGTAGATAACACTGAATACATAGGGCTTTCGTAATAATTTGTTGTGGAATGAACATAATGAGAAGGTAATTGGAAAAGCAAATCATATGCTTCGATTTCTAGGCCTTCATTTAAAACAGTGTAGACAGAAACTTAAATCGATTACATACAAATCACTGGTGCGACCTTACTTAGAATATTGTTCATCTGTATGAGGCCCCCATCGAAAGGGGTTAATGGAGGCATTGGAGAAGGTCCAAAGAAGTTTCGCCTTATTTGTGACTGGCATATGTATACAGCTGTTGGGAAAGTGTAAATGCGATGTTGAAGGAGTTAAGTTGGGAAGACCTGGAATACCGAAGACGTTGCTCTCGGCAGAAGCAAACTGCAAAATTCACGACTGACCTATTTCAGGATGACAGCGAACTAATATTACTACCAGAAACATTCATATATAGGAATGACCGAGAAAATAAGATAAGAGAAATCATTACCAGATCCTATTCATTTCTATACTGATTTTTTCCATGAGCGGTTATGGAATGGAATAGGAAGGATTTATCGAGCAAGAAAACTTATAATCCGACAGTCTCGATAAACCGTTCCGGCCATCCTGATCTGGGTTTTCAATGTTTTCCCAGATCACTAATGACGGGATGGTTCCTCAAAATAGCCCATGGGCGCCTCCTGCCATGTCCCGTATATCCCTTCCTATGCACAAATGATTACACACTAAGATAGGTGCAATGCACCCTCCACCACCCACTTTTAGTGAATCGCGTGTAATAGTATTACTAATAGGAGTGAGGAGACTAGAAACTACTTGGATTATATCCAGCAATACATCGCAGTTCTTGCAATGTTCAGTTCAGAAACACGCCTTCATGAGTCTTTATTAACAGGTATTTTAACTTCGGGGGATAACGACACGTTTTACCATCAAGCTCGGCATTTATCACAATCCGAAGTTATGCCCACATATATTTCTGTGACGTTCACACGGCCAGTCAGCATCTGCAGCTTGTTAACAGTACGATCAACTCAGTTGTTAGCAGCAGATCACAAGCGGCTTGGAAAAAAGTAGCCACTTTGTCAGCTCATTCAAGCACAAGCTTGACACCGGATAGCCCTTATCTGACAGATTTATTATACATCAAAGCGTGAGTCGGCTTGTCTTTGTTACGTCAGGAATCAGCTTGTTTAAACGTCAATGCGGCTTGGGCTCAGGTGCACCGAGACACACCGTTCAAACATCTGTCGGTTAAAAAATCGCCGTATACGCCCCGTGGACTTTCCCCAGACGACAAAATCCTCGGTTTAATGACCGGACATGTAATATTAATATTTCTGTCGTGGAAGCAGTCATGATCGACGTCTGGTCGGGTAAAAAATCCATTTACACAATTCAAGCATAGCACTAGCAGTACTGCCTTTCTATATCCTGTTTTAAACTTACGACATTTAATTTAGTACATTACACTCCGAACGACTCCGGAAATAGTCTCGTAAAGGTTTGGCTGTCAAAATTGCCATTTATGCCATCGGAAACGTATTCTAGTCCAGGTCATCGACAACTACAATTCTCAAACGCTGAACCACTAACACCTTCACTTCTGACATCATAATGTTTCAGTTTAAAAAATCCAAATTTTGTATTTCTGGTCGTGTCATGCCATAAAATTGACATTCATGCTCCCTAGACTAACAAAGGTTTAAATTTTCAGACTTTTCGATCCTGGCCGTGATTAAAGTAATAAATACTATTAATTTATCGCCGTTAAAATTAATTTAGATAATTTAGGCTTCAAAGAATTTGTCGGTTTGCTACTCTGTCGGGTAATTTGATATAATTAATCCATTCAGAACACCACTAAGGAATTTACGTTATTTTGGCCCAGTTCAATATCTAGTCAGGTTAGGACCTGTTCGAACATTTGTCTATCCCAAACTTCCTATCCCACCCAAGTGCTGCCGAAGTTGATCAGCTGTTCCTGAGTAGTGAAGAATATGTGATATGATAGCTTGGGCAGAACATGGTTTGGTGTGACAGTATTGTAGCCATATTATTGTTCGCCGGTTTTGGTTATGATTTGACCCATCCATCTCTGACATAGCTTGCTTTTCTTACGTAAATATTCCTCCATCGTTAAAATTCCCCATTAAATTTTAACCCCCCGCCCCCCTTTATCATGCATTTGTTGGTTTAGCATAGATGTTTACGACTTAGACTGAATGTGGGGGTGATAGAAACTATGCCAGCGTACCCGTGAAAAATCATGTTCCAGAATGATTGGAAGCTGCATGGATGTTTAACATTACCTATCTCTCTGAAAAAGTTAGTAAATGGTGTACACAATGAACGATCTGTAGTTCTGACCCTACGTTGACTCTAGGTTTAGCTTCGGGAACTTGAAATTCTATTACAATATTGTTAAAAACACACAGTACTATTTTCACGGGAATATATTCGCAAAATCAGTTCGTAGTTCACCAATCCTGAGAGGTTCCACTAGGATTATCGGAAGGTAGTCTTATCATTGGATTAAATGGGTTTCGTGTAAACTCTCTGAAATAACGCTTTCAGATAAGTCAAAATTTTAAAGATCACAATTATACTCTGGGATTTTAGTATGTGTATGCTGTACTTAACCATATAAGAGTGCATACTGTAACGGTTATACAGATTTATTACAATTTTAGAAAAAATTATTTAGATTTCTTACTAGTAGGAAATTATGAGCGTACCGACAGATACCTAACAGTTTGGTTATCCTTTATCTCGCTACAACATCCAGTTATTGATCATTAAAGGTTACATCACAGAGATTAAGTAACATTGGTAATGTAGTGTTTACAGAGTGCAAGTTTCACTACATACCATCTTGCCTTACAGTAGAAACAAACGTTGACTCCCTATCTTTCTGCTCATCTCTTTTTAAATGCGTAACTATCCATGTCTCTTACTGGAAGGCTACATATTCCGTTTAACTGGTTCACTATACGACTGCCTGATGGAGCGGTACCGTTCGAACCTGGCATCTGAGAGGAAGCGTGTTCAGTTCCCCGACGGCCATTCCAGATTTCTGTTTTCCAAGATCACTCCAGGCGAAGGCTGAGACAGTTCCTTCAGAAGGACATGGCTCAATTACTTTCTGCTCCTTGCTCCCTATCCTCTGTGTGTGTTTGCATCTGCGTCTATCCAAATGTATTAATGTATTTCATAATGGATATTTACATCTGTATGTGTGCATGCAAAATACTGTCAGACCACACGTCAATCTGCATGTGCGTGATTTCACCCTTTACCACTATCATTCAGCTGGTCTTTCTTCTATCGCAAATGTGGAGCATGTTGCCTAGTCGAACGAGAAACAGCACCAGCACACTGCATTTGCATATATACAGTTTGTGTCTGAGCAACCAGGCAAATCTCTCTACTCATGTGTGTTCTGGATGCGTTTGAATAAGAAGGAAGAAATATTATGAACGTGATTTCACCCGGAGAAAAACAAAACCATATAAGATCCAATCTTTCCTTGAGCTAGCCTGATCTTGTGACGGGAAGAACGTCAGTAGAAGGAGCACATAATGATAAGACAAGTAATTCTGCCGTCATAATTTATCTGCTCACCTACACACAACCTTCAAAACGTTTTGGACATTATAGGTTTGGTACAGCAGTTTGGTGAACCAACGCTTTTAATAATGATCTGAAATCCAAGCTGGCTCAGGGAAAAAAAATTCCTCTCAATGAACTAGATTTTATTGTGCGAGTATTTCACTGTAACTTAGAAAGCGCTCAATCATCGTCTGTTGCGTGCTGATATTTTTGGCAAAGTTGTCGCCATTATCGAGTTTCAGGAAATAGGTCTCCCACGCGTGTGGAAAAACTTACAGATGTTCTATATAAGGAGAAGTTTGTTCGCACTGGAATTACAAATTCACCAGTAGACCTAGACTCGCACGATTTATTCAAATTGCATTTGTTTCACGTACCCTGTTGACCATGAATGCAATATGCACCACTTGAATCGGTTTTCAGGGCCTTTCTGTGAGCAAACTAACGACAACGTCAACAGTTATCTTCTTTTGCAGAAGAGACAACGGCATATCAGTCGGTCATCAAGAAGCATATGCTGATGATCGATTTGTTGTTCCATAGATTCCATTTATGTTTAAAAAAAATGTTCAAGTGTCTCATAAACTCTGAGGTTTGCATGACGGTCAAGAACACAAACACAATTACAAGTACAAGGTTACGAAACTGATGCTTTCACTCACCAAGCAACGTGTTCCTGTTGTGTAACTGCAACCGAAGGAGCATGATGTATTAATCAATAAAAAAATTCACTTTTAATCGAATGCTGTTATTGAAAATGATTAGCATGTGTCACACCAACAAACTGTCTACTTCCATGAGTCAAACAAGATTGTTGTAGAGTAGTCAAAGCAAAAGTTATAGGAATGATTTAAGTTTAATTCTGAGATTCCGAACGGAAGATCGTGGCTCTTTTTAGAAATTCCAGATAGTTCATCCAGTCTTCACTATGTCTATGAAAAATTGGCAAATTTCAATACTTTGTTGCTCTATGTTGAAGGTGTAACTTGCTTTGAATATTTGCACGCTGTTGATGGCGTAGTTTAGAGCTCCTTCCGAAAGGTTTTACACGTAAGGGAATCAAAACTAACAACAATGATTGATAATCCAACTGTAGTGGAAGTATCTTAAACAGCTCCGATAATCGTTTGGTTTCATTTACGATCTCTGTTTCCCGAACAATACGTTGGGGCTTTGGATAAATTCACAGATCATATCTGTAAAGACTTCCTTCACAATAATGCCAACGAGATTGCTTATAATCGTGGACACGTCGATATCAACGAAATTTTGATCACCAGCTAAAAAGATCAAGGCTTACTTTATCCCATTTATTATATTGCAGACCATACTTCATACTATGTGAAAGAGTTGACTACAACATTTAATGAGCTTTACGCCCTGGCCTATGACGAATAAAGGTGCTTGATCGACACCGTTGTGTCCGCAGCATAGCTTTTTTGACTTGAAAACAAAATTTTCTGTCTGACAGCACATTCATCATGTGGTTAGCCGTTTGTCTGTAACGTTCATTTCCAAATCACGATCTCTTGGAATAAGCTGCTTTCTTCGCACTTCAACTGGCATCACAGTCTTCTTGAACGTGACATAATTACCCACAATCCAATGTCTCCAACGTACCAATTTCACTCAAGAAACAACAGTATCCTCAATCTTTGCAGTGTACACGGCAAAGGCTTCAGTAATGCAGCCCTCATAATAATTGACGAAATTTCGTTGAGTCCTCTCAATACTGTTGAGAGGCTCATGAAGGATATTGCATGAGCTGATTAAAGACAAAAACTATTCACTGAGAAAACTCCACTCTTACGAAGTGATTTATACCATACCCTGTAACACGTAGACAGCACTTTTACGGTTGAGTACTTTTCACAATCATTCCACGCTTGACGTGATTTCAAAACATGCGATCATTGCCATCAGAAATCGATTTCATTGATTTCTACAGGAAGCTTGGTAACTACAGCTAACCTATACACACCCTATTCATCATGTAAATTTTTCCATGGTCATTGGTTCTGCTACTTATATATTCCGGTTACTTGTCGTAAACAGAAAGTCTTTCCAGTGTAAAATTTCATAAATCAGTCTGCCCCCAGCGTCTAAGAGATCTTCCATTTGATTCCACTGATTTACAACCAATTTTTCTCGTATTGATCTTCTAGACGTTTGTTGAAACACTTCTATTTTTTCATTATTTCTGTAGGTTTATGCAGGTAACTAGGTTCTTTCATGCACCTTAAAAATATCTCGCATATTTCCGTCGCACCAACCATATGGTAGACAATTTCTGAATTCACTACTCACCTTTCAATGCTTTGTTTTAGACCGATATATATTCCGAAAATTTCTCGTTAATTCCTTACATATTTTTTAAAAAATCGGGCATCGCAACCTCTTTTAAATCATTACCCAACAACATACTCTTTTAGTATTTTATCCTTTCAATGTCAGTTCTATATAAAGGTAAATCTTCTTCCTGGGCTTTGATAAAAGTAATAGGGTGCCTTCCATTTCCAGCTGCAAATTTGATTTCTGGCAGCTCCAGTCGGTTACTGCAAAGGTTAGTTCTGGACTCTGCTGCGATGTATTGTCGTGATATACCTTTTATTTCTCTGTTCAGTTGAACCCACCTCAGCTCCGTGTTTTGTACCAGCCCCACTAAATTGCTCCTTTACTGCACTAACAGCTGTCGACACCTTCCGATCTATTATTTCCGCATTCTTTTTAAACATTCAGTTTTTTGCATGTATTCGATGTTGCTGTCTTGTACCAATTTGCAAAATCATTTAATTACTGTCCCTTGTTGTTCTTCCACACTATTTATCTTGTTGATTAATCTACAGTATCTACACGTTTATACGGATCATATCTGACCTCACTTTCTCTTCAGCTACGATACAACATTGCAGCACTTCTTTCATGGCAATTACTTCCATCCATTGTGAATCTATCTATCTAGCTTTACATGTCCGGTATTCATTGTTTGCCATTTTCCACGTTTTCATGATTTTGTCGTAGCTTCTCTTGTCCTACTTGTTGTTTATGTTCTTTTTTTTTAATTTTCTGCACGATTCAAAAAAACTTTTGCTTCAGCACTGTACCCTTTTAATTTGTCATCAGAAATTTCTATAGCTGACTTATTCATAATGACATATTATATAACCTTAGATATTATCAGTTGAAATGAAATCAAGAAAAAGAAAAGGACAAAAAATTTAAACACATGAAAATGAGGTACTAATATCCATGACCTTGCAAAGATTATCCTACAACATCCAATTAAAAACGTCCATTCCTGAGAATAGACTCGAACCGGTGGCTGCTGAATTCAAAGCCAAAAAATTACGTATTTAACTGCGGTATATTGTGTTAACTAAACGGCTTCGTAGCCTAGATCTGTGGTTGCCGCTCGACCCTATATTAGTCTTAATCATCAAAGCAGAGTTTGTGACATAGTAATACAGCAGTTACGTCGACCCCTCTGTCTTCTGTCGGTAAAAGTAGGTCGTAGGAGCTAGCACCCTCTCGCATCTGTATCTTGATAAACAAGACACGGGTTTGTTGAAGAAATTAACATTTATGATATACGTAGCCATATACGTTAGCATCAGCCTTGAATATTAAAGCCTCCTTAAATAGTCACAGTCTTTTCAGATCTAAAACATGAGTAAAAACCATAAAATATAACATTGAAAACACCTATTATTAGCTTTATTATTTTCTTTTGGGATTAACCATTCAACAACGATCAGAATTAAAGTTAGTAATACTATATAACTGTATTTGCGATATCTTACAACAAATTTTCCATTGTGTTTACCTCATTTTTATCGAATTATCAATTTATTAAATGTTATACAGAAAACTATCAAAAATAAGGGTGATACTTATACACTTGTGACAGTCCATCGTAGGTCTATTTACCTTGTGAACTCGTGAGCATTAATCTTTGTTTGAATTTATCGCATTTATCATGTTCACACTCTTTTACCGAAAATATGAAAATCTTTAAACAATTAGAATCACGAAAACGATTTTTTTTTTCCGATACCTAGTTTTTAACGGAGAAAGTAAGAAGCTATAGCCAAAGAAACAGCACACTAAGTTGACATAAGTACGAGCAGAGTCCTGGTTATCCTCGCCACCAGCTGAGCCCAGGGCTGGGTCTTGTTGCCATGGAAACGTCCCACCGAAGTTGGTATTGACGCGTGGCGTACTGGCCGCCCGTGTTAATCCTCAAATGGACTCATTTGCGTTCTTTATATTAACTGTTACGAGATGACTTGACCATCCTTATCTTGCCGTGGTCATTTTAAGTGTACAACGTACTGTAGTTTAGATCGACAGTTGCGAAACGATGCCACTTAGTTCTCCGAATGGATTGGCAGTCTGGACGCGTAAATGCCTGTGGGCAGAATATGTGGTCCGTTCGAGTGCGTCAGCTGTCGAAATGAGCGTCGGGAGCTGTTGATAATGAAGAGGACCCTCCATCAAGGTGTCGGACGTCCTCGCATCCACACATTGTCACTGGTAGAGTGGGAGACCAAAGTGCTCGTAAAATCGATTGCGCCGCCAACTAAGCACACCAGCCGCGCGGAGAACAATCAAATATGAATCGTCAACAAAGTCCCAATTCACAGAGCTCTTCAATCTTTATTGCGATGGAAAAGGCAGCATTAAAATAGCAACACGTGATATTGCATTCTTAAACTTTGATACAAATATTCTTTCTTTTGTTTTTGCTTATGTCTTTACGCCTCGTCGAGAAAGAACTGGGGGCAAGTAACTGGAAGGAATTCGGACATGGCCTTTTGAAGGAACGATCCCAGCATTTTCCTGAAGTGATTTGGGGAACGATGGAAAACCCAAATCTGGATGGCCGGACGGGGATTTACAAATATTAAAAGCGGTTAGCATTAATGCTTTTTTTTAAAAACCGTTTAAAGCTCTACCGGGATAATACATACGATAGTAGTGATATTCGTTGGAGATAAGAAACACGTTAGTGGCTGACAGATAGGATTTACATAACTTGTTTCCCAAATTAACGTATAAAATCATATTAATAATTTATTCATAGGTTGTTTATATTAATGTCTTTTGGATTCTCTGGCAAAAAGCTAGAAGGACTCTTGGTTGTTATAGCTAAGCGCTTAGAATTAGACCCACTATCCCTAGCCAATGCGCAAGTCGACCAGGTGTTGTTACGTCCAGAAACAATATTTAGTGACACTTTTAATAGTGCTGAGAGGTCTGATAGCTCAGTGGTTCAGGCGCTTGCCCTCACAAGTTGGCTGCTGCGGTCTCGAAATCCCGGTGGGTGCAGGAATATTTGAGAGCTGTGTTTGATCATATGAGCTATGCCAGGTCGTTCCGTGGCTCGGATTCCAAGTTAAACTGTAGGTCCCACAGGAAAGGAACTGGCCATCCTACCTCTGACACAATGGCATAGTACACTTCCTTCGGAAGGATCCAACCATTCTTCGAGTTGTGGACTCAGGGTTTTCTATTTTTTTATTAGTAAAGCTGTTAGTTGAGTGTTTAAAATAAACACGCCATGGGTATTTTAAAGACGCGAAATGAGACAGATTAATTTCGTGACACGATCATTGCCAATAAAGAACTTGAATTCTTTGCACATCAAAATTGCTTTTCCTGATGTGTAGTTTGGTGTTGAAATATAAAGGAAAGTTACCACATTGTTTGAGTATAAGCAAAACTGCATTCTGTCTTTTTATTTCGGGACAGTTTAAAAAGTGGAATACAAGTTGAGTTGTGTCCCTTGGTTGCCGAAGAGTAGTACCTATTTACATAACAACAGCAAACGTCATAAATCCGATTATCTGCAGTTACTCTTCCAAAAAAGTGAGTTTGAAGGTTGATGAATGAATTTATATAGCTTTTACAGCCCCGTAGCTTGAAGTAAATTCTTATTTGTTATTAATTATTTTTAATTAATTATTAATTTTATAATGGTTCAGATTGTTTATCATTAATCGATTTATTTCATTAAATGGTAATTATATGTCATTGTCACTCAATTGCTGACACAAACAAATTACACCATCATGAAAAATATTGTATCAATGGCTAGATTCAGAGCAAATTTCTGTTAATGTTTCACGGTTGGCATTCATTGTTGAACACATATTATTACTTCTTCCACGTATTAAAAAACAGTCCCATAATGTTGTTCAGTGTAGAGGATGATCCCAAATTTCGGCATCACGGCAAATTTCCAGTCCCAAAATTTTCGGTATTAAATTTCTCGATCCCGGGATTTTCGGGATTGACAAAAATATGATTTTTTTATGAAACATACTTCATAAAACGAAAAATCTCCGAACGAAACGCAGTTATTTTATCTGCCACTGCCACATTGATTTTCTTGTCCACCTTGTGTTAAAAGCTGATTTTAGTCGCATTTGCGCAAGCAAGCAGAGAAATTGCGAGGGAAAAGGTCTCTAAAAAGCTGTGTTTTGTATCGCGTAAGTTAATTATTTATTCTTTTCTTGTTGATTAGCAAAAATTATCTAAAATAATGGTTATGTACAAAATTTGGAAGTCATTTTATGATTATGGGCGAATAGTGGACAATGAAATAAGGGATTTGTTTACTAGAACCACAAAGATTCTTATAAAAAATAAAAAAAATAAAAAAAATTTAAAAAAAACAGATAATTTCGCTAGCGGAGAGACTAAACATTGAAATTAACTTGTCAGTACCATACATGTAGCAATAAATTAAGAAGCAGGCTGAATGATCAAACACTGAACTCCCTTTTAATTCTTTGCTAGTATTTTCGAAATTCGTAGAAAAACTAAATTTAAAATATTGAGCTGCTTGCTGTAAACAATGTGAATTTGACTGATTAATAATTTAATATCTGAAACTTTTTTGTTACTGCGTGCTTTGTTATTATGTAGAAGTCAATTGACAGTTAAAATGTATAGAGAAGTTAATTTTTGTTTTAAAAACATATCGTGATTGTATGAATTCGAGTCTGATTACTAACAAATGTCTATTGTGTAGGGACATATGTTACTACCGTTTAACGAGTGTGGTGGGTGAACGGTTAACGTTCTGGCCTCGCATTCGGGAGGACGCCCGTTCGAATCCCAGTCCGGGCAACCAGAGTTGGGTTTTCCATGGTTTCCCCAAATCGCTCCAGGCGAATGCCGGGATGCTTCCTTCAAAAGGTCATGATCGAATTCCTTCCCGTTCCTTGTCCCCACTCTCATCCCGCCTCTAATGACCTCGACGTCGACGAGGCGTAAATCCATAAGTAAAAAAAAAAAAATACTACCATTTGTTACTAATATTACAATGAAAAACTGAATCTTACATATTTTTGTATGTTTTTAATTGCCATCACTAATCCCTGGATTATTCCTGTTCACAATCCCGTAATCCCGCGATTAGAAATAAGGGCCGGGATCGAATTTTCTATTCCGGAGCTACCGTTGATTTGTCGCTGTTCTCTATGAGAGTCTCCTTTTCCAAAGCATGGTTCCAATTCATAACGAAATAGGTAATCAAGGTAGGTCTCATGCATCATGTATTACAGTTGTGGGCACTACCGCAAATGCTTACAATTCATGCCCCGTCGACTTTGGCAGCTGCGCTATTACAGGCAGAGCTTACTATTCACTCGGGTGCTGAACTTACGAAAGTTTTCCTTCATCCATGCGGCTGACTTGAAAGGTGTAGTCCAATCCATAAGTTCAAAGTCGCTCTTCTCTCCAGATCTGACCCGGAAGTAATTTTGCTATCACCTGCAATCACAAAAGAAAGCTTTAGCTATTCTCTTGAGAATGTAACATGCCACTGCATATGACAATTGGACTCGTATATTGGCTATTTCAAATTTTATATTTTTAATGTTCAATTATATATTGGTAATTTTAAATTGTATATTGATAATATTAAATTTTATATTGGTAATTTTAGTTTAATAAATTACTGATCATTTGATAATTTTAATGTAGGAACATTTAATATTATGGAAATGAGAGAGAGTATATGAGTATGCAGATATCTTGCTAGTTTGGTGGGACGGGGCTCAGATAGTTGGCACCAAGGAGGAAGGAAAAGAGTGTAGGCGAAATACCGCTAAATCTGTGAAGCCTCCTGTAAACACTCGGCTCCTACTGCGCATGCGCGGCGGCCATAACAGATGTCTTAAAACATTGCGCTGTTTGCACTGTGTTTGCTGCTGTGAATATTTAATTTGCTAATATTTCAAAGTTTTTTTATAATGCCAGCTTGTGCTGCAAACGGTTGCATAAACAGACCACATAGGAAACAACCAGGAGTATCGTTTCATAAGTTAATCACATTGTAATTATTGTTCTCGAAATGTTTAATAGGTATCTGCAATAGTAGGCCTATCATTATAGAATTATTCATTGTTCTTAATAGTATGACGTTGCTCTCAAATATTTGTTGGAGTAGTGTAGACAGTCAGCAATCTTACTACTTTGCACATAATAGACTAGTCTTATTGTAAACGAGTTTAGAAAGTTTGTAATTCGCAATGAATTTTGTGTGTTGAGGTGGGCAACACTATCATAACAGTGGAGATGGAATTTGATGATTGGTTCCCATGTAAATCGACGAGACTAATCGAAAATCAGTTTTATATATATATATATATATATCTCCCTTAGTTCTCGAGATATCAACTATCAAAAATTAGTTATGTGTGTATTTCCTTGCGAATTTGGTGACGTTTTTTTTCGGGTCCAGGCCACGTTTAAACCTAAACACGAGGGGCAGTAAAAAAAATAAAACACCCACTCTGCATGTTCAGTGTGTAGTTCGTAGTGGCTTCGGCAAAATTATGTTTTGGTCCAGGCTGCATCCCAAAATAACCACCTCAATTTGGAGACAGCATATCTCGAGTACTAAGCGAGATATCGAAAAATTTTATTCTTTACTTTCGATTTGTCTCGACATGTTATATACGAATTTGACTTTGGGAAAATTTTTATTCTGCATTTCACCACAAAACACCTCACTTTTGAGATAGTATATCTCGAGAACTAAAAAAAAATATTATTCTTCCTTTTTCATTTGTTTTCGTCCATCACTAAACAGCGGCACCATGGTTCTTGTAGAATCCCCTTGAGGTGTTAGTGCACATTAACGGTGCGATATAATCCTCCCGGATGTCCAGCCGGATGGTGTTGTATAAACACTACGCTTCTAGCTGTTGCTAGCTGGCTGTCACCGCCTAGGCTGGCTTAGCCTCCTATCGAACTTTCTTATATACAGTCAGGAATCAGCGCCACAATTAGGCAGCTAGAAGAGACCTGATACCTGATGAAGAGACAGCAGAGCTAGCTGTCGTGTTTATACAGGGCGTTCGCCGGAAAACGCTACCCTCCCAGTCTGTTGCCGTCGGAAACTTGCTCGGTCAGTGAAGCCAGCAGTTTCCGCCACACGGCACCGTGAATCACCGCACTGTTTAACACCTCCGCTGCCCCAACAGTGCAGTGCAGTGACCCTTACATTGTTAAGAACGGTTTCTTTGCATTGTAGATAGTTTGTGACTTCAGTCTCTTATTAATCAGTGTTGTGAATAAACGTTTCTTTGCGGTTTAGCTGGTTTGGGGCTTCATACTCTTATTAATCTGTACCGTGTTTGAGTGTGAGTAAAATTATGGTACGTTACAGTTTGCAACAAAGAATATTTCTCTACGATACATATGTGAAGAAGAAGTCGTTTAAAAAGTGTCGCAGTAAATTTCGTCGCGAATTTCCTGGCGCTTTACTGCCAGCTAAATCAACAATTCTGCGTCTGGTTAAAAAAGTAAGAGAAACGGGTTCATTTTTTAACAAAAAGAGACTGTCGGTCAACCGTATTCTCACAGAGGAGAAAATTGACGATATCGCTTTTCGACTAGAACAGTCACCCAAAAAATCATTAAGTCAATTAGGGCAGCGTGTGTCTCGAAATATGTTCAGAAGATGTGAAATGTGCATTACACAAGAGGGTCAACACTTCCGGCATCTTTTATAAGGTAAGCTAATGAATTACGTCACATTTAAATGCTTAGCACACAAGTTTATGAAGTTTATGAAGCGTAATTATTATGAAATAGTCCGCGGCCGACGGTCGAACAATGCCGGAAACTGACCGCTCGCTCGCCGGGAGCAGTTTCTTCCTTGTAGCGCTAACAGTGGGTTGCGTTTCCCGGCGAACGCTCTGTATAACACCACTCCGCTGGACACCTGAGAGGATTATATTGCATCAGTACTTCGGGGAAGTCTCCACTCACACATATTCCCCGTGTTTCTAGGGAAATCAAATATGCCGACCTCTCCACCACACTTCTCTCTACCCACACCGAACCGGCAATCTTCGCACGCGGAGTTAGCACTCTAGCCCCCACGCTACCGAGGCCGGCATGAACAATAATTATATTAGAGAAATATTACGAGGGTATAAGACTTTGTAAGTTGAGTTGTCCACTATCTTGAGTGATGTTTAATTGTGCTATCCTGCAAGATGAGTTTTTTAATAACTGTAAATTGTTTGTAATAGACTGCTCTATAGTGTAACCTGCTTCTGATTTTAGTGATAAGATCTATCTTCCCAATGAACGTAGAAAAGATTTAGAAACGAGTCCGTTAAATTACTATTAATCAAAATAATTAGGCAGGGGTGTAGAGTATTACATGAATGTGGTTAAAATTATTTCCTGTTATACGAGGGTGAGTCAAATGAAAACCTTAAATTTGTAATACAAAAATTGAAATTTCGCGCCGTTATCCTGTAAGTTTTTTTTTTTTTTTTTTTTTTTTTTTTTTTAATGGCTTTCGGCGACTAAGCCATTCAGCCAGCTCAATGTGTTTATTTCTCTTCAAGTGAATTATTTAGTTTCTCCAGTGCGTTTTATGCTTCCTATGTATAGACACCACAGGACGGACAGGACATTCACACAGACACACAACACTTAAACATCCATGCCCGCGGCCGGATTCGAACCGGCGACCTTCGGCACGTGGAGCTAGTGCACTAGCCCCTACGCTACCGAGGCCGGCTATCCTGTACGTTGGTAAGCGTGCTACAAGCAGCGTGCAAAATGGCCAGTAGGTGGCAGCATAGTGCAGATGCACAAATACCGTCGGGGTTTCAGTATAAAGATGGCTGCCCCACTTGAGACTTGCACTAGGGAAGAACAGCGTTCTGTTATTCGGTTTTTGAGTAGTGAAGGTGTGAAACCTATTGAAATTCGTCGAAGAATGAAGGTTCATTACGGTGATGCATGTTTGTCGCAGCAGCAAGTCTACGAATGGAGTAGGAAGTTCGCAAATGGTGTGACTTCAGTGGAAGATGCTCCTCGTCCAGGTCAGGCACACCAAGTTGTGACTCCACAGAACATTGCAGCAGTTGAAGCCATAGTGATGGAAAACCGCCGAGTGACACTGAATGACATTGCATCATGTTTAAAGATTAGTCATGGTTCAACACACCTTAATATTGTGCATGATGTGCTCCAGTTTCACAAAGTGTCTGCGAGATGGGTGCCACGGCAGCTGACTGCTGAAATGAGAGAACGACGTGTTGATGCTTGTGAAGAACTTCTTCGCCGCTTTGAACGAGAAGATGATAGCTTCCTTGCAAGAATCGTTACTGGGGACGAAACCTGGGTTCACTTCCACCAACCGGAAACGAAGAGAGCGAGCAAGGAATAGCGCCATTCCTCATCACCAAAACCAAAGAAGTTTCGAACAAAACCATCAGCAGGGAAGGTTATGCTGACTCTCTTTTGGGACGAAAAAGGCGTCATTTTGGAGCATTACATGCCTAGAGGGACCACTGTCACCAGTGCATCATACACAGATCTAAAAAATCATCTTCGGCCTGCAATCAAATCAAAGCGACGTGGATTGCTGTCATCAGGTGTCCTTTTGCAACATGACAATGCAAGGCCCCACACTGCCCGTACAACAGATGCAATAATCACAGACCTGCATTTTGAGTGTCTTCCTCATCCACCATACTCCCCAGACCTTGCCCCAAGTGATTTCCATATGTTTGGACCACTCAAAGAAGCAAGTTCCGTTCTGATGAAGAGGTACGCCACGCGGTGCATGAGAGGTTGCGTGGACTACCAAAAGAATTTTTTTCTAAAGGAATTTATGCACATTGTAAGCGCTGGAGGACTTGCATTGAGCGTGGGTGAGATTATGCTGAAAAGTGATAAAGCTTTGTACCACTTCTGCATAATAAATAATATTTAAAAAAATATTTAAGGTTTTCATTTGACTTACCCTCGTATTATGTTCCGCGTGAGGTCACCCGCGGGTATGTATTAGGGTTTTTCCATGCTAAATGCCTACTCTGTTCGAGAGTTCCCTCTTGTCGCAAGCACCTAACCTGACTCCTCACCTAACCGGGCTTACACGAGAGTCTCCTAAGCCATAAACACAGTGACTACTTCATGATGTGTGTTTACGTTTCTCTCGAGAGCTCGAATGACCGGTACATCTTCCCAGCCACCCACACGTGTGTGAGAGTATTTTTTTCCCAACTTTTTTGTACAAACAAACTTTATATTCATATAACGGACACTATCGAAAAGTGTATCCTTCAACTACTCCTCTGTTTTAGTGGCCAATAATGTTATGCAGGATGAAGGGAAGGTTTATGTAGGCAGAGTTCCATATTCACAACGTAAGTGTCCTAGAAATATAACAGACATGGCCATTGTCATTTCCCTGTCACTTACCTCCAGTTTTCTTCTTGATACTCAGTGGACTGAGTGAGCGTTTGGTGCCGTTCCGGACGTTCAGCCGCGAATAAAACTGGTCGGCTTCGTCGTGGAGTACTACCCGGCCATTCATTTCTCAGTTGCTTTGCTGATCTGCGATTACCATAAACATAAATAGCTTACAAACTAAGGAAAGAAAAAGCGCTTGAACTTCAAAATGTTCGGAAGTGTAATTATTATTACTCCAGAACCTCTCGATAACTGAAACTCTAGTCTAATGGTAACACATGACTTAAAATATGGAAATCCGTTGGTTACTCTCAAACCATACATATTAATCACAGAAACTTTTATCACTTCCTGGGGTTAGTTGTGAAATGTTGATTTATGCTCTCTAACTTAATATTAGCCAATTCAGAAATACTCGAAGGTTGGTACCAAGAGTGGTTGTGTAACGGTTAGCGATCTGGCCTCGCATTCGGGAGGATGGCGGTTCGAATCCCCGTCCAGGCATCCAGATTTGGGTTTTCCATGGTTTAGCAAATCACTCCAGGCAAATGCCGGGATGCTTCCTTCAAAAGGCCATAGCCGAATTCCTTCCCATTCCTTGCCCCCCATCCTTTCCCGTCTCTAAAGACCTCGCTGTTAGAGAGACGTTAAGCAGATAAAAAAAAAAATACGAAGGTTGGTTGGACCCTCCCGAAGGAGGTATACTAATCCTGATGTTAAAGGTAGGATGGCCAGTTCCTTTCCTCCTTACCTAATACAATCCGATAGTCCTACCGGCTAGTGCGGACCTACAGTTTAACGTGGAATCCGAACCACGGAAGCGTTCTAGTGTACTTCACATTACACATCAAACTGTGCCAGGAAGTGAAGGTCAGGTTTAGGTCCTTCGAGAATCCCCACCGATTTCCGCCTCGTCGGGGAGTAATATCCAGCCATCCTTTCTCAGTTGTCCGATTTTAATCGATGTCCTTTCGATCTCCAGTTAGACGGCTTAACCACTGAGCCACCAGACCGCTCAATTAAGCTTATGTCATATGATTAGCTTTTTTTAAAAAATATATATATATATATATATTTATATGGCCTTTGGTCTTTGCGACCATCTAGCCAGCACCAATTTGATTTTTTTTTCCAACTGTTGTATCAGGCTTTTAATTATGATATTGCGGACACTACAGTTAGGACAGCACAAGACGAACACCACACTTATATAAAACCACCCATGCCCGCGGCCGAACTCGAACCGGTGGCCCTTCCAGTGCGAGGCCAGCGTGCTAGCCCCTACACTGCCAGGGCCAGGATAGGATTTGTTGACTTGTGTAACATCTTATCCAGACCAGTGTTCAACTTTTATTATCTCTATATAGAATATTGTCTTTCAGAGATAGGGTAGATCAACAACTCATAAGCGCAATTTTTGTGTCCTTGATTTTTCATTTGAGTCGAAATGTAACACGAAGGACAGAATAAAGAGCCAATTGTTTTTTTATAATTTTTCTACTAAATCGAATGTTCCTATTATGCGAATTTGCAACTTCGATATATTAGAAGGGCACATCAGAAGTTAATCCTCTGCAAAATAATATATTATAACAATAATTCCGTTTCTATTGGCTGCACATTCCTCCCTTGTCGTAGTCACCTTTTCCTAACCCGGTAGTCCTACCGGGTACAGAGACCAATATTTTAACGTGTAATCCGAACCACTGAAGCGTTTTGGCGTGTTTCGAATCACACAGCAAGCTGTGCTAGAGATGAAGGTTGGGCTAAGAGCCAATAAAAATCCCTAACGAGACACGGATTCGAACTATGCACCTTTCATCTCCACTTTTTTTTTTACGCCTCGTCGACGGTTAAGGTCATTAGAGGCGGGATGGGACTGGGGACAAGGAACGGGAAGGAATTCGGCCATGGCCTTTATGAAGGAAGCATCCCGGCATTCGCCTGGAGTGATTTGGGAAAACCATGGAAAAACCCAAATCTGGATGCCCGGACGGGGATTCGAACCTGCGTCCTCCCGAATGCGAGGCCACTTTCATCTCCAGTCAGACACTTTAACCACTGAGCCACCAGACCGCGCCACAGAATATATGACACTAGCTAGTAAAATACCACATCCACAATTATATCTGATGTTACATAAGATCACGATGAATTTATGGAGTAACAAGTGTTAAGGTGCGTCATTTATTAACATCGCTGTAGAGACATCTGCTATAATGCTGTGGTTAACTCTAGAAATACTTTAATATTTGTGATTAGGTGAAATTTCTGGTAACTGGAATAGTTTTCAAATTTTTCAAAAGAGAGAAATGTATTTACATATTTACCGAAAAACTGATTACCAGTTTTCTGATTAGCTAATTTTAGGTAACACGTTTAGACCAAAGTAACATTTAAGACAAATTATTTTTATTTACTTAAATTGTGGGTATTTCTTATAAACAGAGTCACTGCTACTAATTAAATATATTTGTTAAATGTGTTCTTTACAGCTGTAATGATAATTGTAGATCGGGTATTAACCAACACACCGTTACACAGCTCTCGTCTCTGGGTATATGCATAGCTGGAGTTTAATCCTGGAACGTGAGGCAATTTACAATTCCTCTCTTAAGGAGTTCCAAAAATACGTGTTGGAGTTTTTCAGACAAATGACGCCAGGCTGAGCAAACTATTTGATTTTAATTAAACACTAGATTTATGCAGAAGCACGAGTTCGTCTTTCTCACCCTCGGGAAAACATGCTGTACTCGCGAACCTCTATGCTCCTTACTTAATGGATCGAGGCTTAATTACTTATATAAGTAGCTTCACACTTCTAGCCCTACCCCCGCGCATCTCACGGTAATCAGAGCGACAAATTGTTTGGAATGCTGTTTACATCATGTAGCAGACATAACAGTGTATCTGATGCATTCGTAAATGTTATTTTAGCTATGAAAATAAAATTTGTACTCAGAAAGCAGATTTTTTTTTTTTCCCTTCATCAGTATCTAGACTGTTTTGATGGAATCCTCCGACTTTCCCTTTACCGAGTTAATCTCAATGAATCCATTAAAAGCTACTTCTTCAGTTATCTGCTTTGCACCTTCTAACTTTGCCTTCCTCTAAAGTATTCCCCTCAATTAAAAGTTGACCACTCTCACAGGTCTTAAAATGGGAATCACAATCCTGTCTCTTCTTTTTATAAGGCTTTTTTCATAATCTGCTATTCGCACACATAATTTACAGAAAATTTTAATTTCGTTCTTTACCTCTTTATTTAATTTTTAACATTATTTTATAGTACGTATTTTTTTGATGCGTTAATTTTCTTTCTTTTTATATTTCTGAAGTCCACGCTTTATCTCCATAAATCACTGTGATACATACATACAGTATCTAAGTGGAAATTTCTGCGTCAATAACTGATACTAAAGCGTTTTTTTTAAGAATGTTCTTTGTGCTAACGTTACTTTTCTATTGAGACTATTCTTGCTTCAACTATGAGTTATAATTTTGCTACCCTAAATATCAGAATTATGTTACGTTTTCTACAACTCATTATGTATTTATATTTATTCTTTTGACATTATTATAATTTCCCCTGGTCTTCATAAAATTTTCTTAATTTTATTTTTATTTAGTTTTAACTTATTTTCCGGACTTTTTTCGAGGTTATCCACTAATTTTTCAATATCCCAATTTTTATCTGCTAACAGCAATAAAATCGCAAAATAGTGACTGTTTCTCCTTAAGCCCTTATGCTACATTACAAATTTTTCTTTCATTTCTTGTCTGCTTCCTCAAGACACAAGCTGAATTTCCTGTGAAATTAACTGGCAACATGACTGCACCCAATGTTTAACTGTGCTTTCCTCTCGTGTTTCTCTGCTTTAATTAAAGCCATCTAGTTCTGAAATAGCTCATAAAGTGTTCTTATAACTCCATAATTTAGACATGATTAAAATTTAGAAATTCCTTTCTCATCTAACATATTTCAAAGCTTTTTCTATATTCACAAACGCCAAGGATGTATTGTTTTCTGCTTCACGCGTCCTTTCAAAATTTAGCTTGACACCTGAATTGCATTTGTTGTTTTCCCAAACTGACATTCATCTCAGGGCTCTTACATTTTCTTTTATTTCTCTACATATCGTCCATGTTAACATTTTCTAAGCATGTGATCTAAGACTTAATGTACCATAGTTTCGATATTCGTCAACTTGTGTTTTCTTCGGGGGTATAAAAACAATATTTTTATACAAATGTATCAGGATCTTGCCTGTTTGGTTACTTCCTGATATCAGTTTTAGTGATATTTAAATTCATTCTTTCACAAGAATTTTAATCGGTGTGAGAAACTAATTATATCTGTGTAAGACGAAGTTTTCTCGGCGTTCTATATAGCCAAGTGAGTCCGTTGATGGAAAGTCATGTTTCATTAATGGACTGACTCGGCTAGTCATCCTAGAGAATTTTATCTATTATCAATTTTTGTTACCTTATTCAACCCAGTCAAATTCTGTTGTTTAATAGGGATTCCATGTGTTGCCAATATAACCAACTTCCAAGCAGTAGTCCCTGCCGTTCCTGTTATGTAGTTTCTCTATCAATTCGTTCCATAAGCTGATTCTTCCTTCAGAGCTTAACTAAATTAATAAAAGTTAAATATTTCAGTAGAAACACCAGTGATCTCTAATCATTAATTGTGCCACAATTTATTTCTGTAAGTTTCACAGTACCCACCCTCTAAAGTAATTTCAACACCAGTGCGCAAGATACAAGGTAATTCCAAGATCAGTGCAGATATTTCATTGTTCTTTAGTTTTTGCATTAAGTGTGCGAGAAGGCAACATCAGTCGTGTACGTGATAAGGTTTCATTTCTGGACGAGATTAACAGAACAGTCATATTACTTGTTCTATGTTCCAGAGAGAAAATATTAAACTAGAAAAACAGATCTGTTTCGAGATTTTAACTGATTTTAAAGTTTAGAAGTCTACTTCAAGTATTTTACTGTTTCACTGGACATCAGGTCTGTAAACAAAGATCCATTTTCTGTGACATCTCATACGAAGTTTTGAAGTTGTGTGTTATCAAACTAATCACATTTCTCGTTTTCTGTTTCGATTTGAAAAAAATTTCACCCATTTAGTTTGTAACGATGACCGCATGAGAAAATTTGCAATATATATGTCTAATACAGGTTAATACCAATTTTTGTTTATTATCAATTGAAAGAACGGAGTCAAGGGACACATGAATATTGTAATAATACAAAAGCCTGTAAAAATTGTGAATATAATATATTTATTATTATTATTATGTTGTAAAGAGCTTTCGGCACATCTGTTATATTTGATTACGCTTTAAAAAACTGAAATTTCAACATCTATTCTCTCTTGTTAACAGAAAATACATTCTAACATAAATAAAGCAATTTATAAAAAAAAATCAAACAACACAAATGAACGATATATGACATACCTTTTACAATAAGCAAAACTTTAAAGGTGTCATACATTTATGTGTGTGTCTGCAGATAGTTTAATTGTTGATTACTTGTACGCATACTACCATCGTGTCGTGGAGTGGTTCCAACTACAATCAAGAGTGACTTTGCCTGCAGGAATTTTAGTGGCATTCATTAACTTCGACCCATGGAACAGATTGTATACAGTTCAGTACCAGTTGTACCAAACTCTTCAGTTGACCATTTTAGGTGCGTCGTGTGGCATCAAAGTGTAACATCCGTACTACTCGCTTCACCATACTTAAATGAATGTTCTTTAGCGGCGCCCAGACATGAAGTGATCTCGCCTGTTATTGTAGGCCTATTCGAATTGAAGTCCCGCATCCCTCTCTTCAGTCAATTGCAGCTTGCTGGAAACTAAAAACAGTTTTGATTAGTTCTCGTCATACGAGGGGCGTGGTTTTCACATGCATCACATTACTAAAAACCTTCGTCTACAAACCACTTTACGATGCACCGTATGACGCAGGACGAAATTGTGTCTTTATAAGCAGTTAGTGGTATGGGAATGTGCTCCTTATCCTAGGAATTAAGGTGGTTCTTTGCCGTTGTATCCGCAGTCTCATTGCCCGCTATACCAACGTGGCCAGGTACCAATTGTAGCTTGATTTTTAATCCTTTCCTTGCACTGTTTTTCAATTCCTTAGCTACTTCGTACGTTAAATAGTTCTTGCATTTCCCTGTTGGTATTCCTATTACTGCTTTCGAATCTGTACATATGACAGTGTTATTTAGTCCCGATTGTTGTATATATTCCAGCGCCATGAATATTGCATAAGTCTCCGTGAAGAAAGTAGTAAAGTGTGCAGGTACCTTGAATGATCTATATACTTTGTGCTCTGGATCTACAAATGCCGCTGAGCTGTATTGCCCCCTTATTCTTGATCCGTCTGTGAACACTTTTCTCCATCCTCCCCAAATATCGTTCAGAGTTATCAGCGTATTTTGTTTGAGTTCTTCCTGACTGTGAGTTTTCTTTCCTATGGCTTCGTTCGTGAGGGCAGTATATATGTATTTGGAGAGATTGGATCTCTGTCAGACTTCATTTTCTTGGTACATAACACTGGTCTCCAATTTGTGTATATTCCATGTTTCAGTCATTTGCAGATAATGTACCAAGCTAGGTGTTTTATGCTGAGTCTGCCTTCTTGGGCCGATCTCGTGGGCGTGGGTCTGCACTTTCCTTATCAAGGGATGTTGTTTAGTGGAGCACGCTTTAGTCCAGAATTGTAGTCCCAGCTTCTTTCCTCTGAGTTGCAGTGGCGGTGTTGCTGTTTCCACCTCCATTACTTTGGTGGGAAGTGGTTTTAAGAAAACCACCAACTACTCGTAGGGCTGCAGCTTGAATACGGTCCAGTTTAACCAAACTTGACTTCGATGCCGATTGGTATAGGAAACTCCCGTACTCTATTCTGCTCCTTAGTACGTTTCGATAGACGGTTCCAAGTATTCTAGTGTCCGCACCCCATGTTGGTGCAGCCAGTGTCTTTAAGCAGTTTAGGCGTTTCGAAGACGAATGTTTAAGTTCTTCGATATGTTTTTTCCACGATAGTTTGGTGTCCAACCACATGTCCAAAAACTTCACTTTCTTAACCACCTTTATCTGGTTTCTATTTAAACTTATTGTATAGTCATCTTCCTGGTAATGTCTTTGAGTAAAGACACATATTTTGTTTTTTTCCGTGGAGATTTCGAGACCTCTTTCTAATAGCTGTTTCTTAATATCCTTGAGCTCTTCTTCAAGCAGTTTCCTTGCTCTTTCCTTACTAGGGTGGGATATGTACACGACGAAATCATGTGCATACTGTAGAAAGGAGACCAGGGCTCTTAAGTTCTTGCATGTTCTTGCTGTGTACATATTGACTAGAGCAGGGCTCATGGACTCTCCTTGCAGGAGTCCCTGGCAGACATGTCTGCAGATCTTTCCCCCTGCACTGGTGTAGATATGATTCACCCTACATTGCAGATAGTTGTGACACCATCGACTCAGATTACTGGAGAAGCCATAGTTGATCATGATGTCCCGTAGTAGATTGATTTGGACATTGTTGTAGGCGTCTTTAATGTCCAGAAATGCTGCAATGAGATAATTTTTCCTAACATAGGTCAGTTGAATGTCCGTTACTAGGGTACTTATATTGTCCATAATGCTGTATCCCTTTCGGAAGCCCATAGTATGCCTATCTAGAATGTTGTTCCGTTCGAGATACCATTCTATTCTATTCTTTATCATTATGCACATCACCTTGGCCATGCATGATATGAGAGAGATCGGCCTGTAGGATGTTACCTCATCCTTTCGTCTGTGTGGCTTCGCCACAGGTATGATAAGGACCTTCCTCCATTGTTCAGGGACAACATTTGCTTTAACCATATCACTGAATAGGTTAACCAGTTCCTGCTTTGCTTCATAGAATATGTGATTATATCCATGCCTGTGGAGGTGTCGTCTCTTTTCAGGGCCCATTCTAGTTCCGACAGCTGAAATATATCTTCATCATTACCAAAGTGGGCTCCTACTGAGTCGTAAAGATTAGTTATGTCCTCTGTTGGCACAAAAGCGGGAGAGAAGGCAGTCAAGAAGTGTTCTGCAGTGTCTCTGTCGGCCGTGATCCAATGGGAAATCCATTCGATCGCCTTTGAACCATCGTAGTTTCCTCCAAACCACTTGGGTAGGAGTACCATATTTGAGACTGGAGCATAGATTTTCCCATCCGCTCTCGCTTAGCTCTCCTTATAGCTCTTCTCGCTTCCGCAGTCCTTTTTTTAAGTTGAAGGAAGTTCCCCAAGGTTGCGTCGCGCATGTACAGTTTTGTAGCTAGTCTTCGAAAGGCAACAGCTCTTGAGCACTCACTGTTCCACCAAATTTTCCTGGTATGCTGCCTTTTCTGTCTAATTGCTTTTTGGGCAGCTGAGAGTATTATTTCCTCTGTTTGTTGTATCTTCCTTGTATTTCTCTTGAATTTCCATCATATTGAGGCAGTTTCTCCCTAATCTCTTTTTAATATCGTGACCAATCCGCCTTCTTGCAATTCCATTGTCTGAATACGCAAGCGATTGGCTGCTCAATATGGTTATCAAAGCTTATTTTGATGACGAAGTGATCGCTTCCAACCGTGTCCCGAAGGATTTCCCATTTTATTCTGTGAACAAGATCCTCACTTACTAACGAAACGTCAGGCGAGGTATTGTTTTGAAGCGGGTGACCGAGTCTCGTCCCACCTTCGTTGTTGAGTACGACGAAGGGGGAATTCCGAAATGGCTAGGGCCAGCTCTTCTCCTTGGAGGTCTGCCCGGATTCCCTGCCACAGGGGATGGTGCGCGTTAAAGTCACCTCCGACCAAACAGCCCTGCGGCAACTGGTTGAAGAGTTCGGTCCATTCCTCCTGCCTCACATTGACATGAGGCGGCTTATATACCACGACAACTGACTTGCATGAACTCTCTGTTCCGAGATTGATTGCAAGGATCTCCACGTTATCATTAGGTGGTGTAATTTGTTTGAGAAGAAGCCTTTATGTTTTTCTTATCATGATGGCAACGCCGCCATACCCATCCTCTCTGTCTTTCCTGAATATATTGAAGTCCTTATGTATTATATTGTAAGAGTTGCGCAACCATGTTTCTGAGGATGAGGACTATGTTGGCCTTATGCTCTGTGATTATTCTTTGAAAATCCATCCATTTTGATCGCAGTCTTCGAGCGTTCCATTGCAAAACCGTAAGTTGAGTTCTCCTAGCCATTTTTGATTAATAGATTTACTGCCTCTGAGGTGCCTTCACTTAGTCCCATTTCCTTTATCTGCTTGGGCATAACATCGACCTGCTTCCTCTTGGATTTTCTTCACAGCAGTGGCTTTTATCTTGCCATTCATCTTTTGAGATAGAACCTTAACTACTATTTTTACTATTAAATTCACAATATCTTCTCCTGACTCTATGCTGATTATCTCTTTGTGGGTAGGTTCCTCAGTTTGGATGGCAATGGATTCTTTAGGTAGACTTGTAGTACTTTGCTGGATCTCTATGATTTGGTTCATCCTTTGCTGCATCGTCACTGCACTGAAACTCTTGTCCCAGATAAGAGGGAAGTCAGCTGCTCTGTACTCGTAAATTTGGGTGAGGGTTGTCCTGCTCCCGCTCGCCATTTTGGTCTTGATCCCTTCCTGCCGTTTGCGCTCCGGGAAGCTCCTGACGTTAGCTTTGTGTTCTCCACCGCAGTTTGAGAATTTGCTAAGATTATTTGTACAACTGGAAACATTGTGCTCTTCTCCACACTTAAGGCCATTTTCCTTTCCTCTGCAATCTTTGGATACGTTACCGTATCTATAACATTTAAAACACTGCGTCACCGGAAAAATATAAGGAGATACCTTGAATCTCAGGTAGAATATTTCTATCCTCGTCAGGCAGGTATTGACTGTCAAAAGTTATAAGAAACAGTCTGCAGAGGCTGGATTTCTGTCCTTCCGTCCTTGGATATTTTCTTACTAAATCGTCGAATATCCGATGATCGGCACGGACGATACGGCATTTATTTTTATCTCTTCTTCTGTAAGATCCATGGGAACAAATTCGATAACGTCTTTCGTTCAACACGGCCGGCTGGAATGTAAGCTGTCAACCCCAGGGATTGGAGAAACATCTTATTATCCACGAAACCGTTGGCGGAGCTGGCGTTATAAATTCCATTGAAATACGGTTTTTCCCTAACTGGTTGAGGCGTTTAAGACCACCAACCTTGTTGTAGAACACTTTGCCCAACTGAAGGGGGTGTAAAGTACATCCATCAGATGCGCTTTCAATTATTACCACATAGGGGCCCTCTGCCTGATCACTATACTCTTTCGCTGCACTGCCGTGGCATGTTTTAGCTTGGTTTCTAAATCTCTATCATGACTTGCCTGACATGTTGTAATAAGATTCACCATGGCGCTGCTCTGCTGGCCTCCATCTTCTGTTTGTATAATGGGAATTATTTGTGGACTGGGTACCTGGTTGCAGGCTAGTTCCTTGTTTCTCCCCGGAGTTCAAATCAGTTATCATTGGCTCTTCTCCTTTTTCTCTCAGGATTACTCTCTTGTCAACTGTTTTGCGTTTTTTTTCTCAGGTCGTACTTTTATTCTTCTTCTATGTCATTGTGGCTTGTTACTAATTCTTCTTGACTGTCTCCGACATATCTTGGTCACATTGGTACACTAATATTGGAGTATTATCCTCTTCACTTCCTCGGGTTGGACCCATCGCTGGCCTCAGCCATTTCCCCTTGGCCCTCGAGAATCGAAGGGGTCGACGTAAAGCGCTTAGCCTACGATGTATTACCAGGAGCAAATTTCTTCCCTCGAAGTACAGTAAATAGTATCTAATTGTTCACTAAAATGAGGTCCCGTAGGTATCATTCAACCACCGTTAACACTGTTGTTGAGCACCGGAATACGGACGATCCCGTTTAGCTGACACACAAACACACCCGTCAAACACTGTCTACTTCCTGAGACGACCACTCGAAGACGTAACAACACGCTCACTTCCTTACTCGACCGCTGCTAGCAACGAACTGCGGAATAGCATTGCCGTGGGCGGAGCTTGTGTAGTACGCGTTTCTGCCGCTAGACGTTTATAGCGCTACTCATTGTCAGTTCAGTGCCGCCTGTGTTGTCGACCTGGCTTGTTATGTTAATATGTAGTGATTGCTTTTGCTAACGCTGTTTGTTATTTTTCGTTTTTGATGATGGCAAGTTTAAGTTTTGTTTTCTACTCAGTAAAAATGCTGCTGAAACTGCTTTAATATTTAAAACTAGATTATAAAGATGACGCTATGGGATAAACTCAAGTGTACGAGTGGTTCGCTCGGTTCAAAAATGACGGAATGTTGATTGTTGACAAACCTAGTTCTGGACGTCCATCAACTGTCCGAATCGACGAAAATGTTGAAAACATTCCAGAGTTTGTGCTCTCAGACCGTCGACAGACAAATGATCAACTGTCAGAGATTACCTGTCTCTGTTAGGCAGTTTTTTGGCTAAAAATGGAATGATTCCGCTGCCCCACGCACCTTACTCGTCTGACCTTGCTCCGATGCGACGTTTCTTATTTCCACGCATGAAAAGTGGCAAGAAGAGACATCGATTTGATAACACTGGAGATGTCAAGAAGAAAACGAGGGAAGAGCTGTCAGCCATTTCTAAAGATGACTGCAGAAAATGTTTCGAAGTGAGGAAGCACCGGTGGGACAAATGTATTAGTTGTAATGGAGAGTATTTTGAAGAGGATAAGGTTGTTTTGTTAAAAAAAATTATAACTTTTAAAAAATAATTCCACTTTTTTTTTGGGTACCCCATCGTATGTTAAAAACGTTTGTATCAGTAAGTCACAAAAGCGTGAGTACTGTTCTCGTGTTACGGTGTGCTGATATTTTCCCCTCTCCCTCTATGAAAACACTCATAAAACCCTAGTACACGCATCTCAAGGTAGTTAAAGATGGTTTAACTACACTAAAACTCTTATAAAATATTAAAAGAGCAATGATGAAATGCACACACTGACAAACCCTCCTACAAAGTCCACGCCATGACGTCTGGGTAATACATGGCATGCAATGGTACAGAGTGAAAGCGAACTCCAAGAGCCATTAATGAAGCAAACCGGTAAAAAAGCTATTAAAAATTCTGGTGCTTCCAGTCTGATGGTTAAATCGACCTTCAGTCAACCTTTTATTCGTAAAAATAAACGAAGCATTTTGAAAATTTTGTTCGGACGCCTCGAAAGGGTGGCTCTAACTTCGGGAGAAGTAGCAGAACAGATGTTTAACTTAATTGTGATGGCGTTCATACTCCTGTGGCAATATCTCCACAACCCTAATTGGCTAACCATACAGATTAGCGTGAAATGCTAGCCACGGAATATCCTCTCATAGCTAAAATGACAAAGTAGAACTTCTGAAAATTCCTAGATTTTTAAACAGAACCCTAAACGCTGAGAGCAAGTGCCTTAACCAATGAGATACAAGATCGTTCTTAATGCTAGAGAGAAGTAAAAATGGGACTAGAACCGTAATTATAGTAGTCCATGCTCCAAGTGAAGATTTTGACAAACTAAGAAAGGGATTCTTTTTGTTACATTGTTCATCATGCTATTAAATATAGGACACGATTAGGAGATTCCAACGGTAGAGTAACAAAAGAAGAAAATAAAGATGTAGCCTATGTCAACAAATTTCAATGACATGCGACTAAGTAACCTGTCCCAGAGCATGGAACTTAAAATAATGTATAACTACTTCTCCCAGAAACATATAAACAAATTCGCATTGATACAACTAGCTACAAGATTGTGCTAGAACATTAACTTGTAATCCAAAGCCAAAATGCTAAACTGAAGACCGCAGTTGAAAGGCTAATCCGTAGATCAGATATGGTTGATGTAACCATCTTTTTCCAGCCCAATTCAATCACGAATGATGTGGACTCTCTAGCGTCACAGAAATCTCATGAAATATTAAAGATGCGAAGCTTCAATCACCACAATTGCTTTACTGACGAATTGGTAAATAGATAACCGTAAGTAAGTGACGATTCCCTACCGACATATTGGAAACAGTAGTAAAACATTATGTTACGAAGATAAATTTGTAAATATTTGAATATAAAAATTGGAAATACTAAAAAATGTTTCTAAAATTATCTTCACTAACTTATAATGGTCAATAAATTACAAGGAACACATAAACAAAATGAAAGTGCCGATGAGATGTACGAGTAATTAAAAGCTTTCTTACAGGAACCTGTTTAATATGGCTTAGAATTTCAAGAGAGAGAAGGAAAACAAAACCCAGAATTGTGGTCGGAAAGAACAAATGACCTAGTCGAGAAGTAGGAAAAAAGAAGCTTACGAGATGTTGATGTGTCTCCACACACATTCAAGAATAATTCTTTTTGCTTATGGCTTTACGCCTCGTCGACGTCATGGTCACTAGAGGTGCGAAAGGACGGGGGCAAGGCACGGGAAAAAATTAGGCCTTCTGAAGGAAGGATCCGGGCAATCGCCTGGAGTGATTTGGGGAAACCACTGAAAACCCAAATCTGGATGGCCGGATGGGATTGGAACCCACATCCTCCCGAATGTGAGGCCAGAGCGTTACCACTCACCCACCAAGTGTTGTGTCTTCCGGAGAAGGTGCCTGAATAACGTTTCTCAGACGTTGCATTCGTGGGTCGAGTGCCACTGAAACTAGGAGTAGTCTTGCTTCCAGACAGTTGAGATGAATGCCACCGGGAATGAAGTCGCCAGAAGAGATGCTGCTGGAAGTGTGTTCCCCGGAGGAGTAAGAAAGTGTGTCTCTGCGTCTCTCTACTATCCTGTGCTCAGTGGAAGAGGAACTGGGCAGCCTTACCTTCCTGCCTGAGGCCACCACATTTACGAGCTGGTGGCTCCTCCTATCGGCACCGACTACTTTGCAGTTAGGCGGGAACTTCAAAAGTTCCTATGACTCCATAATAAAAAGGTAGTGGAACTACAAGGCTGTGGCATTAAGGATCGACGAATTGACCAGTTTATAAGGATTCGTTTCTTCAATTTTGACTGCGAAACCCCGAAAAGAAATACTCGAAATCTTCATCCACGTCTTATATTTTTAGACCAGGAAAGAGTTTGTATCACGATAATCTAGAATAGACTTATTTAAACATTGATAACAGCCAACCTTAATAAAACATTCATCGGAGCTAATGCAAACATTTACCGAGACTCAAAAAGTTCCTTTATGCAGGAAAACTACGTCTCAGAACCGAACCCGGTAATGAAATAACTGTAACAGGGAAGTTTTAGATCTTCAACACTGTTGATCATATCTGAGCAAGAAGCATTCAAGATATGTAGAAGAAAAGTACAATGAATTAGAATATTTAACAACCCTTCTATTTGAAGATGATCAAGTTGTCATAGCGTGCGATGGAAACGATATCGATTATAATCTCCAAAAATTAATAGAAAAATATGTAATATAGATTCTAAATGTAAATTTGTAAAAAGTAGAGGTATTGGAAAGGGCGGAAGAACTAGAGGTAGCAACGAGAAAAATTGGAATATTTACAGAGTACCAAAACCTGGGCAGTATTATGTGGGGAACATCTAGAAGATACACACAACGCTGAGATCGACAGGATAAAAAAATGTATTCGCTTACTGATTTACTTACTCCGGCCTAAGAAAATTATGTTTGAAACGAAAATTACAATCTACACAACAATTGTAGAACCCGTTTTGAAATGTATGTCTGAATGTTTAAAGTTTTAGTTAAATGTAAAAAAATATTGAAACGTCTGAAGTGGTTGTTTTTGTTTGTTTTTAAAAAAGAGTCCTTTCATTTTCTGCAGGTGTGACCGCATGCTGGATAAAAGTGACATATAAAATGTGTGCTCTAGTTTTGAGAGGACAGAGACTATATAGCAAATGTGATATGGCCATTTAGTGAGAATGTAAAACGAGCGAAGAAGTGGAAGAAGAAGAGTTGGGAGGACAGAAATATCATAATGAGAATGTATCAGGCGGACAACGGGACACAGTGCCATTAATGAAGAAATGTGGAGAAACAGAGAAGAAAAGATGGGAGTGCGGTTTGAGTGTCACCTCACGTATCCTTGATCACTGCTGCAATTCCAAAGGAGATGTCTTCTTCTGGATTACTAAAGATCATTCGTCATCTTTTTTCTCCGACTTAACTTTTGTAGTAAGGTAGAAAATGCCACTTTCGTCATTTGTCAATGATCAGTTTAAACACGCATTTGTTACTGTCGTTTTGCTGCGTTAAAATAATGATTATTTCTCTGTAATACCATAAACTGTAACGTTGGTCCCACAAATGTGCTCACACCGAGTGTGGTGGAGACTTAAAATTTTTAATCATACCTGGTATGTTGCAGTAATATTATGCTCAAAATAGCACAAAAGCATATATTTACTCAGAATCAATTTAAATGCTGTGAGTTGTTAGTAAAAGTTCCCTTCAGTTTCGCTAGTTTCTTTCAAATTTTTCTCAGACAGCTAAAAGTCCAATAAAATTCATTATTCTCCAAGAGAATTCTGTATTACTCAAAAGAACAAAAATGTAACCCCAGTGATGCTATTACTATTAACAGTTATTCATTTTATCGCTGTTTATACTAGGTAAATATAATGTGGCCTGAAACAGGTAATGGAATATCTTCTAAACAGCAAATCTTTGCTTATAGAGTTAGTGATAATGTAATTGTGTAAGTGATTGTGTGTTCTATATTTATAGTGGAAACAAGCGGATAGAGTTGGACCATCAGACAGAGCCTTAAGTAGTGTCTAATGGAGTTCATTCAGTGATTATGAGAGTCAACCGCTGGATTATTTTACTGGAACGTAACAGCATTTATTTACAGTGCAGTAGAAAATCACTTGAACAACTGGGGAGAAGGAAATCGACACGGCTTTATCCAAAATGCGAGGCACAATTTCACTATTGTGTTTCTCGTCACATTTTGAGTTTATCTTATGGAATGCAGAACATTTCTAAGAAACCATATTGAGCATCAAACATCACCAGATTCAAAGAACTATTCCTAATGACTAGTTATATTTTAGCTATATTTGCCGGATCGCTTTACCCTACCTCTTGAACCACATATTTCACAACTGAATGAAAGTTCCATTACAGATGATGGTACAGAAAGAGAGAAATATTCCGAGTAATTTGTTTACTTCACTACCGAGCGTGGTGGTGTAACGGATAGCGTTCTGGCCTCGCATTCGGGAGGACGGCGGTTCGAATCCCCGTCCGGGCATCCAGATTTGGGTTTTCCATGGTTTCCCCAAATCACTCCAGGTGAATGCCGGGATGCTTCTTTCAAAAAGGCCATGGCCGAATCCCTTCCCATTCCTTGCCCCCATCCTTTCCCGTCTCTAAAAGACCACGTTGTTAAAAAAGGGACGTTAAACTGTTACAAAAAAAAAAAAAAAAAAAAAACAAAAAAAAAAAATTACTTCACTAAAAGAATTTTTTAGCCTGGGACCAAACAAAAGTTCTTGCCTCCACTGTTGTCTTGACAAACATTTAGTAAAATTTCTCAAAAAAAAAAATCTCAGGAGAGTAAAATCCTGTCAGTTAATGCACTAGTTTGAAATATGCCAAGAAACTTATCTTCCAAACAGGT
This sequence comes from Vandiemenella viatica, assembly GCA_031002005.1. Lineage (NCBI taxonomy): Eukaryota > Metazoa > Arthropoda > Insecta > Orthoptera > Morabidae > Vandiemenella > Vandiemenella viatica. The sequence goes on along the minus strand of CM061921.1, from coordinate 93,630,143 downwards.
GAAAATATATTTGCAACTTTCGATTAATAATTTATACTGCAATTTTCGGCGGATCTTCTATACGCATGATTGGCTCTTCCACGTACAGAATATTTCAGTTAAATATATTTTTGGCATACACGGATACGAAAAGAAATGTCTAATTTAGATCGACATACTTGTGGATAGAAATTAATTTAGTTGTAAATTGTAATGAGTGAAAGTGAAGAAAAATTAAGTTATAACTTACAAACCAACGAGTAATTCCCACTCACAGCTATTAGGTTCTTTTAAATTAATGTAAATATAGCCTGTATAGTCTACAGAAAAAGGAAATAAAAAAATTCGACATTTGTAGAAAAATAAGTACGAAACTTGGCGAAATAACAATGACTTAAGGGTTTAATGGTAATGCTGATTTTAATAGTGAGGGAAAACAAGTTAGATATCTTTCTCTATTCTAGTACCAACAGATGCAATTGGTTTTAACATCTCCAGGACCTTAGAAACCATTACACCAAAAATAAATTCTTATACTATTTTAATAAAATCCGTTGCAATTAGGGGAAAAGTACAGCAGAGATGTGAAATTATTTATTCAACAAATTTTAATCGAGTATCAAAAATTTTTAAGTCGATATTTCAGTTTATCTTACACAATTAAACTAAGCCAATAGATATGCTAAGTTCTGTAACATTCCAAGTTTTAAAAATTCATGTAGTCAGATAATCTCATTCAGCTTTAAATAAAATCTAAAGTTCAAATGAGTATAATTCCATGCTTAAAATCCAAGTTATCGATTTATTTAACCAACGAAATATCTGGTTAAATGTATTACGAAGGTATTTAGAAACCTTTGTCTTATTTTAAAATGTGAGAATTGAATTTGAAAATCTGGAAATGGTAATATATAATATATAAGAGTTTATGTTATTATAATGTTTCTTTTGTCACAACAACCTTATAAGAACAAAAATATCATCAACTTAATATGAAATTCTTTTTTTTCTAAGTAACATTACACGTGAAAGGACTTTAGTTTTAGACTTTATTCACATTTAACATACGTATACTATAGAAAGGGATGTAAAGCAACAATATTTGAGATTTTTGTAGCTGTAGTGCAATATGTGTTTCAAGAAAGCGAATTTCCCTTAAAGACAATTATTGTAGACAGAATGACTGAATCATTTGGTTGGAAGGGAGTGAATGATTGTATTGGTATTGGAGTAACGCTGTCACTGCCAAACCGCATGAAACGTGATGTGGTGGGACTCCACCACATTTGTGATCTCAAAATGCGATAACGTTTGCTACAACTTCGCTCTAATGATCCGCACTTACGTTAATGACCAACGTGTGTAATTAGTTAGTGCCACAAATACAGTGAACCTACATTGAACGAGTTACTGATTAAAACATTCGCGGTATTAAAAACTTGTTAATAAATTTTTATTTTAACTCATAACATAATTTTATAAGCAAACCTTTTTCGTACGTATGTGTCACGAATAAAAATTCAAAATTTCGTTTTTTGCGCTTCCTCAGGAAATATTGCATGGCCCCGAGGAGCATCTATGGTGATATATTTTTTTGGGCACCAACTAACACAATTAATTCCTTTTAAGAAATTCTTCCGTGTTTAGCGCCTGATATGAATAGATCATAACATTATGAATATTAATTTGTTCTGTAAAAATATTTAACTCTAATAAGTTATATATTTCAGACATCTACAGTTGTAACTGCGCCGAAATATGCATCTTATTTTGTATCTTATTACCAGGAATTGACAAACTGAAATTGTGAAACAATTGCGCAATAAAATCCGTGCAATTTTTTTCTATATTGGTTCAATACCAACACTATCTGAATCACGTATATGTTCGTAAGACTATGTTAACAAAAGTTACAAAACTTTTCTAACGAAGGAGTGTTTAGTAGGTCAGCTGTAGCTGATCGTAGTGTACTCTACCTTGCTGCCATTACAAAGGAATCTGCATTAATTCCCTGCTCCGCCAACCGTGTGTATACTTCCGATGTGATTACCGTCAGGGTTCTTTCCGTAAAGGACATTGCAGGTTTCTTTTCCATCCCTTTTAAATAATCCTTTCCTGACTCTATTGAATTAGTCGTCCACCAACCGTTAGAAACCAAATAGTTTCTCTGTTTATATGAAAAACAGGCCAAGGTGTTTTTTAAGAAATTATTCTGAAGGAAATTTTGGAAAATGTTGTTTGGATTTCCCCATCAAGACTTAAAGAGAGTATCTCAAGTATTTAGACTTCGCAACTAGACGTAAAAATAGTAACTTCCGGAGAGTCTGGAGCCAAAATATCATGATTCTGACTGTAGCATCACCTTTATTAATAATTATTATATTTTTGAAATCAGGACAAAAATCATTAATAATTTGGATAATACAACCTGTATGAATTTATTATTTCAGTGCTAGAGTGAACACTTATTAAAATCATCATTTTTAATGATAAAGTTAAGTCGAAAAATAACCAAAAGTGCAGTAAAGTTAGGCAGGATGAACAATTTGTCCATAGAGATGAGTTCAATGGAACACACAACACAGTGAAGCCTAGAATGCTGATAGATCCTGACAACTGAATATTATGATCAGTTAATCCTAATCCAGATGAAATACAACAAAAAAATATCGGATAATACCTGTTCAATAATATTGTGTTCACTGAAATTTTGTCTTTACTTATTTCAGGTTTTGTTCAATTTGTTAACAAATGAAATTATTTCATGCTACTGAGAACAGCACTAACTCATGTGATAAAATTTTATACACTAAACTATCAAAAGATAAAGAATGGAGTGATTAATTGGTAATACCAATATGTATCGGTCGTCTTTCTGGAACATTAACAATCATGGTTTGCTCTCAAGAATGAAAAAGAAGTTTAAAGGTGACTGAAAGGCCAGTCTTACAGACAGTCGACATTATCATTGACCTAACATCAATGTTCACTTTTTGCAGCAAGAGATGAAGTACTGTTCAATAGTTGTGTTTTTTCCCAATGCGTGTTTCTTAAAAATTTACATTGAAAACTTAACTTTGGAGAGACTCAGTAAGAGAAAAATATAAATATTATACCTTCATACGATAACACCCATTATTAATTCAGATAAACAAAATCTATGGATATTAGTTTTCTTAAAATAAAAAAATAAAGGTTAACTGGTCAGTAGTGTTTACATCGCTCTTGTCGAGACCAGGATGCCTATTTTTGACACGGTGTGGATTAACATTAAGAAATCATGATCTGGGTTTTCCATGGTTTTCCCAGATCACTCTAGGTGAATGCTGGGATGGTTCTTCTCATTAACCCATGGGCGCCTCCTGCCATATCCTGTATATCCCTTCCAAACTATTACCCTTTCGGATAGGTGCAATGCACCCTCCGCCACACACTTTTAGTGAATCGCAGAGTAATAATAATAATAAGAAGAAGAAGAAGCAATTTTCCATTTTACATCGATATTTCATAGTATAGAACTGTTATATCGACTGAACAGGAAGGGCTGAATATTACGATTCATCGGTGAAACCTGGAATACAAGAATTGAAACCATACTAGTGTGAAACAATAATGCTGTAATGGTTGATAAATTCAGCTTGAAACTAATTTTTAGTTCTATTAATCTTTTCGTGTGAAAAATGGAACTTAATTTGTAAAGTAAATCAGGTTTGTATCAGTCGATTTTTTGAATGTTGTACACCGAAAGATTTTTTGGACCATCTTGCAATGGTTGTACTCTATTCATGACATCTCAGAGGAATATCTACTGTTACTGTGTTATGTTTACATAACACTGCTGAACGTGTTTTAAAAATAGCAATGTTTTGAGAGTTATTCACGGGGCATCCTAAAATTTTATTTACCATGTATAAACATATGAGATACAAAGGTGAGAGTAGCATATTCATCTGAAGACTTCTCCATAAGCCGCCCTGCTATTGCCAACCTTATTCTTGCCATCTGAAGTGAACTACACTTAATGGTTCCTTGAGGTTTATTACTATGTACACAAAACACTGGTAAACAATAACAAATGTGGTACAGTTAGCGGATGACCGTCGAGAAATTTAGCCTGGTCCTGATCCGGGGTAGAGAGACGGCTTCTACTTCTCGCGAACTTCCGGTGGTCTTCTGTAGTTGAAGCTGGTTCCGCGGTCAGGCCGGAACTGGCGGTAGAGCGGCCGGCTACGCTTATATAGGCGGCCTGGCGCAGGAATTCCGTTGTTTGGTAGTACGGCGACCTCTGCAAGAAATAGTCCCACTTAGCTTCTAGATGATTCTATTTGTTTTCCTGGTTTGTTTTGATGTCTCTGCGCCTGTTTGGAGTCGTATATGTATCCCGGCGTGCAGGCGCGTTGTGTGTGAGGTCTGCCTGGCAGGGGCCTTTACTGGCAGACTGAACATACCTCCCTCCCGGGGGGGGAGGGGGGGAAGCGATGTCTGCGACGTCTGCGAGGTCGTCTGCCGCGGCGCCCTGGAGCAGACTATGAAGGCTACCTCCAGGGGAGTACGGAGCTGTTCCCCTGGCGATGCGTGCCGACCTGCGTCGTGGTGCAGGTTGTGGTGGAGGTACTTGTTGAGCTAACGGCATCGGTTCGTCGGCGTCGATGGCCGGGGGCTGTACGGGGGGCGCTGAAGATGGTCCCCGCAGGTGGTCGAGAGGCTGCGGCTGAAGGGTGTCGGAGCGACCGACAGGTTGTGGCGTCGTTGGTGGCGCTGTAACTGTCCCTGAGCAACGGTTAGACGGCAGGAGTGGTGGAGGTGGCAGGGAAGGAGAGGAAGAAGTGGATGGCCGTGCCGTGGTGGAAGAGGACGGTGCCGTGGGGTAGCGGGGACGTAGTTGGTTTCGATGGCGTCGCACTATCCGGCCATCCAGGCTGACGTCGAACAGTTGGCGGCCCCGGGGCCGCTGGATGACCCCCGGAAGCCAACCGGCCCGGGAGCCAAACCCGCGGGCCCAGACTAGGGAGCCCGGGGTGAAACGGAATGGGCCCGAAGGTACCTGTACTTTGGGCGGGGGTAAGAGGAGATGGAGGAGAGTGCGAGGTTGGCGGCCATGTAGCAATTCCGCCGGGCTTTTGGCCCCCACTGGAGTGGTTCGATAGGAACTGAGGAAGAGTGTCAATGCCTCTTCGAGTTTGTGACTTGTGGTGTATTTGGTCATTTGGGTTTTGAATGTTCTGACTAGCCGTTCCGCCTCCCCGTTAGATTGGGGGTGGAAGGGCGGGGTGAGGAGGTGTTGGATATTGTTGGCGGTACAGAAGGATAGGAATTCCCGACTTCGAAATTGCGGTCCGTTATCTGTGACGATAGCGTATGGTAATCCTTCGATGGAAAAGATCTTCGTGAGGGCTGAAATGGTGACCTCTGTAGTGATTGTGGAGCAACGGACGACATATGGGAAGTGGGAAAAGGCATCCGTCACTAGGAGCCACTGGTGGCCTAGGAATGGGCCAGCGAAGTCGAGGTGAATGCGTTCCCAGGGTCCGGACGGTGCCGGCCAGGAAAGGAACTTTTGAGGGGGGCGGGGCAGTTGTTGGGCACAGATGGTACAGCGCCGCACCATCTTCGTGACATCCGTGGTAAGGCCGATCCAGAATACATGGCGTCTGGCAAGGGATTTGGTGCGGGCAATTCCCCAGTGTCCTTGGTGGAGAGTTTGGAGGATTGTCGGTTGTAGGGATCTCGGAACGACGACCCTCGGGGTGGAATTTGGTTCTGTGCGGAGGAGCACTCCCTCTACTACTGAGAGCTGGTGGCGGATGGAGTAGTAGAACTTGAGGTCTTGATGATGGCGTGGAGGGGAACGTGTTTGCCACCCGTGTTGGATGTGGTGTCGGATGACACGGAGGAGGGGGTCCTCCCCTGTGGCTGCCGCGACTTTTGAGGCCGTGACTGGAAATGTCTTCAGTGCTTCTTGTATGTCATCGTCGATCTGGAACACCAGAAGTTCCGACTTGTCGAAGGCAAGGTCTGGTCCCTGCGGTAGTCTGGATAAGGCGTCTGCATTGGCATGCCTGGAGGTGGTACGGAAATGCATGGTATATCTGAACTGGGACAGGAATAGTGCCCAACGCTGGATGCGGTGGGATGTTTTGGTAGGCAGACGTGTGGACGGATCAAATAGTGATAGGAGTGGCTTGTGGTCGGTAATGAGATGAAAAGAAATCCCATATAAAAGGGAATAGAATTTGGAGCAGGCAAAAACAATAGCTAGCGCCTCTTTCTCGATTTGAGAATATTTAAGCTGAGCAGCCGATAGGGCTTTGGAGATGTAGGCTACGGGGCGTTCCGTGCCATCTGGTAATTTATGAGACAGAACTGCCCCCACACCGTAATCGGATGCATCTGTGGCAAGTATCAAGGGGAGGTTTGGAGTGTATGGCATGAGGCATGCTGCGGACTTGAGCTGCTGTTTAAGGGTGTGGAATGCGGTCTCGCAAGCTGGGGTCCAACGGAACGGGACATTCTTGCGACAGAGGTGGTACAGGGGTGCTGCCACTTGTGCTGCTGAGGGTATAAATTTTCTGTAGTATGAAATCTTGCCTAAAAAAGATTTCAACTGATGTAGATCCTGAGGCCGAGGTAAGTTGGAAATAGCGTCCACATAGGAAAATGCTGGGGAGATGCCTTCCTGAGCGATGATGTGACCCAGGTAGGAAATGGATTGTTGAAAAAATTGACACTTGGAAAGGTTGCATTTTAATCCTGCTGCACGGAGGCGGAGGAAGAGTAGGCGGAGGTTGGTCATGTGTTCGGCAGCGGAGGGTCCCGTGACGACTATGTCGTCGAGATAGTTGATGCATCCCGGAATATCCTGGAGAAGTTGTTCGAGATACCGTTGAAAAATCGCTGGAGCACTGGCCAAGCCGAACATGAGCCGGTTGAGTTGGAAGAGGCCAGAGGGAGTGTTGATGACTGTGTATTGTCGGGACTGGATATCCAAAGGGATTTGAAGGTATGCTTCTGCCAGGTCAATTTTTGTAAAGTAGGTACCTCCTGCTAGTTTACGGAAGAGGTCGTCCGGTCTCGGAAGTGGATAGTCGTCTACCAGCAGATGCGGGTTGACGGTGGTCTTAAAGTCACCACAGAGACGTAAGCGGCGTCCTGGCTTCTGAACTATGACCAACGGCGTGGCCCAGGGGCTGAACCGCACCGGCTGGAGGATCCCTTCGTCTTGGAGACGTTGAAGTTCTTCCTGAAGTGGTTGTTGAAGCGCTACGGGTACCTGGCGTGCCCGGAAGTATCGAGGCCGTACGTCCGGCCGGAGTTGGAGTGATGCTTCGAAGTCCTTTGCACAGCCGACGCCTGGTGAGAACAGGTCCTGAAACTCGGTGCAAAGGGCGTCCACTTCAGGAAAAGGAACATGCTGAGATACGAGGTGTATGTTATCCTCAATTGAAAATCCGAATAAGCGGAAAGCGTCCAGTCCAAATAAGTCTGCTGTGAGAGAACTGTTAACTACTAAAAAGGGGACTGAACGATGTACAGACTTATACATGACGTTTGCTGTGAACTGTCCCAGGAGTGCTATTTCCTGTTTGTTGTATGTCAGGAGGCGCTTGGGGGCCGGCGAGAGGGGGGGCGAGCCAATTTGCACATAAGTAGTATAATTAAGCAATGAGACTGCTGCTCCTGTGTCGACTTGTAGGCGCAGGGGCTTGCCATTGACCGTAACGTCAATAAAAAGTTTGGATGCTGTGGAAGTGTCTACCTGATTGATATCCATAGGTGCGCCGCTCAACCTGTCTTGGTAAGACCCTGGGCGGCGAGAGCCGGGATTGGCATTGGTGGTGTTGGTGCGGCAGACGGACGCCAGGTGTCCTTCCTTGCCGCAACGTGAGCATTCAGCCCAACGATCCGGACAATTTTCCCTCTCATGTGCTGAATAACAGGCGGGGCAGGAGGGTAGGCGGAGCGGGCTGCGGCGTCGGCGCTGCGGGATCCGCTGCTGCTGCCGAGACTTGGTGCCCCTGCCGGAACGGGCCGGTTCGATGTCCTTCTGAGGAAGCGGTCCCCGGTTGTGGTGTCGGGAGGAGCGCGACTGGGAGCTCTGGATGGCGGCGACGTCCTGTGTGTCCTCTACGTCGGTTCGGATTGCGGCCACATCCGCCCAGGACTCCAGGCGGCGATCTGCGGCCGTAGATATTTCGAATTTGTAGGCAAGTTCGATGACCTGCTCCAGGGATGGGTCCTCTAACTTGAGGGCGTCATGCCGGAGTGCGGCATCTGGTGCAGCCTGTATGATGTGATCACGCACCATGTCGTCGGCGTAGGATTCGTGGGAACAACGAGTTTGAAACTTACATTTTCTGCTAAGGCCTTGGAGTTCGGCCGCCCACTGGCGATACGTCTGATCGGGCTTCTTCCGGCATTGATAGAATTCGACGCGGGCCGCGACGACATGGTACCGGCGTCTGTAGTATGCATTCAGTGTCGTACAGATGGTCGTGAAGGTGAGGGTGTCGGGGTCTTGTGGCTGAAGTTTGGTGAGCAAGACATACATCTTCGATTGGTTCCAGGAAAGGAAATATGCACGCTGGTCTTCTTCTTTGGATATGTGATGAATTGCGAAGTGTTGTTTTATGCGCTTCTCGTAGGTCTCCCATTCTTCGACGTCGTCGTTGAATGCTGGGAACGGAGGCGGGGCCGTGGGTTGGCGGAGATTCCTGACTTCCGCAATCAGTTGTCTCTGAGATTCGAAGAACTGATGTAGAAGTCCTTGGAGGAACTGTTGCCATTCCGTAGGTGCTGCTGGCGTAGCCATGATGGTCGAGAGTTCTTATCCCAACCTTGTCGCCACTGAAGTGAACTACACTTAATGGTTCCTTGAGGTTTATTACTATGTACACAAAACACTGGTAAACAATAACAAATGTGGTACAGTTAGCGGATGACCGTCGAGAAATTTAGCCTGGTCCTGATCCGGGGTAGAGAGACGGCTTCTACTTCTCGCGAACTTCCGGTGGTCTTCTGTAGTTGAAGCTGGTTCCGCGGTCAGGCCGGAACTGGCGGTGGAGCGGCCGGCTACGCTTATATAGGCGGCCTGGCGCAGGAATTCCGTTGTGTGGTAGTACGGCGACCTCTGTAAGAAATAGTCCCACTTAGCTTCTAGATGATTCTATTTGTTTTCCTGGTTTGTTTTGATGTCTCTGCGCCTGTTTGGAGTCGTATATGTATCCCGGCGTGCAGGCGCGTTGTGTGTGAGGTCTGCCTGGCAGGGGCCTTTACTGGCAGACTGAACACCATCCGTCTTCGAGGACAAGAGTACCTCAAATTTATAAACTACACAGTATTTTATTCGCGTATAAAACATTTGCGAGCCTTCTAACGAGACAGAGAAAAATTTTTTGCGTGACTTAAATTATATCCTGAGCATTAGCAGTCCAAATATTAATTTACTAATTGAATTATGATAAGTATTTTATCACGAATAAAATTATTCTCGTGCCCATTGCAAAAGTTATAATACAGTAATGTCAAAATTAAGTACATTTTTTTATTTTTGAACTTGATCTCCCTTCAGTCGGTTCAAGAAGATGAATCATAATAAATAACCCAATTACTTCAATAAGTACACACACTGTCCATAAACATCGTTCAAGTTACTGAAATTTAATGAGACTTATTAATCATTGTTTTTCCATAAACGGGGTGCATAAAAGTTAGTAAAAGAGCAGAAAACATATAAAAATCTATTGTGAACAATATCACATTACTGCGCAGCTACAATTTAGATTTCAATCAATCGTCTTTTTTTTAAAAAAAAAAAAAAAAAAAAACAGAATGGATACAAATAAAATACATGGGAATCATGTTCAAAATGATTCAGTTGGATTAAGAAGCCACTATAAAGAAGATACAGCCAAATCGTGAATTTTAACTTTCTTGCACTCTTTCTACAAATTCAAAATACTGAGATTGCAAAAATTGAGAATATAAACATATAATATCAAAAAATTTAAATCAGAAAGGTGCCATTAATCTCGGTGGAGGGCAGATGACAAAATCGTGCATGTAAATATTTAACCTCACCAGTAAGAAAGACCCATCAATCATCAACCTCCAACTTAACCATTAAAAAAAAAAAAAAAGAAAGAAACGTCTCAGTCAACCATAAAACATTAGGTGGCCACTGGGATCATAAGATGACGCCCAAATGACGGCCGAACCGTTAAAAAACTTAGAACGCTCACCGGATACTCCCGAAGGAAGCATATTAAACCAGAGGTCAACAGCTAGTATTGGTTCTCCTTATCCTGAAGTCCAACATGAAATGCGAAGCTTGGCGCCATAAGTTTAAACGTATTAAATAAACGCTGCACTGAAAGGGAAGTCATAGTGACAAAAAATTATTGCGTTAGGCATAGTTGAACATAATATTAAACAATCTGTCCACCGTTACATCCAGCTCAGTCATTGTCCCATAAGGCAACTCCCATATTCTCGTAGCAATGACACGAAGGTAGAATACCCTCTTTGTTTTCTCCTTGTGTTATGTGAAAGTGTGTGAGAAATGTTTGTGTGTGCTGTGTTGTTTTGCCAGCTGATCCATATGTCACCAACGGGACCATCAAATTTAACTTTCCCATCCGGCGAACGAATCACCATTAGCAGTGTTGTACGAGTTAATTCAATACGCACTGTGGAGAGGATCTGAATTTAACATACGCATTGATGTTTTTGAATTGTATACCACACCTTTCTTCCTGCTGGCATGGTAAAAAACTTTTTGCATTCGTCGGGTGCAAGGTAATCTAGTTGCACCCTATCTACCATGACCAAGAGAAGGGTATCACCTACCCATATTCCTTTCTCTCCATTTATTATTGCTTAAAAGACCTCCAAGAAGAAGACAGAGTTCCACGTATTTTAACCCATTATTGACTTAGCAGAGTTGCTGATTACACCGTTATTAACATAGGTAGAAACGACTGATTGACACTTCTGTAAGCGAGTCCTGAAATGTTTCCTTTTTTCTCTGTAAGTAATCAAACATTTTGCCGCTAAGCCCTAAGGTAAATAACATTTCAATCTGCGAAATGATACTCACCTGCATATTGATAATCCCGTAGGGTAGTCAAAGTGCAGTTTTTATTCGACGATATTACGAGGATTTTCATTTTATCCCAATATCCCGTTTCCACACCATTGATCTGTCAAGCTCTCATAACGCTGACGGCAGTCAACTTTATACCCTCAAATAACAAACGAATTTAAAGTAACGTTAAATCGAAGGGCGCTTATCAGAAAATGAAACTAGACCGGTAGATTACACTCAGTCGAAAAGAAAATGGTGGCTACTTTCGTTCAAGAATGTTTGCTGGAAAATTTCTCCATACATAAATAGTATTTTGGCTAGTAATTTGCATTAGTGAGCAGATATTTAATCACAGGCGTCGTTTCCATTGGACCGTGTTGCTGAATAAGTTTTGCATATCTATGACACACACACATATATATATATATATATATCACTGTTGCTTCACATAAACATAGCTGTAAACCGTTGCACGTTACTGTTACCGAATACGATAGTGAGTACGTGGCTCGCGAGCCTGCCGGGGACGGAACGCGTTGCATTCGCAGTGAGCCGACAACTGTCGGTTTTTGCTGCGAATCAAAGGGCGCTCGCTGTGCGCTCGTGGACGTCGAGAGTGAAGGTTGTTGCACGCTGCGAACCTATCAGTATCCTCAAGCGTCATGAGTGAATGGACAGAAGATAAATGTCTTCAGCTGATAGAATCCTATCACGAAAGCAGTGTCCTATGGAAACCCAAGGATTGGCAGCCCTAATTTTGCAAGGCTTAATAAACCTTTTAAAAAATAAAATTATTCCAATTATTATTATTGATCAATAATAAACAAAAAAAAAATATTTTTAGGTGGAGGACCTCAATGATAACACAAAAACACAGTGACATGCTCTACGTGAACCATTCAATAAAAAGCTAAAACCAGATCCGAAATTACAAATCCTGAAGAGGCTTTCGGAATACTGAAAAATGCGGCAGATAAACCGAAAAAGGGTACGGAACTACGGTCTTTCTTTGATTTCATAGAAGAAAAATTTAAAAACTATACAAGGTAAATAAAAAATTCAATTCGACAGTGAAATATTTCAAATAATTATGCGTGCTCAACAAAGACATTATAACTCCATACAAAATTATGGTTATTACTCCACTACACAAGCTCCACACCATTCAGCTTCTTCCTCCACTATAAATCCAGATGTAGCTTGCCCTTCCACTTCTTCACCAAATCAAAACCAACAAATTCCTCTACACAACCCTCCATACTCCCCGTACAGCAACAATAGCGAAATATTCATCAGATATGAGTTTAGAAAATTACGTATGATTTTTTAAAAATAAATTATATTATTATTTTTTTTTATTATTGAATAAAGGATTACCTTCATTTATTCTTCCAGAGCTCCTATCGGCGCTTGGCACACTTCAGGGACAATTCAGCTCATGGCTTATTTGGAAATGCGAGAAAGATATTGTAACTTGTAAAAGAATCACTAGTAGCTAAGTATTTCTGCTTCACAGTTAATCAGCCTTGAACCGACACTGCTTCTCGGAACGAAGTGTTTCTTCGTTCTATCTTGGGTCCCAATTATGTTCATTAGATATTCAAAATCAGTTGAAGGATTCTCGTGAAATTTTTGTAATTACCATCATTTGTTGATTTCTTAAAAGAATAAATTAGATCACTTCTTTCTCAATTAATTTCTATGAATACGCCATCTTCGTGGTCGGTTATAATTATCCAGTAAAGCATATACAAGTAAGTATGCTGCACAAGCGGAGACACTTCGTCCGACTCGCGGAGCTCCAAACGAACAATGCGGATAGAGTCGGCTTGTCGTTACGGTTACAGTGAGCGTACACACTAGAACCCTGTAACAGTATCCGTTTGGATACAGTTTACAGCTCGCTAGTGAGTACGCTCAGTGAGGTGGCTCGTGGTGTCGTTGCGAGCGAAGTTCGTTTTCCCGCGTCCACACTGGAACTGGGTTACTGTATCTGTTGGTTACAGTTACGTTCGCTAGTCAGTTCACCGGGTTAACGTTACATCCTTCACGAACATATTTAAGCAAACTGTTTCTTTTCCAATTGGCTTTAATACACTCAGGTACCTTGAAAATAAAGAAATTAAACTTCAATTGAAAAGTTTGCACTATAGTTTGTGTGTGTGTGTGTGGAAGTTCCTATGAAGTACGTGCAACACAGTTTGAAAAACAAAATTAGTCTATCATAAAGATGCAAAGAAACTGACTCTCTTCAC
>CM061921.1:93432424-93615826 GCA_031002005.1 Vandiemenella viatica | reverse complement strand
TATTCGTGGGTCGAGTGCCACTGAAACTAGGAGTAGTCTTGCTTCCAGACAGTTGGGAGATGAATGCCACCGGGAATGAAGTCGCCAGAAGAGATGCTGCTGGAAGTGTGCTCCCCGGAGGAGTAAGAAAGTGTGTCTCTGCGTCTCTCTACTATCCTGTTCTCAGTGGAAGAGGAACTGGGCAGCTTTACCGTCCTGCCTGAGGCCACCACATTTACGAGCTGGTGGCGCCTCCTATCGGCACCGACTACTTTGCAGTTAGGTGGGAACTTCAAAACTTCCTATGTCTCCATAATAAAAAGGTAGTGGAACTACAAGGCTGTGGCATTAAGGATCGACGGATTGACCAACGTATCTGACCAGTTTATAACGATTCGTTTCTTCAATTTTGACTGCGAAACCCTGAACAGAAATACTCGAAATCTTCATCCACGTATTATATTTTTAGACCATTAAAGAGTTTGTATCACTATAATCTAGAATAGACTTATTTAAACATTGATAACAGCCAGCCTTAATAAAACATTCATCGGAGCTAATGCAAACATTTACCCAGACTCAAAAAGATCCTTTAAGCGGGAAAACTACGTCTCAGAACCGAACCCGGTAATGAAAGAACTGTAACAGGGAAGTTTTAGATCTTCAAGACTGTTGATCATATCTGAGCAAGAAGCATTCAAGATATGTAGAAGAAAATTACAAAGAATTAGAATAATTAACAACCCTTCTATTTGAAGATGATCAAGTTGTCATAGCGTGCGATGGAAACGATATCGATTATAATCTCCAAAAATTAATAGAAAAATATGTAATATAGATTCTAAATGTAAATTTGTAAAAAGTAGAGGTATTGGAAAGGGTGTAAGAACTAGAGGTAGCAACGAGAAAAATTGGAATATTTACAGAGTACCAAAACCTGGGCAGTATTATGTGGGGAACATCTAGAAGATACACACAACTGAGATCGACAGGATAAAAAAATGTATTCGATTACTGATTTACTTACTCCGGCCTAAGAAAATTATATTTGAAACGAAAATTACAATCTACACAACAATTGTAGAACCCGTTTTGAATGTATGTCTGAATGTTTAAAGTTTTAGTTAAATGTAGAAAAAATATTGAAACGTCTGAAGTGTTTTTTTTTTTTTTACTTTTTTTTTTTTTTTTTTTTTTTTTTTTTTTTTTTAAAGAGTCCTTTCATTTTCTGCAGGTGTGACCGCATGCTGGATAAAAGTGACATATAAAATGTGTGCTCTAGTTTTGAGAGGACAGAGACTATATAGCAACTGTGATATGGCCATTTAGTGAGAATGTAAAACGAGCGAAGAAGTGGAAGAAGAAGAGTTGGGAGGACAGAAATATCATAATGAGAATGTATCAGGCGGACAACGGGACACAGTGCCATTAATGAAGAAATGTGGAGAAACAGAGAAGAAAAGATGGGAGTGCGGTTTGAGTGTCACCTCACGTATCCTTGATCACTGCTGCAATTCCAAAGGAGATGTCTTCTTCTGGATTACTAAAGATCATTCGTCATCTTTTTTCTCCGACTTAACTTTTGTAGTAAGGTAGAAAATGCCACTTTCGTCATTTGTCAATGATCAGTTTAAACACGCATTTGTTACTGTCGTTTTGCTGCGTTAAAATAATGATTATTTCTCTGTAATACCATAAACTGTAACGTTGGTCCCACAAATGTGCTCTCACCGAGTGTGGTGGAGACTTAAAATTTTTAATCATACCTGGTATGTTGCAGTAATATTATGCTCAAAATAGCACAAAAGCATATATTTACTCAGAATCAATTTAAATGCTGTGAGTTGTTAGTAAAAGTTCCCTTCAGTTTCGCTAGTTTCTTTCAAATTTTTCTCAGAGAGCTAAAAGTCCAATAAAATTCATTATTCTCCAAGAGAATTCTGTATTACTCAAAAGAACAAAAATGTAACCCCAGTGATGCTATTACTATTAACAGTTATTCATTTTATCGCTGTTTATACTAGGTAAATATAATGTGGCCTGAAACAGGTAATGGAATATCTTCTAAACAGCAAATCTTTGCTTATAGAGTTAGTGATAATGTAATTGTGTAAGTGATTGTGTGTTCTATATTTATAGTGGAAACAAGCGGATAGAGTTGGACCATCAGACAGAGCCTTAAGTAGTGTCTAACGGAGTTCATTCAGTGATTATGAGAGTCAACCGCTGGATTACTGGAACGTAACAGCATTTATTTACAGTGCAGTAGAAAATCACTTGAACAACTGGGGAGATGGAAATCGACACGGCTTTATCCAAAATGCGAGGCACAATTTCACTATTGTGTTTCTCGTCACATTTTGAGTTTATCTTATGGAATGCAGAACATTTCTAAGAAACCATATTGAGCAACAAACATCACCAGATTCAAAGAACTATTCCTAATGACTAGTTATATTTTAGCTATATTTGCCGGATCGCTTTAACCTACCTCTTGAACCACATATTTCACAACTGAATGAAAGTTCCATTACAGATGATGGTACAGAAAGAGAGAAATATTCCGAGTAATTTGTTTACTTCACTACCGAGCGTGGTGGTGTAACGGATAGCGTTCTGGCCTCGCATTCGGGAGGACGGCGGTTCGAATCCCCGTCCGGGCATCCAGATTTGGGTTTTCCATGGTTTCACTCCAGGTGAATGCCGGGATGCTTTTTTCAAAAAGGCCATTGCCGAATTCCTTCCCATTCCTTGCCCCCATCCTTTCCCGTCTCTAAAAGACCACGTTGTTAAAAAGGGACGTTAAAACTGCTACAAAAAAAAAATAAAAAAATAAAAAAATAAAAAAAATTTACTTCACTAAAAGAATTTTTCAGCCTGGGACCAAACAAAAGTTCTTGCCTCCACTGTTGTCTTGACAAACACATTTAGTAAAATTTCTCAAAAAAAAAAATCTCAGGAGAGTAAAATCCTGTCAGTTAATGCACTAGTTTGAAATATGCCAAGAAACTTATCTTCCAAACAGGTGAAAATATATTTGCAACTTTAGATTAATAATTTATACTGCAATTTTCGGCGGATCTTCTATACGCATGATTGGCTCTTCTCACGTACAGAATATTTCAGTTAAATATATTTTTGGCATACACGGATACGAAAAGAAATTTCTAATTTAGATCGACATACTTGTGGATAGAAATTAATTTAGTTGTAAATTGTAATGAGCGAAAGTGAAGAAAAATTAAGTTATAACTTACAAACCAATGAGTAATTCCCACTCACAGCTATTAGGTTCTTTTAAATTAATGTAAATATAGCCTGTATAGTCTACAGAAAAAGGAAATAAAAAAATTCGACATTTGTAGAAAAATAAGTACGAAACTTGGCGAAATAACAATGAATTAAGGGTTTAATGGTAATGCTGATTTTAATAGTGAGGGAAAACAAGTTAGATATCTTTCTCTATTCTAGTACCAACAGATGCAATTGGTTTTAACATCTCCAGGACCTTAGAAACCATTACACCAAAAATAAATTCTTATACTATTTTAATAAAATCCGTTGCAATTAGGGGAAAAGTACAGCAGAGATGTGAAATTATTTATTCAACAAATTTTAATCGAATATCAAAAAATTTTAAGTCGATATTTCAGTTTATCTTACACAATTAAACTAAGCCAATAGATATGCTAAGTTCTGTAACATTCCAAGTTTTAAAAATTCATGTAGTCAGATAATCTCATTCAACTTTAAATAAAATCTAAACTTCAAATGAGTATAATTCCATGCTTAAAATCCAAGTTATCGATTTATTTAACCAACGAAATATCTGGTTGAATGTATTACGAAGGTATTTAGAAACCTTTGTCTTATTTTAAAATGTGAGAATTGAATTTGAAAATCTGGAAATGGTAATATATAATATATAAGAGTTTATGTAATTATAATGTTTCTTTTGTCACAACAACCTTATAAGAACAAAATTATCATCAACTTAATATGAAATTCTTTTTTTTTCTAAGTAACATTACACGTGAAAGGACTTTAGTTTTAGACTTTATTCACATTTAACATACGTATACTATAGAAAGGGATGTAAAGCAACAATATTTGAGATTTTTGTAGCTGTAGTGCAATATGTGTTTCAAGAAAGCGAATTTCCCTTAAAGACAATTATTGTAGACAGAATGACTGAATCATTTGGTTGGAAGGGAGTGAATGATTGTATTGGTATTGGAGTAACGCTGTCACTGCCAAACCGCATGAAACGTGATGTGGTGGAACTCCACCACATTTGTGATCTCAAAATGCGATAACGTTTGCTACAACTTCGCTCTAATGATCCGCACTTACGTTAATGACCAACGTGGGTAATTAGTTAGTTTCACAAATACAGTGAACCTACATTGAACGAGTTACTGATTAAAAAATTCGCGGTATTAAAAACTTGTTAATAAATTTTTATTTTAACTCATAACATAATTTTATAAGCAAACCTTTTTCGTACGTAATGTGTCACGAATAAAAATTCAAAATTTCGTTTTTTGCGCTTCCTCAGGAAATATTGCATGGCCCCGAGGAGCATCTATGGTGATATATTTTTTTGGGCACCAACTAACACAATTAATTCCTTTTAAGAAATTCTTCCGTGTTTAGCGCCTGATATGAATAGATCATAACATTATGAATATTAATTTGTTCTGTAAAAATATTTAACTCTAATAAGTTATATATTTCAGACATCTACAGTTGTAACTGCGGGTCCACTTATTAATATGCTGCGCCGAAATATGCATCTTATTTTGTATCTTATTACCAGGAATTGACAAACTGAAATTGTGAAACAATTGCGCAATAAAATCAGTGCAATTTTTTTTCTATATTGGTTCAATACCAACACTATCTGAATCACGTATATGTTCGTAAGACTGTGTTAACAAATGTTACAAAACTTTTCTAACGAAGGAGTGTTTGGTAGGTCAGCTGTAGCTGATCGTAGTGTACTCTACCTTGCTGGCATTACAAAGGAATCTGCATTAATTCCCTGTTCGGCCAACCGTGTGTATTCTTCCGATGTGATTACCGTCAGGGTTCTTTCCGTAAAGGACATTGCAGGTTTCTTTTCCACCCCTTTTAAATAATCCTTTCCAGGCTCTATTGAATTAGTCGTCCACCAACCGTTAGAAACCAAATAGTTTCTCTGTTTATATGAAAAACAGGCCAAGGTGATTTTTAAGAAATTATTCTGAAGGAAATTTTGGAAAATGTTGTTTGGATTTCCCCATCAAGAATTAAAGAGAGTATCTCAAGTATTTAGACTTCGCAACTAGACGTAAAAATAGTAACTTCCGGAGAGTCTGGAGCCAAAATATCATGATTCTGACTGTAGCATCACCTTTATTAATAATTATTATTTTTTAAATCAGGACAAAAATCATTAACAATTTGGATAATACAACCTGTATGAATTTATTATTTCAGTGCTAGAGTGAACACTTATTAAAATCATCATTTTTAATGATAAAGTTAAGTCGAAAAAATAACCAAAAGTGCAGTAAAGTTAGGCAGGATGAACAATTTGTCCATAGAGATGAGTTCAATGGAACACACAACACAGTGAAGCCCAGAATGATGATAGATCCTGACAACTTAATATAATGATCAGTTAATCCTAATCCAGATGAAATACAAAAAAAAATATCGGATAGTACCTGTTCAATAATATTGTGTTCACTGAAATTTTGTCTTTACTTATTTCAGGTTTTGTTCAATTTGTTAAGAAAGGAAATTATTTCATGCTACTGAGAACAGCACTAACTCATGTGATAAAATTTTATACACTAAACTATCAAAAGATAAAGAATGGAGTGATTAATTGGTAATACCAATATGTATCGGTCGTCTTTCTGGAACATTAACAATCATGGTTTGCTCTCAAGAATGAAAAAGAAGTTTAAAGGTGACTGAAAGGCCAGTCTTACAGACAGTCGACATTATCATTGACCTAACATCAATGTTCACTTTTTGCAGCAAGAGATGAAGAACTGTTCAATAGTTGTGTTTCTTCCCAATGCGTGTTTCTTAAAAATTTACAATGAAAACTTAACTTTGGAGAGACTCAGTAAGAGAAAAATATAAATATTATACCTTCATACGATAACACTCATTATTAATTCAGATAAACAAAATCTATGGATATTAGTTTTCTTAAAATAAAAAAAAGGTTAACTGGTCAGTAGTGTTTACATCGCTCTTGTCGAGACCAGGATGCCTATTTTTGACACGGTGTGGATTAACATTAAGAAATCATGATCTTGGTTTTCCATGGTTTTCCCAGATCACTCTAGGTGAATGCTGGGATAGTTCTTCTCATTAGCCCATGGGCGCCTCCTGCCATATCCTGTATATCCCTTCCAAACTATTACCCTTTCGGATAGGTGCAATGCACCCTCCGCCACACACTTTTAGTGAATCGTAGAGTAATAATAATAATAAGAAGAAGAAGAAGCAATTTTCCATTTTACATCGATATTTCATAGTATAGAACTGTTATATCGACTGAACAGGAAGGGCTGAATATTACGATTCATCGGTGAAACCTGGAATACAAGAATTGAAACCATACTAGTGTGAAACAATAGTGCTGTAATGGTTGATAAATTCAGCTTGAAACTAATTTTTAGTTCTATTAATCTTTTCGTGTGAAAAATGGAACTTAATTTGTAAAGTAAATCAGGTTTGTATCAGTCATTTTTTGAATGTTGTACACCGAAAGATTTTTTGGACCATCTTGCAATGGTTGTACTCTATTCATGACATCTCAGAGGAATATCTACTGTTACTGTGTATGTTTACATAACACTGCTGAACGTGTTTTAAAAATAGTAATGTTTTGAGAGTTATTCACGGGGCATCCTAAAATTTTATTTACCATGAATAAACATATGAGATACAAAGGTGAGAGTAGGATATTCATCTGAAGACTTCTCCATAAACCGCCCTGCTATTGCCAACTTTATTCTTGCCATCCGTCTTCGAGGACAAGAGTACCTCAAATTTATAAACTACACAGTATTTTATTCGCGTATAAAACATTTGCGAGCCTTCTAACGAGACAGAGAAAATTTTTTGCGTGACTTAACTTATATCCTGAGTATTAGCAGTCCAAATATTAATTTACTAATTGAATTTTGATAAGTATTTTATCATGAATAAAATTATTCTCGTGCCCATTGCAAAAGTTATGATACAGTAATGTCAAAATTAAGAACATTTTTTTATTTTTGAACTTGATCTCCCTTCAGTCGGTTCAAGAAGATGAATCATAATAAATAACCCAATCACTTCAATAAGTACACATACTGTCCATAAACATCGTTCAAGTTACTGAAATTTAATGAGACTTATTAATAAATGTTTTTTCAATAAACGGGGAGCATAAAAGTTAGTAAAAGAGCAGAAAACATATAAAAATCTATCGTGAACAATATCACATTACTGCGCAGCTACAATTTAGATTTCAATCAATCGTCTTTAAAAAAAAAAAAAAAAAAAAAAAAAAAAAAAACAGAATGGATACAAATAAAATACATGGGAATCATGTTCAAAATGATTCAGTTGGATTAAGAAGCAACTATAAAGAAGATACAGCAAAATCGTGAATTTTAACTTTCTTGCACTCTTTCTACAAATTCAAAATACTGAGATTGCAAAAACTGAGAATATAAACATATAATATCAAAAAATTTAAATCAGAATGGTTCCATTAATCTCGGTGGAGGGCAGATGACAAAATCGTGCATGTAAATATTTAACCTCACCAGTAAGAAAGACCCATCAATCATCAACCTCCAACTTAACCACTAAAAAAAAAAAAAAAAAAAGATAGAAAGAAACGTCTCAGTCAACCATAAAACATTAGGTGGCCACTGGGATCATAAGATGTCGCCCAAATGACGGCCGAAGCGTTAAAAAACTTAGAACGCTCACCGGATACTCCCGAAGGAAGCATATTAAACCAGAGGTCAACAGCTAGTAGTGGTTCTCCTTATCCTGAAGTCCAACATGAAATGCGAAGCTTGGCGCCATAAGTTTAAACGTATTAAATAAACGCTGCACTGAAAGGGAAGTCATAGTGACAAAAAATTAGTGCGTTAGGCAGAGTTGAACATAATATTAAACAATCTGTCCACCGTTACATCTAGCTCAGTCGTTCTCCCATAAGGCAACTCCCATATTCTCGTAGCAATGACACGAAGGTAGAATGCCCTCTTTGTTTCCTCCTTGTGATATGTGAAAGTGTGTGAGAAATGTTTGTGTGTGCTGTGTTGTTTTGCCAGCTGATCCATATGTCACCAACGGGGCCGTCAAAGTTAACGTTCCAATCCGGCGAACGAATCACCATTAGCAGTGTTGTACGAGTTAATTCAATACGCACTGTGGAGAGGATCTGAATTTAACATACGCATTGATGTTTTTGAATTGTATACCACACCTTCCTTCCTGCTGGCATGGTAAAAACTTTTTGCATTCGTCGGGTGCAAGGTAATCTAGTTGCACCCTATCTACCATGACCAAGAGAAGGGTATCACCTACCCATATTCCTTTCTCTCCATTTATTATTGCTTAAAAGACCTCCAAGAAGAAGACAGAGTTCCACGTATTTTAACCCATTATTGACTTAGCAGAGTTGCTGATTACGCCGTTATGAACATAGGTAGAAACGACTGATTGACACTTCTGTAAGCGAGTCCTGAAATGTTTCCTTTTTTCTCTGTAAGTAATCAAACATTTTGCCGCTAAGCCCTAAGGTAAATAACATTTCAATCTGCGAAATGATACTCACCTGCATATTGATAATCCCGTAGGGTAGTCAAAGTGCAGTTTTTATTCGGGCGATATTACGAGGATTTTCATTTTATCCCAATATCCCGTTTCCACACCATTGATCTGTCAAGCTCTCATAACGCTGACGGCAGTCAACTTTAAACCCTCAAATAACAAACGAATTTAAAGTAACGTTAAATCGAAGGGCGCTTATCAGAAAATGAAACTAGACCGGTAGATTACACTCAGTCCAAAAGAAAATGGTGGCTACTTTCGTTCAAGAATGTTTGCTGGAAAATTTCTCCATACATAAATAGTATTTTGGCTAGTAATTTGCATTAGTGAGCAGATATTTAATCACAGGCGTCGTTTCCATTGGACCGTGTTGCTGAATAAGTTTTGCATATCTATGACATATATATATATATATATATATATATATATATATCACTGTTGCTTCACATAAACATAGCTGTAACCGTTGCGCGTTACTGTTACCGTAAACTATAGTGAGTACGTGGCTCGCGAGCCTGCCGCTAGCGGAACGCATTGCATTCCCAGCGAGCCGACAACTGTCGGTTTTTGCTGCGAATCAAAGGGCGCTCGCTGTGCGCTCGTGGACGTCGAGAGTGAAGGTTGCTGCACGCTGCGAACCTATCAGTATCCTCAAGCGTCATGAGT
This sequence comes from Vandiemenella viatica, assembly GCA_031002005.1. Classification (NCBI taxonomy): domain Eukaryota; kingdom Metazoa; phylum Arthropoda; class Insecta; order Orthoptera; family Morabidae; genus Vandiemenella; species Vandiemenella viatica. Next base: position 93,606,340 of record CM061921.1, on the reverse strand, counting down.
GAATGGTCAGAAGATAAATGTCTTCAGCTGATAGAATCCTATCACCAAAGCAGTGTCCTATGGAAACCCAAGGATTGGCAGCCTTAATTTTGCAAGGCTTGGTAAACCTTTAAAAAATAAAATTATTCCAATTATTATTATTGATCATTAATAAACAAAAAAAATATTTTTAGGTGGAGGACCTCAATGATAACACAAAAACACAGTGACATGCTCTACGTGAACCATTCAATAAAAAGCTAAAACCAGATCCGAAATTACAAATCCTGAAAGAGGCTTTCGGAATACTGAAAAATGCGGCAGATAAACCGAAAAAGGGTACGGAACTACGGTCTTTCTTTGATTTCATACAAGAAAAATTTAAAAACTATACCAAGGAAATAAAAGATGCAATTCGACATGAAATATTACAAATAATTATGCGTGCTCATCAAGGACATTATAACTCCATACAAAATTATGGTTATTACTCCACTACACAAGCTACACACCCTTCAGCTTCTTCCTCCACTATAAATCCAGATGTTCACTTCTTCACCAAATCAAAACCAACAAACTCCTCTACACAACCCGCCATACTCCCCGTACAGCAACAATAGCGAATATTCATCAGATATGAGTTTAGAAAATTACGTATGATTTTTTTAAAAATAAATTATATTATTATTTTTTATTATTGAATAAAGGATTACCTTCATTTATTCTTCCAGAGCTCCTATCGGCGCTTGGCACACTTCAGGGACAATTCAGCTTATGGCTTATTTGGAAATGCGAGGAAGATATTGTAAACTTGTAAAAGAATCACTAGTAGCTAAGTATTTCTGCGTCACACCTAATCTGTCTTGAACCGACACTGCTTCTCGGAACGAAGTGTTTCTTCGTTCTATCTTGGGTCCAATTATGTTCATTAGATATTCAAAATCAGTTGAAGGGATTCTCGTGAAATTTTTGTAATTACCACTCATTTGTTGATTTCTTAAAAGAATAATTAGATCACTTCTTTCTCAATTAATTCTATGAATACGCCATCTTCGTGGTCGTTTATAATTATCCAGTAAAGCATATACAAGTAAGTATGCTGCACAAGCGAGAGACACTTCGTCCGACATCGCGGAGCTCCAAACGAACAATGCGGATAGAGTCGGCTTGTCGTTACGGTTACAGTGAGCGTACACACTAGAACCCTGTAACAGTATCCGTTTGGATACAGTTACAGCTCGCTAGTGAGTACGCTCAGTGAGGTGGCTCGGTGTTCGTCGCGAGCGAAGTTCGTTTCCCGCGTCCACACTGGAACGTGGTTACTGTATCTGTTGGTTACAGTTACAGTTCGCTAGTCAGTACCCGGGTTAACGTTACATCCTTCACGAAACATATTTTTAAGCAAACTGTTTCTTTTCCAATTGGCTTTAATACATTCAGGTACCTTGAAAATAAAGAAAATTAAACTTCAATTGAAAACTTTGCACTATAGTTTGTGTGTGTGTGTGTGTGTGTGTGTGTGTGGAAAACTGCTAAGTTCCATATGAAGTACGTGCAACACAGTTTGAAAAACAAAAATTAGTCTATCATAAAGGTGCAAAGAAACTGACTCATCTTCAATGTTGAATAATTAGTTTTATATATTTATATATACGGCATAAACAAAAATAAGCATTTTAAAACCATCATGTTTTTGCCTCGTACTTAAATGCCTACGGTAAAGTCTGGTAATTTTTTTTAAACTATCTCATCTCTCAGCTTTATACCTTATGAATTTTTATGTTCTTTTAGAAAAAACCAATTTAGATGTGTCTCAATGAACGGTGAAAATAAATCATTTACAGTAGATCTAGACACAAATTAACAGACTGCTACTTTATATAAAGGAGCAAAATTAGAGTAAAATTTTAATTTCATCTCTGGAGACGTTTTGGCCTCGCATTAGGGAGGACGGCGGTTCGAATCCCCGTCCGGGCATCCAGATTTGCGTTTTCCATGGTTTCCCAAATCACTCCAGGCTATTGCAGGGATGCTTCCTTAAAAAAAGGCCGTGGCCGAATTCCTTCCCATTCCTTGCCCCCATCCTTTCCCGTCTCTAAAGACCTCGCTGTTGAGAGACGTAAAGGAGTTAAAAAAAAAATCTCTGGAAATGAGCTGCCGTTCGTAGAAAATTATCAGATAGGTTCATTGATTTAAATTTCCGTACCTGTTCAGAAATATTCTCGCAAAATATTAACCATATTTTTGTTAAATTGATAGTATAAGGATCCTTGACTCTACTGTCTGTTACCTATACATCAACGACAGGGTATGATACCTGCTAGCGAAGCGGAAGTAATGAACACAATGGACTAGGAACCATGATCAATACAAACTATGGTGTATCCGCTGAGAGGTAAATTCCTTGAAGCGCAACGTTCTAGCTAGAAGCGGTCAATGGAGACGTGAAAGGGGCTTCGTCTGATTTGATGTCTTGGATGCCTGTGTTCAAACAGCCGCGTAGGAATGGCAGTGAAGACGGAAATTCAATACAGGTGCACAACAGACTCAACCTCTTCTACTAACGATGCTTAATGTTCTGAGGAACATTCCAATAACACAACATCCATCTCACTCCGGAGTAGAGAGGAATGGAAACAGGTTTCCTGATACTGTTTGCTGAACGGATGATTCGTTGAAAACAGTTTAGTGTGGAAAAGAAATTTCAGGTTTATTAAGAAACAAATTGCCACATAATCACTTTTATAGAAGCGGTTGATGTGTCATTTTGTAGCAAACAACCTCAAGTTTCACATAAAAGTGTCAAGTGTCATTTTGGTTCGATGTTACTACCATTTCTCATAGGGCAAACATCTCACTGGTTATCAATTTCTTCCTTCACTCGATGCAGAAAATCGGGCGTAACTTGTACAACGGCAGCGAAGATTCGATTTTTCAGGTCGGCCAAATTGTTTGTTAGGGCAGGAACATACATATTATGATCTTTAACGAAACCCCAGAGAAAGAAATCCAGTGGTGTCAAGTCCGAGGAGCGAGGTGACCATGTGATTGGGCCTTCACGGTATATCCCCCGACCTGGGGAGCGATTATCGAGGAAACGTCGAACTTCCGTGAAGAAATGAGGTGATGTACTGTCTTTCTGGTACTAAACCTTCCCATCTCGGCCATCTTCATCGATCAGTGGAATTAAAAAGTTTTTAAGCATATGCAGATACATAATACCAGTGACAATTTTCTCCATGAAGAAGAAAGGGCCGTATACTTTCAATTTGCAAAGGGCACAAAACACATTAACTTTGGTGCTGTCAGGAACGTGTTCCAGGATTGAATGTAGATTGAGGAAATTGTAGGCCCGCTTGGAGGTTCTTTAGCGTATTCGGTGCGAAATTTACACCGAACAGTTGTTGCAGAGTTCGTTTTATGAAACCAAAGCAGACAGCGAGCACACTCCGTACCAGTGAAAGTAGCCATTTTAACTGTGCTCTACGCTGGCACTCCTGGTGGCGGAATGGTGTACTGATGCGTTACGTGCATCAAACTTGGAGTTATTTGCTACAAAATGACATATCTATCGATTCTCTAAGTTATCTCAACAACTTTCTATATCATTCCAAAGTTGTTAAGTCCTTTTTGTCTCACCCTGTAGTTAACACAAACCTTTATTTAATTTTTTTAATTAACTATTATTATCAAAAAATTAATAAAAATAAGATTTAAAAAATAATTTAAAATAAGCCAATACGGTATCCCGCAATTATCTAAGCGAATGCTGAGACAATCCCCAGTTTCCGTCTAATAACCTACACATTTTGCAAATAGACGAAAAAGTACGCTTACCATACAAAAAAAAAAACAAAGCTACACGTTTCACAGACCGTTGGAAACGCAAACATTCCTCGTTTAGATTAAATGCTCCGGGTTGATCAGCCAAAACATTATGACCACCTGCTTATTAGTGTGTTGGTCCATCTTTGGAGCGCAATACAGCTGCGATTCGGCGTGGCATGAATTCGAAAAGTCCTTGTTAGGTTTCCGGAGTTCTCTGGCACTTGATGTCTACGCACAGGTCACGCAGTTCCTTTAAATTACGGGCTGGTGGTTTGCGGGCGCGGCACCTGGGAACAAGCATCTCGGAAACGGCGAGGCTGTTCGGCTGTTGCTACTGTAGTGAGTATCTATGCAGAATGGTTTAAGGAGGTTGAAACCAGGACTAGGCGACATGGTGGTGGAATTCCAGGCTTCATCACAAACGTGGAGGTCTGAGGCTTACCCACTGTGTAAAGTGGGATAGGCGGTGATCTGTGGCAGATCTGACAGTAGAGTGTGCTCAGGAACACTTGTGCCTGCACCAGAAATGTTTTCTGCTCTCATAACTACCACAGATCGCCGTCTATCCCGCTTTACAGAGTGGGCAAGCTTCAGACCTCCACGTTCTGTAATGAGGCGTGGACGTCCTCCACCTTGTCCCCCAGTCGTGGTTTCACCATCCATCAACCATTCTACATAGATGCTCACTACAGCAGCACGCGAACAGCCGACCAGCCTCGCAGTTTCCGAGATGCTCGTTCCCAGTTGGCGCGCCCACAAACCACCGGCCCGTAATTTAAGGGAATTGCGCGACCTGTGCATTGACATTTGGTGCCAGACAACTCCGGAAACCTAACAAGGACTTTTCGAATTCATGCCACGCCGAATCGCTGCTGTATTGCGCTCCAAAGATGGACCAACACACTATTAAGCAGGAGGTTATAATTTTTTGGCTGATCAGTGTACGAACTACCATTAGTATTTGACATTTACAATCTGTATTACAGATTATTAGATACATTATTTTATATTTATTATCATTAGTATACTAGCTTGACATATGACCGTTACAAGAAGAGTCGAAAATCTTCGTATGAAACACGAAAACATAATCTCTGCAAACATTTGAAGTAGGCTGGAAGCAAACTGGCAGTGCACGCAAATGTTTTCAGGAGTATTGTTCAGTCTGCCGCTACTCAGATTCATATGACGAAACAGTTAAGCGTGATGTAACATTGGTAGGGCTTAAAATCTTTCATGTTTTTAGCAGCCATCATTGTATCATTAAAACGTCTTCACTGCTTATTTCGCTGAGTAATCTGATTGTAAATTTCTATGTTGTGGCTCTAGGCTGGGGTTATATTCAAAGCAATGATTTCTGAGTTTTACCAAGAACCTCTCACAGCCAGAGAACACTATATAAACAGCACCAAACATTCTTCTGCCATCCATGTCGTAAAATTTTCACCTCTTGTACAATACACACTCCAGGTTTAAATGTAGCCTTAATCAACGTCTTTTTATAAGTTTCAATGTAATTCAAAAATTTCAGTTAACTCCTTCACTTATTTTTACAAACATATTTAGTATTGAGGAAGGATTTATGTTTTTTAATGGCCATCTGCTTCCTGTTGTTCTGCAACTATTGACAGCGGCCTAATTCAGTCTGATGTGGGGGACATGCTATTCTAATCTCCCGGACGCAATCTTCTCTGTTTCGCCAGCATATACTTTTCCACATTAAGAAGATATATTGGTCTGCAGGGGAGCTTTGGGGTCCTTTGCAGTTCTCAGGATTGTATTAATTTTATTACCACTCTTGTATGTAGTTTGTACATTGACTTTAGTTAGTATTCTTCAAATCCTTTTTTACATAAGGCAGCTTGACTGGTTTCCTGTTGCTGAAGTTATTTCCTAGGTGAAGTGTCCTGGCCCTTCGTTGTTAATGATTTTATCAAGAAAATTCATTTCTATCTTCATCATTACCATCTTCTTTCTTTCTTCTTCTGACTTTACATCTAGTTGACGTTGAGGTGATTAGAGCCGGGAAAAGATTGCTTACAAGGATCAGGAAAAAAATTTGGACGTATTCTTTTGATGGAACCGTCCCGCTATCCACCTGGAGTGATTTCATAAAATCTTGGAAAACCGAAACATGGTTGGCCGGACAGAGATTCGAACCCATGTCCTCCTGATTCCAAGATCCAATTACTATAGTTCACCATTTAGGCGTAGTTTCATCGTTACCCATGATTCACATCCATATAACAAGGTTGGAAAAACCATGATTATACAAAACTTGATCCTTTTGTTTTCTGGTAACCATTCCATACATTATTTGACACCTCTCAAAAACGAGGGACAACTTATTTCATCTGATATCAAGCTCGATGATACATTCAGATTCCTTGCACGTGGAGATTCCTATTCAAGCCTTACGTATACCTTCAAATTTTCGAAGTGAATGATATCACATTTTGTAGAAGACGTGTTTGAGGACATCATATTTGCGTTAGAAAAAAGACATTAATAGAGAAAAAATATGTTATATTTAGCAAAATTTTGTGTATTACAAGTAAATTACAAACTGAAAAAGTATATAAAATCCGTAACTCTATTTTCCTTTTAAAATACGATTGCGTGGGATAAGTACAGTCCTGACTATCAGAATTTGGCGAATAAACTGCCATTTCCGAGGCTCAAATAATGTCAGAATGCAGTGTTGTTGAGTACATTTCGTGAGTTTCAAGCGTTTTGCAGAGAAGGAATTGGTGATGCGGATGCTGAACTGAAAGGGTCTTAGGCGGGCAACAGAAACAGCAAACATCGTTTTCGGTAAAATTCCACTTCTCTAAAACCAGCTTTTCATAGTACCTTTGAAACTGTCACTTCAACTTATAAACCTACTTTTCTATTTTGGCAACTAACACTTTAAAATTTTTTAGCCAGCTTTTTCGTAAAATCTGCTTTCATATTTCGGTTTTTGTACCACGACGATGAAAAGTTCCATAGGCAATTAGGGCTCGCAAATTTTCTATTAGTTGAACAGTGACCTCTGTGGTACGCATAATGTAATGTAATGTAACCATACAAAGAAGAAAGCAAAAAAAAAACGTAAATTAGGTGCACAACCCGCACCACTTTCCATACGCGCAGTTTGAAAGTTTTATAGGAACTGAACAGAACACAGTTAGGAACACGTCCACACTGCACATGTTGCAGAATCCTGTTTCCTGTGGGACGCAAATATTCAATGTCGCAGACTCAGATTCTCCTGGGAAACAGAACTGCGACAATGAGGCGTGACTTAGAATCCCAGCGTGTACTAGGCTTTGAACTAAAGATCCATATATCTGTCTCCATTAAACTCTCAAGATAATTAAAGTGCTGCACCTCTTCTAAAATGGGGTCGTCAATTTATTTCCAGCTGGGTATTTTCCATGAAATTCCATAACATTAGTTTTGTTAGTTGATATTTCAAGATTAAATTGCTTCCATATACAATTGAAAAACGTACCTACTCAGAATGCGGTATTAAAACATCCTATTCGGCATATGAAAGTGCATTACGATATTTATGATCACCAAGATTTACCCGTGATGGTGTATTTTATTTTCACTTCCGAGTATCATCATCCGAGAGTATATCAAAAAGAATAACTAACAATGTATTCTTGTCTTAAGCGCTGATTTTTTTTTTTTAATCTGTTTAACGTCTCTCTAAGAGCGAGGTCTTTAGAGACTGGATAGGATGGGGGGCAAGGAATGGGAAGGAATTCGGCCATGGCCTTTTGAAGGAAGCATTCCGGCATTTGCCTGGAGTGATTTGTGAAACCATGGAAAACCCAAATCTGGATGCCCGGACGGGGAGTCGAACCGCCGTCCTCCCGAATGCGAGGCCAGAACGCTAGCCGTTACACCACCACGCTCGGTCGCTGATTTATGAATATTTTTCTCATCTAATAATTAGGAACATGTTGAATAAAATTAGTGCCATTATATTGACTTGCAATACAATTTACATGATAATTCGTATAGCCATGTGTGGACATTATTTCCTGGAGATGGTACCCAATCAGAATGTTGAAATCCTTCTCTAAATCTAGAATAGCAGGTAGAAAGGGATGCTGATTTGTCCCCGCTTCTCTATAAGCATCCAAAGTGTTAACACATTGTCACTACCACAATTAGATTTTTGATTCTAATAGTTTATTTCCAGCACAATCTTGCAACCCCCAAGAAACATCACTAAAGACCTACAGAAGAAATTGCAGGGATCCTATCCCTTGTAACAGTCCTCTTCGACTATGCCTTTTCTTATGACTCCGCATCGTCCTTTAAAGCTGTGCACATTCATCAGTAAATGATGGCTAAATATGTGTACTAAACACAATACGCATTGCATAGTTCCAAAAACTGAGAGCATTACGGATTCCATATCTTTTATTGAAATCTCTCACACCACAACTTTATGCCCTTCTCTTTAACATGTCCCACGTACAACAGGCTTCCATACCCTCCTCTACTACCTTCGCTATTCTCTTGGCTCGCATAGAGGTTTGTTGATTTTATGACTGTGTTATAGTGCCGAATTTTGGTCTGTCTTGACATGGATTTTTTTTTTTTTTTTTTAGAGATTTTGCACTAATTCTAACGCTTTTTTTTTTTTACTTTTTGGAGGCGATTTTGCTGCGAGATTTTCTCAAGGCCTGTCGGTTGAATTCTCCGAGGTATTTAAAGTATGGGACCCTGTTGAATTTACCTGTTTTGTTCTCAAACTTACTATTTCTGTCTTCGAACATATTCATTCAGTTTTCTCGAGTGAGATTTGTAACCCTACTGTTTCTGCACATTCTTTGAGTTTCTCAAGCTGTTTGAGTTATTATTATTATTTGAGGTGACAAGATTTTACAGGAAACACATGTGATACGTGTATTTTCTAATGTAATTGCTTGGTGTAATAGCGATTGTCAGATGAGCTTCAAAATGTAGTATTTCATGAAAGCACAAAAAAATGCATTATTCCATGCTAAGAGGTGGAATCTGTCAGCCAGCGTTGGACGCGAACGATGCACGCCAGCGTATGTTCAAATAAATTATGAAACAAACCAGAGGCGTTCATTTGAAGAGGCTTTTGTGTTGCCAAAAATTTATTTCATTAGTTTCTCACTTTCTCGCTGAAAATTATTACGTCAACAAATGGAATGAAATAACTCAGTGATAAAATTTTGCATAACCCAGCCGGAATAACCAAGCGATTCGCGAAAGATTTATCCTATTTTATGGACAGAATAGGTTCGGTAACAATCTGTGAAATTCCAGGGGGCCACCTAATTTTTTCATAACTTGTCTAACTTTTTCCGTTGGCTGAGACCAAGAAAGTAATTTCTATCGTATTTTTTTCCAGAATGTTTTCCGCTCATATAACTGAATATTGTTTTATATATATATATATATAACACTTGTAGGGAAACGCCGTGACCTTTTCATGAAGTAAGCTACAGTAATGAATATTCTTAATGGTTGAGATTACCCCAACGAAATTGACTCTGTTCACGCTAATATTCCGGCTATGACACTCTGTGGCCCAGCAGACACCGCACAAAGAGCTCTGGTGGTCCTCTGTCAAGGGGACGATGGCAGCTTGACAACAAAGTAGGTTCCTTACAATCTGTTATTTAAAACACCTGCATATATTTTGTAGGCCGTGCTTAGCATACTGATGCCTCAACATTTCGTAGTTCTGCTACTGTCTCCTTTCTTGAACAAAGGAGATACTTTTGCAGTTAGCCAGTCTTCAAGGACTTCTATATTTATCCAGAAATTTGAGAAGCAAACCATCATTTTTAAACAATTCTGCCTCTGTGACATCTGGTCCCCAAGATTTTTTGGATTTTTGTTTCTTTATTACCAATTCCATTTCTATTAAGGTAGTGAAATCTACGTTAGCGTCGCATGAATACTGTTCCTAGTGGATATTTTTTCAGCATTGTATCACAAATTTAGTAGTGTTCTATCCATTATGCTCGTTTTATGATACTTATTTGTACTGTCTTACTAGTTTGAAAGCAAAATGCTGTCTTTGATGCATATCACAATCTAAATCTCCAATAAATTTGGCCCAACTGTATTCTTTCCTTATTTCTAACTTCTCTTTATTTCATGACCTTACATTTGACGCCATCGTTTATTGAGTGGGAGACTGTGAGAATATTTCATTTGCCATTTGTTTATCTTTCATCATTTCTTTGATTTTTTCATTGCATACTATAAGATTTTTCCTCCTCCTATATTTGTGTTGCTTTACAATAGATTGCTGTGTGGCCTTGTTAATACAGTTCTTCATACCTTCCTATTTTAAATTCAGCTCAATTTGGGTAGGCCTTTTACTAAATAACGGTTAGGGTCTGTATCGACCTAGAGTACTACAATAACTTTCTTCCACAAAGTTAGCAGCCATAAATAAATTATGATAAATGAGAATCTCGTATCCTCTGAAAACTTTTACATCTTGAACAAAGTGGACAGATTTCTTGTTGAATAATTTCTTTTTGGCTTTACGCCCCGCCGAGGTCATTAGAGACGGGAAAGGAATGAAGGCAAGGCACGTGTAGGAATTTGGCAATGTTCTTTTGAAAGAACCATCATGGCATTCGCCTGGTTCTATTTGAGGAAACATGTAATACACAAATCTGGATGCCTGGGCGGGGATTCGAATCCGCGTCTTCCCGAAACCGATGCCAGAACGTTAGCACCATACACCACGCTCGGTACGTCGCTAGGACAAACCGGCCTTAATGAGTGGTTTGCTTTCCACAGCCCAAGATGAAATGATTAATTCTACTAAGCCTTCCAACGTCTCGAAGAAGGGTGCACTGCCTGCGCATAGTACGTTGATGTTATGTTTTTTTTTTGACGAGACATCGTAAACATTACCCTCCACAACTTAACAGTAACAGTAATTTCACTTCTAGCCGAATCTAAAACTTGTACTAGATTTAAGAGGTTCTTGTCACTGTTAATAAGGGCGATATAGTAAGTAGTATCTCGTTAACACTAGCGAAAAGTTTTAACAAATTCGTCACGTGAACTACCACCATATCGGTGATTTAAAGTTCGAGCTGTAATCAGTAAAAACGGATATGCTTTCAAACGTGAAGCTGTTAGCAATTTATTATTTAAACTGATGCGAAATGTAGCTTGAAAATCGATGTAGGTTATTGTTCTATTAAATATTAAAATTCAATCAGCATCGAGCATTCAAATTTGAAAGGGATTCTGTTTCATAATTACATTCTGTTTTCTTTTCCACAGCGACATGTATACCGGGATTTAGCCTGGTGATTTCTCGCCGATCACTAACATTAGCGTTAGTGATTTTAATTGATTATGATAGGAAAACTCTTGACCTCCCTTTTTTTTCTCACTGTTACAAAGCATGAAACTGTTTTAATTATTACTAGATTTTCGCGGTATGCCGCTTTATTTATTTGATAACCATAGATGCTATTAATGTTGACATAGCAACGAGCGCCAAACATCGCAGAGTAATAGGGCAATGTCTTCGATGATGTTGTTGGTATTTTTTAGTATTTCTGCCACCTCTTTCACTAGTTGTGGCCAACTGGTCTTCTCTCCACAGCAGCTAGTGTCTTGAAATTTTATTCGTGCCAGGTGTTAATGGTATGGCGAGCTGCGTCGGATTTGACGCTATTGTTATATTAATAGTGGCGGATATGTTCCCAAGGTCTTTCGGTTACAGTGTGATCCGTCTCACCGATATAAACACTGCTACAGCTGCAGGGAATTTCATAAACACCTGTAAGCTGGTGTGGGTGAAATCCGTTTTTCACCCTGGTTAATGATTGGCCACGTTTGCAGTGAGCCTTATACACTGTTCGTAACTCCATTCGATTTAACAATTTCCCAATCACATCAGTGATACCATGCACGTATGAGAGACAGGCGAATTTTCTTGGCACATTGGTGTCACAGGATAAGTTGCGTCTTCCATGGGTTTTTTGTTCTTAAAATCCTTCTGATGTCGAAATCACTATAGGCGTTGGCTCGGAATATTCTTGTAAGTGTCTCCATTTCTTCCTTCAGACTTTCCGAGTCACATACTGTTAATATGCTCGATGGTGCGAAATGGCGTTCAGATATCTACTACCGTGGGTCACCTTGCGGTACACAGTATGACCCAAACGTCCATCGTGACGCTCATGAACCAGGACATCGAGAAATGGCAGTAGTCCATTTTCTTCCACTTCCACGATGAACTGGATTTTTGGGTGGGAACTATTCAGGTGATATGAGAACTCTTGCAAACTCTCCTTACCGTGAGGCCAGATGACAAAGGTGTCGTCAACGTACCGGATCCACTTTGCAGGTTTTAGCAGGCTCCGTTTTGAAAGCTTCCATGAATATAATATCTTGGTTCTCCGGGTGGAGCCGCGTCGATTTGTTAAAACCTAACGTTTCTGCCATCTTGCTGTGGCTTTCATCAGAGGACTGCTTGTAAGTTTGCCGCTATCGCCTTATATAGCAGGAGCGCTAGCCGCCGCGGTGACGTCACCGCGCCCAGTGTAGGCGGTAGGATGGGGCCGTTCGACTTCGGTTTTTCTGAGCAAGTATGACCAAATATGGTCAAGTTGTAAACCATTGTCGGCATTAATGTTGTTGGGCTGTTTTTGAATTTCTAGCGCTTCTCTTATGCGCCTAGGCCACCATCTGCTTTCAGTGGCTATAACGCTTGTCTTATCGAATAAAATTGAATGGCCGCTATCGGCTGAATGTAAAACTACAGCGGACTTGCTTGCGTCATTATTTTTAAAATGCCTGATGTGTTCATTGAGCCTCTCCTTAACAGTGCGTCCGGTTTCCCCAATGTTATAGCCACTGAAAGCAGATGGTGGCCTAGGCGCATAAGAGAAGCGCTAGAAATTCAAAAAACAGCCCAACAACATTAATGCCGACAATGGTTTACAACTTGACCATATTTGGTCATACTTGCTCAGAAAAACCGAAGTCGAACGGCCCCATCCTACCGCCTACACTGGGCGCGGTGACGTCACCGCGGCGGCTAGCGCTCCTGCTATATAAGGCGATAGCGGCAAACTTACAAGCAGTCCTCTGATGAAAGCCACAGCAAGATGGCAGAAACGTTAGGTTTTAACAAATCGACGCGGCTCCACCCGGAGAACCAAGATATTACATACAGTGACCGCGGAAGCCTTCGTAATCATTCCATGAATATGTTTGCAAATACAGGTGAAAGTGGTAATCCCATACTTGCACCTTCAACTTTAGCATAAAGTTGACCCCGGAATTGGAAAACGATTGACTTAAGACAGAACTCCGAGAGGTGAGCCCACCCAGTAGAAATTCCATGTGCGAGAAGTTTAGCACGTATTACCGAAACGGCTTCGTCTACCGATAGATTAGTAAATAGAGATACACCATGACTGTTTTCTCTGTCAAACAATGTTAATCTGTAAATATCTTACGCAGTCCCTTCTTTGGCTCAATCATAATTAAGTGTACGTCACCTTTCCTATAAACAATAGACGCCAAGTATAACAACAACCGCGATTAAAGAACCTTTCAGTCTTTCGACAGATAGTTCCTTATTTTACTTATGGCTTTTTATCGCGTCGAAGTCGAGACCATTAGTGATGGGAGAGCATTGGGTACAAGAAAAGAGAAGGAATTTGGTCATGAAGGTTTTAAATGTTCGCCTATAGGGATATTCTGAAACCATGGAAAAACGAAACCTGGATGGCTCGACGAGGATTTAAACCCGCGTCCTGCCGAATGCCAGACAAGGGCGTTACCGGTCATCCACGGGCAAGGTAGTCATATCATTGAAAATATGACAGAAGTGGCAATACTTCTGAAGATGCAAAGTTTTATTTAGTTTTGACTGTTCTGATAAACCGAATCCTGATGGATGAGTGATTAATATTTGAACCTGGTATTCGGAAGAACTCGTACATCCAGATTTCTTTTTTCCACGGTTTCCAGAAATCGCTCCACGAGAATGTAGGTAAAAAGTTCCGATAAGATACACTTTGTTCTCCAGATTCCGAACCTAATACCGAGACCGGTGATAGTTGGTAACGTTTGGGCCTGGCTTTCTGGAGGTCGTGTGTTCAAATCCTCGTCCATCCAACCAGATTTCCGTTTTCCATGGTTTCCCGAATTCACTCCAGATGAATGCCGGGATGATTCCCTAATAAAGCCACCTATCCATTTCTTTCTAGATACTTTTAAACAAAACCAACGCAAGGATATAATGACCCTGCTATCGACGAGTCGTAAGATCCTAATTTAAAAACATTATATTCTTTCAGTTCCCGAGCGTAGAATTACGCTCCCCTCATTCGATTTCATACCCCGAAGACTTGAGAAAGCAGAAGCTCAATAAAAATAGGTAAAAGGTCTGATGGTATTTGTTAGTCAGTTGCGATCAAAATATGTTAATGGTCAAAGTATTTCATTGCTGCTGGAACCCAAAGTAGAGGAAGAAATTTTTCTCAGTTTATTCCATCGGAAATAATATCATCTTTGTCCCTAAACTGTCCCAGCACATCGGCTGTGCCTAATAAAGAGTCTCTAGAATTGATTCTAGCAACCCGTGACCTAACGTTAGGCCGTCCTCTGCAACTTGTCGGCTCTGTTAACAACTCCAATTCCATAGTTGTCGCACACAGTAGTTTAGTTCTCTGACTAGGAATGTAGAAGTCTTTTATAAGCAGCCTGTTGTACTGTACATATCCGTTAGTTCTTCAGATATTTATTTACGAACTGTAATCTAATTTTATCCTTACTCGTGACTAATGTTTTGTGATGATCCCACTTCATATTCTTTTGAGTCCTTACCAGCAAATACTTCACGGAATCAGCTGCTTCAAGAGTTGATTTGCTTACTTTTCACCTGAGTTCTTTCGTCCTTCCTGTCAACGAATGGTATTGCACATAGCCGTCAACCGCCATAGTCCATCGGAAATGAAGTACATTCCAAACATTGTAATCACCCTTGCAGTTAATACTTTCTGATAGCTGCGCAATTTTTATCCGCTTTTGACACTTCTGCAAATGAAAAATACAGAATTACAATTCAATATGCTCTTCATTCAGCACTCCTTGCTTTAATTATAAGCATAAAAACAGATTTATCATTGCACTTACTAATGCACCCGCCGCTGTATCTGGCCCCTCTATTATAGTGGCTAGTGAATTTTGAAGACATAGTTGATCATGATGCTCTTAACATAATGCCGCCACAGCCACGAGGAATGGCGCCACTATGTCAGTCTCTTTCCACAATATTGGCAGGGTTGTCACGTGTCCCAGGGTCGCGCCACATGAAAAGACGGTGAGAGTCACTCTTCATGTCAAACCGCGACTCATCCGTGAACAGAACTCTTCCCAAAGCCGGCCTCGGTAGCGTAGGGGCTAGAGTGTTAGCTCCGCGTGCCGAAGGCCGCCGGTTCGAATCCGGCCACGGGCATGGATGTTTAAGTGTTGTGTGTCTGTGTGAATGTCTTGTCCGTCCTGTGGCGTCCATACATTGGAAAATACAATATACATTGGATGATGACTTATACACTGAAAAACTACAAAATTACATTGAGCTGGCTGTATGGCCTTCGTTGCCAAATGCCATTTTAAAAAAATAAAAAAACTCTTCCCAATTCTTCCTGGTTCCAATGACTGAGGGCAAAATATCACATTCCACGAGCCAAGCGATGTCTGTGTGAGAGAAATGCATCTGGCTGTTCGCCAAATGTACGAAGGAACCTCATGAAGCCGACGGCAAACTGTCTGATGGGAAATGTGTGATCTGGAGGTGGCTGTGAAGTCTGTAGCCATTGCAGGTGCTGTGCTGGTTGGACGTCATCACGCAATGAAGGCAAGATAACGCTCCTGAAGCTGGGTTGTAACATATGGTCCACCTCGCCCATACTGTCGTTGAATGTTTCCTCCCTCTTGAATCATCGCCACAACCGTGAAATGACGCAACTGATGACTTCCAACTTCTGGTACAACTGTGGCCGTCCTCTGATCCGATCACACGTAATGTCATCCATATGTTTTCTCTCTGCTATCCTGCCTCCTTGTGACTCGAAAACTGTGTGCCAAATGCACAAAACACTCTTGTCAGACGCAAGACCTCTCTGCACATACGGACTGTTTCCTACACCATGTGTCGTACTGAGCAGCCAATGTATCACGTGTTTGTATTTTGTGCTTCCACACTTCAGTCCGCACATTATCGCCACGATGCAACGATTTATCCTGGATCGAGAAGAACTGTTACCTTATCGACATGAGTATATTCTGTAAGAAACACATTGTTCATATTCATATGAATTTTTGTTAAAAGCGTAACATCAATTACTTTCAAATAATGAATTTTACCATTGACATAAAAATTATTTTGAAATCAACGATCTTTTACCCGTGAAAACATTTATAACGCCCTCAGGCAAAAGAAATTAGTTTAACAGCAGCTATTAAAATCAATAGTATTTATCATTGTAACTTTAGTGTTTATAAAAGTAAAATATGAAGGATTTTTTTAAAAAAAATATGGATTAAGTATTTATTCCCAAGTTAACAAACAATATCATGAAAGTACTGTTGATTTGCATAGATCCAAACATACATGAAAATATATCAAATTACCAAACACATTAAAACGTATTAAGATATTAGTCACGAATTGTGACTTGGTTTTACATGAGAAATGAGTTTTAATTAGATATTTCTGACGTTGACAGGTCCAGATCGGAAGATAGTTCGCATAATAATGATTCGAAGTTTACATCACCATTTTCTGCGTGTTGACGTTAAGTCGCATCGTGCAGTATCTCACCTGGAGACCCGACAGTGAACACACCATTCAAAACGAGAGTTGTTTGTTCCGACCTTTATTCCAAGAATTGTTACGCTGGGACCCGCTCGCAGCTGTCTCATTTATACCGTCAATGCAGTACTTATCCTGTCTTCCACTGCAGAAAAATATAATTATTTCGTTGTATGTTTTAGCATAAAGTTGATTTAGCCGTACGTTAAGCTTCCATTGTTTACACCGAGCGTGGCGGGTTGAGCGGTTAACGCTCTGGCCTCGCATTTGGGATGACGCCGGTTTGAATCCCCCACTGGGCATCCAGATTTGAGTTTTCCATGGTTTTCCCAAATAACTCCAGGCGAATGACGGGATTCTACCTTCAAGAGACCATGACTGAATTCCTTCCCGTTCCTTGTCCCCAGTCCCATCTCGCCTATAATGACCTCGATGTCGACGAGGCGTAAAACCATTAGTAAAATAAAAAATCCATTGCTTAGCTTTGACCTTCTAAGAATGAATATTTCATCTCACCAATCATTGTATGATTTAGGTTGTATCAATTTCTTGTTGGCTGTCTCCATTTGAAGGGTGTAACTTGGTGAGTTTTCAAATTAAAATCTCCATATTCTTGAGCGAAGCAACGCCAAATTCCTGGATTTTGGTATGGCCAGTTGCGTCACCCAGACAATTTCCTTTGGATCTGTTGTGGCAGACTTAAAATTTGTAGAGGGAAAATGTAGGTGGGTGCCGGATATGGGGGAAGATGGGTGTGTAGGGAAATTGCCACCGGAGCGTGTGCTCCATTGCAATTAAATTAAATAAAATACAAATTATTACGAGGGTGGTTATCACGCAAGCTTTCAAGAATATTCTGGTACGTAATTGTAATAATTATCTTTACCGCACTTATTTTATTAAAATAATTATTGTAACAGTGGAACCCACCAGTGTGGCTTAATGAATCGGAGAGGTTCAGGAGGACAAGGTTCCAGCTCTGGCCGCCGCGTACCTTCCGTCCTGATTGAGGTTTTAGGCAATTTCCCCCAATCATCTAGGCGAATGGTCGGACAGCCTTATCTCCGCCTAGTAAACTACCATTTCAAAAACAAAAATACTCTTATCAAACAGAACACGAAAAGTTTTCACATACAGAGGGCAACACAAACAATCCTCCTATAGGTTAAGCATATCGGGTCTAATAAACCCGGACCGAGCGTGGTGGTGTAACGGATAGCGTTCTGGCCTCGCATTCGGGAGGACGGCGGTTCGAATCCCCGTCCGGGCATCCAGATTTGGGTTTTCCATGGTTTCCCCAAATCACTCCAGGTGAATGCCGGGATGCTTCCTTCAAAAGGCCATGGCCGAATTCCTTCCCATTCCTTGCCCCCATCCTTTCCCGTCTCTAAAGACCACGTTGTTAAAAAGGGACGTTAAACTGTTAAAAAAAAAAAAAAAACCCGGTTCCAATTCGGGCGGGACACAAGTCCTTACTCTCCCACTCGCTTGTGATTTAGCATGGCCACCTGTGGAAAACAGGGTGTTGGTGACACGTGCTCCTTTACTGGCCGATAGAGAAGAGGGGGACGAGGGAAGGAAAAAACGATATTGGTAGGGACACACTTGACACGTTTCTCTCTCTGGTAAGGAATTTTATTAAAGTGTTTCTGGCAATTGTTGATCATTTGTGTGTTACTACAACTTATACTCGCTGAAAAAAAAAGCAAATGCTTTGTACCACGTCTAAATTTAATGTTTAGGATCAAGCATGAATTTTTATGTTGTTAAAAAACTTAAAACTCAAGGTGCTGCATCATATAGGGCTTCCACACTCAGTTTCAATCCAGTTGTCAAGTCTTATATTTTAATTTTGTACTATAAGAGCTACTAATATACGGACGCATAATTTAGACTTAGGTAAAATTCCGTTTCTTACGTTGAATAACATTACGTTATTTTAGTTTTTTCGCTATTTGTAGGCCTATTCGTAAATATAAGCAATTATGTGGAAAAAATAAATTTCTACGAAATTTTATGTATTTGGAGTTGATTCTAAACAATTTATCTTCAGTCTGTGTACTTGAATTATCTATTTGTAAAATCGGTATCCCATGATTCGTTCTGCTTATATAAAACACAAAATAGCATTTGATATAATAATCGCCTCTGTATATTATACTTGCGGATTATGTAAACCCAACTTACTTTGGAGGAATTCAGTGGTCGTAGGACAGAGCCTTGTGGAATTCCATGTTTTATTCTCTCCCAGTATGATGAAGCTTCTTTACTTATTTTAGAATTAAAAATGGAAACTATTTGCGTTCGACTTTCCATGTATGATTTAAACCATTTACCTGTGGTTCCATAAATACCATAGTATTCCATTTCTTTAAGATCACAAAATATCCCTACAGGGCTCAATTGTTTTATTCAATTTCTCAAATGTGTTATTTAAAAATGAATATATAACCTTTTCGGAACCCAAATTGTGAATTAGTGAGAATATTATATTGCGTAACATGTTTTATTACTATTTCTTTGAGAATCCTGAAAGTAATGAAATGGGACGATAGGTATCTACTCGTATTGCTTCTCCATTTTTAAACAACGGTTTTACAACTGCATATTTTAGTCTATTTGGAAACACGCCTTGCATTAAGAATTCATTACGAATGTTGGCAAAAACATAATTGATGCAATCTGAACATCTTTTCAATAATTTACTCGAAATATTGTCTGAGCTGGAAGAAGTTTTAGGTTTAATTGTTTCATGAGTTTATTTATTTCTGAGACTGTTACTGGTGGCAATTGCATCTCTACAGATCTGTTTGAGAAAGCAGTCTGAAGCTCTATTGCTTTCCTATGCCTAATTTCTCTACAACTGAAATAAAATGTTTGTTAAATATTTCACAAACTTCTCCTATTTCATTATGAACAGATCCATTTTGTTCTATTTTTATGTCTCTAGAGTGATTTACAGATTTTCCTGTTTCAGTTTATTGCCTGAATTCTCTATTTTCTCTGATATATACCTGTTCTTGGCCTTTCTTATTACATTTCTTAGTATTTTAGAATAAAGTTTATAATAAGCTTTCAGTGGATAGCTATCTGATTCTCTTACTTTTAAGTAAAGTTACTTTTGTTTTGCTAGATACTCTAATACCCTTTGTTATTCATCCCTTATCCAGTTCACTGTTTGGAGTGTTGACAACTTACCTTTTTTAAAAACTTCTTTCGAAAACTGTTTGAAATATATTAAGAAAGGAATCAAATTTTGCATTAACACCCTGTGCAATTTACACTTCTGACCAGTGTTCATTATTTAAGGACTCTATGAGATGTTTTATATTGTTTTCATTAATATTTCTTCTATGTACTCCGCTTTTCTTTATCTGTTTAACAGTGTTTCTGGACTTTATACAGCTGGGCATCATGATCTGAGATACCATTTATTACTGGAAGCATGTAATTACTGTACTGACAAAAATCCATAAAAAATTATAAATTGCAGTCCTGCTATTATTTTGTATTCTTGTAGGGAAGTTTACAAGTGCCATTGAGTTAAAAGACAACATCAGGCTTCCATATCTAGCCTTTCTGTGATTGAAAAAGTCAACATTAAAATCTCCGCATAAAACTATTTGTTTGTTACTTGTGAAACATAGTAGCAAAGACTCTAATTGAGATAAAAAGTCTAAAATTTCCTGAGGGAGGCCATGTAAATTGCTATTACTATGAGCTCTTCCTTACCATATTCCAGTTTGAAACACAGCATTCAAAGTGTTGTTCTGTACAATACTTACTCTCACTTACACTGTTGCATTGAATATTATTTTTAACAAAAATGGCAACTCCCCCTTTCTCCATTATACATCAAGAGAAATGAGAGCTTAGTTTATAATTTGGAATGGACAGCTGAGATATTCCTGTGTCAGACAAATTATATTCAGATATGCGCAAAACATCTACATTAAAATTTCTGGAATTTTGAATATCTTCTAGGTTTAAGGTAATGTCATCAGTTTTACTAAATATTCCTCTAATATTTTGATGGAGAACAGTGGTCTGAACACTTTGATTCAATGATTCTGAATTGTTCACTTTATTAGTACATAGTTGTGTGTCAGTTGTAATTTCTAATTTCAATAAGTTTTGATCAACAGAGACGTTAATTTCTTTTAGACATCTTAATACCTCTATTTTATTTACCCTAAAAACATCCGCAACTTATCACCACTTATAACAGGCATACCTCTTTCACTAACCTGGCATCCCCTGATCTCATCAGCAATAAGAAGCGTTCTTACAACAGATGGAGTCCATGGCGAGTATAACTGTCCCTACCAATGCAACCAACATCTATCAAACAAATGTGTGACTTTACTGGCTGCCAGAGAACTCTTGCCAACGATGCATTTGTACACCTAATATTTTTACCACATTCAAAGTTTATCATAACGCTCAAACAAACCCACAAATCCCACATTCGTCTGATGTATGTTCCTGGAAATGTGAGCAATGACTTCCTCAATTGAATAATTGAGGTCCTTATCAAGACTATTTCCTGTTCCCCCCACAATTACAATACAATCTTCCTCTGAGAAATATTTCCCTAGATCTTCCAAATTTGCTACTACACTTCCAAGATCTGCATTTGGTTTGAAAATACCGCAGACTTCATAATCTGGCCCCAAGTCAGACTGAAGCATATCACTGATTCCCCTCCCATGACTGGTTCCAAGTAACAGTAGCTTCCTGCGTTTACTTTTAGATGCCACCTGAATAGTTCTCCCTTTTACTTTGCAAGATCCCTGATCGTTCAGTCCAACCTGACGATCCTCGAAGTCACCATCTAGATCCTCCAATGGCCGAAACTCATTCGATGTCTCCAGCTGGAAACTATCAGACAAACAGCGACTGCTACCTCTCCTGCGAGAGCTTCTTTCCACTCACTGTTCTGCCTAAGCCTAAGAACAGTTTTTTTTGTTTTTTTTTTTTGCATTCAGGGCCTTTAAATCCTTCTCTGCAGATGCCAGATCTGACTGGAGCTTCAGAATCCGCTGCTCCTGATCATTAATTCTGCAGGAGTGACAGTGTCAGTGGGTAGAATACATCATTTACGGAGTGTTGATATGTTCACCTAAAAGAGTGAAAGAATTCAAAGCAAAAATTTGCGTGATGCAAAAGCTGTTTTATATGAAAATTGCCATCAAAGTTCCAACGCAATTAAAAATAATTCTAATCATATTAGTGATAGTAATAACTATAGAAACCTTAGTGTAGTGAATACCTTTGAAGTGTCGGGACTTCACTGCTTACAAATTTCGTGATCATAAATGAATATGTATTTTTTTCGCTGCTTGTAAGGAACGGAATTATTCGCTTTCATTGAAGTCTGAATACACTGGTAAGCCAAGTATGGATAGCCTAAGCAAAATTCAAAATCTGGTCAATGTGATTAAGCCATTGCTTTTCTACTTTCGATATTATATTAAGGAGTATTAGAGCAAAAACCAGATTCCAAAGAACAAAACGTAATGTTGTGTATTTGGCCAGCAGTTTTTTTTTTAGAAAGATAAAATTTAATTCGATTCTAGTACCTAAGCTATCCATCTAATCTTTTAAGATTATTAGGTTTCCTATTTTGTTTGCTTAAAAGCATTATGTTACAGTACGTTTTCCATTGAGATTTAAGGGGCCCTGAGTTCTGGTCAACAAGGAATAAGCCGAAAAGAAACTAGAGCTGTTGCAGCCGCCTCGAACTAGCGTCTCGTTGAGAGCCTTGGCATTACACCGCTCGACCAGTAAGCCTGATTAGTACTCATTTCGCCCGCACTCGTGCCTGGATTATCGTCAATACAACCAGCTGTTGCTACTACGTTGTACTCTTGCAGTGAAGTGAAGTTAAGGAAAGTGGGAATAACATAGGAGAACAATACGCAAGAAAGAAATTATTAAAGAGGTAATCTTATTAGGGGATAAAATTATAAAATATCCATTTCTTTTAAGGGTATCTACAAAATAATTGCCAGCATCTTGCATAAATGTAATTGATATAATTTATGGACATATTATTCTGTGACAGGTCATCATCTGTTGTATATATCTTATCTGCTGTATACTGTAAATTGACTCCTTTCCACATCCCAAAGATTCAGTCTCTTTTTGTTTTCATAATAAACGAGAAACATGTCTCACATACCCAAAACATGCCTGTGGATTCCGTAATGTGGAAATAAATATGAGAGTTAAATTCTACTATATTACTGGTATGTCCATAATTTGATCTCTATCTGAAACGAGGATTTTTCCAGTTCGTTATCAATATGAAAACCAAAAATGACAACAATGAAAACAGTAAAGTGGATTGCAATCAACAATACATACTACAATAAAAATGAAATATACAAAGTAAAACACAAAGTCATTGAACGAAAACATTAAAGACAGACACAACCCAGTCACAGCAACTCGCGTATCGTTTGACATTCTAGTCAGGTATACTTGCATCCTCACAGCACGAGCAATTGAATGAATGCACATATAACACACTCTAAAAAATCCAGTTGTTGAATAAAAAAGGACACTAACACTTCTAAGATTATAGAACTCTTTCAGTTTCAACAAAAATCATTATTTGCTGAGGGAAGTACTCCCGATGGAGACCCCAACGTCCGGAACATTGGCTAATATTTTTACTAACTTCATTTATGGAGAAATAATCACGAAAATAATGCCCAAACGTGTTTGAGGGGGTTTACTGATAGAGTTATGTTGAGGATATGGTATGTTTCATAAATAAATGACTAGAATGCATAAAATAATTACACCAGGACATAAACACATTGCACACAAACATTACTTTCGTAATAGAAATATAACACAACGGTGAAATAAATTTTCTGTACCTAATAGTATGAGAAAACAAAAACAAAACCAAATTCTAGATTTACAGAAAAACCACAACAACAAATCAGATAATACATTTGCAATAAACTAACTATACAACCACAAATAGACTGCAATAGGATACATGTTGAACAGAATAAAATGAAATGCATTAACAAAACAGAATTATCAAATAAATCTCAACACCTTATCCAGCGTGGTAGGTGAGCGGTTAACGCTCTGGCCTTGCATTTGGGAGGACGCCGGTTTGAATCCCCGTCAGGGCATCCAGAGTTGGGTTTTCCATGGTTTCCCCAATTTGCTCCAGGTGAATGCCGGGATGCTTCCTTCAAAAAGGCCATGGCCAAATTTCTTCCCGTTCTTGCCCCCCAGTCCTAACCCGCCTCTAATGACCTCGACGTCGACGAGGCGTAAAGCCATAAATAAAAAAAAGTCAATACCTTAAAACAAATAGCTAAGAACAACGAATATAAAACACACCTAGTTGATTCCATAACAATGGCGCATATCAATTGTCATGCTAGAAATGGGATGCAGTATTCATCAGCCAAACAAGACGTCAGTTCCAAACACGCTACAAGGAACATTTAAGAGCAAGAAGTATTGTATTCACTCTACGTTTTCTGAAAATCATTTAGGCAATGACGATATCCCTATAAGCATAAATACATACATGAAAATTGTAACAGTCAACAACACCAAACATGACATACTAATCAATTAGTATGAATAATTAATATCTCACCAGTAAAATTCAATTCGTTTATTTTTATTTTTCGCCGAATGCATTTCACTACATTCTCAATCTTCAGCGTCTCTAACTGTTGAGTATGTATACATGTAATTACTTTGTTCAATACTACACATTACACTACGATATTATAGCTGCTGTAATTTTGTGAAACCATGGAAAGCCAAAATCAGGACGGCCGGATCGTGCATCGACCCCGCGACCTTCCGAATGCCAAGGCAGAACGTTAGACCCACCAGGCTAAGTTAGAGGCAGGAAAGACACTGGAACCGTTGTTCCTCTTCGAGATATTCGCAATAAATGAAATGAAATGTTTGGACATCTAATGTATTTTTGTGGACAATTTTTTTCATAGGAAATGCGTTCCACGTTATGTTTGCGAACAAAATAAAAAGTTAACAAACCCAAGAATTTCGATGAACTGTTGTTTTTCCTAAAAGAAAATTTTTACCGCCTTCAAGCAAGTATACGCAGTACCCACTACGCATTCCACATTGTGGTAGTGTTGGTTGGAGGTAAAATGATAAGTTTAATAACTAAGGCAATGAACAAAATCGTAGTCTCAGACATGCCGTCAGTGGTATCGCATAATGTTAAGTCCAGTTCAAACACTATTTGACGTCACCTCTAATTGGATGGATTTTAGCAAGTCGTAATGAACTTTAAATTTAAATGGTATGATGTACAACTCTCACCATTGGAAAATGACGACATTCATCCGTCCTATGATCGGCTAAGCCATCCACTCCAAAATGATAAGATGGAGGCAAAAAAAAAATGCAGAGCTCAAAATTTTATCAGAATCTAGGAATTTTTTGAAGTTATTTAGTTTGAAGTTTGGTTGACCCTGCCATAGTGCCATAGAAGAAGATGGAAAAAAGACTTTCAAACAGCTGGATAATACTTGACAATGTTTGGTTGGTTATTTTGTTAATTCCCAGTCGATTTCTGTTCTCTCTAAAGCACTCAATCAGTTCACTTAAAATTAAACTTGCAAATTCAAATATCAATCAATGTTTGTATTTGCACTGGATACAAGAATAAATTGCCCCGCCTTAGCATGCTGCAACCCCTGTAATTGTATTAATCATTCACAGAATTATGTAACAGTAAGCTTAATGTTGTGCACCATTGTTTTTCTCCTTAGTTATTCCTTTGATGGTCCTAGTAATTTATTGTATTTGAATGAAGGTTGTCCTTTTTTTGTTTCTGCAAGTATAATCTTCAGGTAAGCCTTAAGCCCCACTGTCTCCCAGTATATATCTGTAAATATGGCGATACGATAACGATATTTACTGTGATTTAATTGAAGTGACACTTATGCCCCTGTGGCAATTGCTACCTTAGATTGCAACCAATAAGGGTTCATTTTTTTTTCTGTAATTTGCATTTCCGCTGATAGTTTTAGCGGAGTTTTATCCCATCCGAAATGTATTTAATGTTTTTAATTTAATAATGCGTAATTTGAACGCTTTTCTCTTCTGTCAGTTAAATAGGTAATGGTAGCAGAAGTATTTCCTTCTGCTGAAAGAATTTATGATTAACGATGGAAATTTTTTTCCAGCTTATTACTGGAATTATATTAAATCGCATTCTCCATTCGGATTTCTTTAAATCAATGGACACTGTTTAGTGAAAACACATAAATTTTTATTATTAAACCAACATTTTGCACCTATTAGCTGTCGTAAACCCGAGAGTAATATAATGACTACGAAATTAAATTTTCAATAAGTTATCGAGTTCGATAAACACTACCGTTAGCTGCCATTATGAAAAAAATATAATTCACTTTGATGATATTTCTTATGCTCGGGCCATGCAAAAGCAATACTGTATTTAATCGTTATTTGCACAATTATTGAAAGTTTTTAAAGAAATAAGCATATTAGAAACTACTTTAACTACAGTATTTTATAAACTATAGCAATCCTGTAAACGTCCTATCAGTTACAAATACCTAATATAGACCCTGATGCAAAGTACCCGGCGTTAGTTAAAAAAATACTAGGCTAGTCTATCCTTGGCTTACACCGAAGGATGAGATGTTATAGACAAACAACAAAAAAACTGAAATTCTACCAACATTTTATGACCATAACTCTGTACATACAAGTCATGAAATTATGTACTACATTGATTTATCACTAGCAGTTCCTGCAACTTCGTTTGCGTTTACTATTCGTATGCAGACTTCTCTCTTAAATCAACATCGTAAAGAGCTACATTATCCACGGACCCTATAGGTCACTAAAATCAAATTCTTTTCACATGAAGAGTCTCCATAACAAACTGTAACTTCATTCCTCGACTAATACCCGGCACTCGTACCCTGGAATCGCGATAAATATTTTGGCACCCAGAAGTAACTTACCTTTGAATGAACACTAATCTGTGATTTATTTTAAATACTAAGCTTATGGGAGCCTCGCAAAAGAATTCATACTTATTTTACTCATTTCTCCACCGGCTGCACATTAATAGAAACCTCCATCAACAACCAGCCAATAATTTTTGCGTGAATCTCTATCCAAAAAAAAAAAGTTAATTTAAATTTACGACACTACATCAAAAAGAAACGTGCCCTATTTTAATTGAAACCCCATCAAATTATTTAAATTATTTGAAATTTCTGCTTAGCTTTTCAACGTCACATCAAAAGAAAACATACCGTACCTATTTTACCTGCGGTACCACAAGGTATACATTCAACGAAATCAGACCAATAGTTACTGCGTGAACCAAGTTAAATGAAAAATTATTCTAAATTCCAGTGTTTTTGACATAACAACAAAATGAGGCATACCCGTTTTACTTCCAGTACCACGGACTGTACATTAATTGAAATCTCTTTATCATCCAACCAGTAAATTTTTCGTGAATCGCTTTCTGCTTAAAATTATCTCAAATTTTTCAGCTTACGATTTCACCCCAAAATGAAACATACCCTGTTTTATCAAAGCGACCATGTTATGTAAACCAAACGAAACCATATAAATTTTTTTTAAAAATTTGAACCAAACCAACCCAGTATTTTTGGCACAAATCGCATTCTATGTAAAGTTGTTACTATTTTTTTTAAGTTTCCTTGCTTTTTGACATCACATCAAAATAAAACATACCTTATTTTACCCGTGGGGCCTCGTACTGCACATTGTTCGAAATCCGGGAAAAATCCGTGCAATATCCGACCAATAGTTTTTGCGTGAATCCCGTCTACCACAACTTGCAGACACATTTTAAAAAATCAGTTAATTACTTCTCTGTAGGCTATTAATACTACCTGCAACTTTTTAAAATATCTTGTATGTACAGACTTTTTCTCTGTTAAAGTTTACCTGTACGTACAAATTACAGTTTAGTATAATCCATAAGCTTTTACCTGTATATGATCGAGGCCACAAACGTTCGTGTGCGAAGACACACTAACACGTAGTTATCACACTAAATATAGTAAAATTGTGTCCAGCGTTTAACTTTTCTCGTTTTATTGTTAAGTTATGGCCTTACCCCTCGTCGACTTCAAGGACATTAGAGGAGGGAAAAGATTCGCTGCAAGGAAGGGAAGGAACCACCCCGTCATTCGGTTGGGGTGATTTCAATAAACCATTGAAAACCGAATTCAAGATGGCCAAGATTTGAACCCGCATCCTCGCGAATGCGTTCTCCATACTATCGCATATGGATATAAATAATAAGGACTATTCAGTCAGTGCCAATAATATCAGTAAACTCTACTGCCACCTTCATTTAATTACTTACATTTGCACAGTGTGCAACAATTTACCTTTGATGATATAGAACCTGCGGCTTTGCTGACATTATAAGCACAACAAACAATGTTAAGCGTCAGTTACGATTATGTCTAGACAACTGCAACTTCCGCGCTGGGCGGATCCAGTAACTGAAAAGAGGCGTTTGAAGAAAAGTCAGCCATTTGAGCGCAATCGATGGATAGAGGAGAGCGCGCCGTATTTTGTCCCTGCAGACTGCAGAGTGCTTTATCGCCCCATTAGACGGCCAACTGTGACTTACAGCCACACCACGATATACCACTGCATCAGGATGTACTGAGACTCGTTGAATTGTAACTTATAAGAGCCCCTGAATCGGATAAAATAAAAACGAATGTACTTCGCCTGGTGAATAGAAGACATGGCAAGCTGCTTACTCTTGCGAAGGGTGTGCCAGTAGCGCTAAAATACTTAAAAGGTATAAAAAGGATTTTATAGAGTGACAGATATAATGAAGCTTTAATATGTTACGTTATTTCACCTGCTACGTTCAGGCCAGCTATGCGAGAGGATGTGCGTTCAATCGCCAGTCGTACAGTACATCCATATTTCGGTTTTACACGAATTACCAGGATGAATACTGGTGTCAGTCTGCAGGGTTTTTGCCGGTGGTCATGGCTGATTTTTTTTTTTTATTCTTACACAGATTCCTCCTGCGGCCCCAATTATCTCGATGTCAACGAGTCATAAAACCCTAAGTTAAAGAGAAGTTGGTGAGGTATCTTAATGATGACGACATACGTAGATTTTCAAAGGGCTCGCTTTCACTGGACTTTCGTTGCTTATTCAGGTACTAGACATTTCCCGATAAAATTAATACACGTGAATGTGCAATGGTAGCAATGGCAGTGTATCACAATAGGTGTCCTACATCAAGTAGGTACAAGAATTCTATAGTTAAATATTTCGAAAGTTCTGATGCCTTACAAACATATTTACAGTTACAACTGTAATATTCGGTGAAATTGTATAATGTGTAACGACACCACAATTTCAGTACTCACGTATATTTGTATTTAAAGTTCATGTATAAAAATGCGTGAAAACTTTCTGGTCTGTTCCTACACCCCACCGCTATATTCAGAATTACGGCAAAACCAACTGGAATAACTACAGGAAATTCATCGATGACCAAATAGACGCAGACAAACCAGATATCACTGACACAGATAGCTTACTTCAAACCGCCGAATATCTCCAGCGCACCATCATTGACGTTACTGACACCCACATCCCCCTGACTCCCATCACCCCTCACAAACCATCACTACCAAGCCGAGCCCTCCAACTCCTTCAACTCTCACGTCGCCTTTTCCGCATGTATCAACGCACTCATGATCATCAGCACCTCATCCTGCACCGCCAGCTCCAACGAACAGTCCGTAACTACATTACCGCCCACAAACGACGCACTTGGAGGGAAACCTGCAACCAGCTAAGTCAAAAATATATACAGAACTCCTCACAATACTGGTCCACCTTCCGACGCATTACTGGCCTCAAACACGCACCCACCTACTGCCTCCTCCACAATAATCTCACTGTAACAGATAACACTCAAAAAGAAAATCTCTTCGCAGACCAACTCCAAACCATCCATACCACACCAAACGACCCCCGATTTGACTACACCGACTCCGCCATAATAGAACAGCGTGCCGACCCCTCATTACCCCCACTCAAACCCGTTGTAGTTCACCTCCTGACCACCCACATCAACACCCACCGATGAGCAATTCTCATCCTACTAGATATAGAAAAAGCCTTCGACCGCGTATGGCACGCCGGACTCACTTTTAAACTACAAACCTTCGCCTTATCCATCACCTACATCCGTCCAATAGCCTCCTTCCTCTCACACCGTACCTCATTTGTAGCCATTAACAACTTCTTCTCCCGCATTTTTCCCCTTCCGCAGGTGTACCCCAAAGATCCGTCCTTTCGCCACTCCTGTACATCCTTTACATTTCTGACATAGCCATACCCGCACTTCCCACATACATCCTCAAATACGCCGACGACACCGCCTACCTAGCCATGTATAAATCACTACAACAATCACAAAGATTCATACAGAAAGAACTGGACAAATTTGTAAAATGGCGCAACCGCTGGAGACTAATCATAAATCCTAATAAAACGCAAGCCATCGTTTTTGGAAAAACAAGCAGAAGGTACCGCCTCGCCGACTTCAACATTACCATCTACAATAATCCCATCCAGCAACAAACCACTGTTAAATACCTAGGCATCACCTTCGACCGTCATTTAACCTGGACACCCGACCTCAAAACTATCATCATCAAAGCCACTACCTGACTCAACCTTCTGAAATTACTCACCGGCACACCCTGGGGACTCCGCAGCAACGACATCATTAACACATATAAAGCCTTCCTCCGCCCCATCCTTACGTATGGTCACCTCTCATGGTTATCCGCTCCCGACCGCTTCTACAATAGACTTAAAATTATAGAACGCCACGCACTCCGAATTGCCTACCGTATCCGATTTCCATCACCCACCCATCTATTGTACACCCAAATAAAATTCCCCCACATCCTAATCCACTTAGAATCTCTCCGCATAAAATACGCAATCAATAGTCTCCATAACAATAATCCTATCACCATAAACCTAATCACCGAACCACATCACCTCCCTATCTCCTACAAACAAGTACCACCCACATTCCATCTCCTTAACATCCTTATCCTGACTCATCACATAGACCGACCGCCACCAATACCCGACCAAGAGAAGCTACCCAAAATATACCCCACCCTTTAAACCCATCTAACTGAAAACCATTAGTAAATCTGCTTGATATTTTGTAAAAATCTTCAAATAACAGCACTCTGATTATGTTTAAAAAACTGGGAAAAAATCAATTATTATTGTAATATGATAATGTACCTTTTATATTTATAATTAGATCTATTGTAAAAATGTATCACAAGGCTGAAGAGCACGACTTGTGTGCTGCCAGCCCGCCTTCCCCCACGGGGGAAGGAATGAAATGACTATATATATATTCTGGTCTGTACCTTAGTCAGAGTAACACACATAAATATGTGACATTTTGCTTGTTTGTTAGCAGTTAAGTCCTTCACTACGAATACATTCTACCGATAAAACTGAGTCTGGTTGTTTATGAAATCTACATGACAGAGTGTGAAACTTACTACTCGAGTTCAAATACGAGAAAAGAGTCAAACTGTAAATTTCACCACCCAAAGAATAAGATTATTGATATACTCACAGGATCAAATGATATTGACGACTCGGAAAATTATCTGACTCAATACATAAATAGTAATGAGATTATTATTAGGACGAACAACAATTTTCTGAATAAGGAAGGAAATCATTTCGCTAAAACAAATTCGGTTAGGTGACTACTCGTCTTTTCGAAACGAGCGTTAAACCCGTTATAAACTATAATACCCCCTACCGTTGAGTACAGATTTTCAAGTATATGTTATACGTATACATTGTAGTAGATATGCAAATAATAACGTCAGGGAAAAGCTAGGACTCACAATTCACAATTTCTTTCGCCAGCATTACCACCAGGACACAAAATGGTTGCAGTAACCGCTAATGTCATCTACATATTTACCCATCACGGTGCTCGCAATATTTTCTTTAGTGTTGCAGACCATGAAGGTGAATTGGTAGATATCGAAGTAGAAGTTATTGCTCTGAGGCTACATATAAGGAAGACGGTCTATTCGAACAGTTGATAGCAGCGTAATAACACCGAAACCATTAGCACCTTTCGATGAACTTTCCCTACATTCCATGGGATATATATTCCGTACTTGATATATCAACCAATGTTCAATTTGATGAGTTGTTGACACACAGAAATCGTTTTACACATCAGCCCTACGGGTCAACAACGTTTAGTAACAATCACGAAATTTGTATACAAGCAAGAACCGGGATATTTACACACTGCCGTATAAAAATTTCATACATATCGAACGAAAGTTTCTCAAATCAGATGGGGAATAACCTACAAATTCACGACTTACTCACATACAATATATTCGTGTTTCTGTTTGATGAAATTCGGTATGAATGGAGTTAAAATAGACAGAACTAGAAACGTTAGCATCACATGCATAATGAAGACATATATTTCAAGCGACACAATGCTGGATGGTATAAACATGTACTTGGGTGCAGCTATATCGATGTCTGTATGCCTTTTGTTCAGAATTTCCGGCATGTACTGTTTCCGTTAAAAAATACTGCGTCACGCGTATGAAACGGCTTACTATACCGTTCGGTTATTACAGTACGCTAGTGAATATACTATTAGGTTGCTTTGAAGACTTCAGTCGGCTACTGTAAATGTAAAACAGGAACTGTAATGTTTTCTTGCCAGCAATGACACAAATTAATAAACGGAAGCTTTCAAAATTATAACTTTGTCATTAATAGACTCGTGTTCATATGGTCAACACTCGGATATTTGTTTTGGTTATAGTTGTGGAGCGTCTGAAACCAATATAGGTTAATATGTGGAGTAAGAAGATACTGGAATATTCCATCCTTCCTGAAAGTAGTAAACACACATAGCGAAGATCGCAACACAGTTGGTCGAACCTAGGTACGTGATTCTCGGATTTCAGACAAACAGGAATCACAAATTCTTGGATTTCAGACACCAATGATAACAACCCTTGTTTAATTCATATAATTCATATAATCTCAGACTCGTCTTGCCCTTATGGAATGGGGAATCGCCAGTTTACATACAAAGCGTAGTTAAGAAAAATTGTTAATGTTTAGTTATGTACATTAATGATGCAATGTACAACTAATGAATTTGACAGAAAGAGTTGCATGTTGGCGTACGTTATTAATAGTTAGCAACACATACAAATAATACAATTTTTTATAACAACATAGCGACGAAAAGTGTGTGAGATTATATAAATTAATAAACTGTTGTTAACATACAGTGTTTTCACTCACAAACATTTAGCATGTAACTATGGAAGAATAACCAGTAACCAGTTTATAGTACCGGCGTGTTTGACCATTAAATTTTATCAATGTCAAAGTCTACCTGCATAAAGAAGCATTCCCGCACGTCACTGTGAATCTGAGGTACTAAAAACAGGTTTTTAACTTGTAAACTAGTTCCAGTAGTCGTATTATTAACGACAGTACTCCTAGCCGTTATTAACGCGTGACGAATTTACAATAACTGCACCTCTGGCCGTAGTTGGTGGTCCAAGACAAACTGAATCAGTTAGGACGGGATCTGTAGATTTGAGAGTGGTGTGAATTCCCCCGCCACCACGACTGCATACTGCCAAAATTTCACGATGGTATTTTGGAATACGCAACCCCAATTAGATCGCTGACACAAAATTATCGTCAATCCCTCAGAAAAACTACAATAATTGGATCATCTTCGGTAAGCTGTTTGCTATTCCACGGAAAATCACAACTCAAACTGATTCCATTCCATACATCGATAGATTCGATAGGACGCGATGGTTCCAGGAAGTTAAATGCAAATCTGGATGCCCGGTCGGGGATTCGAAACCACGTCCTTCCGAATGAGAGGCCAGAGCGTTACCTCTCTCCCTCCACGCTCGGTAGCCGGCTACAGTACTGTATATTAAGAGTGCCCTTCATTAAGAGAAATGAAACAATAATCACATTTACTGAACTTTATTTTTATTTATTTTTTTATTATTTTTATTTCCTTAATTTACATAGCCTACTACCTTCTTACCAAAACTAGAACCTTAGTTTCTACAGTATTTATTTTTAAAACAATTTTCTTTTTTTAAAAAAAATAGGTTTGGATAATTATTTATTGAACTGCTGTGTGTGCTATCAAAAAATTAGTTTTAATTGCGCAATGATATGTAAAAAATGAAAAAATAAGCTATATCTTTTTACTCGCCATATGCTCGTCCTCGAATCATTTAAAGTTTCTCTTCCTCTGCAAATCACATCCTCCCATGTTTTCAGGTTTTTGTACTTCTTATTTTCAAGTTTCTCTATTTTATCTCTGATCCAATTCATGTTTCATTCTCAAACTCCGAAATCAAAGTTGTTTATTTCCTCAAACTGGATACTGAAGTGATGTTCTTTATCCTGTCCGTAAAATGCAGTGAATCTTCTTCTAGCAACTTGAGTGAAGAATTAAATGAATATCCGTCTGCCAGCTTCAAGGCAAGTTTGGTTTTACAGTGAGGGATGTGGCCTCGCATTTATTTAAACTGCTCGCAATAAAAGTTGTCGCTATGGACGTAGCTTTCTTACAAACTAGTCTGTTTGATCCCCTCTAACAAAGCAGGTCTGGCTGCCTGTGAATTTCAAGTAGGCAGGCGGAAAGAATATACTGCGAGACTCGTAGTGCAAACATTCATTGTTACTGAATATCAGTGCACGGGGCAATACATGTCACAATTCACCAACGGCAATCCTTCACATTTTAACTCTAGACGTTTTATATGTTATTGCGCTCAGTTTCAATCAATTGTCGTACCACTACAATCTGAAGACATTAGGCTGATCATCCCGAGACGCAAACATTCCGGTTCTACAACGGGGTAGTGTTCTCATGGGTATCGAGAGAAAGAAACCATTTTTGAAACTAAAGGCATTCTGATTTAATTTCGACCGGAACAGCTAAACTAGCAATATACACATAGATCTAACGTCAAAGTTCTTTACAGACTTCATCATACATCTCATATAATTAACCAACCTGTTCACATGGACGGATGTTAGGTAAACAACAAGATTCAATAATTATTCCGGTCCTTAAGGACGTATTCACAAAACAAATAGCTGCTATGCCCCATCGTAACCAACGCCTTTTATTAAGTACCTTGTAGTTTTTGATATCATCGTCATTATTTCCGAGACTAGGCTCAACTAATGAAATGAAAAGAAATCACCATGTAAATCTGAAATCTTGTTCGACACACTGGAATTGAGTTGCGAGCTCTCCAGAATTCCATACCCGAATATTATAGCTAAAGCTATTACTGCGTTCCTTCCAGCTCATTAATGATCGCTTTACATTTGGCGTATTTATCGTGCCCTTAAACTTCAAACAGTTATTTAAATTTTGGAATGAGTGAAAGAAGTAGGAATATGTTTTATTTTGGAAGGCGCCTTAAGCATGGACTTCAGTGTGCTATAAATCTCATAAGGTAAATGTTTCAACGAGAGGAAAATCACTTACGAGGAGTGTGAGAAAAGTAATGAGATTGGAAACAGTGCGAGCGATTTCTGTCTACCGGTCTGTGCTAGACCGGTTTGTTCATCCCCCTTCCACATGCTCAGTCCGAGTTTCAACTCCGTTCAGCCAACACATTATTTTTGACAGCGCTATCAGTGAAGTTGTGTTATTGTTGTGTGTTACGAATATGGAGCATCGGAATTTAGAGCAACGTTGAGCAATCAAGATGTGTGTTAAACATGGGGAATCCGCCGAGTGTGACCTTTGAAAAGTTGATACAGGCCCTATGGGGAACATTGCTTATCAATCGCACAAGTTTTCCGAGGGCACAAATCATTTTTGGAAGGCCGAGAACATGTTGAAGATCAATCTCGCTCAGGGAAACCTTCAGCATCAAAAACTGACGTATGTATGTACTGTCATATGTGTGTACAAACACCGATACTTAAAATCGTCAATAAGTAACTTGTAGATAATTTTAATCATTTAAATTTAAATGAATTTCAGTATCACTAAATTTCTCTGAATACCAGTTCAATATATTTCACTAAAATAGTACACCGTTAGCTATTTATGGTTTTTGTTGTGTATATTGTTGCTGGTATTTTAGCTGACAGTGATATCTAGTTTACTAACGTCATACCACACAACTGTGAAAAGGGAATACCGTCATACAATCCAGAGATTGCAGAAGAGTAAACCAGTGGCATAACCTGTCTGACTGACTGTGAAATGACCAGCCAGACATAAAAAAAAAACTTTAACTAAACAAATAAAACGGCCAAATATGAGTGGAACTTCGCTGAATACGGGTTCCGCACTGTAACCACATAATGCCGTCGCTCG
Source organism: Vandiemenella viatica (assembly GCA_031002005.1). NCBI lineage: Eukaryota > Metazoa > Arthropoda > Insecta > Orthoptera > Morabidae > Vandiemenella > Vandiemenella viatica. Next base: position 93,570,176 of record CM061921.1, on the reverse strand, counting down.
ATTCCAATCAAATTTATTGCACGTAGTACCAATTATATCAATTAGAATTTAGTGCACTCTAATTTAAGAACACTTCCAATAATTTAGTGTTGATATATGGCAGAGTAACCTCAAAAATAAAAACATTGGCTTCTTTTAACTTACAAACTGTATTAAATGAGAATATTTGACTGTTTACTTTCAAGAAAGGCTATGATCTATACCGAAGGCAAGTTTGAATTTCCTATGTAAAGGTGTCTTTGAGATAGACTTAATAACAACAAAAAAAAAAAAAAAAAAATCTTAACTCTCTACTCGACGCGATCTAAACAACAATATCACACACACTTACGTAGAAGAAAAATGTTTGCGTCTTTATTTACTTGCACAATACTACCATTTACGTGCGAATTTGAAGTGTTCAACCCACTACGTTTCCGTGTTAGAGACCTTTGGCAGACGCTCAAACAGCGGAGCGACTACAATAGGACTTTACTAAGTTTGAGGATGGATCCCTAAAAACGGCCATAAGGAGGTAAACGGAAACAGTGATAATACTTTGTGGAGTCTCATGTTACGCACAAATCGGAAGTTAAACTTCTTCAGTGCTGGTCAACATTCTATCTTCTACGTAAGAAGAAAACTTACATGTTTAGTTTGGGGCGTATATTTGAATAAATAACAAAAAAAAAATATGATTGAGATAATAATGTTTCCATTCCCCTCGAACATCGTTTTGTTAGGGAAAGTTGAACGCATTGACTAATGTTTATGGATCTTCCGAGTATATTTGTACAACTGTTTGTTCAATTGTTCATTCAGTAACGAATCCGCAAGGTTATAATCACCACAAGTACGCTCACAAGACTTTTTCGTCGTCGATATTGACGGCAAGGTGTTATGCCACCTGTTGTGCTTAACAACTGTTTTCTTAATTTTTTCGTATTTAATTATATCACGTATTTTCCTTGGAGTCATCATCACGCACGAGAAATTCACCACATTCAATCTACGGCTGCCTTGCAGCAATTCTAAAGCTATATGCCGGGTCTCGCATTCTGGAGGACGCGAGTTCAAATCCAAGTGTGGCCAGTAAGATTTCGGTTTTAAAAGGTTTCCAAAAATCGCCCCAGTAGAATGCCGCAATGGTCCCTCAAAAAAGGCCATAGCCGAGTACCTACCCGTTCTTTGCTCCCAATACCTTCCTGCCTCTAATGATCTCGTTGTCAGCGAGTCATTAAACTAGCATAAAAGCCATGGTTTAAGGACAAGACTCTCAGTACTAATAGAGAAAGAATCCGTTAAATGAGAGGTCTTATGGCTCAATGGTTAAAGCTTCTGACTGGAGATCGAAAGTTCCCCTGTTCAGTTTCCTACCTCGGCGGGGATTTTCAAAGGCCCTTAATCCGACCTTCGCATCTGGCACAACTTTCTGTGTAATGTGAAGTATGCAAGAACACTTCAGCGGTCCGGATTTCACTTTACACTTTAGGTCACCCACACCCAGTAGGCTTGCCGCGTTAGTTTAAGGTAGCTACGGCTGGGGCAAATGCCTGGCAAATCTGATTTCTGTCAATTGGCGACCGAACCCATCGGGAATACACCCGCCAATATTGCCATATGAAATTATTATGATTAGAATTTTTATATGGCACATGTATGGCGTGAAATGTTCTCGGCGCTTCACCTAACGATGCAAAAAAAAAGGGTCACTTTAGTACTGGTTCTTATAAATAGGACTAGCTGTTACCCGCGACTTCGTAAGCGTGGGCTTAGAATTTCATTGCCAGATTTGGATATAGCTGTTAGTAACGTAAGATTTGTCCCAAACAACAACGAGTCGCCATAATATGACAGGAAAGCCATCACATCATCATTCTACGGTCGAAGGGTAGCTTTATTTCAGCTTGGTCTTTTCTTCTTTGTTCAGCATCAGTTTCTTGGGTTCTAATAAATTTAGCTGCGCGTGCTGTTCTAGAGCTATACCTTAGTCCAGGTTTACGAACTCAAGGCATGTCAAAAAAGAAGACAAAATAAACTGGTTCCAGTAAATTTTAGGGAGACACAAAGTAATAGTCTGTCTGTCACCATTCGATAAGTTCTCAAAACTTCATGACTAAAACTGTTATTCATACCGAAAAAAATGTCCTACAGATACAAAGTATTTCCTTGTCAAATTCCATCAATATTGGTTAGCCATTTAGTCATCAAAACGTAACAAAAAGACAGAGACTTACTTCCGCATTTATAATAATATTAGTGCAGATGATAAACACACTGATTACGAGAGAAACAACCCCTGAGGGATCAGTACAGAGTAAATAAGTGTTCACCTACAGCATTGTTAGACCGCCTACGATTTGCCACGCATCGCACCCCTGAATTTGTGGGATCTACAATTGACCGTCCAGGTGTGGTTCATACGATCAAAAACAATTGTTAAAAATCTTTGCTTCCACCGGGATTTGAACCGGAGACGACGTTCCAAAACAGTAGTAAGCCAGCGCATTAACCAATGAGTTACCAGACCTCTATGCAGGAAATTACTACAGAGACTTACACATCCTATACGCCTGTCTATCGCCGTTCAGTAATTTTTCAAAATTTCATGACAATATGTATTATATATACAAAAAAAGTATCCCATGTCCTTTCTAATGTCAAATAGCATCTCCTTTTCAAATTACATCACGATAGGATTAGCTGTTTAGCCCAAGAAACATAGGAAACAGACAGACAGAGTTACTTTCGCATTTATAATATAACGATAGATGGCGAACGGAGTTAATAACTATATAGCCGTTTCCAAGACTTTTTCAGAAGAGCATACGTAACAAATATAATTTTTCATGCGTTCACGTGAACAGTGTTGGCAATAGTGGACTGTTGATGTGGTTAATATGTGTCATTGTTATACTATCCTCGTATATACGCTGATAACGTCGACCATTCAGCGAAGAGTATTGAATTCTTTGAAGGCTTCCCTTTAGGATATGAAGTTTAAACGGATGGTTTGTTAACCCTCGCGCTTCAAGGCTGCGCGCCTGTCTGCGGTGCACGCGATTCCTCGGGTCAATAACAACTGCACGTCCCAAACCTCACCGCCAGTGCCCAACCAAAGAAACAATCTGCTCAGATTTCAGATACCAGTTTAAAAACTAGTAGAAGCGAAACTGCTGATGAATTTCGTGCAGGCATTTCTAAACTGGATTCTGCTATATTCTGGTGCAATAAAAACATTGTCTTACGGCTCCTAAATTTTAGTAATCTCTGTCGCGCTATGCCTTTTTCAATATCAAGAAATGCCGGTGTTTATCCGATCTCTAGCTTGGGCAGTTTGAGTTAAACTGTCTACTTGTTTTATATTTTTCTCTCTGTGGCTTGCAGTAAGCACGCGGCTGAAACCAAACGTGGTGGGTTGGCGGAAACGCTCTGGCCTCGCATTCGGGGAGACGTAGGTTCAAATCCCCGTCCGACCATTTAGATTTTGGCTTACTGTGGTTTCACAAATCAATACGGGCGAATGCCGAGATGGTTCTTTCAAACGTTGATGGTAGAATTCCTTCTCATTCCTTGACCCCCTAGTCCTTTCTCGCCTCTAATGACCTTAACGTAGACGAAGCGTAATAACAGAAGCAAACGACTGCCTGAAAAAGTGTTTAGAACTACAACTATGAATAAACCTGAAACTAATTAATAGTTGCAACAAGAAAATTCTCGCCTCGCATTCGGGAGGTCGGCGGTTCGATCCCCGTCCGGGCATCCAGATTTGGGTTTTCCATGGTTTCCCAAATCACTCCAGGCAAATGCCGGGATGCTTCCTTCAAAAGGCCATGGCCGAATTCCTTCCCATTCCTTGCCCCCATCCTTGCCCCCCATCCTTTCCCGTCTCTAAAGACCTCGCTGTTGAGAGACGTAAATACAATAAAAAAAAAACAAGAAAATGACTTTAGTAGTACCAGTAGGAGAGAGATGGTTCAGTTTGTTTACATTTTGCATTCCATAGTGCGCTTCACAGGGTCATTGATGTCGTTGTGGCATTATCTCCTATTACTTCCAGGGTTTGTTCGGGGTCAGTTTGTTTACATTTTGCTGCATCCACGTGCTTGACAGCCTTTCCGGCTCCACTCTGCTGCCGTAAGTGTATTTACCAAGGCTTTGCCGACTTGCCAGTGGAGCAAACACACATGACGACTTTCTCTGCAGCGCATCGGTGCCACACAGAGCAATACATGACGCTACCACCGTCTGAAAGACAATTAAACGCGGCCAACTGTCCACCACGCTGTTAATCCATGAATATAATGGAGGGCCCCGGTAATAATAATTATTATTGCGCCTCCTCCTTGGGTGTATCCCATTTCCCTATAACAACCGCCCCGTGACAGGGCAACCTTAATGCCTATCACGATGGCATAACGTCAACAAGGACCTACAACAGAGCATCAATTATCAAAATACCGGTCCACCAAAACATCGTCCAACCAAATGCATTCCAGTCGGCAAATTCAAGCAATTTGATACAGCCTATTAGTGTCAAATGTGGCTGGGTTGATTAAAAAATCTTCAGGATTTGAAAAATGCGATCAAGAAAACATTGAATCCTGGCTCTAATGTGATGCAAATGACTATCAAGTATTGACAGACGATGAAATCATTGCATACGGAGCGTGGTGGGTGAGCGGTTAACGCCCTGGCCTCGCATTCGGAAGGACGCCGGTTCTAATCCCCGTCCGGTCATCCAGATTTGGGTTTTCCATGGTTTCCTCAAAGCACCCCAGGCGAATGCCGGGATGCTTCCTTCAAAAGCTGAATTCCTTCCCGTTCCTCATCCCAATTCATTTCCCGCCTCTAATGACCACGACGTTGACGAGGCGAAAATCCATAATCAAAGTAAAAAATAAAATTAAAAAAAATCATTGCCCAGACAGTTACTGCGTTTGCGAGATTAAAAGGAGAAGAAATCTCAAACAATGTCGATACTGTAAGTTATTCTAATTTAAAATACAATGCATACACTATATACACTTTTCTATTACATATATACCACTTTTTCTTGGTTTCGTATCCCCCTATGACACTGGTGCAAACTTGTTCGTTAATTATCTGTTATCCGAGAAATAAGTTATCCACACACCCCCTGCCTCCAATTGTTTTGGATAATCGATGCTCTACTGTAGCCCAGCTCCTTTTAAGATAGCTGGTAACGTTCAGCATTCGCCAAGATAAAGAGCACGTCTCTTAGCCATCGCAGAAAGGTTTGGTTGTAGTATTAAATATAACTTATAAAGACGTATTTTGTAACTGTCCCGATAGTTCATAAACATGGGTGATCTAGGAAGTGAACAAAAAATTGAGTATGAAAAGTGGAAGGGAAGTTTTTGAGGAGTTGAGAAGTTGTCATAAAAACTAACATATTGCGAATTGACGGAGGATTGAGGGAGATAGAAAATGAGGAATTGTTGCAATACAAGTTACAAAAAATAACGTTACTGATCATGTGCCGAGGGTACAAAAATAGATGTCTGATAGGGACTGCAAACCTTAGAAGTAGAAACAGGTCATTCAGTTGAGCTGAGGAGATCTGGAATGTAGTATAATGAATTGTTCTTGGGGAAAGAAGGAATAGGATACCGAAGGTTGTAGTGGCAATACGGAGCTATACCTCCACGAATCCATGCCCATTTAAAATGGCCGCTGTGGAACATGCTGTTTTTCCCCGTTTTATGACGTGAACTCTGATATTGCAGATTCTCTATGGTGTTTCATTAAAGTTCCGCCTGCACTTGCAAATCTCACTGAAATTTTAATCCAATCTACGCCGCATTTGCAGAAGCGACGCCCATTAACTTCGTAAGTTATTCCCAGTAAATTTCTGCCTTCTAAGTTAGAAAGTCCTTTTTGAAGAATCCTGTATATGTTTGTGAAGTACATCAGTATCTTATTACATTTCCACTGTCATACTGGTGTATTATTCTTCTGCATTGGTCAGGTACAGTGAAAGTTAATTTTTTTTATTAAAATGTGTTGTCCTTTTCACTTCCATACGAACCAAATGAGATGCATTTAGGCAACGAAGTGTAGGGCATTTTCCTGGGCAATCTATAATTTTTCTTTCAAACATTCATTTGTCGTGAAATCACAGAACCCGACCAATCTATCCGTACCCATTTTCTGTGGTTCAGGCTCCCTGCTATCCTTCGCTCGATTCTTGCTGTTTGTGACACTTTTCAAAGCTGAAAAAAAAAATGCAGCTGACAGAGAGACGATTTAACTCAAGGTGAAAAGCAGCAAGCTACCTGAGCACTTCTTTTTCAAGGAGGCTTCCAACTACACCGGATAAACTCATATAAGATTTGTAGTTCAAAGAATGGTAATTCAAATTGGAATAGTATTTCAAACCCCAGTTGCCCCCACCAAAGACCTTATAGATGTTTACTGATATCGAATGCATGCAACACATACGTATTTAAAAATGTTAACCCGCCTTCTAGTATGTTTTATATATGTTATTTCAACGAGAGTAAAGTAATTAAGATTGAAATAGTTTATAGATAACCCTACAAAGGAAAAATTTCTGCCATGAAATATATAACAGCTGTTATTAATGAAGGAAACGTTCTTAAAAATATTGCAAAAGAACGCTGTTTGCAGCACGCAAATAAGCTGATATAAGATGTCATAGCTAAATGCTTTAACTGATGTTGCTTCCAACAGTTTTCTGTAGTTCCTGCATAAAAACAATAAAATTTTACTGTATTTGACTGAAAGTAGAGTTGCATTGCTTGTAAATTTCTCTATTATGAAACTGATGCGAATGTTTTTTCAGAGGTATGAAGGGAAGGAAAAATTACTTTTTTATGAAGTGTGCCAATCTCAAAACTCTCTTAGCCAGCTGGACCATTTGAAGTTATACGACCGCTATCCTATTTACGTGTCTACTTAATAAAAGGAAAAAGGAATAGGACGTTCCCTTCTCCCGTGTTTCTTGGTCGTATCTCTGAAGAGGCTATTTCAACTTTACCGTAGAGAATGAACTCTGGTGCTGTGGATTAATACACCTTCCTTCATTTTCGTGGAGGGTGTATAGTTTCTCAAGAACTATTCTTCTTCCACCAGATCTTACCTTATAACGAAGTCCAGCATTTTACCGCTGAACGACTGTGCCTCAACAATTAGAGATGATATTAAAAGAAAACACATGAAAATAAAACAAAGAAAATATTATCTTGCAGATGTACAAAGTTCTTTTTCTACAATCACAGTTACATTTATGCTCCGTAATTCATTGTTTGGTCATTCATTTCAGGAGGACGCGGGTTCGAATCCCGTTCCGGGCATACAGATTTGGGTTTTCCATAGTTTCCCCAAATCACTCCAGGCGAATGCCGGGATGCTGCCTTCAAAAGGACATGGCCGAATTCCATCCAGTTTCTTGTCCCCAGTCCCATTCCGCCTCTAATGACCTCGACATGGACGAGGCGTAAAGCCATAGGTAAAAAAAAAAGGTCATTCATTTAGCCTACCTACAACACTGTTCATTCTGCCCCGTCAGTTCGAGTCCATAATTATGCTAGGGGAAAATAAATGTTTATATTAATATGTGAGATATCATATTTTTCTGAATTTGTTGATCCTATTGCTGCAATGCGATCCTAATACTGTCTTCGAACTTTTTCTAAAAATACAATCTATAATCAGGAGCATTTGACGCTACATAAACTTGGATACGTCTCAATAAGACCGTGTTTCAGTTAGTTTCGCTGAAATTGTGTGTATCATTAGCGTTGAGAGAACTTACATCACTAATATATAGAGCAAGTAAATGTGACTGAAGTAAAAGTGACTGAAGGAATTAGCATTATAATAATAGGCTTTCACATAGCTATCTCTAGGTTTGTTAAGGTCTGTACAAAAACTGATGAAGGTAAAATACACCAAATGGTATAAAAAAATGTTTGTAGCTCTTGGCTCAATAAAATACGTAACTCTGACTAATTCAACAGCCGAGTCAGAAATCTACCTAATTCGGAGTCCTTCCGTGCCACGTAACAGGAGGAAATATGAAAAATGTACAACTACCAAATTCTTCTGCGCAGTGTAAAAGGTGATTACTTTTTCATGTTAGGTGAATTACTCTTCGGGAGCTACGTCTGGAAGTTCTCTCCAAAGCTTGGTGACGGAGTGGGGGGGGGGGGTTAATATGCCTCCGTTTCGTCATAAGGGCAAATGATCAATTTTTAAAGGCTCAATTATGCTGGCATTATTGTTTTAAGGTCCCAGAGTGGAGGATGTCATTCACAGCCAGTGTCTGAGAGAGATAGACACAACTTCTTCCTTGAAGTTAGTTTATTGATAGCGTTGGATTTATGTTCGCTAATGATCCTCATGTTAAACGACAGCAGTCTATTACTTCAACATGACGAAACAAACTTCATTCTCTTTATAACCTCAAAAAATATTTTAAAACATTTTAAATTCGTTACAATAACTTAGAAATGTACACCCAGTTCACTCTGAACTGGTGGTTCAAGATTATTTTTCCTTAGCCCCGCTCCTCACTTCAGCATCCCCTCCAGTTATTACCCCTTAGAGCCGTCCGCTGCGCCCATGTCTATTCCATGTAGTGCCAGCGGTGAATTTCCCCGCGCTTGTAGCGTTAATGGCAGCGGAGCGGGTAGAGAGCAGATTGACCTTGGGCCGCCTCTGTTAACTGAATGAGCTATAGTGTAGATTAATAACAAGGAAGGAGAAATACATTTCATATGATCATAGCAAGCGTAAAGAAAACTCGAAAAATTATGTGGGTATAAAATCATACCTGTATCTAGCTTCAACCTTCAATGCCCTGTCTCAGTCTTCCTGTTAGGCCCGGCACGTTAATGTGCCGTTGTACAAAAAATGCGGAGATTTATTGGACGCAGGTTCAAAGTGGGCGTGACAAATCGGTAGCTCTATCAGTTTTACATGGTTTTAAACAATCGTTTCGGCAATTTCTGGATGGTCATCAAGTTGCCTCACGAAAAAATGCGCAAACAAATTAACATTTACAGTTAAGTATATAGCTTTCACTTTTCACAAACAGAAACGCACATTCCTCCGTCAGTTGATAAGCAAAAAAGATTAGTCAAAAACGATTAACACGTCGGGTATTAATATCGTAAATAAACTATGGAACGTAGTCTCTAATGTAGAAGCAAATTTCAGAGGAATGTCATATTTTACCAGAAACAATAGACAGCGTATTTCTTAGCGCGCTGTCCTAACTTTATAAATCTGGTCCCTAGAAGCAGTGATTTTCTTTAAGTATTGTGGTATGTGTGTGTTTGTAACCCACCTCATTATTTCGAGGTTACTGAGACATCTTTACTGTGTCTAACTCTCTACATGGGACTCGCTGGTTAGAGGGCCAATGCAAGACATTTTCATGGCCAGCTAGTTCGGAGAGATGGTTAAGCATAATTCACACTCATCAGAATCTGTACCAAGTGCGAGGGTTAAATCCTATACCTATCCATGAGGGGTATGAAGAAAGGATGTTGGCTGAATTTCGAAACAGTAGACTTGAATGGGTCATTCACCATTTTCCTTCTTTCATCTTCATATACACGATATTAACCAACACATTACACTCATTACAGCCATCTCCACATATGACATCTATGACAAGCGTTGTTAGTGTATCTTAGGTAATATTACCGTTACTGCAACCATGGTGTTAATATGAAGCTGCATTTATTTGGCTACTTGATATTACATTATTAGTGTTAAATGTACGTTTTGGTAGTCTCTTTTATGAAAGGAAATACTTTTAATTGTTCTATAGCTACCACTAATCACTTTATAAATGAATCAAATATACATACAAATTCAGAAAATCTATTCAAATGTAATTTATTCATAAGTAGTTAAAAATCACTTATTCAACAAGTGATTTATTTATTGGTGTAAAAAATATTAAATCAGAATTGTCGGTGTGATGAAGTTATGATTCGTGTGTCACTAAACGGTTAGGTTGAGACTAAGAGACAATGTCTCGACACTGATCTGTGGAAACAGCTCTCCTGATGTACTCAGTACTGGATGCACTATGAAAGTAAAGTGAGACAATGCACCACTGCCAACTGGTGTTTCACTTCAATATATCTGCTCATTATCATTTAACTGATACTTGAGCACTCCCTGTTCAGTAACAAAATTACTTACAGATTCCTCTATAAATCCAGTGAACTCAAAATCAATAGTAAAATTTCTTAACGAAATGGCATTGATGTATTTGTAAGAATATCTTCTCAAGAACTCATTTGATAACAGACGAGACGCTTAACATTGCAGTCAAAGGTGTGACGTACCGTGCAGTCTTGAACGCAAATGAGATCATGCAAAACTATGGAAAAATATAACAAAAATAACCCCCATTAAATTTTCAAGCCAAAACTACACATGATCACATGTAATGTGTTTGCTGAAGTAATAAATAGAACCCTGAAAATTAGACAAGGATGGTAGATGTTACTTTTTTTTTTCACTGCTTTACGTCTCTCAACAGCGAGGTCTTTAGAGACGGGAAAGGATGGGGGGGGGGGGGGCAAGGAATGGGAAGGAATTCGGCCATGGCTATTTGAAGGAAGCATCCCGGCATTTGCCTGGAGTGATTTGGGAAACCATGGAAAACCCAAATCTGGATGCCCGGACGGGGATTCGAACCGCCGTCCTCCCGAATGCGAGGCGAGAACGCTAACCGTTACACCGCCAGGCTCGGTGGTAGATGTTACGTCGAGTATTCAGTAACGATGATACGCTCTGTGAAATACGGCCACAATATTCTCGTCTTCGTGGTATGAATATCAAATCCTACAGCGATGTGACACGATGTTCCGTACATTTTTGTAACCGAGAATGTCGTGATTTTATTGTGCGTAAGCTGTAAAGTTATCTGTCCTATAGAGGTACTTCTATACTACAATACTTCATAAATATGGAATTCATAAAAGAGTCGAGCAATATTTTCGTACGGATTTGCCTTTATTTAATCTTAAATTCGTAACTTAGCACACAGTAATATATATTTTTGATTTTGTACTGCACCAATAAGTCGTTATTTCATTAATAAATAGAACTGTATTACATTGTTTCATTATTTTGACGTGGATACGTCTTATAAATAAGGTGACATTCTAGGGGCAGACCATAAAGCCGGATGAATACAAAATGGAAGTATGCTGTTTGAATTCCTGCTCCGAATCTATCACCTACATCTAAAATCTAATTACCACCCCATAGACGAAAGATCAAAGACTTTGTTACGTCAAGAGGGGATCCAGTAATTTTGCGCATGGGGGGAGTGTTGAGGGCCCTTTTCATGCTGTCAGAAAAATTATAGTCAGCATAACTACTCACTCAACGAAGCTTCGACTGTCAGTCGACATCTCTCGCAAAGACCTAAATATTATTTTGCGTTTAAAACGTTAATGCCTGGTGGTTATGCAGAAGGTGTAAGCGGCTAAAACTGAAAATAAAAAAGTAAAGAAAATTCCACTCTATTCTCGTCAAAAAGTCAAGATGAAATACGGAAATGGTATAAGACTGAAAAGAGCGTTTCACCAACAGTACAATGATACCTATGAAAAATCGTACCTGCGAGCTACGCCTTGTCGGGAACGCAAGAAATTAGTCGTGATGAGGTACTGTCATGTGCTATATTGGCATTGGCTGCATTTCGTCAATGAGCGCAGATGTAGTATCTGATCTTCACATAACAATTGTCGAAAGACAATCTGCATTTGCTAGTTCCAGTTTAAAGAGATATGGAGCTGAACAGTAAATATTTTAAATTACGTCGTGGACATTTACAAAGAAAACTATATTTAAATTTCAAAATGTAGCGTAATATGACCAGTAAAAAAAGTAGTGCAGGAGAATGTTCGTGGATAAAACAGTAAGGATTATAACTTACCCAATGATCATTCGGGAGGACGCGTGTTTGAATCCCTTCAAAAGGCCATCGCAGAATTCCTTCCCATTCCTGGTCCCCAGTCCTTTCCCGCCTCTAATGAACTCGGCGTCGACGAGGCGTAAAGCCATAAGAAAAAAAAACAACATTGATCCTTAAAACGTGCCAGTAGGCAGGCATGTTTCCGCCGGAGCGTGTGCTGTATTTTTTGATTTTGCACTATTCAGTGATACTATTCACAAAGATTTTGATTGAAACTTCTGGGGCGCAGTACTCCAGAGACCAAATGCTAAATAATCGGGGTGGTGGAGGTTATTCTGACACTGCGGCTACAAATCCAGTTATATCACTCGATAGTAAAACGATCGATAAATTCTTTATGCTAAAATGGAACCGTGAATCCAGCGGGAAGTGATGTAGCGTAACTTGCAGATAGGCACCTGGAGTTCGTAGTTTTTATTAGGTATTCACATGCCACAAAGGCGCGTTGGCAATGGAAAAATTGAATGACCTGAAGTTTGAATTTTTTGGAATATTGCTCCTTTTCCGCATTTGATTTCCACCTTTTAACAAATCTAAATAAATTTGTGGTTGAGAAGCTTTTGAGTTAAATTAAGAGGCGATGGGTAGTTTCGGAATATTCACGCGCATCAGTAATGGAATTCATTCACTGGAAAACGTTGCACGAAATACAAAGAATTAAAGAGGGATTACATAGAAAAATGAATGCATTTTTAAATAAAAAACACACTCGTTCATTAGCATTATCCTCGTATATCCTATAGGTCTCAACCCGACACTGTTTCGCAATAGGAATGTAGATTAGATATTATTAGAGAAACAGTAAAAGCCACTGAATGCCATCAGAAAATAATAATAAGCACTTAACTGCTAATATTTTATTCAGGCAAACAACAGAAACTACTACTCAGTAATTAATTTCTGCAAAACTTGTTTCAGAGGAGGTTCACATAAGTAACTCCGTTCCCTGCACCACTGGGTCCCTCCGAAGCCGGTGCCATTCATGGAAGCCTGCACCAACTTCGTAGATGCTTTTTTTTTTTCTCACTCGACTTGGTCAATTAGTTGATCTGACACCTCTCTGCATTTTAAAGAGGTTTTGCTTCAATTATACCTGCGATCCGCTGGTTCAGCTTTCACTTTCTTAAAGTTTGAGAGTTTCAAAGTATCACAAATTTTCGAAATTTACTTTTATTGATCTTGAACCGGTCTTCATCTAAAGTATATTTCATACTAAACGATATTATTTTTCCCTAAGTCACACGATAAACTAACGGGGTGCACTGCCTGCGGTCACTCGGCGTGTACAGATTCGACTCTCATCGAAGCCTCGGCCTACTTATATGGTTTTATAACGCTCTGATTACTTGCTCAATCGGAAAAGATGACGCATCTCATTTACTATGTGGTTGTTTTAGCATTGCTTGCGTTCCGCAGTTCCTACATCCGCTATCTTACTATATACTTCGACAGTCTCTCTTTGAATGTAACACAATCCTTAGGTATTTAATTTTATCTGCCTTTTGTCAGACATAGTTCTTTCAGTAGGAAATGATATTTTTTTGTCTGAAGTTACACGACAAACGAGTGATGAATTCTCTCCAAGGTCGTTCACGTGAACAGATTCTATGCTGATTAGGGAGCGTCTGTAAGCTACGTGACTGGGGCTAGAAAGGGGGGGAGGGGTGGAGGGATTGGCTGGGCCTACGTGTGGAGGAGGGAGGGATGAGGCGTTCTGAGCGATGCTACGTAGCTTTTGATTCATATTATTTGTCACAGTTAAATGAGGAACAGAGCACCCAACATCATGTGAACATTTATTTCCGTCATTTAATTATTTCCGTATGTAATCTACGATAGTCTGATAAGAAAAAACAGAACAAAATGTCTTATGGAAACAATAGGGAATAAAGCTGCGTGCCACGCTCAGGGGAGGGGCGGTGGAAGAAGTGAAAGTCACATCGGGCTAGGTAAGGGTGAGGGGGTGGTTCTTATGAGGCCAAAATGGAGCTTCGTAATTTATGGACGCTCCCTTAACGCGTGGGTCAACTACATGACAGACCGTAGTTTTCTAACGCTTGGTTTACTCATCCGGTTTAGACAACATCCCTCCGCATTGAAAAGGGCATTTGCTTCATTTCAACCTGCATTCCGATGGCTCTGCTTCCATTTTTTTTTTTAATTTGTACCTTCTATGTATCACAATTCCTCTAAATTTACTTTTATCGATCCAGAAATGATGGTGAACTTCATACTATATTATTTGGGTTCAGGCCACGCGACAAACGAGAGGGGTAAACTCTCTAAACCCTCTTGGTGAAACCCTGTCACCAAGTCATTACGACCACACGGAATTACTAGTAAGTAGAATATTGCCAGGTCCAAGCTTAATTATTTACCAACCAGGATACTGATGGATTCATCGTGACCGATGAAACTTTTGCACGCTTGTGAGGCTATGTTGTATTACAAAATGGACAGAATTGAATTTCTTACATAAATGAAGTTTCTGGCAATCTTTTCATTTCTACGATTTACCCTAAGGCCGACAGTCATTTCCAGCAAGAGATATACCGTTTTATAAACGCGGCATCATTATGCGATTGATCACAGGAAGGTATAAAAGCTTTTTTTGTTTTTGTGGCCTCAGTGTTTTTAACTATTGTTTAAAAGTTTTGGACTATTCGGTATAGGTGAAGTCCTAGAGGATTTTCACCTTGGGAACTAATCTGTATGATCTTCATTTTACGCCAGACCGATAGGTTTAACGTGCCATCAAGACCGTGAAACATTGATAACGTAACTCACATAAAGAAGACAAGCTTTGTGCGAAGTGAAAATCATATTAAGGTGTAATTATTGTTCCAGACTGCGTGGGGAGTTTCTCTACCCGCTGGCTTGACACTGAGTTATACTCTGCAAGTATGTAAAGGAAACATGAACTATCCAAAAAAAATCGCCTTTTTTCAGGGAAACTAGTAACCTGTGTAATAAAAAGTAAATTTTTCACTATTCTCCGAAGGATGTTGATTGGCCTATCGTATTACAAACGCAATTATTCCTTCGACTTATGGGCACAGTTTATCCATCTTAATATTATTTTCCGTGGGAACATAATATCAGGTTCGTATTGTTCCGACTACAGATATATCTACAAAAACGAAAAAGTACTGTTGTCAATTGATTTATCGTCGTTTTTTTACTATCTTTGAAATCAACGCTAAGTGAATGTCTCTGAATGTTACCTACTTCCAATAAAAATGTTTATTTATTGCCTGTAATCAATTACAGACACTGAAAATGAAATTTTCTTCCCTTTGCTCAATTCATATAGTCCTTTAACTAAACCTTTCCTTTTATCACAGTGATACGGAATCAACTATTCAAACAATCATTTATAAAAGCAGGAAGCTAGGAAAATGCCGTATTGCTTAGAAAGATTCAGTGATCCTGGGCTTTATTGGATTTGCTGTCTAAATGTTACATCGAACTGATTTACTTACGTCTTGATCTGCGCTTTTTCATTTCTTTTGCACGAAATGTACTTGGCAAACGTATACATTATGAAGTTCTACCGTGGTTTTTGTGTTTAACAAATCTGTAAATTTCTTCGCTTGCCATTAAAACCTTCAATTCATGTATATGCATCCATGTTGAGTCTTTCTCTAACCATACTCCGAGGATCTGTTTGCATACTGTTTTGCATAATATTTTGCGTGATCTTATGCGGAGTTGCAATCAGCGCCGACGAGAACCAAGGGAAGGATACCTGTCCCACTAACTCAGCGACGATTTCTCAATTTATCATCAGCGGACTCTATGCGAATTTCATTGCATTAACCGTTTCGTAAATTGTCAGTAATTTTTTGATTACCTTCCTTGATAACCGTAGAATATTTCGAAACGGTTAAGGTTACTGTTGCAGCATTGAGCGTAGAAATTGTCATACATTGCATAAGACTCATGCTTAGAGATGTTTTGTTTGTAATAATTATACCTCAGTAAGGCAAACACCTCGCTATGCCGATTTCTGAAACTGCTTTTTGACTCCTAGAAGAGCTGATACTAATTTCATACCAGGCCTAATAAAGTAGTGGATCAATGTCTGGGTGTCCCGTCTCACATTTTTCAAAGTTAAATAAAGTAAAGAAGCTGTACTCGAGATCTACCTACGGATACTAAATCCTTTCTGCTGTTATTGACATGCAGCTTGGTTAATTTAAAGTGATAGGTGCTTCTGCTAAGCCTATCTGTCATCCTTTATATGAGGTGGCAGCAAGGTAAATAATACGGCCTAGGCAATGAGAAATATCAACGGTACAGTAAAGGAAGGAAATGCCAAATAATGTTTTAAAATTTTGGTTTCGGGACAGAAATATGGATAAATTGCTTCCTGTCATTCACTTCTCGTTGATGATAAGTATTTAAGGGAGTTGAAAGAATATAATTAAAGAATCACATTTACAGAAATTACAAATATTCAAGGTTAAAATCTGAATAGTATCACGGCATATATACGGGTGTCGCTGGAAAAGTCAAGAGTCTCACAAATCTGTTCTTCATGAAGTGAAAAATTGGTAGAAGACGAGACGTCCGGCATTTCTACGACTGTGAGCTTAAAAATGACGGAATCATTTGTAGAATTGTCTCTTGTGATGGACAGATCGTATAACAAAGTATAACTGGATGGATGTATACGCCGAACCCAAACATTCATCCATAGCAAACTGTGATCACCAGATGTGGTAATCACGCATTCATCATTCATAAAATTAGGTCACGTTATGAATAAACACATATAATATTAAGAAATTTGTACTGTGCCTCAAAAATTAGATCAATAAACTTGGAGTGGTGTTTCCACATTGCAGGTATGCTTCCAGGTGAAAAAAAAAGCAGAAAAAATAAAAGATATAAATATTGAAGTTCTTCAGCATTCTTCTTATACTACAGATCGTTCCCTTGTATACAGCCGTTTCTTCAATCATCTGAATAGATTTTTTACCAAGAAAAGTTGTTTTTTTTTAAGTTTATAACAGTACTCACTCGCGTTCCAAATAATTGTTCAGAATTGCTGTTGATGCTTTTGTCTGGCGCTGGGAGATAAGGATTCAAGTGAGAGCGAATTATTTCTATAGAAAAATTTTAGATCATAAATTTTTAAATAAAAGTAAAAATTAAAACTATAAAATGCCATTCCACATGCTATTTATCTGGCTTTACGTATCGTCGATTTCGAGGTTATTAAAGGCGGGAACAGACTGGGGACAAGGAACGGGAAGGAATTCAGCCATCCAGATATTCGCCTGGAGTGATTTGAGGAAACAATGGAACACCTAATTCTGTATTGCCGGAAGAGGGTTCGAACCCGCGTCCTCCCAAATGCGAGGTCAGAGTTCACCCACCACACTCGATTCCATTCCACTGGCAACAAATTTGTGCGTTCTATGTAGGAACAATTTTCACGGTTTTTACTTGAAGGTGGATTACTAGGTGAGAATGAAGTTTTTCCATCGTTTCGCTCGTTTGAAACTGTTCTTTTGGAGTAGAAACGTGGAGATATGACCTGTATAACAAAGCCTTCGTCACCGCCATGTACAGTACATGGGTATGTTGACGTTTCTGTCCAGCTTCGCATGTAAAATAATTTTTCCTTCAGTGCACTGTTGGTAGAAATTAGAATCTTCGGAAATAGCGCTGTTACTTTATCGCCCGTTACCGTCGTCGTATACCATAAACTTGTAATACGGGTCAACTGCCGCTAGAAAAGACAACAATAATAATTGATTTATAGATAGCATGGATCTTAAGTTTAATGTACTTTCCATCAATAATTCAGCACAGTTCTGAAATCACCATTGGTCTGTAAATCTGTTCGCAGCATGCATAGTTACTGTGGCTGTAAAACATTCCAAATTTCATTCGCAATTTTGGAAACAGTTGATCGTCCTAGACGAAAATGTAATGATATTACGATTGTCGATGTGTAACGTCTATATATCCTGATTAGTGCAAACAAAAGAAAAAGAGACTCCTCTTCACTGGACATGCTTCACAGGAATTTATTAACCCGACAACTTATTCAAGTCTACAGAATGAAATACGAAATTATAGATCTGTTCGCAGGAATGCGTCTCACTAGACTGGCATTTATCACTATGGAATTGTATCCTGTGTGGCGTATCAATATCGCTTGTCACCGTCACCTGTCACATATTGGTTTCCCGGCCTTAAGACCTTATGCACAAATGGCGTTAACACCTGCTGGTATCACTTTGTGCCTGACGTGACATATTGCTCTGAAATGTTAACCTTTGACAGTACTTGCGCACCAATCTGGGCCTGACGTGACACACACCTTTGAAATGTCAAACTTTGACAAGACTTGAAACGAAGCTATTGGATGCTGTGAAGTCACAACGCTCCGTTCACTAATAGAAACGACATTCTTCTGTAGTGTGATTGAGTCTGCCGTGTAAGTCTGCCGTGTAAGTCTGCCGTTACTTCTACACCAAAGTAGCCACCAGAATGTTATTTTCACCAGACTTTCAAACCGAATGTGAACTCTGGTAATTTGAAGGCCTTTACCGATAAGACTATTCTGTTATCTATATCTCACAATTTTACTAACTGTGTTCATTTTGTTCAGCTACAAGTCATCGTTAATTTATTTTTACTGTAATTTATTGAGCTGTCTGGTGGCTCAGTGGTTAAGGCATAAGGTCTTGGGGGTAGAATCCCAGTCCTGGCTGTGATTTTCAAAGACCCTTAACACCTCATTCATCTCTCGGCATAACTTGCTTTGCATATGTGAAGTATGCCAACATTCCATCGATCGGATTCCACGTCAGAGTCTAGATCGCGTATACTAGGTTATGATAAACAACTACGATGGAAGTCGATTGTGCAGCTTGTAAAAAATTCTGGCACCAGTAGAATGCAGGTTATATTACACAGATAAACACAACCACAATCTATTACACATTCTTACATCGATATAATCCTACTTAGAAAAAAAAAACTTTGCAACCACTCACACGTACCAACCAACTTACTGAGGCACACAGCCACTAAAAACAAGCAAACCAATATACGCCACAATCACGCAGAAATACACCAACTCACAAACGCACAATCTACTAAAAAAGACACCCATTCAAAGTCTCTCTCACCTACGTACACACCACACACAGATAAAGGCGCACTAACCACAGGCCTTTGTAAAAAAAATACAACACACAACATGCAAACTTAACATTGTAAACATACACATACAAACACACACAGACATCCACCAACATACGTCAGCACATACACACCACTCAAACACGAACACACACAAAAGACCGCAGTCAGCACACAATCTATACAGATGTCCTTTATAAAACGTCAACACCCATATACAAAGACACCTACTCATCCAACCAATAATTCATATCCACAGGCCCTAAACACCCAACCCACACTCAAAACACACATACACACACACATTCAGACATCATCAAATAACCAAAAATAGGGATTTCTCTACCCGGACGACACAGTAAATATTTGGAAGATTAAGTAAATATTTGTTTATAGAACGACATTTGCATGTGGATTCTTAGGACGAACAAATGGGATACTTTGTAGATGAAATGTTTTCGGAAAACTAGCCGAGAACGCCTCCACTCTTATGTGTGATACTTGGTGATAACTCACGAAAATTCAGTCTGATTTTACTTAAACAATCTGATACTGACGCTACAGAATGATGAATGAATTTGTTGTTGGTTAGCTTATCTATACTAATATTATAAATTCGAAAGTAACTGTCTCTCTGTCTGTTGGTTACGTTTTTTGGGATAAATGGTTAATCCTATCATGATGAAATTTGACAAACAGATGCGATATGGCATTTAGATGGACATAGGAAACTTTTTCTGCATAAATAGTACATACTGTCATGTAATTTTGAAAAATTACCGAAACGGCGATATACTGACGCTTAGGATGTCTAACGCTCTATAGTGCCTTACTCTATAACGGGCTGGTAGCGCAGTGGTTAACGCGCTTGCTTTCTAATATTTGGACTGTGTTCTCCTGTTCAAATTCCGATGGAAGCAAAGATTTTTAAGAATTTTTTTTGGTAGTATAAGCCACACCTGTAAGTTTTTCGGATTCCATTAAAGTAGAAATCACAAATTTGTGGGTGCAATGCTTTGAAAATCGTATGCGGTCTAACAATGCTGCAGGTGTTCACTTTTGACGCTATATTGATCCCTCAGCCGTTGTTTCTCTCGCAGTCAGTGTGTCATCTGCACTAATAATACTATAAATGCTGAAGTAAGTCTCTGTCTTTTTGTTACGTTTAACGACTAAATGGCTATACCGATATTGATGGAATTTGACAAGGAAATACTTTGTATCTGTAGGATGGACACAGGACATTTTTTTCGGTACGAATAAAAGTTGTAGTCACAAAATTTTTAGAACTTATCGAATGGTGACAGAAGGACAGATGCGTGTGTTAGTCTGTATTGTTACGTCGGTTGCTCAAGCTGTGCCTCGCGCAGTCTCTTAGTATATGATTTGTTACTAAATTTCGTTTCGAGGCAAAACTTATTATTGAGTATAGATGTCGATTTGCTCTGCACTGTACTATTACTTTGTGTCTGCCTAAAAGTTTCTGGAACCAGTTTATTTTGTCTTCTTTTCTGACATGCCTCACGGGCGTAAACCTGGCCTAAGGTATAGATCTAGAAGAGCACGAGCGGCTAATGTTATTAGAACTCAAGAATCGGATGGTCATGCTGATGAAAGAAGAAAAGACCGAGCTAAAATAAAGCTGCCCTTAGTTTCACCCTCCTCTCCTCTATATCCCCGCACCTTCGTTTGTTTTCCTGTTTTGGAAATTGATTCTCTCCATGAGATAGGTTCTACGGTAGAATGATATAGTGATGGCTTTCCTGTCATATTATGCCAACTCGGTGTTGTTTGGTACAAATCTTAAGTTACTAACAACTTCCTATATCCTCTTTTGGCAATGGAATTCTAAGTCAACGCGTACGAAGTCGCGCGTAACAGCTAGTTTACTATGTATTAATAACCAATCTCAACTGAAAATATACTAGTGTTTATTTTCAATAATAATATTCACAACCATCTTATAGCAGTTTATTCTTGAATAATTTATGGAGGGCCAATAAACTGATATAAACCTGTATCAGAAATGCTAGTCACTATTAGCATGAACATCCATAATTAGTAGAATTACTTAATTAGACGAAATGTTTCTGTTAGGTTACAAAATCTATCATCCGATGATAAGCTACTGTAGTTAAACCTAACTATACACTCACAAGTAAAGGTAGGAATCAACCTACAAAACGCGAAATTAAAGTAATTTCAGACGATCAGCTTTGAAAATTTCAGCTATCAATAAAAGCTCTTTCATCAAAACTTCTAGCGTAAAACTGGTAAGCGCACTTGGGTATTGCAGTATCGTAGTAATTTTGATTAATTCCAGCTAAAGTTTCTGGATTTTTTTATGAAACAAAAGATTCATGCAACTTTGCTTCGCATCGCTATTAAAAACTTATCTTCTCCCTCCACAACTATCTAATATTTCATTAACAAACCTAAATTCTTCGACGACGTGGTAGCGTGAGGAATTAGATAGCGCGTTATTAAAAAGAGATTGTTCCCCTTGTTAGCCACCTCGCCTTCAGATAAGGCAGCCACTTGATTTCACTAACAGGAGCACTTGAAACCATTCCAGCCATCACATAAGAGCGTCAACAGGAGCACTTATCTCTAACGTGTGTTAAAAAATGTAGAATCTTTCTTCTTCCATATTTTCTTCAGGTTCGTAACTATCTGTATAGTAGAGTAATTGAATTTCTGTTAACATCGACGGTAATGATAATGTAGATAAATTTAAACTTCCCTATTCGTTCGTGGTCGTTGTCTTGCCTCGTTTGCTGAGGCCGCTAAGGCACTGTCACATTGTTTGTCACTGGGTACGAGTTCACTTGTTCAATTCCTTCGAAACTCAGTCAGCAGGGTAGAGGGGATGATAATGTACGATTCTCAATTATCACATTATTCACAAAAGCCGAGGGTTAAATCCCAGACCTTTCCTCAGTGCGTCTGGATAGAGGGAATGTGGAGTTGTTTTTTGTTAAATCGTTGCTTTGATAGCGACGTTAACCTTGGCGTCCCTTATAAGGGAAATTTTGGTAGGGGGAAGAAAAGACTATTTGCGGATGATGCTATTATTTATCTTTGCTACAAGATGATATTATGAAAGTAATTGTGTGGTTTAAAGACTGGTAGTTGGAGTTAAACTCTAAAAATTTCCAATTCATGCGTGTAAGTAAAAAGGTGATACCATTTACCTCTGAATATACAATTAATTGTACTGTCCTTAGAACAGTAGATTTCGCTAAATACCTAGGGGTAAAAATTCGTAATAATTTGTCATGGAATTAGCGTATCGAGAAGGTGATTGGGATAGCAAAGCTCCGATTTCTAGGTCATAAATTAAAACAATGAACTCCGATGGATTGCACACAAGTCACTAGTGCGTCCTCACTTAGAATATTGTTGTTCTGTATGGGGTCCCCATCAAAAGGGGTTAATGGAGGCATCAGAGAAAGTCAAAAGAAGAGCCGTCCGATTCCTGGAAGGAAAGCGTAAGTGCGATGTTGAAGGAGTTTGGAGGTGAAGACCAGGAACACCGAAGACGTTGCTCTCAACAGAAGCTAATTGAAAAATTCACGACTGACTTACATCGGAATGACAGCAAACAAATATTACTACAAACAACATTCATATCTAGGAATGGCCGCGATAATATGAGAAATCAGGGCCAGAACTGATTCGTTTCTGCACTCATTTTTTCCACGAGCGATTAAGTAATGGAACAGGAAGGATTTACCGTGCGAGTAAACTTAAAATCCAACAGGAGTAGTTCTCGATAAATCACTTCGGCCATCCTAATCTGGGTTTTCAATGGCTTTCCCAGATGGCTCCAGACGAATACCGAAATGGTACCTCAAAATAGCCCATGGGCGGTCCTGCCATATCCCGTATGTCCCTTCCAAACTATTACACTTATAGATAGGTGCAATCCACCCTGCGCCACACACTTTTAGTGAATCGCGGAGTAATAATAAACTTAAAATTAATTGCAATTAAAAATAAAATAAACAAATTTTCTGTCATTATTTTAATCTTAAAATTAAACTGGGAACTTCTGCAGTCATATTAATTAGAAGTTATTAATCATAATTTTTGAATGAATTAAATTGTAAATACTTTCGCCTTAAATTTTTGGCAACAAAGCTTGTCGGGAAGCCTCGGACACAATAATAAATGACGATAACAAATGACAGCCTAATGTTTTTTGGCCTTACAAAAAGCACAGTAATAATGGATATCTGAAGAATCGAAATAAACACAATCTTCATGGGTCCTGTCTTTGCTCCATAGCACTGAATCAAACCTTATTCTAAAATTTCTCCACTTACGATGCATTGGTTTTTATTACTTAATTTGCTTTGGAAAGACTTTGAATACTTTTTTTACCTTTTTATTTTTCCCCTTCTCCAAATTCTTTATATGGTGAAAATGTTAAAATCTCGCCCTTTTGGATACTTCGATCCCGCGCTGCTAGGCATTTAGTTGACGCATCATATTCAATAATCTCCAACGAAATTTGACAGTAGTGACGAAAAAATTCTGCCAGGTAGAAAACGCACACCAGTGTGGAACTCACTGGGCGCCCAAACCTCAGCTCAGTTGCATTTGTTTTTACACTACAGGGTGTATGTTTACAATAAAGTTTTACCGACGCAGCAAGGTTGGTTTGTTAGAACTTTAGATGTCTGATGTTGCCAGCCGTCCGGGACTACCCGAACTTGCACTACTATCTTTCGGAAGAGCATTGACTCTCTTCTTTCACCAATGATCAACAACACAAACAACATAATACACTGAACACACGCTGTCATAAACTTCGCCACTTGCAATGACACCTACGAATGATTTGTCGTATGTTTACCGACTATGGATAGAGCAGAGTTTTTTTGTCAAAACCTTATTAAATTCCGTTGCATTTCGCGTTGAGAGAGATAAGCCAGCTGAAGTGCAACTTTCACACGCGTAACGTGATAAACAAAATGCAGACATCGCGTTGTGAATTACTTATAGTACCCAATCGCTCGAATGAATAACGTGTAAAATTGCGATCAGCTTTTTACTACTGAAGATTCTACGCGAGGGACTCGTGCATTAGATTTGGATCCAACTTCCACCAACGAAGCAAGTGTTCACTAATTAATATTTAAGAATATGTATGCGCTACGAAGTATTCAGTCAGCCTGCTTGTCGCAATGTTAAGACGTAACTTTGCATTGTTTAACAATTGCCTTTCTGCTGAATATGTTCACTCATTTTTCTTGGCGCTATTTCACGGAGAGGTGTTGGTAAATGTCAAAAATTTACCCATAAGACGTAGGTGTGTAGCCACTAGTACATGCTGCAACTTCCATTGGCTCAGGTCATCTACTCCCATGAAGTGAACTCAGTAATCCTTGGCATTAGGGGAAGAAGAAAAATGGAGTTCACTTTTGTCCAATGGTTTTGTTAAAGATAATTTTTTAACGTAAGTGGAACTAAATGCCTCTCAACTTCTGGGACTATATCTGTAAATTCTCGTATTGTACCTGATACAGCTGCTTGATTTCTTGAGACCGGTAACTAGAAAAATATTCGGTTTGGAATATAGGATAATTTCATATGCAGTACTACAGACTTCAGATCTGCGTTGAGCTTGTGATTTACGTTATGAAATTTGAAAAATTGTGATCTGAATCTATATTTTTTTGGCATTTAGTCTTTAAGTAATACAAAATTTCGTTACAACTAACTTCTACTACAGTATTTATACAAGATATCCAGAATGTGAACTTATATGTTACACCATTGTGATACTAGTTTATAGAAGACATAACTCTTGAAATTCATCTGATAATTGACTACTGAGAATAAAATCATTATCGACCCAAAAATTGCCAAAATGACTTTCAAACCGTTTCGATAAGGTATGTGATCACAGTAATGAATCGTCAGAAATCTGTACTTAGTAATCCATTCTTTCTTGCTCTCGGTTTATGCTAAGCGTGGATCACAGAATTTTTTTGACTACATCTGTATTACCTATTCTCGTCACTAGTAGAAAATTTACAGAAATAAAACTGCAGCATGTTATCTCTTGCATTTATTAACATCCGTTTTAAAGAAATTGTCTTACGAAACAATAAATCGCTTTTCGCCAACAATTCAGTAACCGCAATAAACTATAAGAGCTTAGAACAATTATGCGTTAAATGCTTCAACGACATACTAATTATCAAAGTGTCATTGGAGATGCCAACTTTAGGTTGCATCACAAATGATTGTTCCACAAACGAAATACAGTTACGACGTGGTAGCTGACACTAAAGCAGCAAGGAAGCCAAATAATATTCGAAGTGTTTAACAAGATATTTATTTAAAGGAAGTCTTCACGGACGTACCACCGGATTCCAGACTTAAATAACGTTAGGATACATTTTTGTGAACCAATAATCAAGGAAGCGATAGGAA
The DNA here is from genome assembly GCA_031002005.1 of Vandiemenella viatica. Taxonomy (NCBI): domain Eukaryota; kingdom Metazoa; phylum Arthropoda; class Insecta; order Orthoptera; family Morabidae; genus Vandiemenella; species Vandiemenella viatica. Next base: position 93,544,591 of record CM061921.1, on the reverse strand, counting down.
TTCAACTGACCGATACCTTCAGTGGAGACAGTGGGCTATGTCTTAGTGAGGCATGGAAACCAGCCCTGGCAAAATTCCGGAGAGAGCGTGGTACCTCTGTCCACTTGCAGCGATAGAGGGCTCCATATTAGTGTCCGTGGGCTGCAACGAAGATCTATATGCATGCCCACTGGCAGCCAACCGCGTGGCGCATGCCGCGGGCAGAGCTGTTGAGGGTAGTACATAAGGAAGTGCGGGTGGTCAGCCGACCTGTACAGATGTCTTCACACCTGAGGATGACGGCGGAACTAGTCGTCGAATTATCGTGTTTTAAAAACACAGTCCGGCGGTAGAGCCGTGAAGACTTCATTGCAACTGTACGACGGGAAAGTCTCCGTTGTTACGAGTTATGTGTTTGTTATAGACGGACGGCTCGTGGTAGTCGACACAACTGCTGCCATGGCGACGCTGTACGCCGTGGCGATAGCAGTGTTCCTGCTGGGAACAAACGCTGTGTTGGCCAGCGTCGACATGAGTTCTTCTCGCGGGCGCAAGTACGCTTGGAAGTCAGGTAAGTAGTCTACCATACATTGCAAAATGTAGATGGGAAGGGGTTATATTTGCAAACATCACAAGAGAATTATTAAGAAATAAATAAAATATATGCTGAAACTGAAGAATTAATCAATGTGTGGAGAGGGAAATCTGACTAACATGGGTGATTGAAATGTTTTATCGAGAGAAAGAAATCAAAGAATTTTTTTTTTTTTTTAATTTCGATCCAGGAAAAGAAATGGAGGAAGGAAGTAGGCTAATCATCTCAAACACGCTATATAAGAATCGTGGAGGAAGGATATACACCTGGAAATGTCCAGACGTTCTGGTAGATATCAGCAAAATTATATCGCGACTAAACAGAAATTGAAACGGCAGTGTAGAGGCGGGCGTTAAAGCGCAACCTCACTGGATAAGGAAAGGTGCAACGGCCCAAAGTTCAAATCCCGGACCACGCCGTCCTAATTGAGGTTCTTGGGCAGTTTTTCACAGTCAGCTAGTCTCCAAAATCCGCTTCACAAATAAAAAATACACTTGTACTCAAGATACACCTTTCTCAGACTTGCTCCCTCTCCCCTCCACAGTAAGAATAGGATCTCTATACCTTAATTTAAGCTTCACATCCTTAAGAGTTCATGAAATATCCGTGAATCTAAAGAGGCCACACATTCGTGAAAAAACTGGCTAGGAGGAAAAAAAAAATATAAGGAAAATATAAATTATAACCGTGAGCTTATGTAGAAACTGACCATAATCTGACAGCTATTACATCGCAGACTAAATTTTTGAGAAGAAGGAATTAATTTAAGAGAACCAATTTGTAGTGAGCAAACAACATGAATGTCACCAAAGAGACTGTAAATGTAGGTCTAATACTAAGAAATTCAACTGAAGAAGGTTTTTTATTTATGGTTTTACGCCTCGTCTATATCAAGGCCATTAGAGGCGAGATGGAACTGGGGACAAGGAACGAGAAGGAATTAGGCCATGGCCTTTTGAATGAAGCATCCCGTCATTCGCTTGGAGTGATTTGGCAAAACCATGGAAATCCCAATTCTGGATGCCCGGGTGGGGATTCGAACCGGCGTCCTCCCGAATGCGATGCCAGACGCACCACGCTCGGTACCTGCAGCAGACCTTATCGCACTGAAGAGAGGGGTAATGGAAGCTGGTAAAGAAACATTTGATACTAGGAAAGTAGTTGGCCGAGAACCTTGGATCACAGCGGAAATTTTGCACCTGAAAAGATAGAGAAGAAGGCACAAAAATGCTCAAAAAAGAAACAGGAAGAGAGCAGTACAGTACCGGTGCTTAAGAGAAGTAATTATAGGTTTATCATTAATGCTGGAAGGGTGTATCAAGAAAAGTAAGCACACGTTTATGGCGTTTGTGAACTTACAAAAGTGTTACGTCATATTAGGGAGGATTAATAATTTTAATTATATTTGATATAGGAAACACGGATCAAAAATTAAAAAAATATAAAAAAGGCAAGGACATTTACCTGGCAATTGTATTGCTAATGTTATCCTCGCCTAACACACTGTAATGCCTGATGACGTCATGATCATAAATTCCAAATATACTTTGTTCTTTAACCATGAACCTAAACAATTGTGCTATCATCATGTCCTTGAAGCCCAGTTCTCACCTTGTTGAGTGACCAAGAAGCGACTCAACCTGCACTGAATTGTCCTTTCGTTACCCAACCAATCGCGGCCATTCCCAGCGTCCTGCAGAGGAGGGGGGGGGGGAGATGCTGGCTAATATATTTCATATTTTCAAATTTTCTTTGTCGAAAGCTTTTCACGCTGTTGTCCTCAGTTCATCACTATTTGAGTAATAGCCACTCGCAATTCTAGGATAGCACCTAGTACTCAACTTGAAAGACGTATTCATATCAAAAGTAGTTCTGTTATTGCCGCGGTCACACGCCATTTACAAGACAGAAGTATGTCATTTGACCCATGTTGTCTGATTTCGTGGCGTGAAGACTAGACCAAATTTACTCAGTCATTACAACAATAATTGAAAAGTGAAATCGTCAGAATTAGAAGCATCGCAAGGTGTAGGTGTTAATAAAACGAACGTAAGTGAACTTTACAAACTTGGATGTTCCGAGGTAAAATACTATTATTTCCTGCAGCTTTTGACCTTTCACGGCTTCACTAAAATGCGTGGTAAAATACTTCCTTTTGTGTGTTTAAGCCCGTTAAGCATTATGGGTTAAAACCAAAAATGACAAACGATAGCCACCTCACTGCTGTTTAAAACAAATCGTTTTGTTGTCTTGTAAAACTTGATCCATTTCACATTAAATAAATCTTCTCTCGTTTTTTCGATACTAAACATTCATTACACACTTATCATTAAAACTTTTACATACTTAAAGTATATATTCAAACCATGTTCAAGTCGATGTTCTTCTGTAACAACCAGTACACAATCTCTAGATACAGTCAGTAATAATCGTTGCATAACTATTTTGTCTTACAGGTCAGCCAACGTAACCATCTAATGCTCTAATGCTGAAATCGTTCCACCATATCATTTTAATATTATTTACATAATTAATTTCGTGATTCACTATCCCTATGGTTGATACCTCACAATGTAAATTTTCAAGTACCGTTCGGTGGCCAGTAAAAAACGTTTGAAACAGCGAAGACAGCCCCAAATGTTCCCTACCACAGCCTGTCACAGGGAACAAGCTATGTACCGTACCATACACAACCGAAAACACTTCGCTATGGGTATGGAGCTAGAGCATATGACACTGTATATGATCTACAGTCTAATACAAAACTTCTTAACCGTGTAGTGACATCGTGCACACATACAGCCAACTCCACTATTTGACATAGGCGTATTGTGTAAAAACAATTACAAAAAATATTCTAAAAATGTTTGAAACAATGAGTAAATAAAAATAAATTTGTTATACATTGGAGAAATTTAGAATTTTTATGAGAATTAACGTAATAATAACGTAACTCGTGCGGTTACTGATGAGCTGTATACATTTTTGTGTGTTAAATGGGAATGTGTTGAGTTTTCATAGAAATTCCGTCACTGGTCATTAAATCAGTGACCCTGAGCACACAATAATATCATTGACTTTGAGGTTTAGGGAATTATGAATACAGTTTTATGCGTTTGTGGTTGTAAATTTTGAAAAAAAATTGAAATTCTGCCTCCTGCCATCGAATCAGTGACCTGAGCAAACAATGATTACCAAGATTGGCCTCTAATTATCAAGAGCTAATTACGGGTCATGCCTGATGTTTCACTTCGTCACTTCTGGTTTTACATTATACAAAAAACTCCCATCATGAATGTCGCTTGTTGTATAGTTATCTTTCAGCAAATGCTTAATATTGCAGTTACTGTTGGTAATACTATCCTCCGCACGCATTTGTTATTGCGTGTTATTACGTACCGAGCTCTTCTGATTGATGGTTCTTCATTAATTGCCTGTTGTGTTGTAGCGTCGGAAGCTTTTCCAAAAATCCGAGATGATTTTCTCTAGTTGTGAACTTAAATCAATAACTTGCAGCATGTCGTGAGAACATCATGCTTCATCTGATATCACGATTTCAACTTTCTTGCTGTTAATTTTTTAAGTAAATGCCATGAGTGGTATTCAGTGTACGATCTCACACCGAGGATAGTGCCGTGATCGATGGCCTCCTGTGCCGTCTGGTGCCACAGTTTCAACTTTCTTGTTTTTTTATGGGAATTTCATGTGCGGAATTCAATGTACAATTTTCGCACTTCGGTTAGAGGCATGCTGAAAAATTAGTCCTAGAGGAAGCACTCACTCACACACATGATGACAGTGCGTCGCCTGTACAAATACAGATATTAATGGGCATTATGGAGTACATTTGGTTGTTGGTACATACATGAATCGGAACTGACAAACAAGTAAAGAAATCAACGTTGGGGGTACGAAAGACAAACATAAAAGTAGATATAAATGAATAGCCGGAGAAACAGCCACGCAGATACGAATGGACATGCACCCGATAATCACACAGCCACGTAGATGGATAGTTGGAGAGACATGCAATTAATGTATGCAAATAGGATAGAATCAGGCCTGTGAAGGAGATAGCTACTCAGAAGCACAGCACTTTTTGGAACATTAGAGCATATGAATACCAGAAACAAGAAATACTGAAGCATTTGAAATGTGTTGCAAGAGAAGAACATGAAAAATTAAATAGATATATAAAATACGAATAAAGAGGGAGGAAAGGAATTTGTGTAAAAGTCTGACTGAAAGAAAAGACAAGATGGCTGGTCACATTTTAAGATGTGTGGATTTGTTAATTTCGAATGAATAGAACTGTAGAAGGAAAGAACTTTAAATGAAAATAAATATTAGAGTTTATGAAAAAGATAATTAAGCACGATCACTAAATGGATATGTTGAGAGGTTTACTCAAGATAGGAAGAGATGGAGGAAAGAATCAAACAAGTCCAAGAAAAAGACAATTATAGAAAAGAGAGATAAAGTGTCGAAACGAATAAGACATTCAGTGTAATTGAGTCTTCTGGATAAAACGTAAGTTACATTTCACTCTCGGTGTAATAAAGAATCATCTGATTTTTCCTCTCCTGTTCACAATCGCGCGCTTACCGACTGAACAACTCACTACACCAGTAAAGTATACTAGCAGAGTAATTTCTATTGCGTCCTTTGTGACGATACTAAGAAGTTTAATTAAAATGCTAAATTTCGACTTCATCTGTTACATTTACATTTTCATGAGTTTACACATTTAAGGTCTAGATAAAGAGAATATAAGGTTCTAAAAAATCAACAAACAAATCAGAAATCTAATTAGGTCAGGAATTTTACATCAAAACATTGAATAATATTTCGTAAAAATATGTTAATGAACCGCAGATAGGCAGTCATATTCATTAGTACCTAAAAATAAAGATCGGTAGTGTTCAAGAAACTGATGTTTAATGACTTCTGTATCAAACCGTAAACGGTGAATATAAAATTACTAACTTAACCCAACAAATTATAATAGTATTCCCAGTTTATACTGTATGGAATTAATAAGCATTGCCTTACCTACCATGAAAGTGAAATTATGCTCCAGTGACTTCATACACGAAAAAGTCTTCCCATTTCCTATGGCTCGTATTACTCTGCAGTAACGCCATACTCTTTGATTATATTCGTCAAGGAGTATTAGATATTTATTGTCTGATATACCACCAACTACATGTTCAAGGTTAAAAAGAATTTAGTCAAATGATAACGGTAGAAGTTACATTAAAATCAGTAAAACATGCGTGGGTTAAATTGTAAGACAAATAGTACATGTCTTGTCTACTATTGTTACTTTCATTATCAAAAAAAGTAATTGCTTCAACACCCCTTCTCCAGGAAGGGGAAAAAATTGAACAACATATTTCATTTTTCGCTTATGCGGAGTGCACAGAAAACTAACTGCAGATATTTGACATTTTTATTTCGAGATTTCAGTGGATTCTTACATTTACTAGTGCCCTTAAGCTTTTTTGACCACTTCGACATGATTCCTTTGTTTATATGCCCAAAACATCTGAACTTTACAACTCCATGAAATATGAATTTATTTGTAGACAATATATAAGATTAGTCTTCACTCATATTAAATTTAATTAGCTTTCAATTGTATTATTAATTTTAAGCATAGCTTAGTCGGTAGATTTCTTAACTATTTAATGAATAGCTGGTGTTTATGGTATAACGAACTGGAGAATTTTTTCCCTTAAGCCGATGAGGTAATGGCTCGTTGTTTGACCAAATCACATCCCCTACAATACCATTTTCTCTAAAGGAAGTGAGGAACTATATCTCCGCCAGTTACAGCCTGCAGACCTTATTGGCTCGTACGGAGACGACATCTACCTTCATTTTATATTAAAGACCTAATTTAGCCCATCTGATTTTAATTTTTTTTCGCAAAATACTGCAGAAACCTCTCAGATACAAACGATGCTTTACACCACAGCATATTTAATTTCCTTCTGTTACAGAACTATTTTTCATAGAAGTTTTAGGAATAAAATTTATATTTAGCTACAGAACATAACAGCAATAGCATCCCGTCTCGCTGTTAAGAGACGTTAAACAGTTAAAAAAAAAAAAAAAAGCAATAGCATAATATCAAATTTTTTACACATTCATACTGATGACACAAGAGGTTTTGAAATTTAAATCGCAATGCATTATTCATTTTAAAACGCAACGTAAATCACGTTATGTTCTTTAGCAATATAATCTCTAGCCATATCGGCAATCATTGAAGCTCTACTCCATTTACAGACCCTCACCACTGTTAAAGTTTATTCAGAATATTGATTTTACATCTTCACAGGTTTATGATTGGTTCAACGTTTCATTTTCTAATAAATTTAATAATGTTACGTTGTCCCATGATCATGCGCAAGTCTACTCATATCTTCCCCCCGCCCCCCCCCCCCCAAAATACATGTTTGTTGCTGAAGAAACGAATTAAATTGATTCTTTGATTCTTTTTCTCCGCGCTGAACTCAGATTTGTATCTCCTTCGTAATTATCATAGTTCCTTCAAATTTCATGATGTACACCCCTCACAGATTGTGACAGTAGCGTCATGCAGATTCGTTCGTCTGTTGACACGAAGGCATCCGTTTATCTGTTACAGACGTGTCCTACTCCTCCGCTTCCAGTATGGGAGGTAATATAACAATACAGCACTCTCGGTACACGCTTAACACCATGGAAGATGGAATGATAAATTTTTGTACAAATTCCGAAATGCTATGCATCATTTTTCAGGCTCAGCTGTATTTTTTTGTTACTTAGGGCTTTACGCCTCGTCAACATCGATGGGATGGGACTGGGGACAATGAAACTGGAAGGAATTCGACCATTTCCTTTTGTAGGAAGCATCCCCGGCATTCGCCTGGAGTGTATTGGAGAAACCATGTAACACCCAAATCAGGATGCCCGGGAGGGGATTCGAACCGGCGTCCTCCAGAATACGAGGCCAGAAAGTTAACCGCTCTCCCACCACTCTCGGTCTCAGCTGTCATTCCGCGTTGTACCTCTCTAGGAAGCCATTATCACCTTTCACACAATACTCACAAGAGCAACTAAAAGATGGCAGAATTTTGATTACCTGTGTCTTCCATCTAAACCGTGGGGAGTATCCTAATGAAATGCCATCGGTATATGAAATATGTAACAAATGTTCTGTACGAAAACTGTATATTTTGTTTGTGAAACGTGTAATCCATGATCCGGAATTGGATACCGTCCCAGCATTTACCTAAACAAGTAATTACGGGAAAATACCTAAAAGCCACAATTAAGTATGGTCGATACGCAGGGCACAGGATTTGAACCTGCGTAACATACCAAATACCGCATTAGTGTTTGGCATTCCTATGTACGTTCTAATAGTGAGAGCGTGTGTAGCTATCTGTGAGCACAGTAATCTGTGCTCTGTATGTTAACTGTTGAATTCTAATTGGTTTTTGTGCTGTGTAATTTTTGAAGTGGAAGACATTCACTTAGATGATTACGGGCAACCGCCTAGAAATCGTAATCACAAACAACGGAACGCTATCTCCGAGATTTGAATCTTGTTGTGTTACCCCGTGTCCTGTATGGCGGTGCTTTAACGCACGCGGCAAAACTGATAGATAGTGGCATACATATTCCTTAAAAATCAACATGATTCACGTAATACAAGTTGCAGGAAAACAGTTTGCAACTTTTATCGAGAAAATGTTTTCAAGCAGGCAAATTATGCGAAAAGGCTGTCATAGTTCCTTTATCACGTTAAAAAGTCGCAGAAGTCTTAAATTCAATAGTTGGTATAACCAAATTTTACGAGGTATCGGTAACCAAGATTAGCGAGTGATTAATGAAAATGGATTAACACTAAGGAATTTCAACACATCCAATAATATGAAATTGAAAATACTTTAAAAAAAAAGGAATTTAAAAAAGTACAAATGCTGATAATTAATAAAAAAATATGTTAAAAATATGTTAACCTTTTGCATTGTACCCTCCTCTACAGATTATTTTCTGATTGAAAGAAAAAATGGAACCCTATGACATAAAATAATAATAATACCGAACTGAGAAATGCAGAAATTTACAAAACTAATTTGATTAAATTAGAGAATGTTAGAGACTCATAGCAACACAGGTAATATAGTTATATACCGCAATATATAACAGTGGTGACAGTAGAAAATAAATGGAACAAACACATGGGACAGATGAGTACCATCGATAATGAACGTGGAAGAGAAGTACAAGCTTTCAAAACGCTAAAAAAATTAACAAGTTGGAGACCGCACAGATTAGTGAAATATAAAATCAGATATGGGGAAAACATTACAATGATATGTGGCTTAATCCCTGCAAGGTTGATGAGCATGAAAATGCAGATGTGACAGAAAATGCAGGCGTAGATAGTATAGCATTAAAAAAAAAAAAAAAAAAAAAAAAAAAAAATCAAAAAAAATCTTGACTTTATCGGCGACTACTTTTAAAATCATATCATTATTCAAGAAAGGTGACCGGAAAAATACTAATAACCACAGAGGTATCAGCTTGCTGAGCTCTGGACGGAGAACATATGATTCTCGTATAATCTCTAAACATAGTGGAGTACATCTTACAACAAGAACACAATGGTTTACAGAAAAAGCTAATATGTATTGACTCAGTTTTCACAATGCAACAACTTATAGAAAAACACTGTTGATTCATTTTAGAATCTCATATTACTTTTATTGTCTACTTTTACGCTTTTCATTAAGTGGAATAAATCATGGTGAGTAATGAGATAAAAAGCTTTTGAGAACATTTATTGTTGGTAAATTATAGTTTTTACAAGTGAAGCAGCATAATTTTAGACAGCAAAAAAGTGGAAGCTAAAAATCCAATAAAAATCTAACCAACAGGTTTCAGAAGATTTCTGTCTGTCTGGAGTATTGCTTGTTTTATACTGAAGTTATGATAAACAAAATGGAAGTAATATGTGCCAAAAGCTGTTCAAATCCGAATGAAAAATTCATTTAACACGTTATTCTTTGTTGATAATTATTCGTTTCATTACCATTTCCTCATAAAATAATCTACATAAGCTTATAAGTCTTCTAATGTTGGTAGCTAAATATATAACTGCGAAATCTCTAATAGTAAACTCAAAAATATGTTTGGAAGGTTTCATCCTGAAACAGATATCAGAATTTAAATATTTGGGAGTCAAGTCTTACACCTATCCATCAGGAATATTTTTTTCAAAGATGTGTGGAACAATTCAATGGATACTGGAGTAAAACATACCGAAAAGAAACCCTAATCAAGTTTGCAAAACACTGTTGACCCCCTACATACGGAATGCAGAATTAAGGAAAAAATTGGAGATTTTTTGCATTGAACTACAAAACAGAGAATATAAAACTAAATGTCTCGAGCACTTACTAAAATGGTGTGGATAACAAATACCAGTGCTGGCTATGAAGTAGATAAAAGAAAACAAAGAAAGAGGTGGTCTGAGGGACTAATTCGCGAAGAAGTAGAAGACATTATTTCCGTCATACTCTGCCAAATATCTTCAAAAATGTGTAGGTATTTTTCAAAAGATGAAAGCCAAGGAACTTGGGTTGGACTGACGGGTTTCATTGTAGGAAGTGTATAGCATTATGGTTATTAATGCCTATCTGAGTCTAAGAATTGAGATATTCCTTCTGTCCTTTTAAGTACGTTGCTGAGCCGAGCGGAAGTCTTAGTTCTAAAAACTAATACTAGCATCCATATTAGTCAGATCTGTCAGTTTTACTGCGATCAAATTCTGTAACACGTAGCAAGAAAGGCAAATATTATATGTACATCCTGCATCCCATTTCTCATGTGATCTCACTGACTAATATTTTGATAGAGTCATTGTAACCATTTTTTTGCTATTTGGTTATTCACTTAAATAATGTACATAAATAATATATCTATGAAGCACCTTTTTAACTGTGTTAGCTTAGGTACAAAATGTATTAGTTATTGCTAAGCATTCTTTTTCTTCTGGTCCCTATCCGTTCCAGATGTCAGCAACCATCTTGGCTGTCTCATCTCTGCTGTTTTTGCTCGGATTAACTCCATATTCTCAAATTTTTTAACCATGAAGTTCTTCTTCTACCAGCACTTCTCTTTCCTGGTATTTTCCCCTGGAGAACAGACTGCAGGAGTTCATAACGGCTATTATTCCTCATGATGTGGCCAAGGTACTGAAGCTTTCGTGTTTTTATGGTGGTCAGTATTTCCATGTCTTTTTTCATTTTGCGGAGCACTTCAGCATTTGTGGTGTGATCTGTCCATGGTATTCTCAACATTCTTCGATATAGTCACACTTCAAAAGTTTCTAACCTTTTACTGATAGTTTCTGTTAATGTCCACGTTTCAACGCCATACAGGAGGACAGAGAACACATAGCAGCGCAGGAGTCTCATTTCGCGGTAATTGATAAATTATGACTTTTAAAAAGGTTATTCATTTTATTTAAAGTAGCCCAGGCTTTACCAATACGTGACTTTATTTCATCAGATGTATCCCATTGGCTGTTTACTGTGGTGCCAAGATACATATACCTTGTTACACATTCAATGATCTTCTGGTTAATCATAATATGGCATTGGGAGTTGTTGTTTTTGCCAATGACCATTACTTTTGTCTTATTTATATTAATGTCAAGTCCGTATTCGTGGCGCTTTGTGATACTCTATCTGTAAGATATTGTAAGCTTTCCTGATTGTCTGCAAAAATGACTGTGTCATCTGCGTAGCGAATATTGTTTATCCAGTTTCCATTCAACAGCACTCCCATCTCCACATCACTCAACGCCTACCTAAAGATATACTCTGAGTAGATATTAAAAGTATTATCAGATTGCAATTCCAACCACAGTTGAATAAACGAAATGTTTGAAAAGTTTTCCTCCAATTTGAAACATAAGAGGGCTGACTTTTGCTTCAATAGTGAAGGTGACGTAAGGAGAAAAATAAAGAAGTCTGTTTGCCGTTCCCTGCCGTGGTAAGCTCCTTAACAGCAACAAAGAGTGCTGGTCGCTTGTGTTGTTACTGCCCGTGACACAACGGCTGTTTCAGACAATGAAGAATCACCGGTCACCAAGACGACAGATACTCCCTTAAGGATGCTCTTTTTGAAGGGAACGAAAATAACAGCGCATCGGATTTAGACCCTTCTGCTTCAAATAAAGCCTTCCGTTTCCAACAAAACGACATTCTGTAATGTGAAAAGACCTTAAGAAACCATACGCAGCATTAAATTTACGGTGTTGACAACTAAGGGCCTTCCGAAAGAAGTAGAACAATTACGAACAAACGACGCCAGATGCCTTGGAATCAAAAAAAATTGTGGATCAGAGAAGTTAAAAACAAGTCGTGCACAGCACGCTTGTAGTTCATTGCTTCAGTTTAAAAAGAATGAATCTGGTTTCATTCAACCAGTCAATATTATAAACTACGCAAATAATAGCTATAACATATCTATAACGGTTAAAAACATAAAGCTACTGTCATTTAATGTCGCGCCTTTTAAGTGACTACTATAAATAGTTTTATAAACAATATATAATTTCACAAATTTCAGGTTAATGATTAATTTGAGTATGCTCAGTGGAACACAATGCTTACGAAACCAACTTCTAGTCCGAAAAAGATCAGAAAGTGAAGCACACATCATCCGATGCTCCCCCCCCCCCTCCTCCTACTATTCTCAACTTATGGTTTAAGAGATATGAAAGGTTAGTTCAAACTATTGTTCGTCATTTATAAAGGATTTTTTTATTTAGTGAGGTGCTATCACCACCAACGACCACTGACGAAATACACAACAAGTTGAATGACGTTTCGTAATGAATTGGACTGAAAGCAATGCGGTGACTTTTCTTCTTACGGTGTTGATGCCATAACAGGATAATATGTAGGTGCTGCCACCATTGTAAAATCGTTGGGAAAAAATTTCACTTTCTTGCTTTGCATCAATCATTGAGAAACGTTAGTAGTACACCCGAACAATTTAAACATGTCCCCCAGGATGCCCTCTAGGTGGTGTGTTTTATTAAAGTCATTAGCTTTAATCTCTCGTTATTTTCGAAACTATGTTCTAAAATTGTCATGCAATCGTTGACTGAAAATAGAATTTTTTGCCTCATCGAAGTCGAGGTCATTAGAGACGAGGAAGGATTGGGGGGGGCAAGGAACAGGAAGGAATTTAGCATGGTATTTTGAAGGATTCATACCGGTATTCCCGTGGATTGATTTAAGGAAACCATGGAAAGCAAAGATCTGGATGGCAGGACGGGGATTCGAACCCTAGTTCTCCCAAAATTCGAGGCCAGAGGCTCACCCACCACGCTCGCTTTGAAAATAGAATTTACTAAATTAGAGTTAGGCTAATTATGACAAAATTTTAAAAATGAAAATTCATTGCTGTCCATTTAAAACCACTTTGCAAAAGTACATTTTCTGCTATCTTCTTGTATTTCTTCACTTCCTTTTTTCTTAACAATTTGGAGTCCGTTTGCCTTTGATGAGTTTTACTCATCGTTGGCATGGTCAAATTTGGAACTTTTGTTGCCAAGTCGTACCATGTACTAAAGTGGGAGTGAAGTGTTGCCAACTGTGTTCTGTGTATAAATGTATTTTTGTTTGTAAAAACGTGCGGTTTATGAGGCGGAGATTGGGAGCCGTTCCGGCATTAGCCCAAATGTTTGAAGAAAACCGCCTAAAAATCCACAGTCAGGGCGGCTGGTACGCGAGTATCGGGGCCGGTTCGTTGTGCCTCACCAGATCAGTGTAGGACCCCTTAGCGTACTGAGGCACACTGGAGGGGCAAAGTAAATTTTGTGCTATGGTGACAGTAAAAAAAAAATTGTACTGAGCTGAATTGTGACCCGAATTTGCAGCCAAAAAACATTAAATGAATCCGACGTATTCTCGATCGTTTTCAGCATTCAACGTCATTCTTCTCACGAATTTTTAGACGTTAGAAATGTTGTGAAAAAATTTTATAAGCAAATAAACACAGATTACCAAAAATTGTTGTAATTTTCCACCAACTGTGATGCACTTGAATGGTACTCGAGAAGAAAGGTTATAGAACTCCTCACCCAGATGATTTCAAAAATCCGATATCAGTATAGACGTTCTGGAGGCGTTGCAATTCGAATTTACGTCAATAATACCTCTCTATCAAGGACTGTCAAGATATTAAAGCATAAACAAAGAATGCATTTCGCTATAATACATAGCATCAATAGTACTCCAATACTGGAAAATTTCGTAGCAGGCTTTGAAGCTTTGTATTAATTTTATTTTTTTCTAAACGCGTATGGCTTTACGCCTCGTCGACGTCGAGATAATTAAAGGCGGTAAAGGACTGAAGGCAAGGAACGGGAAGGAATGCGGCGATGACCTTTTGATGTAACCATCCCGGCACTAGCCTGGAGGGTTTGGGGGAAATCATGGAAAACCCAAATCTGCTTGCCCTGACGAGGATTCGAACCCACGTCATCCCGAATACAAAGGCAACATGCTCGGTCATTATTTCATATAAATGAAACTAATCATTTGCCTCTATTGCACTTTAACATCATTTAGGATATTTCTTTTGTTACTGAATTCATTTACTATTGTTTCCATATATGAAGGTAGGACAATAATCCATTATAAAACATAAAATGTATTATATTTCTGAGAATCAGACCTGTCTGAACTGAGGTATGTGCTAAAATTATTTTCTAACTTGGGCTTTTACTTCCTGTCTTACTGCCCACCTCTTCCTGTGTTACCTGCGACCTTCTATAATTGAGTGATGGGAGGACGGAGAAGAACTGCGACAGCGCTAATTGTACAGGAAACGGAAGTTGCCAGGTGAAACTTCGCTAATTTGGAGGATGCTGCCGACCCGCATTTCGGCGCTGAGAATAACCTACACAGCTGCACGTGGGAAACGAAAGGATGTGATTAGAGCAATCGTTAAATATAGCGGCTTGTGATTGGGTTATAAAAGGTCGATCAGTTAAAACAATAATAATAAATATCGTTTAATTAGGAATCAGGTTTCTCGTTCTGTAACAAGTACCAACACAAATTACCAATTGCTCAGAGTTGTTTCGTTGTTACTTTGTATCTTTAAATTCTACAAATTTTTCATATGGTCTTTTAAAAATGTTTTTGCTGATAATTGTAAGTGTAGATAATTGTTTGGTTCTTCAAGCCAATAACGGTGGCAGAATCTTTGATATAACCATAACGAAAATTAAAAAAACCAAATTGCTAATCATCTTCGCCCCATGAAGATTAACTTGATTAAAAAAAAAAAAAAAAACTTTGGAACAACAGGCATCACTTTATACTTATTTAATTTTGCTTCAGGTCTTAAGATAATTTCTGCTTGCAGATAATCGATACTTTCCAATAGTTAATGGCTCTCCAAGCAGTTAACGCTGCAAAGTACACGATTATCATTGTAGATACAGTCGTAACTACGTTTTGTCTCAGTTCATAAACGGCTATTTCAGAATAATCAATAAAAGTTCTACTTTTAGATATACTCCTTCATATGTAACTATTAATGGACGCGTAAAACAAAAGTGACATGTTCACTGCTGTAGCAGATAAACTTAGCAACGTATGAATATGGGAGATTGGGAGCCTACTAAGGAAAATTAAATAAGAGTACCTTAGAAACGATTTTTTTTAAATTTATATTCTGTTATGTCTAATCCAAGAACAACGTAAAACAAGAGGAAAACGGATACTTCAATGAAGAGAAAAAGAAGGAAAACCATATTTACTTGAATGGCTCTCATTACCCTGTCAACTGGGTAATGGGAGCCTCCCATAGGTTAATGGAAGCCATAGCCAAATTAGTCCATAATACTGACACAACTTTAGTTTTCTTGACAAAACTGAAAATTAATATAATTCTTTCTACTCTTGTTGATCTACAAATTAGTCATCTACTTTTTGTGAATTAGAAATACTTTATTATATCCTAGAACAAAATTTACAAATCAAGGATTGTTCATCATCAATATGCATAGTCCATATATTCTACATTTTTACATAATTCACAGACATTAGAGTGATTTGATTCTACATCTGTATAGCAAAGCTAGCATACGATTTTTATACAGGAACCATCACTTTCGTCTCTAATTAAAATCGATGAAGATTATGACAAACGGCTAGTTCAATTAGCTGGTCTATCCCTCCTTGCATTCACCGTTTCTTTCCTTTATTTTCCGCAGTAAATGTGGATATTTTCTTCAGCACACAATTATTGAGTTATGTATTCTCTTCTTTCGTTTTCCGCTTTTTTTCATAATTTTCTTAAGGGTGAAGCAGTAAAAATCTCCGAATGATGCTTTTCTGAGCATTCTTTGGGGGATTAATGGCCTAATTTTAGGGTAGGGGAAATTATGTGGTAGTCAGAGCTAAGCTCCAATTTCCCCTTGCTCATGGCTCTCATCACCCCACACCCCTTTTCGTTAAAAAGTATATATTATTATTATCATTATTGGCGATTTCTCCCAATGGAAGATGTTAAACAGATGACTCAATCAAGTTTTCTTTGAGTTCTTCCTGTTGTTCCAATATGCTTTCATTCTTTCCGAGAAAGCTTGTTTACGTTCGTCCGACCACTTTGGTCTTTGGACTGTATTGTTTTTGTTTTGGTTGTTCAGTTATAATTTCCCATTCGTCTACTTTGTGTTTGAAGGTGTTTTTTCTAAGATGTGCGTTGCTCCTACGATTGTACTTTTAAGATCCTACCGAATTTAATTAAGCCAAGGTGTTGGATTTTTAAGTGAATTTACATAATCTATTATTATTATTATTATTATTATTATTATTATTATTATTATTATTTTGTCAACCGATTTTCTGGTAACCTCCCGTTTTACATAGTGGCCGTTAAACTACATAATTCCATCTACCAATGTAACATATTAAAATAACTTTATAAGAAGTATGGCAATCTCACCTGCTTACGATAATAGCAGAAAAAATTACAGTCGGACAGCCGAAAACACAGTGTGTCGTCTGTCGTCTGTTTGGCAAACTTAGGGCGACTGAGCCACCGCTTGTAATAAATAAGAATGTTGCCCTCTAGGGAGCCTTCAACGAAACTCGCAGGTATCTACCACGCGATATTCTAATTATTCAGGATAGGCTCCTATTACCCGTAGGCTCCTATTCCCCCGTTCTACCCTATATCTCAGAATTTAAAATACAGCGTTCCCTTGATTATAAAATCTAGTATCTTATTTGTAGTTCCCACTCGCACTTCAGCATTAATTCCAAATAATTGTTATGCTTATCATTACCATTCAACTAAAACTTTAAATAAAAATTAAACTGTATTAAAATCTTTCGCAATATATGTTGGAGCGATGGGAATTTATAAGAGCCATTCAAAAATAAAAAAGAGATAAAGAGCTAGAATTAATCATCAAACACAAACGGAATACATGATGAAAACAAAAAACGGAAAACAAACTTCATTCGACAAGTTATTCCTAACAAGGAAGGAAGTATGTATACTTTTAGGGTTTTTCCTCTACTTAGTGCCTTAAATCTAGATAACACAACAACGTTAGTCAGCTGTTATTATGGAACCGGATTAAAAAATAGTAAAGCTGTAATATTTGTATATCTATATTGTAAGTTTAATTATTTTATATTTTCCATTATACTGGTATTACTGATGTGTTGGATGTGTAAATTTGTATCTGGCATTCGGAAGGATGCGGCATTGTTGCTCCGTTCTTCCTTCCAGTTTCCTGAAATCACTGTAAAAAATGTCCAGGATGGTTTCTCCAAGAGGCCATTGAAGAAATCCTTGCTCTCAGTGTTCACCAGGGGTTCACCAAGCAATAATTACTTCCATGAGGAAGAGCCGGGAAGCCGAAACACAAAAGTGCAAACTGTTTCATTAATCGATGACAGTAATAATTAAAAGAAAAATTTTTTGAATATAAACACATTATTTCAGAATGTCTGCCCACTTTGGTGATTACTTTAATAGAAACAAAGAGAAAAAATCTTTGATTTCAAATATAAGTGAATGATAATACCGATAAATTAAACTATTCAAACTGAATGTATTTTGTTCACTGACAAAGCCACTTTTTTTTTTTTTTTTTTTTTTTTTTTTTTTTTTTTTTTTTTTTTTTTTTTTTTTTTGCTGTCGTCAGTTTTTCGACTGGTTTGATGCAATCCTCCATCCTTTCCTATCCTGTGCTAACCTCTTCATTTCTACATACCCCTTACATCCCACGTCCTCAATTATCTGCTTCATATTTTCTAATCTCTGTCTTCCTCTACAGTTCTTACCTTCGACTGTACGCTCCACTAACAAATTAACCAATCCAGCATATCTCAAAATATGACCTACCAGCCTGTCTCTTCTTTCTGTAAGCTTCTTCCACAAACTTCTTTTCCCACCCATCATTTCCAAAACTCGTTCATTTCTTACTTTGTCTGTCCACTTAATTTTCAGCATTCTTCAGAACACCACATTTCAAGTGCTTCAATTTTCCTTCTTTCCCGTATTTCTAAAGTCCATGTTTCGCTACCATAAAGTGCTGTGCTCCACACAAAGAGTTTTAAAAAGTTTTTTCTAATTCCTAGATCAATATTTGAAACTAAAAGGTTTCTCTTTTTCATGAAGGCTCTTTTCGCTAGTGCTATTCTGCTTTTAACATCATTCCTGATTCGGCCATCGGTTGTAATTTTACCTCCCAAGTAACAGAATTCACTTACTTCTCCTATTGCATCCGATCCTATTTTTATATTAATCTACTAGTATTGGTATCATTTCTGCTACATTGCATCACTTTTGTCTTGCTTTGATTTATATTCAGTCCAAAACCTTCCTTCAGTATTTTGTTCATGCCATTAAGTAACTTCTCAATATCCTCAGCCCTCTCTGCTAACAAGACAATGTCATCAGCAAATCGGAGCATACTGATTTTTTCTCCCTGAAAAATTATGCCACATGGAAATTTTTCATTGAATTTTTTCATTGCTTCTTCTACATACAAGTTGAATATTAACGGGGATAGACTACAACCTTGTCTCACACCCTTTTTAACTGATGCATGTATCTCGTGATTCTCTACTTTTATTACAGCCACTTGATTCTTATATAGTTTATAAAGTATTATTCTATCTCGATACTTTAGACCTGACTTCTTTAAAATTTTGAACATCTTGTCCCACCTAACATTATCAAAAGCTTTTTCTAAACCAACAAATGCCATAAAAGTATCTTTGTTTTTCTTGATCCGCCCTTCAAGTATTAATCTTAAAGACAGAATTGCTTCCCTTGTACCGCGATTTTTCCTAAACCCAAATTGATCTTCACCTACTATCACTTCTACGACCCTTTCCATCCTTCTGTATATTATTCTGGTCAGTAATTTTGAAGCATGTATTGTTAGACTAATGGTGCGATAATTCTCACATTTGTCGGCTTGTGCTTTCTTTGGAAGTGTGAAGATGATATTTTTATTAAAATCAGGTGGGATTTCTCCAGTTTCATAACTTTTTCATATCAGCTTGAATAATCTTTCGATTCGTTCCTCTCCTAGGGATTTAAGAAGTTCTGCAGGGATCTCATCAATTCCAACTGCCTTATTTACTTTCAAGTCATTCAGATCTTAATTAAATTCTGTCCTCAAAACAGGATCTCCTAAGTCATCGATGTCGACATCGCCTTCCTTCTCCATTACATTATTGTTAAAGTCGTCCTCCACATACAGTTTCTCAATGTATTCCTTCCATTGGTTAGCTCTATCTTCTGAGCTTAAAAGAGGTTTCCCATCGGCAGCTTTAATGTTCATACCTCTTTTCTTCATTTCTCCAAAATTCTGTTTGATCTTTTTATATGCAACATCTACTTTACCTACGACCAATTTCTTTTCTACTTCTTCACACTTTTCTTGTAGCCATTTTCCTTTTGCTATTTGGCATTTCCTATTTATTTGATTTTTAAATTGCCTGTACTGCTCTCATCCTGCTTCATCCTGAGCATTTTTGTACCGTCTCTGATCCATCAGCTCCAAAATTTCTTTTGTTATCCAAGGTTTTCGGACAGCTTGTTCCCTAAAGCCTAATGTTTCTTTACCAGCTTTCATTATTTCGGTCTTTAATGCATTCCATTCGTCCTCGGTTGGGCTCCTTTCAGAGTTACTTCTTAGACATAAGTCTACCACTTCTGCAAATTTTTCTCTTAACATTTAACTTCAACTTATCTCTGTCATGATATCGAAAGAGTTATTTTTGTGAAGTATTCGTACTATCGACACATTAGCTTAAAAATTATATAATAATAAATATTTGAGACAAACAATACGCCAAAAGTGGTTAACGAAGCATCAAGTCATTTTCGTCTTTACTTCAGATGCAAAAACAACGAAAATCATAAATTATGTTTTTGTGTTATACAGGGTGTTACAAAAAGGTACGGCCAAACTTTCAGGAAACATTCCTCACACACAAACAAATAAAATATGTTATGTGGACATGTGTCCGGAAACGCTTACTTTCCATGTTAGAGCTCATTTTAGTTTCGTTAGTATGTACTGTACTTCCATGGCCCCCACGCTCTCCTGACCTCAACCCTCTTGACTTCCATTTATGGGGGCATTTGAAAGCCCTTGTCAACGCAACCCCGGTACCAAATGTAGAGACTCTTCGTGCTCGTATTGTGGACGGCTGTGATACAATACGCCATTCTCCAGGGCTGCATCAGCGCATCAGGGATTCCATGCGACGGAGGGTGGATGCATGTATCCTCGATAACGGAGGACATTTTGAACATTTCCTGTAACAAAGTGTTTGAAGTCACGCTGGTAAGTTCTGTTGCTGTGTGTTTCCATTCCATGTTTAATGTGATTTGAAGAGAAGTAATAAAATGAGCTCTAACATGGAACGTAAGCGTTTCCGCACACATGTCCACATAACATATTTTCTTTGTTTGTGTGTGAGGAATGTTTCCTGAAAGTTTGGCCGTACCTTTTTGTAACACCCTGTATAATTCTGATATGACTTAAATTTTATTCAGTGTCTTAGTTCTCGGACAATGATGTGAGTGATAAATTCCTTTTGTTGCTCTCTTTTCCAGTATTTTATAAAATAAGGTGTAGTGCCTTTCTTTAATTCATCAGCTCTTCTTAATCCATGGCAAGGTTCTACAGTCGCGTGTATAGCTGTTACTAGCCCAAAAAACAAAAACACTCTACGGTAAAATCCAAATCGGTTCTGGAGAAACTTAAAGTAAGGAATAAGAAATTATTTATCAGTAATGATTTTGTGTCATAGCTATCATGTAAATTGCCAACACGAAACGAATGATCAATATTAGATGAACTGAAGATACTTTAGCCATATCAAATATATATATATATATATATATATAACACTAACTTTTTAGTAGAATTTGTAACATCTTTCTCGGTAGAAATTTATTTCAGCGTTAACCGTTGCGTATTATCAGATTTCTGCGAACATTCACGTGTTTCAGTGACACTATCTGCTGATTTAAGAGTAAACCACATTCTAACGGAACAACAGACCACAGGGGCTTTGTGTGCCCTTCTGCCTTCGATTTTAGTAATCAAAGTAAACTTACTTCTCTCAGTTTTTCCCAGCAGAGGTAAAAATCACGTGGTTTTGATTGGTAACGGTTCTTTTGCTACAGGCTACTAACACCCGACATTCTTGTTAAATCCACTCATTTAGCAGAATAGCGCTAAAGCACTTTCACAAACTTGCGCAGTTTGATTTCGTGTTTGTGTCTGTTATTTAATATTATATTTAATGCAGAAAATCAAATGTATGATTACGCAGTTGCGAATTTGTAAATGGTGACCGAAAATAGTGTCTATTTGTTAGTAACATGAAAAAAATTAAACTAAATCACTGAACTAGAAATTTAGATCACATTAAAAATGAAAGAATGGAAGAGTAATTGAACAAAATTCAGTAACAGAGTGTTTGCTTAACGCTGAAATGAAGAAATAGGCAGAGTTCTGCTGACATTTTCCATATCTCTAAGACAATCCTTATAGATTTACTAGAGTAGATAATTCAAAATTGAACAGGAATCTATTGCTATCCGAACATTTTGATGAAGCTCAGAAATTTCACAGACTTCTTAATTTGTCGGTATGTGAACAACAGATGACTGAGAACCAAATTCGTTAAAAATTTGTTTTTTTCCATTTGTTTGTACATAATTTCAAACGCCAGATCATACTAAAATCTTATCGCAACCTCTTTTCTTCAGTTACATTTTGAATATTAAATTCTTTTAGAATTAGAAACTTTTTTTTTTTTCTTTCTCCGCATTTCACGCAAAAACTATCGAGCGGGTTGTTATGCGACTTGAAACATTGTACAGACGATTGAGGTATGTTTTAACTTGATGCAAAGTTGGGAAGCTAAGAATTAGATAACAGTGTCCACAAAGTTAACTGATCCATAATATTATGAATTAACATATCAGTTTAATGATTTTAATTGTCTGGCACTCAGTAAGGTCAAAATGTTTAGTGCGGTTTATATACGCCGAATGGCAGAGCACTAAGCGCCGACCGGAAACCTTACGAAGCGTATGAGTGTAACATTCCCCTGAGTATTCTTATGATGTCTTTTTTTTTCCTTATGGATTTACGCCTCGTCGACGTCGAGGTCATTAGAGGCGGGATGGTACTGGTGGCAAGGAACGGGAAGGAATTTGGCCATGGCCTTTTGAAGGAAGCATCCCGGCATTCGCCTGGAGTGATTTAGGGAAACCATGGAAAACCCAAATCTGGATGCCCGGACGGGTATTCGAACCGCTATCCTCCTGCATGCTAGGCCAGTGTCTTAACCGCTCACCCAGCACGCTCGGTAGTGTGTGTTAGTATGTGGAACACTGTGATAGTGTATTCAGAATAGAGTGTTGCTTGTGTTGTATGAAATGAAAGGTGAACAAGGGAGAGGGTGCAACCCAGTGCCGGCCTATTCAAGGCTACTCTTCCGAAAGACACCAGGGTGGTCGCCAGGCTTAACGTCCCCATCCAGCGGAGGGATCAGCAACAACACTGACGTATAACCTCACTCCACACGCATTGCGGGGAGATTTGAAATTAAACCCACGAGTTTAGCGCGAAATATTGTAATTAGGAACAGAGCCCTACCGCCTTTCCCTCTCTGCCGGCCAAGTTATGATTATGAAAAAAAATTTCCACCACCAGGACTCAAACCAGCTAACCCCGGGTCACCTTCCGACGCCATCACAGTGCTGCATACAACTGGGCAAAGGGGTGAGCTGAGCATTATTACAACAATAAACTACAAAACGTTTTAGTGGTATTTTTTATAAAGACATACAGGCATAACACCTTTTCGTATTAACCGAAATGAAGTGTACCTAAACCAAACGGCCTTATGCTGAAAAAGGTGCGAAATTTCACGCAGGTCGCAGAAATAATAAATAAATAAAATTATGGGATTAGCGCTGGAGAGCTATTATTCAACACCAATGGAGGCCTAAGTAAGACTTATTCTAGAAACATCCTTATTTGAGTTCATATATGACAATAGATGTTGCTTCAATCCTTCGGAAATGTTCATTGTGACTGAACACAAGGAAGTGAACTCTGCCATGCGAGTAACTTTGGTAGAGGAACTGATTTCCAGGAGCTTTCAATGGACAGAATTCTTTTAGCACCAAATTCTAAATACAGCTCCATCAACGACAGCTTTGTTTCCAAATTTGTTATGGTAAATATGCTGTGATAAAAACCGTGGATGATCAAAATAACGCCAGCGATTATATCTAAATTCTTTTTTTTTTAATTATTGCTTTACGCCTCGTTAACGGCTAAGGTCATTAGAGGCGGGATGGGATCGGCGACAAGGAACGGGAAGAAATTCGGCCATGGTCTTTTTGAAGTAAGCATCCCGCCATTCGCCTGGAGTGATTTGGGGAAACCATTGAAAACCCAAATCTGTTTGCCCGGATGGGGATTCGAACCCGCGTCCTCCCGAATGTGAGGCCAGAACGTTAACCGTTCACCCACCACGATCGGTATCTAAGTTCCGCGAAAATAGCAAGAGAGTCAGCGAATCGAATCTAATTAAAAGTAGATTTTCTTTGAAGTGTAACGAAATCCAATTCTAAATTATTTCCAGGTGTAGGGATTTGATTTACGCACAACTTCTTTCCGATTGTAAGGCAGACTAAGCCTACACTATTCATTCCTAACAATTTGTTTAAAAAAACACATTTCAGACTGTAACAGAATACGGAGACCAGAAATTATTTAGGTCATATAGACTAAAAGGAAAAGAGTAGCGCAACAAGATAGCAAACAGATGCCTACAAACACACTTTTTCCTTGCTGGAATAAATTAGTGTCCCAGACTCCCTTTGCCATCTAGTGTACTGTGAAAATAGAGGTGATGGTGAAGAAGAAGAACGAACGCTTTGCTGGAAAAATGTTTACATGCTACAGGGCTGATAACATTCTTAACTCGCTGTCCTTTGTGCTATTTATTGTGCATGTGATTTTAACTGATATGAAAATACACACTTTCCTTCATTATATATTTGGTTTCCTGAAGTACGGAACCCTACTCTAGTCACTAATATACATATTCATTGAGCGAAACAAATGCTAAAACGCCTTGTGGATTCTTTATAACGGCTACAACACGTTATTCGCGTTATGGCACTTACAGAAAGCACCATTAAGCGTTGTGGCTAACTTAAAAAGGCCACAAGGTAAAATTCACGTCCGGTCCAGATCCCATTGTCCACACATGACGATTCACATTTCTGGAGATTTTGGGGGGGGGGGGGACTTGTAACGCGACGGGTAAGAAAAATATATATATTAAAAGCAGTCTAGACCGATTCGTCGCGAACACAAAGAGTTTGATACTAATAAGACACAACGTTTTGTGGCCGTTTTAAAGAAGCCCAAAGCGCTGTGTTAGTGTTTTTGCTGAATGAGTATTTTCGGTCTTTGAGTCCAACACACACACATATATATACATATATAATATGACGTGAACTCTAGTCTTTTATGTGAACTAAAGTGCAATGTGTATTTCAAAAATTACTTTCATCTTCTTGGAAACTTGGTCCATCGACTCTGGTAACATATAATCCACCGGGATACGTAGCTAAGATCAAATTACTTGGTCTTATATGGTATAAGCAACACAACTCATTGCCACATAATTACATAGTTGAACATTTGAGCGTACGTACCCTTCTCGAAGTTGAATTTTTCTTGCAAAATTTCGCGTATACTTGTGCTCAGCGTCAGCTCTACGTTTGTCTTTCTCTGCAGAACAAATCACATCTTCTGTCAGCCAAACGTAAGTGAGAAGTGTTGTCGAGTATTTTCCTACAGCACTCTACGCGCTTTAACTTTGCTCAGATAAAATGCACATTCCCTGACAATGATTTCGCTTCGCACTGTGGGGACAAAACTTGATAAAACTGTTATATCACTGCTGCACCAAGTTGCTGAACTTTTGTTGCTTTATCAATATCAACTCCTTGGTTGTTTTAGATTTAAAATAATTCAACCGATTTTATTTTCAGATCCTTATCGTTGGTACTGCGTTAAATGCTATTTCGTAAACGTCCTGTAATTCTGCGCGTGTCAGGGGTGAATACCTCCAGCGAGGCATCTCTACTCACGTAGCGATGGGCAACATAACTTCCAGTTACGCGCTGTAATACCCAGATCTACCGGCAACAAAAACTTGTTGAAGACTTTGTTACGTTGTATCTCGTGTGATATAAATGATTGCCGTCTGTGTTTTCAGACGATACTGTTCGCTATATTACAGAAGTTCTGGATTTGTAGTTTTCTCAATAAAGCGGGAGAAAGTGTTTATTCCAGCTGACCTCATACTATTTACATTTTTAGTTTATCCTCATACAATGGTGTCAAGAAAGAGTTTCAGTTTTTCAATATTTCAGATATTTAAAAGATACTGGTCACTTGGGACATTTCAGACAATTTTTGCTAAATGTATTTGTGCTGCCTATCCGTAAAAGATTTCTTCTTTGGCAAATGGTCATCACCTTCTTATAAAATTTCATGCATAAGTGGCCAGTAATTTGTAGTAGCGATTCTAAGACACCGAATGATTTTATTAGTGATTTTCAGAGGTTGTGGGTTTGTACTGGACTAACCTTAAGGATTTCTAATTATTCTCTTCGCCAGTTGACTTCTGCGACAATCGAATGTAGCCTCTCATCTTAATTTTTTTTGTTTTATATATATTTAGACCATTTTTTTTAGCTGCTGTACTAATAATGGGTTTTCATCAGTCTATTGCTACAAAATAAACATTCGTTTTGGCATATGCGTCTCGGATTACTATACCATCATCGGTGCTCTAAAAACAATAATAAACGCGTATTAACATGTTGAAAATAGTCATTCGTGTGAACATGTTTTGTATACAGAAAATAAGTGAGTAAAAGAAGGCTATAACTAACAGTTAGTAACAAATTACTACTATTAGTTATATAACATATTCTTCTAAATATCAGAAATTGTACATAACTTGTTTTGGGGCACAGATAATGGTATAGTAAATCCAAACGGGTATGCCAAAACGAAGTTTTATATTGTAGCTGCAATAGACGGATGAAAACCCATCCTCATCTTGATTTCTCTTCGTTCTTCTTGTCTTTAGGGCTATCTGTTGTTAGTAATAAGTCAGGCTGGCACCATACATTTAGTCTGATGATTAGTACTATGGGAAGATAATAGCAGGTGGAATTGCAGATGACAGTCTATTTATTGAATCAAGACGTCTAATTGGTAAACCTTGTTTAATAGTTCACTAGAAGTTGCATAATGCAGAAAATAATTAGAATCAAGATATTCCGCAGTAAAGCCTGAACCGTTATGGTGCTCTTATATCAGTAATTCTAACGGAAGCTTTGATTTCTTCCAATCGATTAATGGCGAACAATGGTTGCCACAATATTTTGCGTAGTAATGATCAGTTTTCCTTCGCATGAAGTTTCATATTTAGCATTTCTTTTTCTAATGTATTTTATTTTATTTTTAGTTATGTTTAGAGAAAATGTCTTATGACCTGCTACATTACTTTCACTACTTAACTCCCTTTTAATTGAATACTTTTGTCTGCTCCCTTTTGTTGAAAAGATATCAATCTAAATTACAAGCATAAATCTGTTGGTGATAGGAAAAAGGAAAAAATATAGATTATTTAGAGATTAAATTAGGTACTTTGCTGATGGTATTAATTTTCTGAATAGTTTCATTCTTGGCTCAATCCATTGTTAACGAAATGAAGTAGTATTTCAAGTTGATTAGTCCCAGATCAGGATTGAAAAGATGAAATTTATGACGTAGTTAGTCACAAATTACTTGATAGGGGCAATCCATAAAATACGTGCATAGTAAGAAGGGAGGGATGACAAGGGCCAGGCAGAAGTCCACATCACCTGTCACACAGATTTATCAATATTTTTATTTTTTCCATTAGTTTAAGTCACTGTCATGCAGAAGTAACCCTCCGGAACCTGAGTACAAAGACTGTAGTCACCAACACTTAAATTTATCATTAATATCCCTTTTGTGAGAAACAGGGATCGCAAGCCATGTTATTAATGCAACGGCAGGCGGCATTAAGTTCATAGAACATCGTTGCGTAGTTGTGCGCTTCTCTGCATTTCTCTTCTTTTTAAATTCGTTGTTTACCTGTCTATGAATATGGATGCTGGTTTCTTCTTATTTTTTAAATATTGAGTGACATTATGTAATGTATCTGCTTAACAAAATAAATTCCAGAAGAAGTAAATTGTATTAAAAACATCACAGTTGGAAATACTCGCTAGCATTCAGTGAAAACACTTTGTCTGGAGTTATTAGAATTAATTCATAAATGATCGCTTCACTGTATCATTGCTAGACATATCAACCACTTAACTACGTTAACTGCCTCTGTACGCCAAGATGGCGAGACCTCTCTCCACAAATTATCACACACTTTATACTTGTCTACTTCTTACATGGCTAAGGTGGCCAGCTCCACTCTTCCCCTTCTCTCCGTCTTGAACCTGCCGACTTTTTCAGTGGGAACCTCGACAAGCATCTCTGCCCTTGGTGATTTTCAAACATGAACATCAGTCAGAGTTTTACGCGACCGCACATGTTTAAAACACTGGCCCTCCCTTTGCGACAAACAGGTTAACCATTAGCTCCAGCTAGGAGTTTGTCGTCCCTACCAGTTGCCACAGTCTTTCACACGATAACTCACAGTCCACAGTTCTTTTACCTATTACAATCACACACTATTAGAATGGTAAATATATTTATATTCTTTTGTCCTTATTATTACACTTAATAAATTGTCTTATCACTTCTTAATTATTATTATTATTAAAATAAATTATCAATTTCTCAGGCATCCGTACCATTAAAAAAATTAGTAATTATGATACTACAAGCTATTATCTTTCTGGATACGACAGTAGCTTGGCCATTGCCTGTAACTGAAATTTTTGAATATTTAAGGTATCCTTGGGGGTTTTAATGAATAATACATTTTTCTTAATTTTTGGTTTTACCACAATATGAATACTGACCATTGACTGAGGTTTATTCAGTAATTTTGTAAGTAGTTGCTTATTTAATTACTTACGCCGTAATCAGCAAACAAAACTTTTAATAACGTACCTGCACAACGAATGTATTGTTATATTAGTGAAATTCATACTAACAGTAATCAATTTCTCTTTGTTAAGGATGGGAGTACTAGAGGTATCGTGACATAGTATGTCAATGAAAATGTGACGAATTGAGACACTGGTAGTTGGGAGGGGGGATTAAAAAAGCGTGGATTTGAAGCAATGTATTTTATGCATATATCAAAAGGGCCTTAGTGATTTTGACATTTAAAAAATCAGAATTAACAAATGTCGAAACGTGAAGAGACGAATAGATGTAGTTACGTGCTTAATTATTACAACAGTAACTGCCCTAACCGTGCGTAACTAGTTTGGAAAGCATATTACACAATGATAAACATTCGAACGTCATCAACCGATATGTATTACATTGTTGGCTGGTAAGTACGAAGTTTATTATAAAACCAGTGTATAGATAAGATTCTGATGTTGCGTATATATTTAAAACAAACAAATTCATCTGTATAACTTTAGCAATATCAAAAACCAGAATAAATATTTACACACACAATTAGTCACAAGAACAGGGCGATTGCTTTTGCACTGTCAATAAAAAGCTGTCTGAAGTATGTTGAGCGCGTGAGAAATCAATTTCTACGCAAAAATTATAATTAAATTAAACTAAAAAGAAACGAATCCTATAACCGGGACACTGCCAACGTCAATACTAGAGTTATTATAGCAGGCTGCATAATTTAGTTTATTGTGTAAACAGTTTGAAATATACTGTATAACATTCTTGTAATATGGATGCAAATTTCCTCACAAATCTTGTAACGTTAAAAAAAACTAGCCTACAACTTCACTGTATTAAGGAATAGTTAATTTACGCTATAAATGAATAGAAAATTTTGTCTGTCTAACTGAAATATCATTTTTCAGATAGTGATATATTATTAATAACCTAGACCTAGCATTTTGAAGAAAAATTTGTTCAATCACATTGAAGAATAACAAAACAGTTACATTTTACCTAAAATAAAAATAAAAAAGAGAGAATCCACATAAAATTTCTAAATATATCAAGAAAATAGAAAAGATGTAAGAATTATAATACTGTTTCAGAATACAAATAAAAAGTGGTGAGAAACGACGGGGGGGCCTATGATGCCGGAAGTAATTGATGATACAAATCTTCAAAGAAACAAAAAGTTAGCTCAACAATAATGTTTTAACACATTTCAATGAAAATGAAAGCTGAATAAGTGTTTTTTGAGAGCCTGTCTCTGAAGTGACGTAATCTATACCAGTGCACGCGAATAGTAGACGGTACCTGTCTACTAGATCCTTAGTTATTGGATCCAACAGCCGTTTTGCGTCTGAAAGCTAACTGGAACAACAACGGCGAATCCTTTTTATTCGGTGTAGTGACTGTTGTCTGTAGAGGTTTAGTCGATAGCGACAATAACACTCTGTGTGTAGCACAGCAGGATTAGTGTACATGTATTTATTTTCACGCGATGAAAGCTGCATCTGTGATGTAGACCTCAGTTTTATATACCTGATAGACAGAGCCAACAAACATTATGATGTACTTAGTTGAACGCTGGAGATATTTTTCGATCACTATGTTTTAGTGTGAAATTTTAAACAAAAAATATTACGTAAACAAAGAAAGTATAGAATTAACATTCAGAAATTGGAAGAGGTAACATTAGAGAGAATTACCTCTTTTAAAAGTCTTTAGGGTTTTAATGGGATATGGTGTGAACATGCAAGGAATACCTTCACGAAATATAACTGTTACCATAACTGCGCACCAATTAATGTACGCCTAGAGTTTGAAAATAAAAAACTAAGGGCATTAAAAATCACATTCGTTTTATATTAATTGCTTCGCGAAAATTTTAAATTTCAACCGGAGGCGTAAAGATGAACTATAAAATCCTCAGATCTTGAATTACAGATTTATTTTTTACGTTATTAAAATGAAATCTATACACCATTGAATTCTACTCTCGTTGATATATCATTTGTATAACAACATAATTATAAAGTTGCGTTGTAGCCTAAACTAAACAACTGTAACGTACGTATACAGAAATCATGTTTACCAACTCAATAAAGTAAGATTAAGTTAGTAACATTAGGTTTCAATGACAGCTGTCATTTTATAGCCATTTGCCAAAATGTAACATCAAATAACAAGATAAGTGACCAATAAAAAAAAGATACCCACGTTCTGAAGCCTCAGGAAACCTTTTTCTTCACCAATATTAAGCTCTGTTTTCGCCAATGCAATCGCCATTGGACGGCTGACTAACTCCCTATCAACTGCACTCCATGTTTTCATTTCCAAGACTAGGAACTCACAAGTTAATACACAGTGACTAAGTTGATAAATATTCGATATAAACACTAATCGTGAATATAGACACATAAACATTACCTCACCTCAAAGGGAAGCTAGACAGATACGCAAGGGAGCCAATCAAGCTCTGACTGTATACATCATCTCTGGCAAAGATTGTACGTACCTCTGTAAAAAGATATATTGTTCAATGAAGTAACTGCTAAACAGTTCAAAACTTGTACAACATATCCCAAAATCCTTTCCAAGAACTTAGAAAGTACTACAATGTCATACATTAACTTGAACAGATTATGTTCATAGACCGATCACGGTTTTTGACGTCTTTTTGTAACCACATCAGCCGTAGTTTTTTTTTTAAGTATGGCTTTACGCCTCGTCGACGTCGAGGTCATTAGAGCTGGAATGGGACTGGGGACAAGGAAATCGAACTAATTCAGCCATTCGCCTGGAGTGATTTGGGGAAACCATGGAAAACCCAATCTGGATGTCCACACGGGGATTCGAACCGGCGTCTTCCCGAATGCGAGGCCAGACCACTCTGGGTCGGCCGTAGTTGATGCAAATACTGATATATCAATACGTTACTGTGCCGCTGTTTATTGGCCCGATCTCAGCGCTGTATTTTGTATGCTGATGTCCATTCTAATTAATGAACATTAGAACATACGTGACATAGATAACTAATTTGGATTTAGAAAATTGCAAGGACGTGTCGAATCATCTAAATATAATTATATTTTGTATAGGAATCCTTTAAATACCATTAAAGTTATGCGCTATTGTTTAAAGTTTCATTATAATCAATTAAATGGTCATTTTTGAAATAGATATTACGTTGCATAGTTCTCGCAAGTAAATACGATAAGACTCTAGGACCCGACATTTTCTATAGCTAATATCTATATCTCGATGTTGTTAAAAATGAAACTGATATTTCAGTCTAACATCTTTGCAGCAGCTAATTCCTGAAAGATTATACAATTCTTTAAATACAACCGTATAGTTAAAATAGATCTAATTACAGTACTCTTATAATACTGCATAGAAACTAGTTTTTTTTTATATTCCCTATTAACTTCAAAATGCAGCTCTTGGTTTTACGCTTACTGCGGTCATTTCACCACCTAATCTGCTCAGATCGTTAAAATATACTAGTCACCTGAATCATGTTAAACTGCCTTTTTATTACATTTCCACGAAACTACGTTTGATGTCCTTTCAGTCTACTCCCTTTTTCTGTTAGTCTTGAAGTGGTCGTAAAAAAAGTAATGCGGACCCAAGACTTTGGAATGAATTGTAAAGTGGAATGCTCTAAGGCGCCTATAAAATAAATTTATGATTCACACGTGAAGCTCTAAGCCTTTAGAAATATCAACATCGATGACTTCAGAGCTTGGCGAGAATATAGCTGAATTAAATCTGTAACCCTCAATTTTCATGTTTAACTTGTAAAATAGAACAAATGTAATTATATGTATATATACCCACAGATAGAACCACTGAAGATGCTTCTCAAATGAAGCGAAACGCGTTCGGAAAATAAAACAACAATTTCAGTTGCATTGGCGTTACAATTATTCATAAAATTGATGCTATCGCAATTGAGGAAATGGCCCACAATATCCAGAAGTTAATATAGCTGAATGTTGCTATGTCGCATTGCTCCAACATTTCCCAAGGAGTTTTCCTAGTTACCTGGGATTTTTATAATTTCCTTTGAAATAGGTATTCCATCTCGTGCCAGAATAATGCTGTCCTCAAGCAGTTCTACTTATATTCTTAAGTAACAATGAGTTCTTTAATCAACACTGGTTCAAGATCATAAAATTGCTTGAATCATTCTTTTTGACACATATTTTTAACTTCTGCTTCTCGTAGAGAGTTTATATTTGGGTTCCACCACTAACATCAATTTTTCTGATAACCAATGACAGCGTTTTGAAATTTTAGTTTTAAAATATCTCCCCGTCGTTGGTCTGTTCATTTTCAGTCGCTACAGTTAGGAGACGCTACATTGTAGAAACAAAGAAAGAAAAAAGGCCTGTAAATAGATCCAGCAAACAGATTGTTACATTTCCAAATGATTCGGCATGAGTAAATGTTGATTTCAAGCTTTCATGTCTCACGGTAGCACCAAAAAAATGTAGTCTAATCCGATTGTCTATAGTTGATCCTCGATGTCAGGAACATGGAAAATGGCGAACAAGTGACTAGCAGTTTATTTCCGATCATTTTATAGTTAACCGAAACGGTCCAGTATCCCTATTTTAGTTAAATTCCCTGTCCGGAAAACGAAAATCCTTAGAACTTTGCCTAAATGAATTAATTAAACAGTATTTCTAGTATGGGCACCAATTTGGAATATCCCAAATGGAAGTCAAAATTACAGTCCGATGAAGGAATTATATGTGGCAAGATAGCAAGATTAAATCCTGAAATTAAACTTCAAACCTGAAGTATACGTTCATACAAATGTACTACCCCACCAAATATTGATCCTTACTTTGAATTAGAATAAAATTGGAACATTATCTTAAACGAGGGTAAATAACTTCACCAAGATGCGAAGCGAGATAATATGGACGGGTGGAGACGTGAGTTAATTTAGTTTTCTTGCTTATTGTTGCCTTGTCTGCATTTTAATTTTAACGGTGAAGGTCGCCATAAAGTAACGAAAAACTTTATTTTCAGTGAAATTTCATAACTGTGTTCGGAACGAAAGCACCTCCCAGAGCTAAAATATTTTCCGTTTGTGTGACGTCAATAGTAAAATCCTTTTGTAGGTACAGTACAGTGAGATACGTTTTGAAGACACCGCGTTTTGAAGATCATAATTTCGAGGGCGTCTATGTCCATAATAGGAGATAATGTTCTGGTTACACTATACGACACCGCATGTCGGCCGTCATTAGATTGGTTTACTTTTTGACGGTGCGGGCCGGTGTCGGGCTGATCGATATGGAGAAGCGTATAGAAAGAGTCCCGAAATTTTCGGTCCTTTACGACTAAATCTGGTTTTAGCGTAACTGGTTTTTACTTTAGAAAAGTGTCATTTTTTTCAGCCTCACTTAAGGTTCATCAGATGTTTTTAAAATGTGGGTAGTCCTTGTATGTTCGCATTAACAAATCAAAGCTTTGCCAGAGGTGAAGGTCGATTTTAAGGCCTGTAAAAATTGCATCCGATATCCGTATTTTGAACCGGGGACCTTCCGTACGCAAATCACACGCCGCAAGGTTCTGAATCTCGAAGTACTAAAAAATATGTATTCAATCATGTGAAAGTACATTTGTGTTTTGGGATAACAAAAATAAATTATATTGATTAAAAGTAAGTTTATTTTAATATGTTTGAATATTAATTTTTCATTACAGCGAGATTTGTCTGTTGATTCAGATGGCTAAGGCATATGATTGGAGTACTGAAAGTCCCTGGTTCAAATCCCTGTCTCAGCTGTAACTTTTATTTGTCTTAAAATTTACATTCATCTCTGGCTAAGCTTTGATTTGTTAATGCTAAGATGCTATTACGCTCCGTGGTTCGGATTTCACGTTAATCTGTATGTCACCTTTTCCAGTTAGATGACAACGATAGGGGTGTACTGCGTGGCTGATAAGAAACACTGAGAATGGAATTTTTAGAGAACATGAAATTATTATTATTTTATGGAATCTTTGCGGTATCTATTTAAACTAAAATGTATAATAATCTTATACTTAAAAAAAAAAAAAATATTGAGTGAATCGAAAGGAACCTCAACAAAACAAACACGTTAAATGTGAGATGAGTGTCGCTTGAGATTTCATTGTGACTATGTAGGGATACACGAGAATCTTTCAATCCAGTACCGTGTGACAATCATTTGTTAAAACCGTTTTGGGATACTATTTTTGTGCATAAGAGATCAAACAGTTGAACAGATAGGAGATAACAGGAGTCAGGCAAAAAACAATTATTTTAACCTACTTTATTACTTTTGTAGATTATAAAGTACGCCTACGCAAAATGAAGTACGATACTCTAAATAAAGTACGGGTGATAGCCGCAGCTACGATCCCCAAAACATTTTTAAGGTAATTTTTTATCATTAATTCCGTGAAACAGCCAAGTGTACACGTTAAAGCAGACTGCAGACCGAGCAGGAACCCTTCCGCCACACGGCCGTACTACGGACCAGTGTGGACGCGAGGGAGGGCAAGCCGACACTCGGCTGAGTGTTGGTGCGGTGACGGTGCGGGTTCGGTGCGGGCTAGTGTGGCCTGACCTTTATTGTGTGTCCGGAAACTTCCAGGAATCGTGTGACGCGGGGCGGCATATGTGGTGGGTAGTAGGGGCTATTTAGCATGCAGTGCCGGGTCACCGCTCCGGGCTGCACTTATTTTAGCAGCGATTTCTCGTTACCACTTTCATCCATGAAATGACATTGTGTCGGAATACTGCTTCATTCTATGAGCTCATGCATTAAGTATCACGGTCCAAAGATTTTTGCTGTCTTCTGCTTCATAAAACCCAAGTAATTTTTCTGCTATATCCTTCACAAACGAATATACTGTTTCATGATTGCGGAAACAGTTACATACTAAACGAAATATGTTGTTTGCGACTTCTTAAATATTTACCATTATGTTCCTAGGATCCCCTTAACAGTCATCGTTTTCAATTATCGTTACTTTCCGTAATGCATCTTCCCTTTTACTTCCAAGATTTATATTGTCTTCTACTGATGCAATAATCAGAACGATAATTGCATAATTTACCACAAGTACTAAGACATACTTCAGTTCTAAAGTAAATAGTTTCGTAAGATGTCTGTCAAACACCTTCATGAAATAAAAAAAAAATCCTCAGGAGTTGTATTAATTGCAGTGTGCCAGTTTCCATCACATATGTGTTCCGGAGAAATCGCATATCATTTCTTTGCTCCTTCAAAACAAGTTTATAAATTAACAGTAGAAACGGTATGAGAGCAAAAGAATTTATAATCATTATGGAATCACGTAGCTTACAACGCTAAATCAGACACTGGCCAACCAACGAGGTCGTATTACGAATTAGAATCCAAAACTTTAATTCGACATTTGTCCAGCCCAAATGGTTGATGTACAAACACTCCGTCCTGTTCAGGAAGAAGCATAATATTAGACTTTGCACTTAATATACTATCAGACAGTTTTCATGTACCACAGTTCTGAGCTGCCTAGAAAAAATACTATTTGCAAAATGCTTTAAGAGGAAAATCCAATGGCTTACGAAGTTGGTAACTCAAAAAATTTGCGTGATTCAAGAAAAAAACAGTAGAAACACTACAATCCTGAAAACTGTTGATCAAACTGCAAAACATCAGCTAAACGTTGAGCAGAAGGTAATACCAAAAGCAGCTCTTTAGGTACTTCTCTTTTGATTCGTGTTTGTATCAACGATAAACATACAACACAAAATTATTGTTACTCGAAACAGCATCTATCTCCCTTGCTAATTTATTAACGACATATTTCTAAACTGTTGCTATAATTTATATAATCTTTGCAGAGACGACGGGGTAGAAGAAGCACTATGTCAACATACTTCCTCGTCCTCATTTTCCTGGTTTCGTATGTTGTGTAAATTTCGCACCAGACTGAAACAAAGACCGTGGTGACTCGTACAGATTTAGAGGCATTATGACTTGTATTAGCTGCACTGCATTATCTCTGCAGGAGCAATCAAATTAACTCGTGATTAGAAGGATTAAAAACAACGCGCGTGATTTATATGTAGCAATATTTGAAGAGTTAAAAGCTAGACCAAATTAGCGTTGAGATTCCGCAGGAACTTTCTTCAATATAAAGTTAAGAAATTTGGTGCTAGCAATGCAGTCACTCCAGCGTGATAAAACTTATAAGCTGTTTTGTGGAAAGTCTCCTTACTGTCTTTTCGAGCGGGATGGTAACGTAACAAGAAAGCATCCACCGTAGGCAAAAAGGAAGCCCTCGATACTTATAGTGTCT
The DNA here is from genome assembly GCA_031002005.1 of Vandiemenella viatica. Classification (NCBI taxonomy): domain Eukaryota; kingdom Metazoa; phylum Arthropoda; class Insecta; order Orthoptera; family Morabidae; genus Vandiemenella; species Vandiemenella viatica. The sequence goes on along the minus strand of CM061921.1, from coordinate 93,507,920 downwards.
CACATAATCCACGGGTTTTCACGTTACCTTCAGTGGGCGTTTCAGAAAAAAAAAGATATTCTCTTAAGAAGTCCTACTAGATGAACACGCACATAGTAAATGTCTACCATCATCGTTTCCTCTACTCTGAGGAGCGTAAACAGAGAGAGTAATACAAAGTTCTGGAAATTAATTGTTTGTCACGAAGGAAACAGCACCATTCTAATACTTCTGGTATCAGAAGCAACTGTTTAGAAAACAAACAAAAAATGATGGAAAAAGAGAAATAATTAGTTGCACCAGGAGAAATTGATTATCAATAGGACCAACTTATTCTCTAAATCACAATTTCCCAATTCTCTCCTGAATTATTGTTATTTGCTGTGGCACCCGTTCTGCTGGCAATTTTCCTGCACACTTGTATTTCACCAATTTTTCACTTTGCTTGCGGTAACTTGTACAGCATATCTTTGCATTACCTACCCTTACTTACCCTTATGCCTGAATTCAAGTGTTAGCTGATAGTCGTAGTGATATATTCCTTTCCACTTATCGCTCCTAATTCTTCTACCAATCTCCATCCAATACTCATCGCTTCATACATTCCCAGCACTCTCTCCACCTGACTCCTTTCTTTAAGTGACTCCCAGCCAAGCTCCTTTATCAATTCGGTAACTGACTGTGACCATAAATGAAGATGCGCATTACTGTAAGTTGTTGTGGCAAATAAATTCGCAGAAAACTGCAGAAACAGTTTCGTGTACCGTAACCACCAGAGTTTCATGACATTTCATGTTTGATAGTTTATAGATAGAATCACTATCTATCTACAATCCTCAAATAATATTTCAGCTTCCTATTCTCTAGCATTTGACCGCGATGGATGATTTAAAGTGGTTTTTAATATCGCCATTTTCACATAACTTGATAACGACAAAACTCTTGAAACGCAAACCGTAGCAACCATCAGATTCAAATCAAATATTTATGAAACAAATACATATCTAAAGTCTACCGATCATCGGATTAGGAATAAAGATCGATCGTACCAGCTGAGTTTATTCTTCGGTGAAATATGAAAAGTAATAGAAGTTTTAATGTGATGTATTTTCTTTTAGATTTTGTTGGCTGCGTAAGATGTTAACTTGGCTATCTTTCGGTTGTGTGTGCATCCTTTCTTTACACACTCATATTCAAATATATACTTAAAGTTAACTACAAGGAAACATTATAGACAGCTTCTTGTAAATACAGAAATGGTTTCGATTGTAACATTCCGAAAGCTCTTTCCTGCACTTCTCCATATAGCAATTAGTGGATTGTCTGATGCTACAGAATGTAAGTAGAGCTTTTATATGGATAACTTACGTGAATGTTCCTTCGACAGTTGCAAATCCTTTATCTTTTGAAAACACGTATTTGAAAGGAATCTTCAAGAATAGGGAAAGTCCAAACCACTACGCTATATTGTCGAGCATGCGAAACAAAACTTTAATAACGTAAATGAACCCCATTCCAAACTTTTTACCATGAGGACTTGATAGATACAGTTAAAACTTACTTTTTAAACTAATTTATAAGCTTAAGAAAAAAATTAACATTACTTCGTGAGTAACTACTCCGTTTTATTCGTAATGTGAAAGCTTAGTTAAGTACGTAATCTTCAACTATTATGTGTCAACTCAACCTCTCCTCTTTGCAAATTTCCCATGCATATCACCACACTTGTTGACTGTGCCTTAGTTGGAATAAACAATCTTCACGTATTACACCAATAGACCTAACTGTGGTTAGTTCAGCTCTACTATCGTGTAACGTGGTGGCGAGGATTTTTAAGTTCTGGAAACATTGGTGTCTTCAGTATTTCTTTAACTGTACAACGTGGACTCCCAGGGCGAAAATCAACAGAGATTCCCGCCAGAGATCTTTATAAGACAAAAAAGTTTATCATTTATCTTGGACTCCACTGTTTGACAATCAAACAAAGTGAGGCATTGGACTGTTACCAGTTGAGCATGCAGCTCAATCCTGAATAATATATCCCAGTAATTTAAAAATTAATGTGGGGAGTTATGTATTACTTTTTAATGAGCTGCAGCAGCACGCAATCAATTTCCCCTACGGCTTAATTAAAATTAACATAATTAAAACGCAATTCACAGTATTTTAAAAGAATTAATTATAGCCAATATCATGTACTTAATCCTTATTCCACAAATGTAGCGGCTGATGTTGATTGTTGGGACGCATTAAATCTAAGAATTACTAAACGTGTAAAGCAATTGAGAATAATTTTCGTCTTATTAACGGTACACACTTATTTCCAGAGTTCATAGAAACAAATATGTTACAACTGAATAACTAGTATGGCAGACAGATGGTTACCTGTTGTGTACTTCGATCAAGTTTGTTCCCAAACTTTGTCATTCTCTTTTGTAAGGCAATGAAGCGAAGACCATCACAAACTGGGTAGACGTATCTCTTGAGGATACACTGACAATACCATTTGTTCAATTATACTTACTGATCGTTTACAGGATACAATTCTAAAGATAAATGTTAATGCATATTAATCATACCAAAACTTAATTTGCACTGGGTTACGGATGAAATTACTCTCGTTTAATGTATAACATAAATATCTTGTTCTCCTATGAAAACAACGCTAATTTAAACAGTATTATTACCGACATAGTATTTTCTGGGAGGATAAAATTAAACACAGAAAATTATAATGATTGTCGTAAACGGTAATAATTGACCTAAATTTCCAGTTAATTATAGTGATATTTATAGGAAGTACTTCATTATGCCCATTGCAGAAGTAATAAAACAAAAATATTGGTTGTTGCACATGGGCACAGATAAAAATTGAAGCAGCGAATTGATGTGCTCACGGAATTAGCCATTTCATTTCATTGCCTCAAAACAGAGCAACGGATTTCCTGCAATAGATGAATTTCATTTTAAAATGTCTTCCGAAATTGCTTATTCAGGGCAGTCTGTCTGATATTTTTTCTCTTCAAACGAATTTTCAATCAGATACGTCTCTAACCGATCATAAGAAGTACTATCTGAACTACATAATGTGTAACACATTTATTTCTTGGTGGAGGTGGCTGTTTCTTATGATATAATCACTTGTACTCAAGCAGCTGTCATCAGTACAATTCCCTCTGTCAGTAATTCATCGTTAAAAAAAAAAAAAAAAAAAAAAAAAAAAAAAAAAAAAAAAAGTTACTAGTGGCTGCTATTTTCACAAATAATTAATTCTGATATTATGTACACCCCATAACAGATGCATGTCGAGGTAAATCTTTAGGAACTTTGCAACTGTTTCGTGTGCGGTTACGTTGTTTCCCGGTTATTTCCTTTATTAATTGCTATGTGCACGTAAAAATCATACGAGAAGATCCGAACTTCAGTGTGAGAGAAGGCTTCATATGATGGTGGTCCATAACACACATACACACATATTTTAAAACACTAATGCACAAAACATGGCCAGTTTCGAGAGAAACGTAAGGAAAGTTTTCATACTAGTTCGTCAATCATAATTTATTGTTATTAATATATCTGCTGAATTGCACGAATGCTAAGATTTTGGTATTTTATGGAGGAGTGTGAAAATCAATTCACCTTGGTTGCCATCTTTTTACATATATTTTTAAAATAAAATTTGTTATTTTGTTGATTTTATGTGAAACCAAAAATAAATAAAAAATATCGTTTACTGGCGTTGTTTTCAGTTAAAAATTTCTTCACTCCATTTTTATAATTTCTTTTAAAAATGATTTTTTTTCTAATCTATTTCTAACAATTTGGGCGCGTGTATACACGTTAACATTAACACAGTATTTGCGTTATTAAAATCTTAGGTCAAAAAAATAATATATAATTATTTTTATTCAAATCACAATTATGCTGACACAAAAACTTAAATTGATTTATTTATATTCATTGTTACATTAATATATAAAATTCAAATTGTGTATGTATGTGTGTATTTTTTTGTAGCATGAAAACCGTAACCGAACGGCTCGGGTGATTATAATTAAACTTGATACACAAGTTTCTCATTGCCCGAATAAAAATATCCTAAGATTAAATCAACACCATTCTTTTTTACTATGGTGTGGGTGACTGGTTTAAATACACATAATAGATGGATCGATTGATATGAAAATTTATTCAACTGGTTCAACCTGTCAAACTAAAAATGTGGTGGGGTTAAATCTTCTCTAAGCAACTCCTCAAAATAATAACTACTCCCAAGCCGAGATTTCTAAAACGTTTTGTTACGATCCATAAACGATTGATGCAATTTTTATGAAACTTTGCATACTGGATTGTCATTAGCCGATTAAAAATACTATAAGTGTAAATCAGCCCCGACCCACCCCTCCCTGAGCATGGTAATCTTGAGACGTTTAAATACTTACAACAAATGAACCAATTAACATGAAACTTGATGCATATGTTTCAACCTGTCAAAATATTAAATGCAGTATACTGTATTACAATATGAAAGGAATTTTTTTTTTTAGTTTTGAAAACATTCAAGTAATAAAAAAAAAGGATGAAATGCTATGTTACGTCTATATCAATGTTCCTTTTCCTCTCTTCCGTGAAGTTTTGATAAGTAAGAGACCAGCACATTGTTAGTTATTTATAAATGGGAAGATTATAATTGTTATAAAACATGGGATACAATACACATCTGGGAAAGTTTTACATGAAAATGAAGGTGCTTTTTATTTTTATTTTTTTACAAGTACAACTCTCTTTGAGACTCTACGTTGAGAAACAAACTTTGTTGGCGTTCATGAAGATCTATGTTTGCAAAAATGATACGTTACGTCTGGTTTGCAACTAAACTGTCAATAACAAGAGAAGGTAACCGGAAATACAAATATTGATTGCCTTTTAATGCTTTCTTCATAGGAATTAATTTCACTCTCGTGTTCTGTCAAGCAAGTGCAACTTTGTATGCTTAATTAAATTTTTCACCTGTTTGTAAATGTATTCGTTGCTGGTTTGTATCATAGGAGTAAACATCGGGGTAATTATTTTTAGAGAGTAAGTAGGCTTTTTCCCCTTATCATAAAAAGTTAGACGTCGTTCAAGGCTTCGGGAAAGTATATGAAAAGGAGAAAAGTTTCCCACGTAAAATTTGAAAACCGTTATTCAACTCCAGAAGGGGCAGGTATATATTCACTATCCAACTTTGGAGACTCATTAACGTTTCCGTCAATCATCTGATACAGGATTAACGCCACAAGACTACCAATGCCAAGAAATGAACTAAGTATTATCAACAGATTGTAAAAACAACGAAACAAAAAAATGTTTACACGAAATGATAAAAATGAAGAATTATTTAACCGAAAACAATGGAAATATATTCTTTTTTGTTTAGTTTTAATCATTGTTTCGTATATAATAAATAAAAGAAAAAAAGACAAAAAAAAGAAGAAAATTACGACTAAGGTGAATCAAACCCTCATCTCTTCGCATAACATGCCGCCACAGGACCGTTCTCTCAGACTATGAACTACCTAACCTAAATTATAGCATATAAACTGCTATGAAAGCCTTCAATGCTTTTATTTTGAACTTGATTGAGTGGAAACTTCTGTATATTAATGCGTAGGCCTACAAGTTACTCACAGTCTACCACCGGAGAAGCCTGTTCCCAATTTAAAGTTTCCAGACTTGACCATCTACATGTTCCTATGACATGCAGTAGGTTTACTGAGATCTGAGAACATTTTAATGATTAAAGTAATTGTTTTAAAGATTTCTACAGCACAACCGAGCTTCTCAAGTGTCAGTTGTGAGGTCCATCGCCAGTGCAAATTGCGATTCTGGTGTTATGCAATGTTTGTCCGTTGATAGTAATTAAGTATTTAAAAAGAAATGAGCTTAATACAGGCCCTTGAGGTATTTCTGCTGCTGCCCTTCTTACATTTCACAATTTCTAAATACCTCTGATGCAGTACGTACTTTGTCGCTGGAAGAAGTAAAAACTATTCCACAGAAACCGACGCTTTCATATTTATAAGTTTGTAAAGGATTCCGCAACGGCAGAATTAGTATCGAAAAATGCAGAGACAGCGTTGTTAGACTCCAATATTCCTAGTCAAGTGGCAAGTAGAAACGGCTGTGTTGTTGAATGTAGTGGGCAAAATTAAAAATAATAGTTCCCAATGCAAAAGGAAGGCACTAAATTGTTATACTATTACATTTTCGAGATATTTTGATACGCCAGATTTAAGCGTAAAATTTCTGTAGATTAAAGCCGTATATCTTGAGTTTTTGGCTCCTGCGGTGAATCTTATGGTTGCAGAATATTTGTAAAAAAATTACACCTTTGAAGAACAAACCAGTCTTCAGTGTTTTAGTTTTTGTAGCATGGCGTAAACTTTTTATTGAGTAAATTCCTATTTTATAAAATTCGCTCGCAGAAATTCGGATATAATAATTCGGAATAATAATAATCGTAGTGCATTGTTCCACAGTAGGGCTAAACTCTTCAATTCACTCAGAACCCGCAACTTTGGTAGTATGCGATAACACGCAGCCATTCTGGATTCTGACCCAAGTGCAAATCTCGGACCGAGCTCGGTGGATAAGTGGTAACGATCGGGTCTGGTGTTCGGTAGTACACGGGTTCGAATCCCCGTCCCAGATTTAGATTTTCATTGGTTTCGCAAAATCACTCCAGCCAAATGCCGCTATGGTTCCATCCAAATTTCATGGTAAAATTCCTTCCCGTTCCTTTCCCTCTGTCCTACCCTGCCTCTAATGGCATCGACTTCGACGTCAACAAGGTGCAAAGCCTAAGCATCAAATCTCGGGGCTGGCGTATCGGTGGTCTTGACTACGCTTTTTAGGAAGTTATCGATAATCATAGTCTAATACTGGCTCGGTCCAAAATTTCCGCCTCAGAACTATATATTCTACACAGACATATTGAAATCTGTCTTATACACCTCAGGTCACACATGGACAGTGACTCTCATATTCCCCCAACATCTTGTGTTAGTAATAATATTTTTTCCACAATGGATTGGTGGAATTCAGAGACTGTGGTGTTAAATTTAGGTTGATATTGAAAACAGAAACCAGTAACAATTTGTTATTATTATGTTTATTCAACCGTTACCGGTTTAGAGCAAACAATGCTCATCATCAGATGGTTTGCATTTTTAATGTATTTAAATATGCAGATTCAAAATGCGAGCGTGTTTGTGAGTCCTATAACAACAGAAAAGTTGCATTTATTGAATGAGAGTAATTTAATTTTGGGTTGATGAAGGTTAATCTCAATTACATTACTTACGTTAGATATCTGAATATTTTTGAAAACGAACTATTGTTAGAGGCGAAAGGATATGATGCATTTCTGTGAAGGCTCATTATTATACAAACACACGGCACTAACGATGATGATAACATTACTATTATGGGACTCTGAATAGAACTTATGAGCACGCCGGAAAGTTGCTTCTGCATTTACAAATGTAGCAAATATGTCATTAAATCCCACCCATAGCTACACGTCATTTGGTTTGGCTTCAAGGCGTGTGCATATGAGGTAGTTCTTCTAGCAGCTTACTGTCATTTGTATGAGAAGCCTAGTAACTGGTTTGATGCTAGAAAGGGGAAGGAATTTTACAGTGATTAGTAGTTTACATTGAATTATGACTGATATTTACAGACTAGATTTTGAGTGCAACCTATTCTAGTTTACTAGCCAACAAACTCAAGAATGAAGTCTCGACAATTTGAACTATTAAATTTATACCACAGGCAACTCCAGTTAAATCTATGTATACACCCAACTGATTCAGATATTGTTTGTCGACGTAAGACGCATAAATATTAAGCAGTCATAGCTATATAGAGATCCGGTCTTCAATAATTATTTTTTATTTTCTTTCCTTTCTATTCCATTCCAAGAAGCACTATTCGCGAAAAGATGATAGTATTATTTGCTATTATAAATGAGACCGGTGACGGTTCATACGATAATATCTATCCTAACAGAAAGTAAAACAGCAATTAGGGCAGATATCAGTTGCTGTAGCATACTTAAGTATTTGATTTCTCGTATTTTGATTTTATCGTTCTCATATGCGTTTTAGATACTAAATTATCTTGCTCCTGATATTTATCGTGATTTATTTAAGCTATACTTCCTCTTCCTTTTGAAGCGGAGACGGGAATTTAACATCTTGACAACAACAATAATCGTTAAAAAAAGAACTGACCTAATGAGAGGCAAAGGCTGTCGCCATTTCTTCATATAAGCATTTGCTTATACGATTTTGTAAAACTGTCTGAAAACGCAGTGAGGGTATTCAGTATACCAGACGAGTTATAACTTTGGAGAAAGCGAGTTTGATGACGCCATCCAGATTTCATATTCCGATTGTTTCTAACGATCAATCCAGGCCGATGCTGGAATTTTTTTTTTTTTTTTTTTCATAAATGCCGTGAGCACTTTCCTTCTCATTCCCTGCCCACAATTCTCTCCTGCTTCTTATGCCTCCATAGTCCTGAATCCCAAATTTAAAAAATCTAATGCGGTGGCCCAGAATTTTAGATCAAAGCTCGTATCCTAATATCATAACTCATGATTTTTCTACTTCAGCCAATAAAATGATGATAAGCAGTATTTTTCTTTCTCCTACTTCCGGCTGGAAGCAACAGCCATTTTGAGTTTCTTTGCACTTAGCTGTTTTACCAGATGATGCTTTAAATACAAGGATGAATGGCGTTCTCCCATTTAAGTAACTCAGTTATTTTTAGTGAGAGCTTCATTAAACACCAAAGTTCTAATTTTAATAACATTTTTTTCACTATAACCAACAAAGCTCAATTTTGCTTCATTTGGGTACATGCATAAATATCAATATCTTTCTGTATCACATGGAACACATTACGGAACGATTTTGCATAAATAATGCATACATAGCTTGAAGAACTGAGAGATTATAAAATGTGGGGCTTCCTCCGTGGTTTTGCTATGTATAGGATCGTCTCTCTTTCCACCAACGTATGTGTGGCATTCGTTTAGTTCAATTGTACCATTTATCTCATTTTTAGATTATGTTACTGGCGTCGCAAAGTGTTTAAATCTGATTACCTATGTTATCGTCTTTTTATGAGTACTGTACATTATATATGTTCTACACTGGCGTTGAATATGACGAGGAATCATTGTTTAATTAGTGCTCCCTGTTCATCAGCTGAGTTTGTATTAACGACAATAACCTACGTTTCAACAACAATCTTAAAGTAATCAGTATTGAAATTCACGTTACAAGATTATGTGTCACTCATTGATATTTAATCTTCTAGGCCAAAAAACGTGAAAACTGATTTGGTTTAGGATTTCATGTTCCTACATCTTGTTCATCATTGTGCAGGATGCTTGCTTCAATACTTAAAACATTTGTTCATTAGAATGCTGAAATTTAGTAGCACCACAGCAGTTAATTATCCGCTTTAATAAAATGCGTTGTGCCTGGAAACTGGACTCACCTCAATAGCTCGGCAACCTTCGCCGAGTCTCCATATTGCCCGCAGTTTTAGTTAGACTGACTGTTACCACAGCGCTGTTTGGCTAACCACGATTTTCAAATGAATGACTGAATTAACTATATTTGCACTAATATGGTAAAAAGGAAATATAAATTTCAAAAAAAGTTAATTTTATTTTATTTTTAGTTATATTGTTAAAATAATATGTAACTGTGATGCCTCCAAAAATGCAATTGTTTATTGTATAGCAGAAATAAAAATTATAATGCTAGGCAGAGAAAAAAATATAATTTGAAGTTCCTTTTTATGTATATGCTGATTTTTGTTTATTTACGACGGCTAGATGCAGAAATTCATGTAAGTAGCACCTGATGTTTACATTGTATTCTGTGTACCAGTTACTGGAGCCAAGTGACAACATAACCTAAAAAAATTGACGGAAGATAACAAACAGGGAAGTTTATTAAAAACTCAGAGAAAGTTTACCCGAAACTTGAATAGTAATAGATATTCGTTTTTGAAATTATACTTTACTTAGAAACTTTATCATATCAATAAAAAATTTCGAAATTCAAAATTAAATGCATTTTTTTAAAAATATATAACCAAACACTCCAAGAATATAATCAGAGAATGTTTACTTACATCACGGGAAATATATAAAAAAAATATTGATTAATGGTTATTCGTTTTTGGTTTTTAGTTTATGGCTTTACGCCTAGTCAACGTCTAGGTCTTTAGAGGGGGGAAAGGACTGTGGGCAAGGAATGGGAAGTAATTCGGCCATAGCCTTTTGAAGGAACCATCCCAGCATTTGCCTGAAGTGATATGGAGAAACCATGGTAAACCAAAATCTTTATATCCGGATTCGAACCCACGTCCTCCCGAATTCAAGGCCAGAACGTTAACCGTTCACCCAACATGCTCAGTGTTAATGGTTTTTCTTTAAAAACGTTTAGCGACCAAATTCCTACTACCACGATGGACGACGCCCGTCACTTTTTGAGGGGCGTTTAAACTAGTAGATAATAATATGCATTGCGTTCCAAAAAATGTGTGTGTGGATTCTTTGTTAAGGGGGGTAGGACTTAGAGCAGGAGAAGCACCACAGGACACTTTAATCTCCATTGTCTATACTTTTACAAATAAATTCATAAAAATTTGTCAGCATGGCTAGGAAATATTCAGGATTCACACTAATAGCAGTGGACATTCAAAAATATAACAAAACCTTTTTTTTACATGTGAAATTCCACCATTTTTCACTCACTATTGGTTGCATTAATTGCTATAGGTACACTTTTCTTCATAAGTAAGAGAGACTTTTCAATGAATTTTGCACAGCATACAAACCATGCCTATAGTTGTATGAAACTCTAGAATTTATTTAATTTATGAAAAAATGAATGAGCTATTACATTTTAAACTTCATCTTTAGAAAAAGCTCAAATTTTATAGTTAATTATCTAAATTTTTACCAGAATTTTTAATGGAATTGGAAAATTCTAGAGTTTTGCATTAAGGAGATTGTGTTTAATAAGCATACCAAGTTTGAAAGTAATAGGATGTTTATTTTGGATGCTACATGTACCTAAGTACAGTAATATGTGTTTTGCGGAAAATGGCCGTTAAAGTTTCTGCTTGTATGACAGAAGAATTCTGTGCAAAGGGGCGTGGCGCTGCACCTTCATACACTTAAGATCAAATTACTTACCTTATAATCCCTCAAATATAAATGTTTTATACATCAAATTATTCAGGAAGATGTGTGCTACAAAATAGGCATATTTTTGAAAAATCGATGTATCATTTGGTGTTGCTGAAGTTTCAAAGCCAATTTGTCTACCGTTTCCTGGTTACCTGTGATTTTTCAGAAATATTAGGCAGACATATCCATGCTCACAATGCTGCTTGCAGTGATAATTTCAGTGGTTGCGGCTTATGCTAAGCCCTCACAATGCGTCATATAATTAGTATTTTATAAACAATTACAATAACTATATGACATGTGGTAGTCGTATGAGCTTTGAGATTCCGCATCGTAACAATGCTGCCATAAACTGAAAAAATCTCTCCCAGAGTGAATAACGTTTTCTACCTGAAAAATCGAATACAGAGTCGCGCTTAGTAGTGGAGGTGCCAGGCTTACATTCGGTGCACTAACTGTCACAACTCGTTACACGCACCAAGTGAATATCAACGGCACCAGCCAACCGCGCACACCGGAATGAACACGGCCAACGATCGACCGGCTACAACAGAACAGCGCGACAAGCTAAACTTTACTTTCTGAATGACCTACGCTATATTCAGTTGTTACCACCAAAAGCTAAATTCTGTATCACTGCATCAAAATGCTTGTGAGTGCAGATAAAAAGAATGAGATATTTTAATAGAACTTTGTTAATTAATTCAACTCTTTCAAATAAGAACATATACCTAACTCGGGACAATTACAATGTAATACAATAAAATTATTTCCGTGCATTTCCTATGCAAGGAGACTAAATACGGTGAACAAATTTTTATACTTTAATGTCGTAAATTAGCAGGTTAGTATAATCTAGTTATTGCAACTCATCGAATTTTGATATTCATAGAAACTACGTATCTTGTGGGGTAAATCAGGAGAGTAAAACTACACAGACGGAAAAAAAAAATCCCAACACCAAGAAAAAATTATTGTAGAGTAATGAAATTTGGACAATGCATTTGTCAAGTTAACATGTTTAATTGATTAAATTTTCAAGATCACAGGTTAATTTAAGCTCAAGAAAATGCATTTCAAATGTGAAATACTGTTAAATTAATAGCCGGTGTAACCTCCAGAATTTTGAATGCAAGCCTGCAAACGTGAATGCATTGTGTCATACAGGTTTCGAATGTCACTTTGTGGTATGGAGTTCCATGCTTGTTGTACTTGTGCTGTCAATACTGGGACGGTCAGTGCTGGCTGTGGATGATGCTGGAGTTGTCGTCCAATGATATCCCATACGTGTTCAATTGGAGACAGATCTGGTGATCTCGCAGGCCAAGGTAACATGTCGACACTCTGTAGAGCACGTTGCGAGACAACAGCGGTATGAGGGCGAGCGTTATCCTGTTGAAAAACTCCCCCTTGAATGCTGTTCAAGAATGGCAGCACTACAGGTTGAATTACCAGACTGACGTACAAATTTGCAGTCAGTGTGTTTGGTATAACCACAAGAGTGCTCCTGCTGTCATAGGAAATTGCTCCCCAGACCATGACTCCAGGTGTAGGTCCAGTGTGTCTAGGCCGCAGACAGTTTGGTTGCAGGCGTTCCCCTGGCCTCCTTCTGACCAACACTGGAGATCTGTTGTGTTTTCTGATGAAAGCAGGTTCTGCCTTGGTGCCAGTGATGGCCGAGTGTTGGTCAGAAGGAGGCCAGGGGAACGCCTGCAACCAAACTGTCTGCGGCCTAGACACACTGGACCTACACCTGGAGTCATGGTCTGGGGAGCAATTTCCTATGACAGCAGGAGCACTCTTGTGGTTATACCAAACACACTGACTGCAAATTTGTACGTCAGTCTGGTAATTCAACCTGTAGTGCTGCCATTCATGAACAGCATTCAAGGGGGAGTTTTTCAACAGGATAACGCTCGCCCTCATACCGCTGTTGTCTCGCAACGTGCTCTACAGAGTGTCGACATGTTACCTTGGCCTGCGAGATCACCAGATCTGTCTCCAATTGAACACGTATGGGATATCATTGGACGACAACTCCAGCATCATCCACAGCCAGCACTGACCGTCCCAGTATTGACAGCACAAGTACAACAAGCATGGAACTCCATACCACAAAGTGACATTCGAAACCTGTATGACACAATGCATTCACGTTTGCAGGCTTGCATTCAAAATTCTGGAGGTTACACCGGCTATTAATTTAACAGTATTTCACATTTGAAATGCATTTTCTTGAGCTTAAATTAACCTGTGATCTTGAAAATTTAATCAATTAAACATGTTAACTTGACAAATGCATTGTCCAAATTTCATTACTCTACAATAATTTTTTCTTGGTGTTGGGATTTTTTTTTCCGTCTGTGTATATTACAGTATTAAAAATTTTGTCAACAAAATGAAGTAGACATTTCAAAATCCACTTTCAAGTCAGTGGCTAAGCGTTAAAAAGAAGGGAAAAAATGCAGAAAAAAATAATAATACAAAAGAAATCCACAGAAAAAATACAAAAAAAAAAAACAAAAAAACAGTCGGTTCATATTTTCGTGTAGCTAGAGAATAACGTTATTTAAACCCCAAGGGCCAACAACGAATTTGCATTTCATATACACAATCGCATGTCACCATCTCTCTACCCATAAATATAGAGATTACTTAAAAATCTCAAAATACACATGTTACATCGCAGCTATCACCTCAGTATACGATACTGTACACGCGGCAGCTACTGGCCAGCAAAGTCGACGTAAATATTGTCACTCAATCTTTGCCAGTAACTGTTAATACTGATCGACATGTGAATGTAATCAACTGAACTACAAGTACAATATATACAAATTTAAGAACATACCTTATACACGTGATACAATGTGCAGCATGTAACTACGTGAACGCATTCACCGATGACGGAATTAAATAACTTAAGTTACTAAACTGTTGCTTCCATGGAATCAGTTTACGGCCAACCAGTGGTGTAGCTACGTCAACAAGGGCCCCGGTGCAAAAAAATCATTTTGTGCCCTGAGGCCAGATGGGCGAACTTTTTTTATTTTAGCTCTGCCAAGTTGCTGGTAGGGGCCCCCTGAGTTGAGCTTGGGGGCCCCTGGGCTGTGCTTGGGGGCCCCTAAGTAGTAGTGTATGTAGGTTCACAAGGCACTCAGAGCAAAAAAAAAGAGTTCGCCTATTTGCCCTGAAGGCCCGTGGGCCTTCATAGCTGCGCTTGGGGGCCCCGTCAGCTGCTTTCAGGGGCTCCTTGAGCGTGGGGGCTCCGGTGTACTGCACCGCCTAGCCCTATGGTAGCTACGCCCCTGCGGCCAACTGAAGAAGGATGGCCACAAACTAAGACTCCAGCAATGCTGTAGTGGTTGAAAAAAGCCTAACCCTCAATAGAATCAACAATTATCGTCCAAAACTAAGCTAAAGTAAATTCGTGTGGTCGTAATGACCTAATGATGGGGTTTCTTATCGGCTGCGCAGTCCGCCTCTATCATAACCGCCTAGGATAAACCGGTAGTCCTACAGTTTAACGTGGAATCCGAACCACGGAAGCGTTCTGGCGTACTTCACATTACACAACTAGCTGTGCCAGAGGTGGAGGTCGGGTTAAGGGCTTATGAAAACCACTGCTGAGATAGGGATTCGAATGTTTCGATCGACAATAAGGTGCCTTAACCACTGAGCCACCAGATCGCTAAAACTAAGCTTACAGCAACTCGTAACTTTGATTTGTCCCTGTGGTTACCACTACTTTACTCGTTATTTTTTGTATCAGTAAATGATAGTTTAGATATTCTGAATGCAGATTAGTGATAAATAATTATTGTTCTCTATTGTAAAGAATTTTCTACAACATTACCTGCGTTGATTTTGGTCGTTTTCGTTCTATTACACAAATTAACCATGAATTAAACAATATAATTTGTTGCTCTAACTAGTAAACTACGATTTTAGCCGTTCAGACTGATTTGGTTTTTCAACGAACGATGGCTTATGTACAAAATACATAAAGCGAATAGTAGAAATAAGTATCAGTCATATACTTTCAGAGTACAGGAGATACAACAAACCTCTGTTTTACCGACTTCCGTTGACTACAAGATCTCTTTCGCTCATTTTAATGAGCTGAATAAAGCAACCAATTATTAAAAATGTACTAGATATTACAACAGTTATAAAATGTTGAAAGAAGCTTCTCTGTGAGACTGCGGATCATTAAAAACATGAGATGTAGTGCATTAAAAATAATTAGTATGCTAGTCTTCCGATATCAAAGAATAAGAGGGAAGTCAGTTCCAGTTGCTAAAAGGAAAGAGCACACTTTGATGGTATGGTATTTGTACTGTAAAACTAATGTTACAACGTTAGCTATTGTGAATGGATCAAATTTGATTAATTGAGATGCCGAGTTCAAAAGTTATTTCCGCATTCTTTCCGCTGAAACTACTTCTGACTTGTCCCAGAATTAATTATCAAGCTTAAAATGTAATTTCAAATACCATTAACTATTTGAACTGTAATAGATTTAAAATTAAAAACCCATCTCTAAACACCTCTTTTAACATAAATACATTTCAATAGAAAACTTACCCTTGATACTAACCATTTCAAGTAAGGTCGTTAGCTGGACATAAATTTATGTTTATATGTAGTTCACTAAACGATTCGTTATTCACGAAACAACATTCTACGATAAGCATCCAACGACTTAAATTATTCTTTGTAGGTAAATGGTTTGTGATCTGTCATTTATGTGACCAAACTGAAGGTGAGGAGAAACGAATAATAGATCATTCTCCTCATAATACAAACACAATTACCTGCATAAAATTTTCTGATATCCTTTCGTATATATCAGTAGGTGCAAGGAATCTGACACTCAAAGAAATTCATACAACCATTCAGCCATCTACAAATAAAAATTCTATTTTATTTGCGGCAAGAATAATGAATTTTTAAGTATCATTCCTATCAAAGGATCATCAGTTTGTTTTATCAATTCATTCTATGAAACGTAACTAATTTTTCATCTAAGCAAAGAAAAAAATATTAACATATTACTCTTATTTTTCGAAGAAGATCGTAAATTAATGAAAATACAAGTTTATGAAAATTTGGTCACCGTTATTGTCTATAAGCAAATAATGTTGCTAAAAATATTCTGGAAATCAATTTATCGTTACGGTGTAGAAAAATTTATGGCGGAGATCCAGAATTTTTCAGAACTCCATTGTTCCTACGAAAGTACGCTATTCCTATATCTATAAAAAATGGTTGTACTGTTGACTTTGTGCTATGCTATATATTTGTAATGTAATACGTGAAAAAAATGCGTTATGGAGTGCCTGGTAAAAACGCATTAGAGAATTTTCATACTGGCCACTTTTTTCAAAGTACCAGTCTGTCGTTATGCAGTAGATGGAAACAAAGACGCTACTTCGGGTCGCGTCCTATCGATCTTGAGTTCTATAAAGCTTCTAATCGCAAATCGATTGGCTGCCACTAAGAAAGACCCAATTGTATCGTATTAAAAAGAACTGCGTGAATCGGGAAAGGATTCATTTATGGACTTTTAAGGTCAACTGCCTATGTAATGGAAGTACAATACATCTGGTAAAGAATAGTTGGATTTGGACACAGTGTTGTAGCCTGTCAGGATGTTAATGCGGAGACTTTGTTACTACAATTTCTTTTGCCGTAGTTTTTATATTTTTTGAACTGCATCTATGAACCGTAGACAGGGAAAGCAAGCTCTAGGTACGGGGAATTAACTGCCGGAAGCTATGGGAATAACATCCGTTGGTTCCCCAAGATTGTGTTTGCTTTCCGTGCTTTCAGCATCGACCAAACATCAAATATTTGTATCCATGAGCGTTGTTTGAAGATAAGTGCGCTATGAAATTAAAACAATGAAGGATGTTTGGAGACGATACTTCGGCAGTTAACCATTATAAAAGAAGCACAACAAGTTTGCACAGATGTGCCGACATTATTTCCCATCGTATATAAACTCGAAGTAGAAATAAAAGCAACATGGAGTTGTTCAATATGCACTCCGTTTCTAGCGTAATATGAAACCAAACAAATTATTTCTTTGGCTTTTCCAGTTTTATTCGTATTGAAAACAGAACAGACTTTTAAGTTTTAGTAATCTTCCTAGAGATTAATAGTGTACACATTAAAACTTAAGTTTCCACTAAGAGATTTTGTTTATGCGGGAGAAGATAATATTTAAATAAACTCGTTCTTATTCTTTTACACATTACTTTTTAGCATTACAACAGCATACCGTAGTCTTTTTCATGTAAGGAGGTTAGTCAGCAATTATGAATTAGCTCAGCTTAATATTCTTCAGAATTGAAAGAATAAAATAATTACAACTTGTAAAACTTTCAGAAACAGACTGACACATTTCTGCATGAAATTTTTACTACTTTTGGGAATGTAACAATCCGCATGTTGTTCTTTCGTAGTCAAAGCTATACGTTCCTTCTAAGTCAACGAGTTTTGAATAATTCTTCGTTCGTTACATTACAAACATGGTATGGGACTAAGTCAACCAAAGACCAAGGACACAGCACTACCAGCTTCTGACACGACAGTGATTACTTTCATTGTTTTTTCGGTTTTGGGGATCGTTTACTTCTAGATTATTACAGATTCGACAGGATTAGAGTCAAGGACTGGGAAAGAATTCGGCAATGGCCAATTACAAGGAACCATTCCGACATTCTCCTGTAGTGATTTCTGAAACCTAAGGAAAATAGAAATCTCGATGGCAGTAGTGAGGGTTTAACCGAACGCTAGCGGCTAACGCACCAGGCTCAGTCATCTCTCGTTACGATTTAGGAACAAACCGGTACGAGGAGTGAAATGAATGAATCAACATTCAGCTTACAGACAGAAACTTTAAGAAATAAATACCAAAATTCGTTTTCCTGAAGTAAAGTGATGGGGGAGAGGGGTTAGGTTTTTGCAGACCAAATGTAAACAGAATATTTATCTTTATTTCAAAGTATACATTAGCAGTGTTACATCGTAACCAGATAAAAACTGTAGGTTTGTAAAAATAATATTTATAAAAATTAAGGGGCGAAGGTGGAGGGGCTTTATGTTTCGGAATGCCATATGTAGACAGTATTTCTCTCGTTGTTTTAAAGTACAAGTCTTCGACGTTTCATCAAGATCGGATGAAAACTGTCGATTTGTATAAAGAACATATGCAAAAATTAAGAGGCGGAAGGGGCATTATGTTTTTATAAACCAAACTAGCGGAGTTCCTGGCGTTGCGCGGTATAGTTGGGGTAGATTTAACCTTACCCTATTTTTATTCCTGCAATACATTTGTACAAAGTTTCATAAAATACGCGCCAACTTTTTCGGAATTAAAGCAAACTTACATTCAACCGCCACCTGCCAAGAAACTGGTGGGCTGAAGTTTATTTGCACGTATTCGTCCGAAAAGATTCATGTATATCAAGCTTCGATAATTTGGTTAAGAAATTTCATTACTACATTACTGAACAACCCTAGATTATGTTAAAAACTCACATTTGATTCATTCCGAAGTGAATGGATTTATCTGTGGCTCGAAACGCCAGATCCTTTAACTCTGCAGATAAAATATCAAAAGTGAATCCCGAATAATATTATCGTAAACAGAAGACTAATACTGAAGGCCAGAGATATTGTCCAGAGATCGTGCTTAAAGAAAATCTCTGAGGTTTTTACGGCTATGTATGTCGTTTAAAAATTGATATCCCGAATTAAAGGAAAGAATACTTCAAGCTATGGCTTTTAAAAACTGAATATATCGAATTAAAAGAAAGAATACCTAAAGTTTTGTTTAGTGTGCAAAATAGTTATTACTATAAGTTACCTTATTGCTTTAATTAAAGGCTATGGTCAGAGACATTGTGTTGTGTGTTTAGTGCGGAGTATGCGGCATCTAGTATTCCTCACCATACGTTCAGAATTTCATTTAATGCTCCTACATTATTTAACGTTGAAACATAAGACATGCCAGACAAGTGAATTAAGATTCTAAGCTTTAAAACGGTGAAAACTCCATCGAAATCTACCCCGTAGTTTCAGAGTTTTTATACGACCAATATGTCCGGTTTTCGTTTTATAGATATAGAAGATGGATGTAGACACCATTTATCTCACTGTTTTAAAGCATCGGATAAAAACTATGGATATAGGTGTCACCTTACCAACTGTAAGTTTTTAAATTTCAAGTTGAAATATTTCAGTTGCTAATTGTCCGACCGATACCGGTCCAACGCGAATAAACAGCAAATTTTATATGCTTTCAGAATTTCATTATCTACTTTGGTCGATTTCCATATCGTTTTCGAGATATTTGCAAAAAATGAGCCAATCCACGTTTAAATTTTCCTGAAAGGAGTAAACGAGGTAGAGTATTTTTTTTTTTTTCAGAAACCTTTGCATATGTGCACACAACAACTCACCAAAATTCATCATAATTAGATGAATGGTGTAGGGACGAAAATAAGACGAATAAACAAACGTTCATATGAAAACAAGCTTTCGGCAGCTAACTCATCTGATGATGGGGGTAGCGCCTGCCACCGCCGAAAGCTTGTATTTCGTCATTACTATCCGGCGGAGAACCTGTGAAGACTACATTTCAGCAATACGCCGGGAAAGCCTTAGTTCTCCCGTCTATTGTATTATTAATTTGCGGCGAATCGATGGTATTCGCATTTTCTTCTTTCAATAGTGCTCCTGGTACCGGCAACAATGTTTGCGACTTTTTTGCGTTTTTTTATTCAGGAAATATTTAATGTGATGGGTTTGAACAAGTTAGGCCGCTAGTCTGTTCTATGTTCCGCAAAAGGCAGCCCTACTAGAGTTTCAGCATACTGTGTTGACTTCTGTGTAACATCTAAAACTAGGGCTATGTAATTGTGAAAGCAAATGAATGATCCATACGCGAAGTGATTTCTTATCAAAAATAGACGTCATAATCTAACAAAAATGAATGTTTGGTACTGAAGAAACGAAAAAGTATCCCAATAAGATCGAAAGGGTAGTAACAATATCGTTGTGAGAGACTGTTACTAACAGTAACATTGTTTTCAATCTTTGATATTGCTTGCAGTATTTGATTTATCCTATCTCGGAAATATCTCTGAACAAATTCTTCCGGTTATTTATCATCTGTATTGATGACCAGTGTTCTGTGGATCTTCCATTAGAAGTAAGCGGTTTGCAGATGATATGTTGAATATCTGCATTAATCCAAAATCCTTATACTTAATTATTTCAAAGGCTAATTTTACTGGCGCTAATTTTGCACACCCTCTGTGACTCATTTTCTGCTTTCTTCTATTAAAATTTATCCTCAAAGGATAGATAATGTATAGGGAAATGGAATGAAATTTTAGGCGGTCAAAAAAATGTAGATTTCCTTCAGATTTACAGCCAGCGTTGTGGCTGTTCCTAAGTTACTGTTTTCATGATAACTTCAACCGTTTATAACATTTGCTACAACCCCAATTATGTAATTATTTATCATTTAAATATTATTTTGTTAATTGTAATTAATTATCATTTAAATATTGATTGTAATGATGTACATGATATAATTTCTAAGCTCGAGGAAGTCCACAGATTAACAAACATTGTCAGTGGGTAGTATATCTTTGAAAAGAATGAGATAGAAAATCTTTGGTCTGATGTGAGAGATTATAAAAGAAAAAAAAGAAGGAAGGTGTGTGTAAAAAGCTGTAGGTTTTAGACTGAGTGTCGCAGTAGAATTATATGAATATATTAGTAGTTCGAGAAGTTATGTACTATAATTGTGTTTTGTTTTGTCTGCGAGCTTTGGATTGATTTTTTTTAATTAAAAACAGCTGAGAATATACGCTAACGACTTGGAGTTGTAACTTCTGTAGAATTAGCGACCATTTGATGAGCTATTTTATTACCATTGAATATCTTTAAATATTTTAAAAAGGTGACCTCTACTCTGTGTGCGTGGATCAAAAGACGACATATTTAGGGCCACGTCGTCGTAAGATCTACAGAGTTTCGAGCAAATTAATGAATGGGATTTGCTAGACTTCAATTGGATGAATTTTAACTGTTTGGAGGTTACAATTGGCTCAACCTGCCAGGATTTATTTAATGTGCAGTAAATAAATTGTATGGAGGTTACACGTTAAATGAAACAAAATAATCTCTTCAAATTCCACTGAATGAATTCAATTTTTACACTCGTCGGATGTTTAGATTTTTTTTTTTTTTTTTTTTTTTTTTTTAACGAATAAAAAGAACAATATTCGTGAAAAAGTATTTTATAATTCTTCTAGTTTAGGGGTTTCCATAGATTTCATACAACGTCCCCCTTCCGCCAAAAAGAAAAATTTCCCACTTGCTCCTCCCCCTGCCAAAATTTTATTATTAATAACGTAAATACCTCCTTTTCAGTACTAACAGTGACATTTCAGAAGAAACTCACTAAGTATATGATGCTAGAATAAATGTTTTCAACTCTTAAGAGGCGGAGTAGAGCACGGCTATCGTCTACACAGGCAGCGAAGTAACCTCGCCCCTCCCCCCTTCCCTCCTCCCCCTCCCTCTTCCCCCACCCAACCATGTTTTCGCTCCCCATACATGGGGGGGGGGGGGGGGCCCCAATTTGGAAACCTATGCTCTAGCTCATACGTATCTCACAATACGGTAACATGACTACGATCATCATGAATCTGAGTTTCCTGCACAAAGCATTGGATGACTACATGAATAGCTGTTGTTAGCTTGGTTGCTGTAATGTATAATTATAATTAATGAGGTACGACTATGCGTGCTGATACCTCTACGTGTTTACTGCACAAGGCATTGGATGACTACGTGAATACCTGTTGTTAGGTTGGTTGTTGTAATGTATAATTATAATTAATGAGGTACGACTAGGTCCGCTGATACCTCGACAAATATCCAATTCATCAGCTCAGGTGACATCGGTACAGATGAAACGTGAACCTATAGATTGCTGCTACTCATACGACCAACTGCAGCCGAGACGTGATTGGACGTAATTAAGCGTAATTTAGAAACAGATATTGTCTCTGCAATTTCCTGAAGCGGTTTGATTCCGATATCCGGGGGACAGCGAGGTAATTTTCGCCCACTGACGACACAATACATAACAAGGGTATCCACTTCATAGTTCACATTACATTTTACCCTGTTTCAATCGCGTTTATGATTTGACTGTGCCACACAGTGGAAGGGTGGGTGTTGGGCGGAAGGTGCGTGGGAGGGAGAGTTTCTATACGTCTCTGAGCAGCATATCTCCGTTTTCTACGTAAAATGTAATTTGTTTGTGAACTTTCTAATTTTAGAAGCGTATATTACAGACGTTCCCAGTATCCAACTAGTCGCCTATTCAGAAAAACCTCATATTCAGTAGCGAAGGTACAGATGCGGTTTTTTTTTACCGCAATGGTCTGGGCCTGATCCCGCGTGCTTCCGAATGACATTTGCGAACATTAGCCCCTCTCAACTCCGTGGTAACTAATTGTGCCTCTGCCGAACACCCCGAGTGGAGAATTACTGCGGTTCGGAACTAGTAGCTACACATTTAATACTGTCCTTGCATTCGTTAACTTGCTCTTATATGTATGTAATTCGCCTACAACGCTAAAAATTTTAAAAACTGCAAGCGGTAGTTTTCAGCTGCGAAAATCATCTACACCATTTTATCTGTGAAACACCGAACCATAGGCTCAAAAAACATGTATTGGTCTTTTTCTTTGGAGCATATTTAATGGTTATATTTCTAATATCTTCGAGATAAAGCGGGGATTGTTTTTCTCGCTTTCCACAGAGCATAACTGAACACTAAAACTTAAATCTTATCTGTCTATACTCTCTGTGATCGTATTTGGTAGCGTCAAATGTAAAGCCAATTCAGTTCACTGCGAAACGAAGGACGAGTTTGTTACAATCGCTTTTTAAGTTCATTTTTACAATCATTACAGCCCACTCTGCTAGTTCGTTTTATACGCTGTCTTTGTAATACAACATAGTTTTGCAAAAAATCAGTTCCTCCCTTAGAATCTAACCTTTAATATTTTATGGCTCTCTGGTCATCCTGATCTGGATTTTCCATGGGTTTTCCATGGTTTTCCAGGATCACTCCATGCGAATGCTGGGATGGTTCCTCACAACAGCCCATGGGTGCCTCCTGCCATATCCCGTATATCCCTTCCAAACCATTACCTTTCCGTATAGGTGCAATGCACCCTCCGCCACACACTTTTAGTGAATCGTGGAGTAATAGTAATAGTAATAGTATTCAGCGTTAGTGCACAATGTTTCTGTGACGACACTGACTTCATATAGGACAGTCGCTGCACAGAATACAACTTCAGTCACTCTGACTATTTTAGAGTTTATTACATAGACAACTTCTGACCTTCCAAGAAACCGAACGCAAATTACCAATCAGCAACATTACCTGCATCACTAATGTGCTGTTCCATTGTGAATATGCGTGGTTTCAAGTGTAAACGTCTACGCAGTAATCGCCAAACAGTCTTTTGTGGAATGCCAGTCTCGTGAGACGCACATCCCGTTGATTTTTGTGGACTGCGGGCAAAGCTCTCCCTAATCTGTTCGACGTAATCATCAACACGCGGGTAACCTGGTGATT
Organism: Vandiemenella viatica; assembly: GCA_031002005.1. Lineage (NCBI taxonomy): Eukaryota > Metazoa > Arthropoda > Insecta > Orthoptera > Morabidae > Vandiemenella > Vandiemenella viatica. Next base: position 93,483,996 of record CM061921.1, on the reverse strand, counting down.
TAGTATCAACCCGTCTCAACAAAGGGCTTGTGACAGAGTAAATTGTAGGCCTGCTTGGAGGTTCTCTACAGTATTCGGTGCGAAATTTGCGCCCAATAGTTGTTGCAGAGTTCGTTTCATGAAACAAAAACACACAGCGATCACTCTACTCACCAGTGAAAGTAGCCATTTTAACTGTGCACTACGCTGGCGCTCCTGGTGGTGGAATGGTGTACTGATGTTTTACATGCATCAAACGTGACGTTGTATGCTACAAAATGACACATCTACCGATTCTTTATCTCAACAAATTTCTATATCATTCCTTTTTGACTCACCCTATATATTAGGTAAAATGGGGACTTTTACGGAGTAGTATAGCGACCTAGCCCTATCAAATTCATCTAAAACTATACAGGGTGATTTCATGATGATTTTTCAAACTTTCAGAGATGATGGAGAAAAGTAGATGTATCGATTTTGAAGTAAGGGACATTGGTCTGGAGTCGAAAGTTATAAGTGAAAATCTACTCAAGTTTTGCCTTAGCTTCGCGCATTGCTCAGACTAAAGGCCCCAACTTCCGAACCCTGATCGTGCCGTATATAATTCGCGCTGAACACTTTCCAGTGCCCTCAGATAATTTCCCCTGTTGGTGGACCAGCAACGGCGCACGTAACTTGATGTGAGAAAAACCGAAAATCTGAAGTCTGTGGTTCAGTAATAATAAATTCATTTACCTGCTACATTTACAACAGTTGTTTAAAATGGCGTCCCCAGTGTCAATGCGGGCAAGGCATCGTGGCTCAGAGCTTTGTCGAACCCGTTCTAATATCCCCGGTGTCGTTTGAACAGTGTCACAGGCAGCGTGAATTCTTGCCAGGGGATCCTCTTCAGTCTTGACAGGCGTCTCGTACACAAGACTTTTCACATCTACTTTTCTACTCCTACTGCAAGTGCTTGTTTGTGTTGCCTACCCTACATATTAGTAACAACAGTTACGGTACATGTATTCTACTGTCAGAAGTATCAGAAAGATTTTCGCTTATAACTTTTGACTCGTTCGTTTCTGGACCTGGGTCCAATACCTCAATTGATACATTTACTCTTCTCCATCATTTTTACAAGTTTGTAACATCACCACAGAATCAACCTGTATAGTTTTTTTTTATTAGTTTTTTTTGTCGTTCCTTTTAGTTCGCTTGATGTATATTCAGAAATTGTGGAAGAAGCTTACAGAAAGAAGATACAGGCTGATAGGACATCTTTTGAATCCTGCTGGATTAGTTAAACAGTGGAAGGTAAGAACTGTAGAGGAAGACAGAGATTAGAATATATGAAGCAGATAATTGAGGACGTAGTTGTAAGGGATTTGTAGAGATGAAGAGGGGAGGATTGTATCAAACGAGTAAAAATACTGATGACAAAAAATAATATTCAGAAAGTAAATATTCGGGATTAAAGATCAGTGTGGAAGCCAGTTTAAAACTTGCACACAATCACCATACCGAGCATAGTGCGTGAGTGGTTAACGCTCTGGCATCGCATTCGGGAGGACGCGTGTTTGAATCCCCTTCTCGTCATCCAGATTTGGGTCTTCCATGGTTTCCCAAATCGCTCCAGACAAATGCCGGAATGTTTCCTTCAAAAAGGTCATGGCCGAATTCTTTTCCGTGCCTAGTCCCGTGACCATTCCCGCCTCTAATGACCTCGGTGTCAACGAGGCATAAAGCCATAAAATAACACCATACAGAGAGACATTTCCACACGTGAATGGAATTGCTTTCACCCAAACAGTTTGTCTTCTTTATGTCTCTGCCTGTTGGAAATCAACCAGTGTATCGACCTGCAGATAGGCACTCAGGCAACCGTAGACTTGCATATAGCCGCTGTACACTTCAGCTGTTCTTCTCCCTTCCCATTTCTGACGTGGATACATCTTTAAAATCACTTCAGTGCCGACGGGGGGGGAAGGGACGAGAGGAGGGGGGAGATAATACTCCATGATGATAGCAAAATTCTGAGTAAAGTTTGGCATTGCAGCTACGGATCTAAATCCAGTTACACACGCAATAGCCGAGGGATCAAAGAAATTTACTAAACCGTATGAGGACTGTGACTTTCTGAAACTAAGAGAATACTTGTGGTCTCAGTCAACTTTTAAAGATTTGATGTATAAAATATTAATGTCGAATGTTTGTGGCAATGTTGTGTATGGTTGAAATTGAACATAAATGAAAGTCCACTCAATGCGTCGTTAAAAAGCTGAGATGATGTTCAGAAATCGTTTACGATTGGAAAGAGTACAGACGCAAGAAATTCTTAGCCACTGCTAACGAACGCGTCATAGATGGCGGTAGTAAAGAGCCATTGTTTCCAGGGAAAATTTTCTTGACGACGTCACTTGTAGTGCTATTAGACTGAGTAGCTCTTTTACAGTTGTGAAAAGAGCAACAGAGAATTCGATGTGTCTACAAGCTGAATAACAGAAGGCCATGTTTGTTCTACAGCTCATTAATGATACATGCAATTGAGTTTTCTGAGAGCTACAGCAAATTTTCTATAAATCTCCGTCTTGAAACCCCATCAAGACGGAAACAGTAGTACCTCTACTAGTGATTGTTCCACAAGAGAGGCTGTGGACAAGTTTGCAACTCGTGTGACCGAATATCGTTTAGGAAACACCTACAGTTCCCAGATAACAGCCACGAGCGGCGACCCTACAGAACATTGGTACGTGTGGACGGTTAGACACGGTTAATCGCTGCGCCTACATCAAAATGACTGCAGGAGAAGAAACGACATTTATACACCCATCCCAAACTGCCACAAAAACTGATTCTATCATTACCGTGGCGCCACAATATGATGATTGATTCTTATAGAACTCGACAAAACAAATCGAAAATAAAGAATAATTTTTTTTGATATCTCGCTTGGTTCTCGAGATATCGTATCTCAAAATTGACGTAGTTAGGTTGAAATACGGCCTGGACCAGAAGAAAAATTTCGCTATAGCCAAATTTGATGATGAATTCTTACGTAACTCGATGAGACAAATGAAAAATAAAGAAAGTTTTTTGATATCTCGCTTAGTTCTCGAGATATCGTATCTCAAAAGTGATGAGGTTAGGGTGAGATCCGGCCTGGACCAAAAAATTTTTTTCACCAAAATCACCATATCAACATGGTGGAAATGCACTATGGGTGTTTTCTTTTCTTCCTAGTGATTGTTGTTAGGTTGAAATACAGCCTGGACCAGAAGAAAAAACATCAAAAGCAGAAGGAACTATACCTATGGCTGATTTTTAACATGCTATATCTCGAAAACCAAGCGAGATATCAAAAAAAATTATTCTTTATTTTCGATTTATTTCGTCGAGTTCTGTAAGAATTCACCATCAGATTTTGGCGCCACGGTAATGATAGAACTGCCTAACAATAATATCTGTTCAGCTAAAATTCGAATTAATTTTAATCGCCACTTAAAGACGTATGGACGTAAAAACAAAATGCCGTGTTCCGAAACAGCCGATACTCTCTTTTCTGTTAGGCTCTGTTTCCTCGTACAGTAAAAAATAATTCAGCATTCTTCTTATGCCTACGGCACTATCTTCTATTCTACAGTACGACCGATTGTGAAGCGTTTGAAGTTGTGTCGCTAGCCTCTCCTGCTACGTCATCAAGTGACGTCAACTACAAATGTATCGTACCCCAACAATTACTCTAAGAGTAGATTAAGGTAGAACAGCAAGTTATGAAGACACCAGAGTGGCGTTTAAACGTCCCTGGAACACGCAAAGAATCACCTGCTAATCAAGAGTATTTTAGTCAAAACTAGCCACCATAAGGGGAAAAAATCATTTTTCATTTTTGTTGGTTTTAAAGCTTTTTTTATAAGTATTAAATGTCGACTGTAGAATTTTTCTACGTTTTCACGGATATTAGGCCATTTCGCTCATTGCGTTTTCAAAGGTCTTCCAGTGCGTCTTCTTCCTTATATTTGTATTCAAATGCCTTTTTTTGAATTATGTGTCCCTCCATGCTACTGAGATGATATCCCCTCCTTGATTTGAAGTAATTCCAACTATAATGAATTTTGAACCTTTAATTAAAATTCCTGTGGTAGTAAAGGCTCTTAATGTATTTATCAAATGGAGAGGTTATCCGTTCTTTCTGAGTTCAGAAGACGTCACGTTCAACTTTGTCGAAAGCATTCTCAGTACCCACAAATGCTGTATGTTTTTTACAATTGTATTCTCTTTTTAATTCTATTATCTGTTTTATACTGATATTATTGTCAGTTCACGGTCGAAACCGCATCTTTCATCACCTAACAAAGCTCCAAAGACTATCCAAAGTTTATTGTTGGAATTCTTGAGTAGATTTTATAACTTAAGTTTAATTCACAAATTTCTCTGTCATTTGTTGTATTATTTCAATTGCTCTCCTTGAAAATGATATTACATTAGCTATCTTCCAGTTTGCCTTCTGTCCAGCATCTATACAGTAATTGAAAGACACTTAGTTTGACAAACAAATCTCCCTCTTTTATTTATTCTACATTAATACCTGTGGCTTAGCATTATGGCGTGCTGCATTTAATTCGACTAAAGTTGCGGGGTGTATTTCATATGGGTTTACAGTAATCGCCCCCTGGTCCTGACTACTTGGATTGTACTGTACCTTGGCCCCTGGTAGTATTCCTCTTATTTCCCTTCCTCTATAACATTCATTTTAACTGTGTTTGTTTCTCTTTTGTTTAAATACCTCATAATTTTAAGAAAAAAATCCTGTCTCCCATGCATATCAGTATCGATAAACCTGTTATATCCTAGTCCATATGCATTTCTGGATACTGTCTTGCCTCATCCGCAATTCTCTCTTCTACTACCTCATCAGTTCTGTGTTGCAAGCTTATCAACTATGTATGTTCATTTTCTTTCATAGTGTGGCATTTCCACTTATCATTATCCTCCTTATATTCATATAACTATGAAATAGCCTGGAGAAAAGTCTGTACATCTGAGATATTCTTTTAAATGAGTTGAGGTACTATTAGTAAGCCACAAAGAAAGATTAAACTTTTTAAAAAAATGGTGACTGTCTGGCTGTGTTTCGATGAACTGGATCTAGCTGGTCAGGTTTTTTTTCTTATGGCTTTACGCCTCGTCGACGTCAAGGTCATTAGGGACAGGAAAGGACTGGGGACAAGGAACGGGAAAGAATTCAGCCATGGACTATTGAAGAAAGTATTCGGTATTCGCCTGGAGTGATCTAGGGAAAACATGGAAACCCCAAATCTGGATGCCCGGACGGGGATTCGAGCCAGCGTTCTCCCACCACGCTCAGTGGTTAGTTTTTAGTGTGAAACCCACGGTCTCATGGGTAAAATAGGGTATGTTTCATTCTGATGTGACATCGAAAAAATGAGAAAATAAGGACTTTTTCTGAACGTGATGCGCGCTGAAACTACTCTCTGGAGTTTCCATTAATGTAAAGCCCGTGCTCCCGCAGATAAAAAAAAAAATGTTCCATTAGGACTTGAGATCGAAAATTGAGAAATTTAGTACAATTTTTCGTTGAATGCAATTCATACAAAAACTACAGCCCATGGTTTCCACTGGTAAAATAGGATTTGCTATCGAAAGACTGATGAATTAGAGTAAAAGAGTCCACAAAAACTACTTCTTGCAGTAGGAATGTTTAACGTGATTTCAGCATACGAGTGGCAACATATTATTCGGAGGAATCACGTTACAGTTTTTGACAACACCATACCCCTCCAATAATTTTTTTAAATTATTATTATTTGGGGAAAAGCCCATTAGGACTATGAATAGTACTCAGAAACGTTTTTTTGCTTTCTTTTGTGCCCATATTTCCTTCATTTGCTTGTTGTGGGCTACTTTTCTCTCATCATACCATGTTGTTCCAAGTCTTTTCTTTAGTCTTTCCTCCCGGTCAACTTGCCACTTATGAGTTTTGGATTTAAATGTATCTCCGTTTTCGATATCTTTTGGGCAGTACCTCCTAATTTGAGGTTTTTCTTGATTTCTCCAATCCATTTTATTGTATCTGATATTGCTTTACTTCGGTTTTCACAGAATTCAACTATTTGCCTTGTCAGTGTGTTAGGATTTATTCTTTTGATGTGTCCATAAAATTTTAGTCTGCGTTTTCAACTATCACTGTGAATGTCTGCATATTGTAAAATTTCCTGATTAATTTTTATTATATTGCATTATTATTATTATATATGCTCGTTCGGGCAAACTAGGAATACGTTAAGCCTTTGTTTAGCTTGAATTTTGCTGTAAATGTGTTAGCCCTAGAGAGAACGTGGAATCCGAACCACGGAACGTCCTGGCGTAGCTCATATGGTCAACCTCAATTCTCAAAATTCCTGTGCCTACAGGAATTTTAGCTGGGGACTGGATGATCAAATATTAAAAAAAAAAAAGTGGTTTAACCACTGAGCTAACAGACCGCTCATGTGTCTATCAGTAATTATATTAATTTCCTTAAATTAATCTGCATTTTATGATTCCCACAAGCCGTAGTATGTATAGTTTTTGGAGTAGCAACAAGTAGTGTAAGAAACTTTGATTGGCATCAGCTGAGCAGAGCACAAGCATTATAACTAGACGGTTGTTCAATAATATGGAGAATCGAATGTTTAGGTTAGAAGTCTGCAGTTATTGTCAGAAGTTGTAGGGAGAATATTTAAACGTCGCATTTGAGTAACAGTGTTAAACAAATCGAGTGAATCTTTCTTTTGTAACAGTGATTTTTATTTCAGTGGTAATAATCACTCCTATCATTTTGGCGGATCTGAATTAATTAACCGCATTATAATATAAAACTAAATGAGCAGCAATAGCAGCTTAAATGTGTTTGTGATGAGATGGGCATTCTCGTCCAAAACACGTTGTGTTCCCTATAGTGTGGAATTGCTATTAATCTACAAGATGTTTTTGGGAGCTGACCTGGTGATCGTCGAGTGCTGGTCAGTTATTGCCGGGATTTCTTTTAGTGTGCAGCCCATGGTCTCATCCAAGGAAAACTCACAAGTTTTTCGTGGAGACCGTTCAAGCAAACATATATTGTGCTCAGTGAGCCACAGAGACCACAGATCATGTAGTTCCTGATCATGTAGGTTCAAGATAGTAATTTATACAATAACCGTCCAGTTAATTAGAGGAATGTAATAAACTATAGGAATGGGAAGAAATCATTTTCCGTTATTACAGAATTTCCTATTATACTCCAACTGGTCAGTTTTATTAACAATTCAATTTTTTCTTATGGCTTTACGCCTCGTCGCGGTGTCAGGGAAAAGGAAGGAATTTGGCCATAGCTATTTTAAGGAAGCATCCCGGTACTCGCCTGGAGTGATTTGGGGAAAGCATGGAAAAGCCAAATCGGAATGCCCGGACGGGGATTCGAACCTGCGTCCTCCTGAATTCGAGGCCAGAACGTTACCCGCTCACTCACCACGCTCGGTCAAACAAGAGTTTAACTATTTCTCAGTACCTTATAAAAAATTAATCAGACGGTGAATTACAGATAGTTACACAGTTACTGAAGCATTCAAAATGTAAATGTTGACAAATGTGCAGGGTTTCGCTATTCAGTGGTCGATAAAAGTTAGTTTGTAAATACAGGAATTGATCATTTTATCTTGACAGATCGCTCTGCAGGGCCGCGTTCGAGTAAATTACATCGTACCAGGGTGCGGTGAACTAACTCGTCGATAATTTACCATTCTTTCCTCTGATCACACAGCTCTGCGAAGTCGACTTCATGGCACACCTAAATGCTACAGATGTCGTACAGGTATACAATCGGATAATCACACCCTGATTAGTGTTACAAAATGAGCCACATTTCAGGAATCAAACACTTTATACGATGCGATAAAGTGTTATCACTTCGTGCATTTCACCAACATTTACAGCCAGGAGATATATTCTCCGTGTAGTTCATACACAAATACTTCTACCCTTTTGTGTTTTTCGTCTCGCATCCTAACTATCGTTCTTCAGAGTTCGTTTCTCCACCGTCAATAATTTGCACCAATCGTGTGGTTGGATACATGAAAACAGGAACAGGCTATTCACCAAATGTTCACACACAGATACAGTTTTTTCAATGATTGGCAGATAAATTTTCCAAGAATTTGTATATGTGCTTCCATGGCCTTCCCTCATTCTAAGCTCATAACAATTTCTCCCCGCTCAAACTTGACTTCCCACTGTTCTGTATCTTTTGCAGGTCTTCTGCATTTACAATAGCTACTGTCGCCAACTTCCCCTTCCGAATGCCGGAGTTACTACCTTCCTCACTCCAACCTGGCTACGTGCCAAAGTTTTAGCGTGAAAGCAAACACGAAGTTGTACGCCTCCCACCACTGATTTCTTTCACTGTATCACTGCGTGCCAGTCTCATTGAAACTACTGTAAATCTATTAGTTACAACACTATGGAAAATATTACATTACTTAATTTTACCTTAATTTACATAGTATTCTACAAACGGAAATTTATCCTCCATCTCGTGAAACATGGAACACTCAAAATTCGTAACAATCCAAAATTCGACAAACAATGAAAGCATATGTGACAAGTTACTTTCAATCCGTCGCCTGGACTTTCCCTACCAGTCACGTTGCTGTTACGATGTCTTACATTGCGTACAGCGAATTTAGTGTATGTCTTGCCAAACCTGTGAGCAAATATCACAACACCTTCAATTACTTCTTCATTCCACATTTTTAAACCCTTTTTCCTTTTTTATTTCCCTCAAATTTCTGAAGCCATTTTACTAAAGAACATTTGATATTTTCCCACTTTCTATCACCGTTGCAGCTTAAGACACGAAATTTGCGAGTCCTAGTATATATACGTGATTAATTCTGCTTTTCTCAGTAGATAAATTTTATATCTCATTTATGTCTTGTGTGACCTCTGTCTATTTTTTTTTCCACCTACTGTACAGGTTAAATTTCAGTATAACCATGAATTTATCGGACTGTATGCCACTACCTCTTCAAACTGTAGTATCTGTGATTTCTGGAACTGGTTTTTTATTGACGATGACATAGTCGATTAAGGATTTCGAATCACTGGTACACCAAGTATATTAATGATCTTCTTTTTACTTTAAAGGCGTCTCTGTTGCTCTTGGACTATTACAACTTTAGAATTATCTCAACATACAATCATTTGAATTTCGGTGTACTTTTCTACGTGTACAGAAAAATTTTAGGGGAGGTAAATCACCAACACGAGCAGTCAGATTCGCCAGGATAAAGATCCTGTATAATCATTCTTATTGATCCGGTCCAGAACTGCCTATCAAGTCTCATAACAGCTGAAGTTACCTTCTGTTCTACTTTCCTCTAGAGCCTGTAGTCCACTAGCAAATAATTATGTGCCTTTTCCACAAAACTCTTACATAAAATTTGAACACTACATTTTGCTATCGTTATCGAGAGAAAAGTAATTTTTAGTGCAGGTTTGCGGAGTAAACGAGCAACCAATTCTTGGTCTCTACGCAGCGGATTTGCTTTGGTCTTTTATCTGAAACCATTCGCTTGCCTTTACAGCTTTGTTTTATAGCTTGAAACTGCCGTAAGGTGTCTCTTAAGGGATAATCACACAGGATATAGCCGAGTGTTTATTGCAGCTGGTTTTTTCAGCTGAAGTACAGGATTTTATGGTTGTGCTGCACACTTCAAAAGCTATTAGAGTAGTCAGTGACAAGAATCTAAGATGGTTTGTGAATAGAGTAAGTCTCTGTAATCAGTCTTCTTTACAATTAACGCATTTCATTGTGTACTTGTATCAGTTTTTCACTCGCTTTTTGAAGTTCGTTGTATGAAATATCGACTTGCTATTTTACCGGTTACACCCCTATTAGTCCACCTGCTGCGCAAACATATACGCTCGAGAATTAATTCACGATACAATAATAACTACATTCTAATGATTGCAATTGAAACTGTAAGGAGATTCATAACTCCTAACAATAGGAACAAATAGGTTAGATCACGAATCGCAATGACATACCATTCAGTTGATAATCTTAACAAGTATCGAGAAAGCACAGCTGCTGTAATACGCCAGTACTTAAGTACGGATAGATAATTGTTCCTGTATAAATTATTTAAGAAATTTTTCCCATTCGGACGAATCTAGCTCGAAAAGAAATGTAGCTCAGCTACACATATGCTAGTCACCAGACTATGTACCAAAGTCGTTAGACATACCTAAAACACATCCGTTGAGCGTATAGAGTCCAACAAACGGGGAAGTTAAACCTAGCATTAACCTTGGTGCCAACAGTAGCCTCAAGTTTCACATCACGTATATTATTTCTAAATGGTGTTGTTTCTTTCTTTCTACCTTCTTACTTAACCAAAATCGTTAAATGAGTTATCATTTTAAAGATTAAGGTCTTCGCTTTGGTAACATCATTAATTAAGAAAGGTTTTTTTTTTCGAAATTCAAAACATAAATGTGTGAGTGACCATATAGCCTCCCGGCTGGTCTACAGGTATGCACACAAGGCCTGACCTTGAAGGGGCGGTACCGTTAAGTAAGTTGTGGGTTGGAATGACTGGGGTGGGGGAGAGGGTGAGAGGCGCTGGACACGAGGGGAGATGTTTGCAGGCTTTGACCAAGTGTAGATGTGTATTCAGCTGTGCTTTGATTACTGAAATAAAAAGAATGTTAACCGTCATTACTCTGCGGTCATTTCGCTGCCTTGAACCTGAACTGGTGGATGCAAGAAGTAACAGGCTTAGTTGAGACTAAGCTGACATCGGAGTTGTACAAGCAGAGTCTTGTTTGTGGTGAGGAGCCACAGGAAGGATTTTAGTTCCTTCTAAATCATCGGTGAGACCTTGGAGAGGATGCAATAATTTTAGCGTTAACGTTGCATCTGGCGACCCTAAATCATGTGATTATTTAATTTTATCTTTAAAGCTGCACTATTCTTTCCTTTGGCAGCAGTTGTTCTTTGTGTAACAATTTGGACAATGGATACCGTACTGAACCAGTTTTTTGGAAATTCAGCTTTTCAGGTGCATTATAAATTATTGGTAAATGTTTAATTTTGGTCATTGTTCACTATCATGCAGACTGTACACATATTGTCGATATGAAGTTAAAACGTGCAAGTAGTAAGTGATTAAAAGGCTTGCAGAAAGTCAAGCCCAGGTTTTCAGTGGTTGCTAATACGAATGATGACTCTATGGCGTGGCTAAAGCTAATGAACTACAGTAGGCTACTGATGGTCAATGTTTACAGCAGTCAGTAAAATGTATTTGAATTTTATGTCCTCTTGTCTGTATTTACAGTGTACGTTCCTTCTAAATCATCGGTGAGACCTTGGAGAGGATGCGATAATCTTAGCGTTACCGTTGCAAATGGCAAAATTATAGACAGTGAAGATCACGTGTGTACGATAGTTCAGAGTCTAGCTGCTAGGCGTCACTACCGTAAATAAGGAGTGAACGCTCTAACGCTAGATAGTGGCACCACGTGTCACAGTTTTGTTCATAAACTGGTTGTTTTATAGAATAAGGAGCCTTTCAGATATTTTTGTGTATGTTCGGGAAAAATTTTATGAAAAGGTTATTGATGATCATCGCTTAATATTTTGTGTACAAAGAAGTTTTGAAATTTAAATATTTTTTAATTTAAATTTTTGATGTAAATATGTTTATGTCATTTAAAAGTAAATTCTAACGTAAATTGCACTTTGCTTTTGTAATAATAATAATAATAATTGAGAAAATTGCGATGGATCGTTCACTCCGGTGGCAATCTCCCAGCACCCCCTCCCTTTCCCCATCCAACCTACTTTTGCCCTCTACTCATTTTTACTTTAAAAATTCGATTTTGTAATAAATTTGAAACAGTTTTTTTTTATATTAGCCAACAATACGTTCCGTAAATACTTCTAAAAGTTTTCCGTTAGATATACATATATTTTTTAAACGGAAATTTTAAATACCCTCACATTAATAGTAATGATTGCGTTTGCGTTTTACGTATGTTTAACGTGTCCAAAAGTGTTTTCTAATTGTTTCGTAAGAAGTTGTAAGAGTTTTGCTACAAATGAATTGGTTCTTCTTCCATCCTACTGTAAGCTACCAACCTCGCTATTCATCGCGCATCAATCGCGAAATTTACTCACGGACCACCTGGTCCTCACAACGCACCGCAAATAACTTTAACTTCACCGACCGTGGTTGGAGAACGTTAACGCCCTGGCCTCACATTCTGGAGGAAGCGGGTTTGAATCCCCGTACGGGCATCCAGATTTGGGTTTTCCATGGTTTCCCCAAATCACTCCAGGCGAATGCCGAAATTCTTCCTTCAAAAAGGCCATGGCCGAATTCCTTCCAGTTCCTTGCCCCAATCCATCCCGCCTCTAATGACCTCGCTGTCGACGAGGCCTAAAACCAAAGCAAAAAAAAATGGTTTTCTGATAATCTATTCGACATATAACTACTTTTGAACACAGCGTATATATATATATATATATACATATATACATATATATCAGAATAGCCTTGCGCTGTTAAAAACCGACGTACCGATTAGCACTATACATAAAACCTTAAAAATTATAGAATTGATTTGACGTGATTTCACTGTACATCAAGCAATGTTTGCTAATGAACAATATAGGGCAGAGGCAAAGCCTTGCTTCTCATCTTTGCTAGTAACTAAGAATTTGTCCAATGTTTCCACCAAGGACAGTCAGTTCCTGGAGCAATGGGGGGGGAGCTTATGTGTCTGCGATTGGTATCTACATCTACTCTATACATCTATACGCTGCAAATCACAAATACTGTGGGTGGTAGAGGGTGCGACCTAAATAGGTTGCTGGAAGAAGTATTTCGTTGCACTCGTAAATTATAGATTTTCGCATATTCTCCAACAAATTCAAACGAAAACGACGTCGTCTGTCCGCCAAACAATCTCAGCCCAAACCGCGTATCAGCTCTGTGGCACTTACGTAAGGACTGTAACTAGCAGTCACGAATCGAGCGGCTCTCCTCTGTTCTTTCTCTAACATGTCAATCAATCCCTTGCGATACGGATCCCAAATTCCACAACAGTATTCTAAATGCGGACGCACTAGTGTTTTGTACGCTATTTCCTTTGAATGAGCATTACAACTTCTCAAAATACGACCTATAAATCGTAGTTTAGAATTAGCTTTGCCTACGACGGAAATTATGTGCAAGTCCCATTTCATGTTGCTTTGTTTTGTAACGCCTAGATACTTCATGGAATCCACAGTGTCCACAACTGAATCATTAACTTTGTACTCGTGAGCAAACGGGGTCTTTTTATTACCAATTTCCATTGCCTTGCACTTTTTGCAGTTAAGTGTAAGCTGCCATTTACGACACCATTCCGAAATAACATCCAGATCGCGCTGAATTTGTATGCAGTCGTCAGAGCACCTCACTTCCCTATAAATAAGGGCATCATAAGCAAAAAATCGCATCCTGCAATTAACGTTTTCACCGAGATCGTTTATAAAAATTAAGAAAAGAAGTGGTCCTATTACACTTCCTTGAGGAACGCCCGAAGTAACATTTAGCTTTGAAGAGGCTTCCCCGTCAACAACGACATACTGTGATCGACCAGTTAGAAAATCGCGTATCCATTCGAAAATCTGATCAGGTATACCGTACGCTCGAATCTTCACTAAAAGTCGGTTGTGTGGTACAGAGTCAAAAGCTTTCTGAAAATCCAAGAAAATAGCATCAACTTGTGAACCTGCATCAATAACTTCCATTACATCATGCGAAAATAGAGCCAGTTGCGTTTCACACGATCAGTTCTTCCGAAATCCGTGTTGGTTTGCTGTAAGTAACTCGTTTTCATCTAAAAACTTCATAACGTTAGAGCATATGATATGCTCCAGAATTCTACTGGAAACAGATGTTAGAGATATGGGTCGATAATTCCTAGGATCATTCCGATCTCCTTTCTTGAAAACGGGAATCACCTGCGCTATTTTCCATTCAGAAGGTACTTTTCTTTCTTCAAAAGATTTACAAAATATATCTGACAGAAATTGTTCTATTTCTTCCGCGTATTCCGAAAATACTCTTACTGATATACCATCGGGACCCGGCGCTTAATTTATGTTTCCTACGATATTTTCATTTTTGTTTGTGAATGTGTAGCTTATTAGATGGAGATTGCGGACCGTTTCAGCATTCATCTAGGTGACTGCAGAAAACCGCCTAAAACAACAATCAGGGCGGCCTGTACGCGGGGTCCTGGATCGAGCCTGGTCCAGTTGTATCTCCCATATCCAGCGAGGTGGCACTTTAACGTGGGCAACCATACTGCCAGATTATCAAGCAATTATGGTCGTTTGTCAATTTTCGTACGTAATGAAGCGAAAATTAATTTCGTTGCATGGTAGCTGGATTTTAATCTTCTATATGAAGAACTTATGTTTCTTCGGCGTATTAATTTTTTGTATAGTAGAAAAAATAGTATTTAAAGCCTGGTTGTGGCATACTAGGCTGCGAGAACAGACGTTTTGTACTCATCTGGCCAGTTTTTCGAGTAAATTTCCTTCGTCATTCAATGAAGAATTAAATAATAAACGACGGTTTTATACAGGGTGTTACAAAAAGGTACGGCCAAACTTTCAGGAAACATTCCTCACACACAAACAAAGAAAATATGTTATGTGGACATGTGTCCGGAAACGCTTACTTTCCATGTTAGAGCTCATTTTATTACTTCTCTTCAAATCACATTAAACATGGAATGGAAAAAACACAGCAACAGAACGTACCAGAGTGACTTCAAACAATTTGTTACGGGAAATGTTCAAAATGTCCTCCGTTAGCGAGGATACATGCATCCACCCTCCGTCGCATGGAATCCCTGATGCGCTGATGCAGCCCTGGAGAATGGTGTATTGTATCACAGCCGTCCACAATACGAGCGCGAAGAGTCTCAACATTTGGTACCGGGGTTGCGTAGACAAGGGCTTTCAAATGCCCCCATAAATGGAAGTCAAGAGGGTTGAGGTCAGGAGAGCGTGGGGGCCATGGAAACGAAACTAAAATGAGCTCTAACATGGAAAGTAAGCGTTTCCGGACACATGTCCACATAACATATTTTCTTTGTTTGTGTGTGAGGAATGTTTCCTGAAAGTTTGGCCGTACCTTTTTGTAACACCCTGTATTTCTAAATCACGGAGGAATATTTTGTGACTCTGTCTGTATATGAATATATATTCTGCAATTTATAAACTCAGCTGCAACGAGATTTGTGTAGTTCCTAATTCGTTTCCTCGCATTCATGAGCATTCCTTATACAAACTGCTGACTGCTTAGCGAAAGTAGCTTCCCACGGCCCGTTGTTTGTAGGCCGTGCTGTACGTATCAGCACGCGCCACAGGCTAGCCCTCACCGTCTTCCCACCACCTTGCCTAGTAACGTTTCAGCTACCCGGGCGTTTGATGTTTACCGATTGGGTGACGGATAGACGCGCGCCATCCCTGCCAGCACAGGCGGGATCCTTCCCACAGCCCGCTGTTGATTGCTGGACCGGTCTGGCCGTCAAATGCACGCGTCGTGGGAAGCCACATTAAGAACGGAGTCTTGATGCAAGTGCATGATTTCTTTGTTTCAGATAAGCTGCAGTGGCAGGTTGGTAGCTGGGGACCATGCTCTCCCGTGGCTCCTGCTGACAACATTCTGGCCAGCAGGCAACCTCCGTATCCCAGAGACAACTTGGGCGTTATGCAGAGAAACGTTTCATGTATTCTCCTGTCGCATGATTCCATCAAGGTAAGTACAGTGACCAAAGACTGTTGAAAATAGGTGTACATTTTTCTTAAAGCAACCAGATGTACGAGGCCGCCTAACTCACCAGCCAAACCAAGCCTGTAACGCTAGGGCCTGGCATTCGGAACGGTGTGGTTTCGAATCCCCGTCCAGCCATCCAAATTTTTGTTTTTAGATGTTTCCCCGAAGTCATTTCTTCTCAAAGGATCTGGTCTTTCTGTTCCTTGTCCCATTCCAAACGATCTCGATGTCTGAGAGACATAAAGGTGTAAGGTTAATAAATAAACCAATAAACGAAGCATCAGCAAAACGTAAACCCACGACAAAATCCATTCTTTACTGACATTTTATAGTAAAACAGACCATGAAATAAAGCTACGTGATAGTATTTAATTTATGCCTGAGTTTTTTTGTTTTTGGCATTGCAAAACTGTTGGGATTTGATCTTGTTCATAGATAACTGATTCGCGTGAAATTATTAGACTTTTGAAAACACCTTGCACTTTGCAGTTTTGAATAAGAATACTGTTATTTGAAAATTAAAGACGATGGGTTGTCAAGTGCAGAGAAGAAAATGAACACTACCAAAAAAAAAAAAATCTCCTCACAGGCGGAATGCAAGAATTTTTTTTTGCATTAAAGAGCATTTCTTTGTTCTCGTTGGTCCTTTACGTTAATGGAGACTAACGGGTTTTAGAAGCTTTAATACTCGATCATTCCGTCAGTCGGCCTCTGTCGCCAGTTAACCATCATTCGACATTTGCATTCTGTGGTCTGTTTTCAATAACGTCACAAACTTATGCATCAACTATAATACAGCTGTTTATTCCATTCCAAAACACGAAACGGAAAGCACTAATTTCCTCTATTATCTTTATCAGAAGACCTCAGATACATTAGTTTATCAAATGAATCTGGCTAAACACGAAAAGCACAGTACAGAACCTACCGTCGGGGTACAGCCAATCATAATTCAATAATTATTCATAGGAATGGTGATGTAATTCTCCGTTAACGCATAAACATCCCCATTTTAGAAAAGTATTTAAAAAAAAAAAGCTCGTTAATACAAAACACATACTCATCCTTCCACCAGTATAGATAAATTAATGGCCATCGCTGTAGGCAAGATGTTAAACTTCTCTATTTCCTCTCTTACTTCCCTCCTCTACCCCAAAAAATTGATTCCTCTATTTCACGATACTGTTAGAAAAACATCAAAATGAAACATATAAATTATTTGATACAGGTAATAATAGGCTAGTCGGAAAACATGTATACAATTATGTTTCTGTTAAGCTCCTGCCAATAAGCTAACAACAAGACACTTGGCATGAAAATACACTCCACTTAAACTGTAAGCTTTACTTTAAAAATGCCTGTGGCTCTCTATGAGTTAGGTTTTACAGCTTATAATGACAATATAAATAGTCAACACAAAAATAAATAATAATAGTTTTAAACGTGAATAGAAACTATTAAAAGTTTTAAAAATCACAGACAGCTAGTAAGGACTGAAAATAAGGCAAAATATAAGTTTTAAATAAAATATTCAATATGAAAATCAAACAGTAACTGTCAGGGAAATATACACTTTCTCACAATTATTTTGCTTCACAGTTAAATCTTAATAGGATATAGTGATAAAACATTATTACATAATTCCACTAAATATCGATATTCAGAAGAAAGAATTCATACCGGGGTCCAGCCATAATGATTACCAGTAACGAATGAAAACAAAAATTTAAATTGTGGGGTGGCAAACGTGCCACAAGGTGTCTAGTCTTTTTAAACCAACTATTTTATCCTGCCTTCTTTCCGAATCTCTGCCAAGCAAATTATTGTATCGTAATTTTACAAGTTCTGCCACTGAAAATTATTTTTACTGTGACAGAACATTTTAAAAAACTTCACACATGTCAAGCAGAAGGTATAGGGCGACTCGTTGGTGATCGTAAACCAAAACTAGTGTCTGTTACAAACAAGTCATTATACACTCTATACTCAATACTAATAAAAGATGAAGTTTTGGTTAGCTCGTATTATCTGTAAAAATCTAGATATGCATAATTTTAGAACCATGTGTTTTTTTTCAGTCACATTTTCGTCTTATATTTACTCTTGGATTTCATCCATAAATAACGAAAAAAATACCTTACAAGAAATTTACTGTTGGATAAAGTACTAGAACATCTTAAGAATATTGAACCGTAGAACAAACAATACACAGATATCGAATTTTCGAGAAAATTCCAGTTTTTAATGGGTGACAGATTGTAAACTAGAGCTAACTGTTTTAAAAAGTGGAAACGAGACTATAATATAAAGCAATGACCGCTAAGTATGTAGAAGCATAGATCCTTTTTCATTCGTATATGTACTGAACTCCTCAGAAGCGTGATTAATCAAGCACCACGCCAAGAGACAGACCCTTCCCTCTTAATTGCATGTGAGGGCGGATAAGCCAGGTAAATTTTTAAATGTAGCATAGAACATTGTACTTCATATAACAAAGATGAATTGAAGCTGCAGTTAGTCGTTTTCAAACACAAAGTTGGAGCCCTCCGGTTGTAAGCATTGTACTACCAACATAAATTTTTTTAACTTTTCTTGTCGGCGTAATTTAGTGAAGAGAAATTTAATTCAAAATCTTATAATTTCCCTCATATTTCTGTGAGGCATTGGTATAGCAGCCCAGCGCTTAGCGAGCTGGCAGGGGAGAAAGCAATGCCTGCTTCTGCCCCCCCACCCCACACCACCCCTCTCCACACACCCCTCCAGCGCTCTTCGTCGTCCTTTGCTTTCCGCCGCTCACTTTCACTTTTAGCTCGATGCAGCGCCTGGCAGGGGAAATGGATGTTATCTTCCGACGACAAACACATTGGAGAGCACTACCAGATGTACAAGAAAACACCCAGATGATATTTCTATTGCTCACTACTAGTTTCATAAATACTACGACTTTTTTTTTTACTTATGGCTTTACGCTTCGTCGCGGTTGAGGTTATTAGAGGCGGGATGGGACTGGGGATAAGGAACGGGTAGGAATTCCACCAAGGACTTTTGAAGGAAGCATTCCGGAATTCGCCTGGAGTGATTTGGGGAAACCATGGAAAACCAAAATCTGGATGCCCGGACGGGGATTCGAACCGCCGTCCTCCGGAATGCGAGGCCAGAGCGTTAACCGCTCACCCACCACGAACGGTCACGTGACGTAACTTTCTATATAAAAACGCTCTTTCTAAGATCACTAGCAAATAAGTTGACGCCCATACCGATGTGATATTTTTTCTCGTCAGCTTTGAACGAAATATTCTACTTCCTGGCACAAAAGGTTGCATTATCAGAAAATCGATCAAATTGATTGAAATTTCACGAATAGGTTCAGATTCGTTGATTATAATGGCCCTGTTATGCATTAATCGATACCATATCAAAATCACATTAGTAATATTTGAACAATCGCGTTCCACTAAAAATTGACATTAAATTGTTAAATTTCTCAGATTTTCGACATTACATCAATTTGGAAAATACCCCATTTTATCCGTGAGACCAAGCTTAATTGAAACCTTCAACAATAGCTGATGCTATGAACAGACGGCCCTATTCTATCACGAGAACATAATCGGTAATATTACACTCCTTCACTCTTCCAGACCAACTTAAATACTGTATTTCTCTCTCAGTTACAGTGAAAAGGTGCTATTGTTTCCAATTTATAACACATAAATCCAATGACTTTGATTTATTTTATTACTTTCAGTAAGTAACACAAAAATCTTCACAAGGTTCTTTTTTCTATTAATTTTAGTCATTGAAATTAAACCCCAAACCTGCACGGCTAATATCAGCTGACATTTGGAACAGAGTGTATGAATAAATACATGGGAGAAACTGTAAATAAGAAACCGCTTCAGTGAATGAACTGAAATGCATTATGTATATTTATAAACGAAAAAAAGTGCATTGGCCGTCATAATTTGTTATGTATTTATAAATTATAAAAATTAGTAAAAAAAAAAAAAATTATAGTTCTCAAAGTTAGTAGTTCCAAGCAAAACTCTTTTTGTGCTTGGTTAGTCAAGTAGAAAGAATTCACTCCATGAAAGTTGTCAGAACTTAACATCTAAGATCGGAATGTAAATCCGTAAAAGATTCAAACTTTCTCTTAAGTCTACTAGAATAGTCACGATTTCTCCATCATAAATAACAGTTCACATACTTCGTCAAAGTCTAAGGATCTAAAAGTTTGAAAAAACAAATTAATACAAAAAAATAAAGCTTTTATTATACACGTAATAACATTGACATGTAAAAGATTAGTAGAAGCTGAAATACAACACTTGTAGGGGGAAAGTGACGGATTATCAACAGATTTAAATTGAAGATGCCAGCAAAACGTCAGATAGAAACTTTGAGTAACCTCACTTCCGCGTCGCTCGTGTTAGAGACGATAAAGTTCTCGTTCGGGAGGGTGTGGGATAAATATCCATCCAGATTTCGATCTTCGATGCTATCCTGAAGTTACTCTATTGGAATGACCGGATGGTTTATACAAAAGATCACCGTCAAACTCCTTCCTGTTCCTTTTCCACCACGTCTCCAACCTATAACGACCAGGATGTTGACGAATCATAAAGTCCTAAGAAAAAATTATTCGCGGTCACGTGTATATCCCAGTGTGTTCAACGCCACACGTAAAGTTTCAGATAGCTTGGCTGCGTAGGATGAGTCTTTGGTTCGACGATCGGTGGATGACGTCAAATGAAATTTTGGCATCCACACACTTCAATACACACACTTGTATTCGATACGGAGGGATATTTCAAATCTCGAATCACTATTTAATCAGTAACATGCTATTTCAATAACTAGAAGACGGCTTTTAAAGACCTGAAAAGCAATTAAAATGAAAAGTAGTCATTGTCTGTTAAGGAGAACCCATCATTCGAATTCCATACCAAATTCATAAATTACTTTGTTTGTCCCATAATACACACTGATCGATTCCAGTTCAAGGTATTTAAATTATTCTTTTTTTATATTTCCATTCTGCATGCCTTCAGTTTGACACAAAAATATATAACCACCTATAAATTCAAAAGAAGAATGTGTTATGCCTTATCAGAAGGATAAACGGTCCACGTCGTTACTTGACAGCAAGGAATTGCTTCAATTGTCGCAGCCAGCATATATTTCGTGTCAGCGCAAATATTTGATATAGTTAATAGAACGACAGACATTTCTGCATACGCAATTTGCCTTGAAGGGTGGACCGTCAGTATGTCACTGGAAACAACAAGCAGAATGGCTGTTTCTGATATTTATGCCGGTGTCTACGAAGGATACGCCGCGTTTGAGAAATTGGTGGTTCGACAGCCGCAGACGGAAATTAATTGAGAAGTTAGCCGCAGGCGCTTCAATTATACCCCACATGCAGTGAAATGGTACCAGGGTAGTATTACAGGGCAGGAGGTAGCGTGATAAGCCTGTCAGTGTCATTTGGTGGTGGCGTTACAGCACCGCCAACTCCAATGCGAATCAAAGCAGTTGTTCCCATATCAGACAGCCCCGTAATCCTGACGCCATAACCGCGGAACGCTCAGTTGACAAAGTTACAGAATCTATCTCCCAGTGATCAGTTTTCTCTTGGCAGTCAATACGTCATCAACAAATTGTTTTGCGCGGGAGATGGTTAATATTTTCCTCATAGTAAACCAAGCCTCAAAAATGTGCGTATCTAAACTAATATCGTAAATGCAAAAGTAACTCTATCTGTCTGTCTGTTTGTTACGTTTCTAGGGCTAAACGGTTAATTCGATCGTTATGAAATTTGACAAGGATATGCTTTTTGCCATTAGAAAGGACATAGGATAATTTTTTTATATAAATAATAGATATCGTCCTGTCATTTTGAAAAATTCCTGAACGGCGATAGACAGACGCATATGATGTGTACCTCTCTTTAGTCGCTTCCGGTATGGCGGTCTGGTAGCTCCGTGATTAATGCGCTTACTTACTACTGTTTGGAGCGTGGACTCCGTCTCAAATCCCAGTGGAAGCAAAATTTTTAACAATTGTTTTTGATCATATGAGCCTCGCCTGTTTTTCGGCTTCCATGTTTAACTGTAGATCCCACAAATTTAGGGGTGTAATGTATGGCAAATCGTAGGCGGTAGGTGTTGTTTCTCTCGCAATCAGTGTGTGTATGATCGGCAGTAATAATATTATAAATGTGGAAGTAAGTCTCTGTCTTTTTATTACATTTTGACAATTAAATGGCTGTACCGATATTGATTGGTTTAGACAAGGAAATACTTTGTATCTGTAGGAAGGACACAGGGTTATTTTTTGGTATGAATAACAGTTTCAGTCACGAAATTTTGAGAAATTATCGAATGGTGACAGACAGGCGGGTGCGTGTGTTAGTCTGTAATGTTACGTCGGTTGCTCAAGCTGTGCTTTTCACGCAGGCTGTTAGTGTATGATTTGTCAATAAATTTTGTTTAGAGACATAACTTAATATTTAGTATAGATGTCGATTTTCTCAACACTATACTATTACTTTGTATCTGCCTAAAAGTTTCTGGCACCAGTTTATTTTGTCTTCTTTTTTGACATGATTTGTGGGCGTAAACCTGCCCTAAGGTTTAGCTCTAGAAGAGAACGAGCAGCTAAAATTATT
This sequence comes from Vandiemenella viatica, assembly GCA_031002005.1. Classification (NCBI taxonomy): domain Eukaryota; kingdom Metazoa; phylum Arthropoda; class Insecta; order Orthoptera; family Morabidae; genus Vandiemenella; species Vandiemenella viatica. Next base: position 93,461,481 of record CM061921.1, on the reverse strand, counting down.
AGAACCCAAGAATCTGATTCTCATGCTGAAGAAAGAATAAAATACCACGCTGAAATAAAGCTGCCCCTCCCCCCCCCCCAGTCCCCACATCCCCGCACCTTTGTTTGTTTTTAAGTATGTTGGAAACTGATTCTCTTCATGAGATAGGTTCGACGATAGAATGATATAGTGTTGGCTTTCCTGTCTTAATATGTCGACTCAGTGTTCCTTGGTACAAATCTTATGTTACTAACAGCTTTCAATATCCAATTCTGGCAATGAAATTCTAGGTTCACGCGTACGAAGTTGCCGGTAACAGCTTGTTTCAAATAAAACCACAAAACCCATTCGAAACTTTCGGACATTCGGATCAAAAAAAAGGTTTGTTTGTTGGGTTGTTGAAATTAATCACTCCCCAAAATAGTATAACAAAGAGAGTTTATTACCTCCCCCACCCCACCCACCCCGGCCAGTTTTTCTCAGTGCATTAAGAGGCCGCCGCACAGTGATTTGGAAGGTACAACGTGACCAGGTTGGACTACTGGTTGTTTTGTACCTTCGGTCCTGATTGTGGTTTTTAGGCGTTTTTCCGTAATTAGCTAGGTAAATGCGTGGAGTGCCCGCAATTTCCGCTTCGTAACTACGTATTTCACAAAACAAAATTACATTAATCATCCAGAGCATAATAAGTTACACGTTTCACAGACATAAAACATTTACATTTATTGCACAGAGCTACGGACTTTCCTCCATTGCGTTAAATGCGTCGGTTCTAACAAACCTGGTTTGAATTCGGGCAGGACACAATTCCTCCAACTTCCCCCCTCCCCTAGCACCTCATGATTCACACTGTTCTCCTGACTACAACAGGTGGCCACTGTCACGTGGACCTTCTGTTAAAAGAATATTAAAAAAAATACTTATGTGAACGTATTTATAATTTACAATAGCTCTTTCATGCTATTATATTATATTTTTTATTTGAATTTTTCGGCAATTGACACAAAAATATTGTTTAGAGAGCGTCCATAAACCCCACCCACGTGTAGCATTACGTGGCTGTTGGCTTTTGCCTCGTCATCCCCCCCCCTCCCCCACTTCCGTAAGTGTATAGGCTACTGGTGACAGAGGGAGATCTGTTTTGCTTAAAACTATGAAGACCAAGAAGTCCCATGCACATGAAAATTGTCAATGCGTGCTGTTCTGTTTTGCGTGTAAATCAGAATTGTGCAGTCATTTATTTCAGAACCGCAGTTAGAAATGGATTGGCGTAATATGAGACATTAAAAGAGAAGTGCTGCATAGATAAAACGGTCTACAGAAACTTTAATTTGATCGACCTGAGAATATTTTTTAATGCATCCACGTATGGTTTATTGAAACTGTTATGAAATTAAAACCTGAGAGCGTATATGTATAAATACTGAGCTAAAACATTGTTTTCATTCCATTATAATAGTTTCGTTGCATTGTGCTACGGATTTCTAACAACAAAAAAACTCTTGAAAATAGTTAGGTTTTTTTTTTTTTTTTTTTGCAGCTTTACGCCTCGTCGACGGCTAAAGTCATTAGACGCGGGGTGGGATTGGGGACAAGGAACTGGAAGGAATTCGGCCATGGTCTTTTTGAAGGAAGCATCCCAGCATTCGCCTGGAGTGATTTGAGGAAACCATGGAAAAACCCAAATCTGGATGCCTGGACGGGGATTCGAACCCGCGTCCTCCCGGATGCGAGGCCAGAACGTTAACCGTTCACCCACCACGCTCCGTTGGAAAATAGTGACCTACATAGTTTCAAAAAATAAAATATATTCTTTCAGGTATTATTTAATATATTTGTTTAAGCTTTCCGTAAAAATAACGTAGGATGAATGGTATACCTTGGAGCCAAGTCCTCCTGCCTTAAACGTTTATTTCATGCGATTCAGTGTAATGACGAATATTACGTTGATAACGAAGCCGCACAGAGGGATTTTCTTATTACGCGCTGCTTTGATCCGAGAGGGCCCTACTCGCTGTTGTGGGTCTTTGTCATTCGTTTTCTATGCCCTCCCTCTGCTGAAACTTCAAAGCGACGTACATGCAACAGGCTCGGTCCCAGCACGAGACTCACAGCGCCCCTGTACCCGTATCACTCCTCCGTAAACTGAAACTCTTCTGCAATTAAACAATAGACCATCGTGAAACACTTGAGACGAGAAATTGAGACACTTAGGATAGGCTTTACTCTGTTCTCTGTGGGAATATACACTGATTAACTGGCTTTTTCACCAATTTATACAATCGTAAGCAAGAATTGTGAATTTTTTCATTACATTCTGACTTTTCACTCGTGAAATAACGTAATATTAAATCATCAGCGAGACAAGAAGTTCACTGAATACCAACTTTGTGATTCCCTGTTCAGACTGAAGATTTTTTTTCCCCTTATGGTTTTACTCCTTGTCGACGTCGAGGTCATTAGAGGCGGGAAAGGAGTGGTGGCAAAAAAAGGAAAGGACTTCTGCCATGGCCGTTTGAAGGAACCTTCCCGTCATTCACCGGAAGTGAATTTGGAAAATCATCGAAAAACCAAATCTGGATGGCCGGACGGGGATTCCAACCTGCGTCCTCCAGAATGCGGACCCGGAGCGTTACCACTCACCCACCAAGCTCGGTGAAGTTTTATAATGTCAAGTTATGTCTCTTGTGTGAAACACTAAAGTTGGAAATAGTTAGGTTTGTTATACTGAATCTTAAAGATGCATAAATATGTTGCTGAAATAGATCATGTACCAGATCACTTGAGCAGTTTTAAGGAACGGTGTAGCAACTAGTTAAGTCGGTAGAATAATTGATTATGATCTTGTTGGCCTAGAAGGGGGATAGCTCCGTGTATCAACCCCGCGAAATGATCACCGTGGAATCTAACATTTCAGTGCCAGTGACCCAATACAAAGCATGGTAATAGACCAGGTCACATGGAAAATTTATGCAAAAATGGTTCCTTTCTTTATATTCCACGTAACATCACAGCAAAGACATCTTAAGGGGTCCAACCACAGTGAAAATTAGGAATGAATTGCAGCGCGACGTAATAACAGGTGGAAGAAGTTCTGTCTGGAAGAATTTGTCACTGAAATTGCAGTTATCAAAAAAAAAAATCTTGTATCAGAATTATAATATTTCGCTGTATTTCACTTTCCTCTGGCATAATTAATTCGGACCGAGCCGTTAATGCTCTGGACTCGCATTCGGGAGGACGGCGGTTCGAATCCCCGTCCGGGCAACCAGATTTGGGTTTACCATGGTTTCCCCAAATCACTCCATGAGAATTCCGGGATGTTTCCTTCAAAAGGCCATGGCCAAAATCCTTCTCGTTCCTTGTCCCTAGTCCCATCCCGCCTCTAATGACCTCGACGTCAAATAGGCGTTAAGTCACAAAATAAAAAAAAAAATTAAAAAAAAAAAACGCTGTCTTCGGTGTGGAAGGAAAAAGTGAAACAGCTAGCAACACCTTCTGTAAACTGTAAACTGCAATATCTGGAGCTCACTGAATAATTTTTAATTATAATTTGATACTACAAAGAAATGAGTCATCGAATGCCACTTGTTTCGTCTTCAAAATACGAAAATATAGTAATTTATTTAAGAAACAAATTTTAATAAATTGAAAAATGTTAATTTGAATTTGCTTCAACTGGACTGTATCCCTTTGTTATGATGCAGTTGGTTTATAGAGCGTTAGAAATACGCCAAAACGCACAGTGTAACAGTTATATGAGAACACATGGCCCAATGATAATGACTGAGTTCAGCGTTTTATGGGTAATGGTCTCCTCGTGTCGAGAATAAATATGATTGATGAGATGATCGGCCAAGCTTCAAGAATGCTGCACCGGGCACTTTACCGCCCTAGTAGTTGGATGACTAAAACATATCATAGTCGTAAATCCGATGCTTTCGTCTCAGAAGCAGGGATGAACGCTTAAACAGACTCATCACAATAAAGATGGTTTATACTAATATCCCGCTTGAATAGCATCGAATGATCTCTCTGTCATTGAGAACCATCCTTCATAGCCAGTTGGGTTTCTGCAGCTTCTCCGGACGAGGGTAGAAGTGGATGAATTTCAATGTTTGCTAATGGAGGGTTGAGTCAGGAATGTCTTCCTGTAATCCTCTTTGAGTGGTTGGCTCAAGTACTTCTCCCAAACGACGAGACTACGGGGATTCCCGCAACACTCGCAAGGCAATGCTCGGAAAGACAACTGTTTTAAACCTGTTCACTTTAGTATAAAGAATAGCAAAAAACGCTTAAACGAACACAAAAATTCGATTAGGGGGAAAATAATTCATAATTTTGTCTGATCATAGTGACCTAGGAAGCGTCCATATATCACGTAGCTCCATCATTTTGGCTTCCTGTGAACCCCCCTCCCCCCCCACGCAGCCCGACGTTGCTTTTAACTCTACCCCCCCTCCCCCCCCCTCCCCCCGCGTAGCACGTAGCTTTTTTCCTTATTGATTCCAGAAGAAATTTTGTACTGTTTCCTCTTGTCAAACTATCGTAAATTTCATACGGGAATAATTAAATGACAGAAATAAATATTTAAATGCAGGTTGTGTGTTCTGTACCACATTTTAACTTTGACAAATAACGTGAATGAAAAGCTACGGACACCCCCCCCCCCCACGTAGCCCAGCGTAGCTTTGCAGCCAACCCCTCCCCCTCTAGACCGAGCAACGTAGTTTATGGACGCTCCCTATCAACAGTGTACAATACGCCACTGTCATATTCGCATAAGATAGTCCGGTAATTCTACTGAGAAAGAGGACCTACACTTTTACGTGGAATACAAAATACCGAAGAGTTCTAGAGTACTTCAAATAAAATGTAAGCTTTGTCGGAAGTGAAGGACAGGATAAAAGCCTTTCAGAATCCAAGCGGGGACCGTAATTCGATCTATTAAGAGGTTTCGATCGGCATGCTGACCCCTTAAGAAGGGGAAATAAGATACGGGAAACACAGGTCACACTTCCGCAGATAACTTTTGATTTTAATATACGTGCACAGAAAAACACAGCATAACGTAATTTCAAGTATTGTGCCACAATAGGGTACTGTTATTATAATATGGGGATAAGAGTTCACGTCTCTGTGGGCGCTATAATACTGTATTAACACTGTACTACTGAATACTGGTAATGGTCGTCTTGCTTGGCTGCTGTTTCATTTTAAGTAAAGCGTCAGAAGACGGTGGAAAATAATAGTAATAAAAAAGCAGGATTAATGAATCCGTCACCTCCAAAGATTCATGCCAAGATACACGGGTAGTGTTACGAGTGAATCCTGACCTCCCGTTGACACAATAATCATAATACCTTTTGTTTTGTTTAACTGTTTCAGATAATTCCAGCTACTTTTAAAATCTCAGAAAAAATAATTATTGCGTTCGTTTAGATAGTGTTGTAGATGAGTTTTCCATTTTCGTGATAGTCACCACGATAGCGGTTGTTAGCAAAGTGGTAAAAATAATAATGACTTTGAAATACAGAATTTCATGTGATGTAGGCCTATCACAATACGCCTGTTTCATCGCGTGTGGCTTTCGTGTTGTTTATCTAAGTGGTGGCAGCACTGTTTAACAGCAGCAACCTGTTGTGTTATAACTCATAAAAGTAAATGCACTACTGTTTGTTAAAATTGCAATACCTAGGAGGAAAGGTCTGAATTACTCCAAAATAGGAGGATGTATAGAACAGTGAAACCATAATAAGTGATTAAGGTAGCAGATAAATGGCGTGCACGTAGGCCTAACAGCGCCCTCTTTCGTGTGACCAGACAGGTCAATATGACACCACTCTCAGTCGGTGCAGAGCTGTTAAACAAAGTGGAAACGTGAGGTAAGTACCGGTATGCTTCGTGGACGTCAAAGGGTGAAATACCAGCATGTGAATGTGTTCGAATGTGGCAGAATGACTGGTCTCCAAGAAACGGGTTTGTCGTACTGTGACGTTGTGGTTCGTATGGAACACGTGTGTGGAACCAGTGGATAGCAGAGGGTCGTAGCCTACATAGTGACGAGCGGGAACTAGACCACACAATGTGGCCACAGCGCGGGATGACTGCCATCTTTCCCGCATGGCCGTAACCGACAGAACAGCTTCGTCGCTCGACATTGGAGCACTGCAATGGGTGTTGACATTTCTGCGTCGACGGTTCGATGCTGACTGCTAAGGGCTGGACTGGAGGCGCGAATGCCATTGCATCTGCTTCCATTGAATAGAAGCCACCAACGCCTCAGTCTGCAATGAAACGTGAACGCTGTCAGTGGCAAAATGTAGTTTTTTCCTGACGAGTCCCGCTTCAATTTGCCTTACAGTAATTGCCATGTATGTGTTGTAGCCTACCGTGGTGAACGCAATCTGGGAGACTGCATTGATGAGCGGCATAGCGGTCAAACGACAAGTGTGATGTTTTGAGGCGCCAGTGGCTGTAACATGCGATCTCCCCTCCTAATTATTGGGATCAATCTGAACAGGAACGGCTACATCAGGGAGGGTTTATAGCCCGAGGCACTACCACTCCTGCTGGCAGCTCGGCATGCCATTCATTATTACAGTAGGACAATGCACGACGCATGTGGAGTGAAATTTGGAAGCATTCTTCGAAGGACGACGGGTACCGCTGCTTCCTTGGCTTGCACGTTCGCTTGAAACATCACCCATCAAACTTTCTGCGGTATGGTCGGCCGGCAGCCTGTTCGTCTAAATGGCAGTTGGTTCCCCATCAGCACATCCAGGCTCTCTTTGATTTCATGCCACGACGTTTAAAGGTTCTAATTTTAGCACGTGGTGGATTCACACCGTACTGAATTTTTGTGGTCATAGTGCATGTATAATTTTGCATTTCTAATCATTAGTGTATTGTTATGTCGCTAATCTGTGGAATAAATTTCATTCCAATCACATGTCTCCTTCTTTGTGTTAGAATTTCCATAAACAGTTGTGCACTCTTCGCGTTGGTAGCATTTGCAAATAAGCAGTTATTTGGTACATTTGAAATTTAGTGGTGCTGTTCTGACACCATAAATTTTGTGTGACATTCTATTCAAGTATGCCCAGATTAGTTACCTTGCAGGTGGAGACATAATTCTCAGTATTTGCTCTTTTGAGTTGATCATTTACAATTAAATTTTTGTAGCTCTTCTAAATTAGAAAACAAGAAGATTACACTAGGCAAGACGTGGGTTCAGTAACAGGCCTGGTGATTGTGGTATAAGTTTTTCGATATTGTTTTTGTTTTGAGTTCGACATAATATGGAGTTAGTTGCTAGATCGGTGAATGGTTAGAGTTGCTCCAGTTTGTTTGTTTCTGTCCACTAACGTTAGTTTTAACGCCAAGCCTCCAATGTCATATAACATTAACATTCAAAGTCCCGAAACAACTAGTACCGATTCCGTGTTAAAATCCGCTATCTCCAAGTTTAAATACAATTACAGTTATTTCTGTGACTGTAGCCAATGCTGACCTACAAAATTTTATACATCAGACGAAACATTCTTATGTGATTTTCCAAATACTTATTGAGTGGACAAAAATTCGAACATAATGAAAACAGTCTATTTATTTTGCGTCCCTAGAGAAGCATACTTCTTTTCGATGTTGCCATTTAACTTAAGCATACAAAAAGAATAGTAATAATATAGAGGATTTCAGCTTCGGATTCCACAGAAAGGTAATTAACTTTGTGTTTAGAGCTATGTAATGATGATGTTGGCACTGGTGCTGATGCTCGTGTTTGAGAGAGAATCTCCAGCCAGAAGTGCTCTATATAATAGCTAGGCTTTGTGTAACGACCTATTAAGGCGATACAACGGTAGAAAGCTATAAAACCCGATGATACCCGTTCACTGCTCTCATAGCCCATCACGCACCCACTGGTCGTAAACCAACGCTTGCTGCCAAAGCCTACTGCGAAGTGTCCAAGGTGGCTGACACTAGTTTCTGGGATTCGTAAAAACCTGTGGAGTCAACACATGCTATTACCAGATTAGATTAAGCACAGACGATTCCTAATACATTAAACCAGCACTTTGGCTGAGTGCACTAAGCTGCCGCTAGAGTGAACTTGGAGAGATATGTGCGCTGGGAATTCAAATCCTTCTCCGACGTGTGACTGTTGTGGTTGAGGCTTTTAGCATGTTTTCTGTAATCGTTTAGGCGGCTGTTTTTACAGTCCCCAGTTTCCGGCTTAAAAATATATCTTTCGTTAATAGAATAACACATAAGGGGGCATCCACAAATTACGTGAGGTGTTTTTCCGGATTTCTGGACCCCCCCTCCCCCCTGGTGAGATTTCGTGTGATCTGGCCGGACCCCCCCCCCCCCCCCCCCTCTGGTGAGATCTGGTCCGTGAGAACCCCCCGTCCTAGAAATCGCCCTCGAAACTTTTGTAGACTTTTTTTTTTTTTTTTTTTTTTAGGTCACACCCTAACTTTTTTGACGAAATATCCTCCTAAAATCGACTTTGGCGCAAATTGTAGACCTTTTTTTTGGCTCTACTATCCCCAAATTTTTCGCAAAATCTCACGTGAGATTTCCGTAGACCCCCCCCTCCCCCCTGGTGAGATCTGGTGAGATTTCGCCGGACCCCCCCCCCCCCCTATTTCACCTCACGTAATTTATGGATGCCCCCTAAGGCATTGGTTGAAACCATACACCTGTCACCGAAAGAGGGCGAGAGTGCTATTATTAACTTTCTTCTATTTTTTTTTGATGCTTAAGCTACACAAATAAAATTCCGTTTCTGTTATGTCTGATGGAAGACTTCATTAAACATCTGGTGAACATATTTAAGCTAATTAAATACATAAGTTCGCGGTTGTCAATCAACTTTTACTGAATTTATGATGTTAAATAAAGACCTGCATAACAGTTGACTAATTTTATAACGTAAATGTGTGATTAACAGCGTCAATTCAACCGTAGGCCATAACCATAACAAATCGTGAGACCATAAAAAATAACCGATAATGATTCAACTTAATTACAACCTACAAACCTCCCGTAATTCCGTGTTTATTGTTGTTTTAAAGTTCTTGAACCACCAATACACAAAATTTGTTGCGAACTTAAAGTTTATGGAATGAGCAGGCGACTAAATATAGCCTCTGTCGCGATTAATTCCTCTTAGAGGCTCAGGCTATTAGCTGGCTTTCGTCTGCAGGACGGAGCTGCAACCAATCAAAACGCTTGTAGAATATAGAACTATCCAATCAAAATACTTAAATGATATAATTCTGCGGAGGTATAGTGAATCCAGCAGAATAATGACAATACGACACTTTTATAATATTCCACTAATGAAAAACGTGTTATCAATGAGTAAATTAAACGAACTTCAGGAATTGATAGCACGTATTTCTTAGCTGTAGTTTTGTTATAATAGATTCAGAACAAGGACAGTAATTAAATACTGAGGCTACTGAAAGTGATATTTTCAATCCTAGCGCCTCAAATAATCATTTAAATAAGGGAAGAGGTATAGGTGCTGTTTATTACAGCTAGCAGAAAATTAATACTTGTAACGTGAACATCACATTTTCGGCAAACCTAAATTCATTTTAACACTTTTAAGGTATAACAGTATAACGCAGGACACATTTCATATCATTTTGGCTTATTTCAGCTATCTTTCCATTCCCGGCCCTTTATTAAGCTTCTAATAATTTCCCCAATAATTTAAAGATATTTCAAGACTTTTAATTAGTATCCATATTTTCTATATTGTTGTTTTATAAGTTAAGAATATTGGAGGATTTAATTTATAGTTGAACCAATTGCAAAGACGCTGGAACAGGATGTGGATTGATTGATTCAGGTGATTTAGGGAAAGTGGCGCAGTTTGAATGATAACGTTTTTGTATGTAGTGATGCCTGTCCGCCAATTTGCCTGTATGAGTTGAAATGTCGTCATACTGGATATTAGAGGCTCAACGGAATTCCATCTACCAACTTTCCTAATTAAGCTTTCAGGTGCTTTTCAGTAAAAATCTAGGCGAATGCTGGGACGGCTAGAATGTCAGCTTCAAACTTAATTTTTTTTTTTTTTTTTTTTTTTTTTTGTAACAGTTTAACGTCCCTTTTTAACAACGTGGTCTTTAGAGACGGGAAAGTATGGGGGCAAGGAATGGGAAGGAATTCGGCCATGGCCTTTTGAAGGAAGCATCCCGGCATTCGCCTGGAGTGATTTGGGGAAACCATGGAAAACCCAAATCTGGATGCCCGGACGGGGATTCGAACCGCCGTCCTCCCGAATGCGAGGCCAGAACGCTATCCGTTACACCACCACGCTCGGTCCAAACTTAATCATGCTACAACTATACAAAATTATACTCAGAACATGTGTTACCGTAAAGCAGATACGTTGAACTTCGTGTTAAAGTTCATTACCTAGAAATAAGAGGACAGAAGTAAGGGAATAACATCAGATCTACCATCAGTACGAGCGGCCTGGTGGCGCGGTTTGAATCCCGATCTTGGCTGGAAATTTTAAAAGCCGTTGATTAGATCTTCACCTCTCGCATGGCTTGTCGTATAATGTAGGACAGAGCGCTTTTGTGGTTGGTATTCCACGTTAAACTGTAGCTCCCCTATACCTGGTAGGATTACCGTGTTGGTTTATGTAACCACAAGAGACGCATTACGCAGGGAATTGAAATCTCTGTCAATTGGCCGCCGAACAATGCTTCCGGATCTCCCAGCCAGCAATGTCATATGATAATTTGAATTTTTTACCACATATGTGGTGCGATGTTGACGATAGATTTTTTTAATTATGGCTTTACGCCTCGTCGACGGGATATGATTGAGGACAAGGAACGAGAAGGAATTCGGCCATGGTATTTTGAAGGAAGCTTCCCGGCACTCGTTTGGAGTGATTTGGGGAAACTATAGAAAGCTCAAATCTGGATGCTTGGATGGGGATTCGAACCTGCGTCCACCCGAATGCGAGGCCAGAGCCTTAAGCGCTCAGCCACCACGCTCGGTTTGACGATACAGTCTTCATCTTGCTTAATGAAAGTATTTTGGTGACGCCACTTTTTACGGTCTTTTTCTTTACAAATTCCACAGTGATTACAGACTAGGTAATATTGCATGTATAGTTAAGGAGTAGATCCGCAGAAACTTTTGTAATAGTCGGTCCAGCATAAGATATGGGCCTTCGTTGTTGTCAGAAACAAATTTTCTTGAACGCTGAACTTCCCGTAAATGATCTGGCATTAATGAAATACAATATTTGTTATGTTCTAGCACACATTTCGGCTTGGTTAAATATTTTGTATGGATGCTTATCACCGCTGGCATTTATACTGGTTTTGCTTATACCTTCAACAGTTAACAAAATAATGGCTGCCCTAAATAGTATAGGGTCTCGCGTTCTTCCGATAGCAGCATTGAATTCGACCCAGGGAATGGTCGCTTTTAAGTTAGCATTGTCTTCGTCTTGTGTTGTCCGAATGACTAAAAGACAAGTGCCACCAACTATTTTTTTTTTTTTTTTTTTTTTAAGTATAGGCTTAGTTTTTATCTGAATGCATCTTTAAAGGGTGAAGTAAATAAATTTGGATGTTTGTTGAACGGATTTACTGTTAGTTACTAACAGCAGTCAGTTAAGTACAGAGCTGTGAAACTTTGATAAAATATGTACAGAAGGGATTTTGCTGAAAGTTTGAACAGTTGAACGCGAAAACTCTTTCCGGCGAAATTGAATCATGTTTTCATTAATATCAAAAATAATTTATTTATCTTGATGGTCACGTTGACCTCACCACATTGTAGAAACAGAATCTAGGTGTAATACCGAGTGTGATTGGGGGGAGGGAGCAATAACGCTCTGGTCTCGCATCCAGATGAATGCAGGGATGCTTCTTTCAAAAGGCCATGGCCGAATTCCTCCCCGTTCCTCCCGCATCTAATGATCTCGACGTCCTTGCGAGTTCCTTGCATGAGGCTTCAGGGACGAAGAAAGTCATTTTCATTTACTACCCTTGCGGTTATATCTACAAACACATCTATGCAGTCTTTCTTCTTTTTGCTGTATTACACTACATTGAAAGAAATTTTTAACTGAACGACGACAAAGTAACGTTAAATTCTTCTTTCTTGTTCGACTATATCTCTCTGCATATTAAAACTTGTGAATGTACACTCACTCTACATGGGTTAACACATCCCATTGCACTGACGAACTGAAGGCAACTGGACACTCGAATTCGCGCAGTCAAAAACTTTTTGTGGTGGATATTGATTTTAATATTATCACTGGAGTGCTGCTTAAACAATCTTTCAATCCGTATACGATTACCGAGCGTGGTAGGTGCGCGGTTAACGCTCAGGCCTCCCATTTGGGAGAACGCGGGTTTGAATCCCTGTCCGGATATCCAAATTTCGGTTTTCCATGGTTTCCCCAAATCACTCCAGATGAATGCCGGGATGCTTCTTTCAAGAAGGCTATGACTGAATTCCTTCCCGTTCCTTCTCACCAGTCCTTTTCCGCCTCTAATGATCTCGATATCGACGAGGAGTAAAGGCAAAAACAATGAAAAACTATACGATTTTTACATGATTTATATATTTTAATTTGGCTTTTCGACAGTTCAATACCAGCATTGTTTAAACTTTTGTTTATTTTCAGTTTGAACCCCACGCAACTTCGTCATAAACACTGGACAGTAATATTTTAGATATTAAATTGTTAGTTATTGACGAACGATGTCGATTGAGATCACGACGCAATGAGTCAACAGTTCCATCGCTCGTAATATTCCACTTTATTTGAAACGAACTCGAAATTGCGACTCTCAACTCTCCCCCTCTCGTAAATTGAGTCGGTCGCCATTCGGGGTAAAAAAGTTCTTTGTTCCTTCGGCTTTCGAGGGTGTATTGTATTTGAAATACAGACTATAGATTCAGAGCTGAAATGCCAATCTGTGTCCCCTGGTTTTGTTATCTCGGCTTTTCTTGAGTGCCCGCGCGTTTTAATTAATAAATTACGATTTCTTTTACGTCTATATGAAGAAGATGAATGAATATTAAGATATCAAAACTCACGACAGCTAGGCCTTTGGGAGTTGCAGAAAAACTTTTCACAGCGAATGCAGATGTTGTTACACAAACTCGGTTTGACGCTCCTCTATCGCCACTATTTTATAGAATAATGTAGCGAATCCATTACTACCATTAAGATATAACACCCATTAGCAGAAAAGTTTTCTACTTTATCACGCGAAACATAAAAAATTTTGGATAAGATTAAAAGGCACACTGATTAAGAGAAAAGTAGATCTTCTGATTGCTGTAATCTTTCCAGTTATATTAAGCAACTCTCAGAATTCCCGGCGTTGCCCGGTATGATCTAGGTTGATTCTGACACACAGTAAATATTGAAGTTCATAGCAGAGGTCAGTTTTTTGTACTTGTGAATCAAATTTCATGTCAGTCGCTCCATTTTCTATACGTGTTTGAACTGCTAATCCCCGGTGTAGCAGAAAGGAGATGTGATTAGCGTTGATTTACTCGTGCAATATTTTTAGCCATTCTATCAGGAACATGTGTGCTAAGGTTCATCATAATAACCATAGAGATTCGTGTAAAATAAAACAATTATTTTTTCAGGAAATGTGGTATAGACAGAATCTCTTAACAATAAATTGCAAAAATACCGTTAATTCAACACTAAAGGTTTTACGCATTTCACTTTCACGTTAAAACCCATCAGATATGCTTTACTTACTATTAACAGCGAATTTAATTTCACTTCCAAACATCAGAGATTGTAGCTGTGTGGCCTGAGACCGTAGTTTCAAAAAGCAACAAATTTCTCGGAAGCTTCTGAACTAAAGGTGTTAAACAATTCACTTTCATATTCAAACCCATCAAATAGGCATTACTTACTATCAACAGCGAATATAATTTCACATTCAAACAGCAGAGATTGTAGCAATGCGGCCTCAGATAGTAACTTCAAGAAGCAAAGAAGATATGGAATGATTTTTTCATTACATTATTAAAATTAATTTACATATTTTTCACTTTACATTGTTTCCACTTCGCATGCTATACGGCCATTTATGGGGTTTAAAGACTAAAAACAAAAATTTAAGGAAGGAAACGTTACATTCGATAATACGGCTATTATTTTTACGATGTATGACGTAGGTATCGTATTTCTGATGTTTCAGCCAGTACGTTCAGATTTTCATTTACCGCTCCGGCTTTATGTTACGTCGAAGGATAAGACATACCAAACAATTCAGTTGAGATTCTAATCTTTAAATCCATTAAAACCCCATTGAAATCTGCGCAGTAGTTTTGAGTTCTTATGGTACAAATATGCCCGGTTTTCGTTGTATAGATGTAGATAACTGATGATTAGGTCAAAATTTCTTTCCTTCAGGAAGATACTGACTAACGGCAGTTAAGGTTTTAATAAATGTTAATCGAGTAGTTATTATTTCCTGTAATCGACTTTTATTGAGAGCATGGGGGGGGGGGGGGGTATTATGTGCGTAAGGCTTTTAAACAGAAACACGAAGAATCTATTGGTGATGAACATAGATTGTAAAGCTACATTCTGAGTGAGGAAATTTCTGCAGCTGTCTGCTGGTCTACAATTTACCGTACTGAAATCACAATCTTTCACAGCTTGTTGTGGAATTTTTAAGGTGCAGTCTTAGTAACATTTATTTCTAAATACACTTTGAAAGATAGGAAATTTTAAAATGGGAAGGTGCCCTAATATCGAAAAAATTTCTAATATGGAATGCCGATGTAAAATATGATCTAGTAGGAAAAATCCGGTGAGAAAATGAAAAACCGTTAGGAAGCAAGCTCTAAATATCAGAAGCAAGTGACATTTGCATCAGAGCTTGTCAGAGGTGAGGTAGTTTGCTTTGTATCCGAAGCGGCTTGGAAAATACATTAACAGTCGGCAAAAAACTATTTATTCCAGTTGTGCTGAAAGTATTACGGATTTTTTTTCTTAATACCTTGTATACACAGCTTTGTGGTTGCGACTCAAAAAGTTTGAAAATGAACGGTTGCGATGTTCCTAATATGGAATACCAGGCTTGTCCTAATACTGAATCTTTCATATTAACTTCTTGCTTCGAAGGTAAGATTTTTATTCATAATTTAAGACAGTATATATCATCACAAAACGAAGAAAGTATGGCTTTCAGCTAAACAAAACGACTTAAGCTACACTCAAGAAAACCCCAGATAACAACATTAGGGGACATATACTGACCTTTCAGCTCAGAATCTATAGTCTGTCTTCCAAATAAAATATCTGAAACCACAAGTGAAGATGGTTTCGCAGATTAAAACTGTGCAGAATGTATCTGTCGCGACGATTTGTGGCCCGACAGCAAAACTTACTGGATTCTGTGCCAGAAATGTAAAAGACTACCACATTCTAGTTCTGCTGGTAAACCCAGAAAGAGCTTCATCTGTATTAAGTTTAAATAAACTCATGGATTTTTTTTTATAGAAAGATCAAACACTAAGCATTTTCATGTAACTAGTATTATTGTTATTCATAATATTCTTAGTTACACGTTTTTTAAACCGCTGTCTGTTCTTGCTAATTAAATACAACTTGCTTATTTATTGAACATTTCATTTAATCTAGACCTACAACAAACTGTAACCGGGAAAAAAGATTGTACAATTGAGATATTTAAAAAAAATTATATAGAAGGAATCAACTGTTTTAAATTTGTAATTTTCTGTCTGCGTTACGATGAACTGGAATCACACAAAAACTACTGTTCCAAGTTTGATAAAACGGGCAAAGTAAGGTATGTTTGAATTTGATGTGACTCTGTAAAGTGACAAATTTAAGCTAATGTTTTACTGAATACGAGTCACACGAAAGTAACTAGTTGGATTTTGATGGAGTTTAGAGTAATGTATAAACGTCGGTCACAGGCGTAAAATGTAGTATGTTTCTATTTTATGTTCCATCGTAAGGTTACAAGTTTAAGAAAATACTCACACAAAAACTATTGGCCAAATTTGCAACGAGCTTTATATACTTGGCCAGTCATTAACCAAGGTAAGAGACTGATTACACCCAAACCAGCTTACGGGTGTTTATGAAATTCTCTGCAGATGTGGCAATGTTTACATCGGCGAGACAGGTCACACTGTGGCGGTGAACTTAAGGAACATATCCGCTACTATAAATATAATAACAGCGACAAATCCGCCGTAGATCGCCATGCCATTAACACCGGTCATGATTTTTTTTTTTTTTTTTTTTTTTACTTTTGGCTTTACATCTCGTCGATGTTAGAGGCGAGGTGGGACTGGGGACAAGGAACGGGAAGGAATTCGGCCATGGCCTTTTAAAGGAAGCATCCCGCTATTTACATGTAGTGATTTGGGGAATCCATTGAAAACATAAATCTGGATGCCCGGACGGGGATTCGAATCGGCGTCCTCCCAAATACGTGGCCAGAGCGTTAACCACTCTCCCACCACGTCGGTGGGCACGAATTGAAATTTCAAGACACAAGGCTGTTGTAAAGAGAAGACCATTGGTGTGAAAGAGGTAGCAGAAATTTTAAAGAATTCCAACAACATCAAGGAAGATACCGCCTTTTACTCTGCGATGTTTGATGCTCGTTGCTATGTATGTCAACGTAAACAGTATCTCTGACGAAGGCTGTAGGATACCAGCCGAAAACGCTGTTTATGAAATAAACAAGGCGGCATACCCGAAAATCTATTAATCTTGAACAAAGGTGACCGTGGAACTCTTAGGAATCGTTTAAAACAGGGTATGTTTCATATTGATGTGATGTCAGAAAACTGAGAAATTTTACAAATCAGTATTATTAGATGAATCTTGAATGAAAAAAAAAAAAGATTGTGATGACATTTCGATTGATGCACCATCGTCGAGCGGTTGATACTGAGTATCTTTCAATCTGATGCGTCATCAAAAAGCTGAGGAATTAAAGGAAAAGCATAAAAATTAGTATCGATTTGCGGTAAGTTACGTCTTGCACTCTAAATTTTGTCGTGATTTCAGTGTACGAGCAGGAATGAACGAAGGAATGAAGTTGCAGTTTGTTGTGGCGACATTTCATACGAAGAGATCGTGTTCAGTGATCAAGTAGTTGTTGATGAAGTTGGTTAAATTAATTAGTGTTTACAATAACATTCCACACGAAAGCAGTACGCGAAAGGACGGTATACACTAGTAAATATTAGGAACAGAGTGATGTAATACTGAACCTAGTTTAGTATTTCTTGAATGTGCCGCGTGCCGAAGGTCGCCGGTTCAAGACCGGCCGCGGGCATGGATGTTTTAGTGTTGTGTCTGTGAATATCATGTCCGTTCTGTAGTGTGTCTAATTAATTTAAAAATTCATTTGGCACTAGGTAACATCAACCTGGCTGAATGGCCTAAGATGCCGAAAGCCATTGAATAAAAAAAAAAAAGAAATACAGTAAGTGGCAGTTTTACTGGAAGAAAAATATTTTGTATAGCATTCACCGTTAAAGCATTGGTACTTGCGGCGTAAATGAGGAAAACTGAATCTTCAGGCACCTTACCCTATCACATGCTTAGAACAAATCTACTGATAAGCTTGTAATGAGTTAAAATGACTATAATGAGTCAATACAGCGAGAGAGCCATCGCGCCACCTTAATGCTGGAAGAAGAGGCAAAAACCAATCTCAAGAAGAGCTATTGGCATGATGCGATCCACGTCAAATCATTTTTATTAATCATTACGAGGCATTCAACAGTAAGCTGATACATCTAACTAGTCCTACCATTATTTTCCAAACACCTTTTTTACTCCTTCAGTACTGTAAATTTCCAACTGTATAAACAAAAATCGATGCTACTAATTTATGGTAATTTTGTCTCCATGGTACCGAGCGTGCTGGGTGAGCGGTTAACGTTCTGGCCTCGTATTTGGGGAGAACGCTGGTTCGAATCCCCGTCCGGGAATCCAGATTTGGGTTTTCCATGGTTTCCCCAAATCACTCCAGGTGAATGCCGGGATACTTCCTTCCAACGGCCATGTGGTGTTAGGGATTTCGCATAATATAGAGTAACTTGTTGAAAGTTTCTAGACATTGGGCAATATAGGCACTAGAGCGACAAAATGTACCGTCATCTCATCGGTTAGAAGGATTGAGAGCAGCACCAGTTCGAAAACACTGCTGATGCGGGTTCGGTGAGGAGATATATATATATATAGACCCGAGATTTGAGAGAGGTGGCAGATTTAACGAGTCGTTGCGTGGAAAAGTCGTAATTAAGTCTTGAAATAATTTTCACCTGGCAGCTCGACCAAAAGAGATGAAACAGCTTTTCTTGAGTCTTTCGCTAGTAAACGCAGGATAATCGGTATGCGTGTGATTTCGCAAAGAAGTATTGGATTAACGTTGTTTTGTGAAGTTGAGAGAGGAGGATTTACAAAGTTCATAGAAGAGGATTTCATAAGCTGAAGAATTATTAGAACAGGGAACTCTACTAACTCTACGGTTAGCAGACTGAAGGAAGATAATGAAAGGAATTGATTAGAGCTCAGAGTCAAATATACTTTAGGTAGTAGAACAACTTATCGAACATTTACATATTTGGTGAGTTACGTGACAGGACTAATAGGAACAATTCCTGATTGTAACGTAATATGGCGAGTATGTGACAGGAGAAGAATAAGCAACACCTTTTTTAAACTTTAACTAACACTAGTTACTTAGTGCTTAGCATTTTTTAATTATTATTTTGTATCGGAAATAAATAGGCGAATAAATGTCATTTACATTGTATTGAAAATACATAAATAAACTGATTTAATCAAGTAAAAAAATATTAAGAACCTTCTGTCTGAACTATCAAAACTGATCTGTATTGCTTTGTTATGGCGTAATTGGACCGTTGAGCATTAGAAGGCGTCATTTTGTAAAAATTAAGTGAGAACTGCATATTTCCCGCTATGGCGTCTTGATCTAATGTATTGATTTTACGTCCACGAGCGTTGAATGATGATGTTGCGAGTCAGTTAATGGTGTCTTGGACCACTATTAGGTTGCACCGAGCACTGGGCTTCTTTTGTAGTTGGACGATTGTACTGTCACTACACAACATCTGAGCCATTAGTCTTCCTGAAAGCAGAGGTGAATTGTCATTCTAGCTGCAAGCAGGCTTATCACAATGATAGACTGATCGAATGACCCCTCTCTCACTGTATAACCATCTTTTATAACCAGTCCAGCTGGTTTTTCTCAGCTTCTTCGGCCAATGGCAAAAGTAGATGATGTCCAATATTCTTTTTATCGCATTTTCACCAAACAAGGACGCAGGTTAATAGACCCGCGGGTGAAAGGGGGTTAGGAATGTTCCTCTGTAAAACTCCTTGTGGGATCACAAACAACAAGCTTCTTGAAGCCCGTGGGAATCCGGTGCTCCTCTTACAAAGCTCGGTAGGCGTTGTGTTGAAACAGTTCACTTTAATAACAGCCAAAGTAGCAAAGAATTCTGTCGGTTTTCAACTTCTTTATTTTCACTAACTTTCTTTTGTGGGAATTCCATAAACCCACAAAATATTTGAGCAATGAATGCAATACAGATGGTAAATATTACTTTCTACATTATGCTCTAGTTGTAGTTCTTCAGTATAATAGTTGGGGCCTCCAGAAGGAGGCTTATTAGAAGTAGAACGGCCAGTTCCTTTCCTCTAGGAACTACAACTTAACGTGGAATCCGAACGATGGAATGTCCTGGTGTAGCTCATACGATCAAACACAACTCTTAAAAAATTCGGGCCCCACCGGAATTTGAATCCGAGATTGGACCAAGATCTTTTGGAAGAAAGCACCTTAATTACTGAACTACCACACCGTTCTATTCTCACCGTCTTTTAATATAAAACTGACACTTTTTTAATTGTTACGAGAGAGACTGTATTATTTCAATCATAAAGGAACTAAATGGTAAGCAAGACAGTATAAATTATTGTGGAATACACAGAAAAATTTATTTCAATTTGTAGTAGAATTTAAACTGAAAATTACTTTTACCGACAGGAAGTGGAAAATTCGGCAGTAAAACGTGCACACATGCAAAATAAAGTGTTTGTTTTTGGACCTTCAAACACTCCAATGAACCTAAATATTGATATCAATTCCATAAGTATTTCTTACGTGTCCTTTGTCACATTTCACATCAGAAACCCAATAAACAGTTAAAACCTCATATATAGTCGCTCCGGTTATAAACTCGTTCGTCAATTAGATTAACGTGGTACTACTGGATGAGCAGGCCGACTTCTCTGGTTACAAATTAAGCTGCGATATTAATATTGGAATGTAAGTGATACGCTGTATCCTATTGGAAACGCAGTTTATTATTTTCATTAATTGCTAACTCCATAGAACATGTTCCCCCCAGAGCAATTTACCTTCACACCAGCTTTTGTATTACATGAATTTCCACTTTAAATTCTTTCAATGCTTGAGGTAATTTTTTCAGCTCGTCCGTCGATAGCTTACTCTAGGCTCTGAGTCTGTTACCTACAAATTATGATTTTCTCACTCCCTTACACCTAAAATGAATTGCTATCTTATGGTCATGGTTGTCTATTCCACAATCTCCTCCTAAAGCCATCAAAATCTGATTTCCTTTACTTGCCTACATGCTTCCAAAAAACTTTTCATCCTATGATTCCCAACATTTTAGAATAAGAAACTTGAAACGCAGCGTATGTAAGGATGTTTTGGTGCTGTGTTGCAGGCTCAGCGGCTTGTGGATGAGGAGAACTGCTTCAGCGTGTCCCGCAAGCCGGATCCCGTGCGCTTCTGTCACGTGCCGAGGCCTCAGGACTGCGTGGTGGGGTCCGTTCTCAGAGTGGAGCGAGTGCTCTGCTTGTGAGGACTCACCAGAGAATATGAACAGACGAGGGTCAGGGCCTGTGCTCGTTGCTCCCATGCACGGAGGAAAGCCCTGCCCCGCGGTGAGTATATCCTCCAGTTTCCATGCTTGCAAGCGCCTAGAGTTTCTAATATCTCTAAACAAGTGTTCTGATGTGGCTATTGTAAATCACAATATAGGATAGTACGCAGTGATCTCAATACGTGGTTAAAACCGTCCATGACCAAGGTCGGAACCGAACAAGCAATCCTTGTGAGTGCAGCAAGGGGTAGTCCAGTGGTTCCCACCGGTGGGTGTTGAAGAAATCATAGAGGGTGTTTCTGGTACAAGGCAATTTAGGGGGCGCAGGGGACCAACCGCCGCCCCTGCTTTACAGTGTTTGTGGAGGGCTTTATGAACTGCATCAAAGACGTTTTTCATTGCATTCGCGTCATCATATACAGCGGAAGAAGATTTAGCGTAGTCATCAGTTTACTAGCAAAGAAAAGAAACAGATTGTCAATGGTGGAACGTGTCGATTTAAGACTGCTGATGACAATAAGCCAAAAAAGTATCCGAAAATTAGTGTCATTACACCAAGATCAATCCTGTAACTGTTCATTTGTTTTTTCATAGTGAGTTTTTTATAATCAAACTATGAACAATACACCAGTATTGTTGGTCTCTTTTCGGAAAATAATTTTAAAAATCTGTCCTGGTTTTCAGTACATGATATACGAGTACAGTTCACCTAAGATGCGCGACATCAAATCACTGTTTGTGAAAGTGGGCTACGATCCAAAAAATTTGGAGCACTATAACCCATAGTGCTCCAAAATTTTTTATACAAGCAGCGGCGTTGGTTGTTTTTTTTCTGAAAATGGGCGGTGAATGATTTTTTTTTCTCGAAAAGGGCGCAATAGGCTGAAAAATGTTGGGAACCAATGGTGTTGTCCGTATCACAAAGTGACTGTCACCAATCGCTCAATACGTACCAATGAGGATTTTTCTTCAGAGCTCCTCGTCTGGAACGGCTTATCCTGCTTCATATAAACCTGGCAGGGGAGGATATTTTTTGAGCGATAAACTGATCACAGCTTGCTGCTGACGAAGAAACCTCCATTCCGAAAATCGAACCAAGGATAGCTCACTGACGGTACCTGCCAGCGAAACAGTCGTGATCCACAAAGTAACCACGAGCCATAAGTAACCTGTGTGCATCAAATGAGAGCATTTGACTGTTATTAGCTTCTTTATGAGTGGTTAATTATCTGCCTTAATTAACAAGGTCAGCCCACGAAGAATCAGATTGTATATGAACATTTCCACTCCACAGAAAATAACAGCGTGTTATGGACGGAAAGTCCTATCTCGAACACATTTCAGCTGCCGGTAATTTAATTTCGAAGATAAAACACAATTAATGTATCAGGCAACAAATGAAACGAAAGATAGTTACAGAAGAATTATAAGCACTGTTAAGAAACACTCGATTTATTCTGTAAACTACTTCCATCAGGAAAAAGTCACTTGCATAAACTAAATTTACTTTATTACTGACACAGATTACAGTATTACTAATATTTCTTTAGCATAGAGCTTCAGCCTGCACATGCCTGCTTTACGATATCAGTGCAAGTATATCTGCTTACACTCGCAACAACCAAATATCTTAATATTAGTTACTCCTACCAACTTATGCTATACCCAAAGAATACACATAGTACTGACTGTGGAATCTTACTATACAATAAGTCAAATCACATACACGAGTACAGTCATTTATAAACATACACAATTAATTAATGAAAAGAAAATGATTGGTGTGGTGGGATATTGTCACACTGTCGGAAGGAATATCTGTTTACACTGTGGTGAGAAACGACATCATTGCCTTATTGGTCTCCAGAAACCAGTAAGAAATTCCTTGTTCACCATAACCAGGTATTTCAGTGAACAGCGAAGTGATTTAACTTACAAAGGATCCAGGCCATTAAATGTTCTGATGTTTTGTGGTTTTTTTTCGCTTTGATGGCAAACATTAAAACAAATTAAATACAAATGGCAATACCAGGATGCCTGTATGGGATAGGCAGCCGAATGCCATAATTATTATTATTGACGTGAACATGTATTAACATTTGTTAGGAACTAGAGGCGGGGTCATACCGGAATTGTGCGCAATGTGATTAATTACTGTGCATTTTGATGCCTGACATCACTAGACTGACAGCGGTCTAATGGCTCACTGGTTCAGGTGTCTGACTGGAGATCGAAAGATCCCCGGTTCGAATCCCTGCCTCAGCGGGGTTTTCATAGGCCCTTAGCCCGACCTTCACCTCTGGTACAGCTTACTGTGTAATGTGAAGTATGTCAGAACGCTTCCGTGGTTCGGATTCCACGTTAAAATGTAGGTTTTCTGTACCCGGTAGGATTACCGGGTTAGGTTAAGGTAGCTACGACTGGGGCGGAATGCACAACCAATAGAAACCCTGTCACAAGGTCATTATGACCACACGGAATTATTATTATTACTAGACTGACGTATTTTAACTTCTTCGCAATACAGACTGAAGTTGTTTCTGTTATTGTTATTGGAGCCTTATGACGCGTAGGCATCGAGGTTATTAGTATCCTACGCTAGAAAATGAATGGTTCTGAAAGTTAATTCACTAAACGGTGTAATGGAAAAACGTTTATCGGAGTTATAATAAACAACCGTGTTACTCATGTGCCTTAGGATATTCGATTGTTCTAAAATTCATTCGGCCACCACCTAACTTGATTAAACCCCAAATAGTAATAGAAGTCACTGCAGCTAAGTTAAAATTCAAAATTTCATTATATTCTCAACAAAAATTACACTAGTCCCGAACAATCAAAAGGCTATCGGAAATTCATCGCCAAGTTCATAGAATGCTAGTTATAAAAATCAGTCAGACCAGAACAAACCCCGTTATAAAAATTTAAAAGTCTCATTGAAATTAGTTTGAACTGTTCAGTTACACTAGAAAATTCTGAGATGGCTGCCCCCGTCCAAGCATCACCATGTGGCATTCCAACCGTTTCGCGCCAAGAACAGCGCGAACCGACAACTTACCTGCCCCAGTGATAACCAGCAAAAGACACCATACGAGTATAGGCCCCGCCGGCCGTATATATAGCCTGACCAAAACTCTTGCCGGTCCAAAGGTCATCTGGTGTGAAAACGATGTATCATTCCGCCGATCTTTTACAATAATTTTTCATTTTTGGCTCCCAATGCTCCTATCGTTCTGAAATTTTACCAGTAGCGAGGGTTTTAAGTAAATGTAAATTTTGATCCTTATGAAAATTTTTGTATCTTCAATATTTGGCTGCAAAACATCATTTTCTGTTTCACTCAAAACTGCCTCTAAATTCTACAATTTTTCAGCTACGATGCTGATACGAACTTTTATTTTCCTCCTAATTGAATTCTCTTTCAGTTCATACTACACAAGCCATGTTTACTATTCTAACAAAAAATATGAATTATGAAGCAATAACCAATTTTCTGACCCCGCTAATAACTTTCTGATGACTTTGAAAACTACTTTAAATGATTCTACGTGATCTCAAAAGCCTGTTGTGCGGTTTTGAAGTCGCTACCTGTTTTCTCTGATTTACTATTAATTTCTAAAGTGAACGCTATTCCAACTGATACCAACGACGCCAACTTGTTCAGACATTAAAAAAACTACTTTATTTCATCCCGATCAAAATACTGCATGTTTCTTGGCGATAATTACTGGAAACTGTTTCTAATGAATTGTAGTGTATTCTAAATATGTTTTCCCCCTTGAATTTAAGTGTATTACTAAAAATGATTAATTTTCCTTTGTGTCCGACGTTACTGTATAATGTTTGAAAACAACTTTTAAACTTCACTGAGCTTTCCCAAACTTTAGTATGTTATATAAGAAAAAATATGTTTTTCTTCTTGATATAAGTTGACGACTTCTCGAATTTACAGTATATGAATTACTGTGTTAAATTTTACCATACCGGCTTTTAGCTTTTAAAGTACTCAAACTTTTTAATACGATTTTCTCGCTACAAGGTTTATCATCTTTTGAGTGTTTATTATTCTGAATATCTCTCAAAGTGAAGAAAATATTAACTTTAGCGAAATTATACCGAAATCAAATATTGCATATGTAGATCTTATGTTCAGTCTTTCTACAGCTGTTTAGATAGATTTAGAACTTGAATGTACTGTTTAAACTTGACTTATTGCCTGAATTGACTACTTAGTTTGTTTTGTTTCCTGAATTAGCTGCGTAAGTGACTCCAAAGCTGAGGTATCGTGTTGTTCAACTATGCCTGCTATACTGTAAACAAATATCGTTATGCAATTTACGAAATTCTAAGTTAGCTTACAACTGTAAGATTCGATTTGGAAATTTCCCTCTTACGTTCCGTACAGTGCCAACAATATAATTTGTACAAATCAGAGTGTTGGCAGCAATTTGAGCTCAATTCAACTTCGCAAAAATAAAATTTGATAAAATTTGGAAAGGTGCCAACGAACAGACCTTTTTTAAAAAATAATAATAATAATATAGAAACATATGGAACGTAGGTGAGGTAATGGCAAGTTCCGTAAAAGCAAAATCAGTCAACAGAGTCCAACTGTTGCTCATAGCTTTGCGGATGCGATTGTAATGGAGATGAAACAAATATGGAGGGACATTTCAAAGCCAAGGAATGCGACTATAGCATGATTGACCGATCCATTTGTCCCCATCGACACACAACAAGGGGGAATGTTGTGTAGCGTACGAACAATTAAACACGGAATGCCGTGTGCTGGCCATTGTGTAGAATCATAATAGCTATTGTCGCTTAATTCGAATTGTTTTTGAGTCAAAGGACAGAAAAGTTGATTATATCGGCCGTTACCCATTCAATATCTTTATCACCTAACGTAGCAAGGTAAAAAATGGGAAACCTGAATCCACTTTCATTACCAGCGTTAAACAACCATACTTTATAACCATTTTTCTTCAAAAATATTTTTAATGGCTTGTATCTTCAAGGGAGCGTCCATAAACTATGTGTCTCCATTTTGGCCACCCTTGAGCAGCTCCCTCCCCCCCCCCCTCGTGTTACCTGACTTGACTTTTCCCTCGACCCCCCCACCCCCTGTGGCATGTAGCTTTTCTTCACTATTAATTCCAGGAGACATTTTGTACTGTTTTCTCTTCACAGACTACGTTAGTATTATTTCGAATGTAATGATCACAACAGATATTTGCATTATATACTTTTTCAATTATGTATTCTAATGAAATGTTGACACTAGTCACTCCTGCAAATGATCAATTATATGGGAAAAAATTTTTCTTCTTGAGGTGTTACTAAAAACATTCTCCCTACCCAATCATCATCGTTCATTAATTGATAACATAGAACAAACTATACCTGCCGCGAATAAAAAATAATAAGAGATGCTTCTATCTTTTTTGCAACAGTTCTTTCACCTTTCTTTCTACATTACCAGGGAATGATTCTTTGACCTGCTTAAAAGATTTCTATAACTCATTCGATAGTGAAAACTAGTTGGAAAAACATTTTCGTTAATCCTCGTAAAGATTGTTGTATAGCGCCACTTAACACTACACCTTGAACTTGAAATAACACTTCAGCGAGCACTATAATTAAAGATACACTGAAATTCACTTGACAGAACAAAATTAGAATTATTCTACTAACGAGCGGTGTGGTGACTCGCGAGCGATCCTAATCGAAACAGCTTTGTTCAAGGGCGTATCCAGGATCAGAAATAGGGGGCGGGCGCAAGATTTCAATAGGGGGAGCAACTCATATTGTTTCGAGGAAGTGGGGTGGTGGACTGAAACACGACGATTTCTTACAAAATAAAACTCAAACCTATTAAGGAAACTATTTTTATTATTGATTAATATAGTAACCAAACCACTTAATCTAAGGACTACTATGTAGTTAATTAAGATCGTAATCAGTTACAGTATTTCATGTAAACATTAATCGTCTCCGATTCTCATAAAAATTTTCAGTAACTTTGTCTGTCGATATCTCTCGGTGTTCTTTCACTAAATTTTGATGCACACTCATTAGGCATAATACAGTCAGTCTTTCCTCTCCCATAGCGCTCCTGAGACAGTTCTTCACTCTCCGAAGCGTACTGAAGGCAACATAATTTTTCTTCTCACTGGCTACGCCCATGGCTTTATTTCAAACCATCAGAACAATACGGTTTGTCACTGTCCTGGAAAATCCGGGGTGATATCTGTAAGCGAATTTGAATCCAGATGCGGCGTGTCTAACGTTTTTCTAATCGTAATGCGCCGTTGCGTGTCGGTTAATTAAAATGCGCCAGCCGCGTGCAACCCAACGCTATGACTATTCGCACGCATGCCCAGCACTGCCATTATATAATATATCTGAATTACATACAGTGATAGTTAAATGATGGAAATAAACATCCACATGCTACTAGTGTTCAGTAAATTCCGAGCCAAGTAGTTTAATAGAAAGTCAGACATCAGTTTTAAAGTTTTTTTTATTATTTTTACTCGAACATATATATATATATATATATATTGCTTCTCTTTTTACACTTCGTCTGCGTCGAGGTCATTAGAGACAGGACAGGATAGGGGGCAAGGAACGGGAAGGAATTCAGCCATTGCGCTTTGAAGGTCTGATGGATCAGTGGTCAAGATGTCTGACTGGAGATCAAAAGGTCTCAGGTTCGAATCCTGTCTTGGACCGTTCATGGTGGGTGAGTGGTAACGCTCTGGCCAAGCATTCGAGTGGAAGCGGGTTCGAATCCCCGTCTAGGCATCCAGATTTGGGATTTCCATGGTTTCCCCAAATCACTCCAGGCGATTGCCGGATGCTACAAAAAGTCCATAGCCAAATTCCTTCCCGCTCCTTCACTCAATCCTTTCCCACCGAGCGGGGCGGTGTAACGGTTAGCGTTCTCGCCTCGCATTCGGGAGGACGGCGATTCGAATCCCCGTCCGGGCATCCAGATTTGGGTTTTCCATGGTTTCCCCAAATCACTCCAGGCAAATGCCGGGATGCTTCCTTCAAAAGGCCATGGCCGAATTCCTTCCCATTCCTTGCCCCCATCCTTGCCCCCATCCTTTCCCGTCTCTAAAGACCTCGATGTTAAAAAGAGACGTAAAGCAGTTACAAAAAAAAAAAAAAAAAAAAAAATCCTTTCCCGCCTCTAATGACCTCGACAAGGAGTAAAGCAATAAGCAAAAAAAAGTGTGTCGACGGAGATTTTTATAGGCCCTTAATCCGACCTTCACCTCTGGCAGAGCTTGCTGTGTAATGTGAATTACGTCAGAACGCATCCGTTGTTCGGATTTCACGTTAAACTGTAGGTCCCCTGCACCCAGTACGATTTTCGGGTTTGGTTAAGATGGCTACGACAGAGGCGGAATGTGAAGCCAATAGAAACCCTATCACCAGGTCAGTACTACCACACGGAATTATTATTATTAGTGTTAAGGAAACACCAGGCAATATTTTTGGGTGATTTCGGGAAGCCACAGAAAACCAAAATATAGCTGGCCGCACGGGAGTTTGAACCAGTGTTCTTTTCAAAGCCAGGTTGGAGCGTTCCCGGTCACTCACCGAGCTCGGTCTAAACTCATAAATGATGGCCGCTTGATATTTTTCCAGCACCGTTTCTGCACACGCCCCTAACAATCAGTATGTCGACAAATTGGCGCGTGCTGTTAGGTCAAAGACTACACAATACTACTATGGATTACTCTAGCTTGAAACCTTACTTTTCGCCGATAACAGAAAAATTTTAAGAAATCAGTCCTTACCTGTGACATGGTCGCGACTTGAATTGAAGTTGAGTTTTTACGCCACAAATAGCTTCTTACTTACGTACGTGCTATCGTAAACTAACGCAGAGTAGCCTCTTAGGTCACAAACATTTGACCTGAATCAAGTTTTGCCTGGTTTTTTGGCCAAATAGAATTATGTCACCTGTCGGAAAAACAAAAAACATAACCAAACGCTTTAGTGTGAATTTATCAGTGGATATTATCAACTAAATCTCCCGGCCGGAGTTCAGTTTAACATCAAATCCGATGTATATGCTACACTGAATGGTATTTCAT